>JASXTE010000004.1:6752500-7352500 GCA_030280995.1 Hemileia vastatrix
AGAGTCATAAAAAGAGGAGATAAAGTGATAGAAGGTTTAAATATAATCAGATAAGATTTATTTCATTTAATCATATTTTAAATTCAATTTCAGGTTCTAACACCACCCCAAAGTTAAAAAAAAAGCTTCAATGTGTTCAAGTACTGACTTGAAAAGTTTGAAGAAGATTTATGTTGAAAATTCATTAAAAATAGTTTCAAAACACAAATACAGAAAATGATAAATCTATTACTATAATAGTGAAAAAATGGATTTTTCATTATTGAAAACAATATCATTCTTATTTTCATCCAAGAACTGTTCAATTCTTGGATCAATCAGTTCATCTTTCTTTTTGGGGTGGTAGTATTTGTGAATGTTACACTTGAGGATCTACCACAAATTTTCAATTGGATTAAGGTCTGGGGACTGAACCAGAATGTTCTCTATCCTTAAAATCTTAAAATTATTGAAAACACCAAGCTCAGTTTAGAAGTGTGGATTGGAGAATTTTTCTTCATGAGGATAATGCTATTGCAGTTTTTGATATTTTGAAGAAGAGGAGGTAGGTGCCCTTGTAGGCCTTCTATATAAGGCTCATAAATAATTTAAATTTAGCAGCAAGAACAAAAAGTGTGACTATTTTTGTATGAAAAAAAACCCCCATACCATTTCTGAGTTACAGTTCCTGGCCAATTCATTTGGGTTATTTTATGCATTTTTGTTTCTCTTCATTTTCATCTTTTTCTCTTATAAAAATATTTGCTCTTATCTCTCTATTACTGTCAGCCTGTATATACCCAGGACTGAATAAAAAGTGCTTATAAGTTATGTTAAACACATGAACTATACATGGGAACAATAAATAAGAGTACACAAACAGTATACATAAGTAAAATTATGATAATACACAAAAAAATGCCATTATAACACCTTATATACACACATATATCCACCTTTTATAGGTCTTATGTACTTAATATTAAGTTGGAATATGTTAGGGTTATCTTAAGAACCTTAAGTATAAGGCTACATAATTTTTAAGTACACTTAAAGCTGTTATATTCATTGTTTTATGCAAAAAACAAGAAATGCGCTTTATTTCACTTAAAAGTTGACTATATGCGCTATAAAATTAAGAATATCAAAAATGTGCTTTGACTGATCAATTGGGCTCATTTAGGACTATTGATTTGGCTATTTAAATGCATAAAAATAACACTTTTAAAATTTGGTGTTTTTTATGCCAGAAATGGCTTCTGTGTACTGGCCACATACTGCCTGTTTTTTTTACTGTGTGAATAGCTTCATTTTTAGCAAAGTTAGATTTTTCACACTATAATTACCCCACATTCTATGCCCACTGTGGGGAAACACACTAAAATAGGCAACAGGCGCTTATTTAGTGTCCAAGCTTAATTAATAGTGCATTGACCTTGTTTATATGCACTAATTTCATTAATAACCTCACTCTTGGCATCTTATTTCATCTCCACACTTAAATTTGCCTAAATTTAGTCAAGGATTTATCCGTGCAAGCGCCTGCCAAGGACTGCATGTAGTTACCCCACATCTCACGCTCTTTTTTAAGTTTTTGGGTGGTTTCTCAGTCAATATTGGTTATTTTTGGATGGGAATTTCACATAGTATAGTGTCAGGATTAGCCCCTCCATTTCTACAGTAGATTCCCCTTATTATTAAGCTATTATTAACCTTAAAAAGTCTCCTTTAGTCTTTTATATCATTGTTTTATACGCATATACTCTCTTTTTGTCTTTTCTTTAATTTTGATGGATCTCCCTTATTATTAATAGGATTTTGGTGGTTGTTACTTGTCTAATTATGTCATGGGTCACTAGGGATGTTGATGGAGAGGTCTATTAGTTGTTTGAGGCGTCATTAAAAGAGTATTGGATGGTACATCAAGGAATTTATTGGGGAACTCAGTGTGTATAAAAGGAGGAGGTTTTTGGGTCTTGTTTTCTACATTTTTTATCACTTCAATTTAACCAATATAACCAAACAAATTACAATAAAACTCAATTAGTACTTTTATAAGACTTTTGAATAGTATCTGAAATTATTAAATCTATTTTTCTACCAACTAAAAAGATTGTAAGCCACATATAAGAATAGTGGGAATTATATTACTGAAACCTTTATTCTGAATTATATTTTACTATTTGTTGGATTTATACTACAGTATTCATATAGGACCATTTAAATCTTCTAGACAAAGACTTTTCAAGATAGTTCATGTCCATTTAGTTGATCTTAGTCTGACAATTGGGGGCCTTTCCTCAAGAATTCTATTATAATCCAGTAAGTGAAATTTTCAAAGAAGGTACACGTAAATAATATCCCTATAGAAATATTTGGATAATTACAACAGGTTGGGGTCACCTATATAGTGATTTCAGAAAAAGAAGCCCTGTTATATAATAAAATTGTGATATTGAAACAACAATTTTACCACTAATTTAACATAAAATTGTTATTAGTGGGAGTCTGTCAATAGACCAATTAAATTTGTGATCTTTGCAGATAATAAACCAATTAAACTGATTTATTGTTTTCTTTTAACAGGATTGTTAATCTTTTCTTTTTATTGGTTTGTAACATTCATTAAATATTTAGAAGGAATCTTACTGATAGTTGTTTTCTTTTAAATATAAAAAAACAGCTACATATTTTAGACCAGTTATATCAAGTGACCACAGAAAAGCACAATTGACTTTTGGCACTTATCAATTCACTTAATACCAATAAGTAAGCAATTAAATTGTCTTCGGTGGTATTGATAAATACTGATAAAACTCATTTTGAAGTTTTCATATCTTTCAATTCTTTAAATTCCACGTAAATATGTGTGATAACAATGACATTGTAAGTAATAAGGCAAAATCTTATAGCTTAAGACCTAGAGCTGAGAAACCTGGTACAGGACATTCAAATGGAGGGCCAGGAGTCCCCCATAAACACCATCACTCCACCAATGTCTCTGGAGGAAAGGGAAAAGCTTTTAAAACAGGTATCAATAAAGAAAACAAAAAATACCTTACAAGAGCAAATTCACTCCCTCTCCACCCTACTGAACACCTTGAAAATAAGGGTAAACAATATAGCTGACCAGATAAACAATCCGGAGAAAAGAGAAGCTCAGGGTTTCGTAGAAGTCAATCAAGCTCTAGTAGAAATAAAGGCTCAACCACCAACAGTGGCACCCAACAATTCCATAGTAACACCTCCAGCCCATGAGGAGGATCAAAAAATTACTTTAAGCAAATGGAAGTGGGATTGGTACGCCCAAAACTACAACAACCCTCAACAAAAGGGCTCCAGCAGTCACCCTTACAGGGGAAAGCCAAGGAGAGGCAGGGGAAATGGAATAAGACCATGGTAAGTCATCCATCTTCTCAGGATCAATTATATAATCCTAACAATGAATTACTTATAGGTAATGAAATTGATAGAGAGGTATTAGATATAATTGAGAAGGACTTAAAAAATTATTCATTTGAAAATAACATGTTAGACTTGTCTTTCAATGAGGACAATGTACATAGTTTTATTGACCACCAGGAAAATACTATTAATGTAAAAATGGAATCAAATGATTTAAATCTTGACCCTGATGATGAGTCTTCTGAATTGGACACAGACAAAATTGAATATTTTCTAAAAGAAAATCCAATGGAATCAAAAATAATTAGTAAATTATTATTAAGAATTGAAAAATTGGAAGAATTCTCTAGAGAGTCCAACAATAATACAGAAAGTGTATTATTAAACCTCACACAATCATTGAGTACAACAGCAAATAGGTTAAAAATTATTGAGAATTTAAATAATGAATTAATCAATGAAAACAAAAGATTAAACTCTGAGATTAAAAATTTAGAAAATAAATTAGAAAATTCTCAGAATATTATGGATACCATAGAAGGACGTGTAAAATTGTCTTTTTCAAATGTAAATGATACCTTGACTCATGTACCTGTAATAAAAGATAGGTTACAAAGAGTAGAAATTGAAGTAGCTAACATTTTGAAAAATACTGAAAAAATAAAAGATAATACCTCTTATGTAGAAAGAGTACCAGTTTTCATGAAACACTCTGATGATAAACCAATGATTGAACATGAGCATAGTGTCATGGGCTCTGAGAATATAAAATCAGTAAAAGATGAAATAAATGATCATTTTTCTAAAGCAAGTGAATTACTCAATATTCCTCAGGTTAAGGAAGCAAAAACTAACCAAAAGAACTGGCCTAAGTTAGATCAGTACCCTTCTTTTGACGGGGATTCAAAATCTGATTGGCAACAATTCATACAAAGAATTGATAACTTAAAATTTTCATACAAATTACCTGATGAAGAAATTAATTCAAAGTTAATATACTTATTTACAGATGTGGCCTTATTATGGTTTGAATCTGTATTGAGTGAGGGAATTAATTACTCCTTGAATGAATGGAAGGCACTAATTGAAAGGCAATTTGGTGGCCCAAAATTTAGAATCACTCAACAAAGACTGTAAGAAAAAAACAAGATATAATCCAAATGCTGGAGATAAACCCATGGTCTTCTTAATGAATTTAATAAGAATCATGAAAACTATGGATCCAAAAATGGATTATGAAGAGTGGAAAGAAAAAATAATATACAAGTTGCCTATATCATTTAGAGACATTATTGTAGCTAGAACTGAAACCATCAGAGATACCTCTAGATTCATTAATATATGCAATGAGATATTATTAAACCACAAGTATGAAACCAAGTATAGTAATTACAGACAAAGTGTTGACGTGGTAAGACCTACTACAAGTAAGTTACCAGTGGAAAAGAAAAAACCTTCAGCTCCCCTTGTCCCTAAGAGACAAGAAAATAACACTTGTTACAAATGTAATGAACCTTGGGTTAAGGGTCACACGTGTAAGAAGAGAATAAATGTTATTGAAACCTCCCAGAATTCTGAACCAAGTAATGATGAAGATGAAAATGTGGAATCCAGTGAGGATTGTAAAAGTAACATATCTTACAGTGATGATGAAAATGCGATATTTGTATTAGAACAGGATATAATGTTCCTGAATGATGCTATACCTCACACAGACACATCTTTATCTTCCATTGAGGAAGCTGAATTAATTAAAGATGTAACTCATGATACTTACAAAATAACACCTATCAGAGCACCTGTTATTATATGTGGAAGAGAAATGAATGCCATTCTTGACACTGGGGCTGTAGGTAGTGTAGTTTCTATTAATACATTAATGAAACTTGACAGTAAGTATAAGGAAAAACTAGAACCTGTTCAAACAAAGAACTGGAGAGTTTTTGTTTCAATATTAAATCCAATTGGCAAATACAAAACTTCTGTATTCTTTAAATATAATAATGGATATGTAAGAGCAGTTTGTGAATTTGTAGTAATGAATAATAATAATTGTAGTTATTGGTTTATTATTGGCAATGATTTATTGAAATAATTTGGCATTAAACTAGATCCTGCAAACAGTTGTTTCACCATAGGAGTGAATGGTAAGAGAAAATTCAAGATATGTTCTGAAAATTCAGTGTATGCCATTTCTCCTAGAGAAGAACAACTGCAAGGTGGAAGAACCACCAATGAAGTGGTTGATTTGGAAAATGAAATCCAAAAGGCCTCTTTCAGTCCTCAACTCTCAAAAATTGAAGAAGAAAATATTTTGAGATTGATTAAATCATATCCTATGGCATTTGCTCATGGTTCAAATGAACTAGGATTGGTCAAAGACCATGAGATAAAAATCTCTCTAAGCTGTGATTTGGATAATATTCCTGGCAGCCTAAAAAAGAAACCTTACCCAGCATCTCCTGCAAAAAGGAAAGATATTGAAGACAATATAAAAATGTTGTTGGAAATGGGTATTGTTGAAAAAGTGGACACAACACCTAAGTATTGTGTCATTTCACCAGTATTGATCTCTTATGAAAAAGATAAGGCAAGATTATGCGTTGATTATAGAGCTCTGAATACATACACAGCAGATGATATTTACCCTCTACCAAGGATAGCTTCTATCCATGCTACTTTTCAAGGAGCAAAATATATTTCCTGTCTGGATGGAAACAAAGGTTACCACCAGATTCCTGTGGAAAGAAATTCTCAAAATTACTTATTAATAACCACACATATGGGTATATATAAGTATGTGAGAATGCCATTTGGCCCAAAGAATGCACCTTCAGTCTTCCAAAAATCGATGGATAGTGTTTTTCATCAGGAAATGGTTGAAGGATGGCTATTGGTCTATATTGATGACATCATAGTGTTTTCAAAAACATATGATGAACATTTAGATCACCTGAAAAGAGTATTTCAAAGAATGGATGAAATTAATATGACAATTGCATTAAAGAAATTTAAATTTGGATTTCAATCTTTGAAAGTACTTGGACATGTTGTATCTGGATTACAAATTTGTGTTGACCAGAATAAGGTGGCAGCAATTAAAAACATTGGTATACCTAAGAATGTAAGAGAAATTCAAAGTTTTTTGGGTATGTGTGGATATTATAGACAATATATTAAAAATTATCAATCTATTGCAGCTCCTTTAACAACATTAAGCAGGAAAAATGAGGCTTTCATTTTGAATAATGAAAGACAAAAAGCCTTTAATAAATTAAAGGAATGTTTAATGACAGCTCCAATTTTGGGACTGCCAGATTTCACCCTACATTTTATCTTGTACACTGATGCAAGCTTCATAGGTTTAGGTGCTTCTTTACAGCAGAAACAGATAATAAATGGAAAATTATCTGAAGTAGTTATCTGTTATATATCCAGAACCTTAAGAAAAACTGAATTAAGGTATGGTGCCACACAGCTAGAATGTTTAGCCATGGTGTGGGCTTTGGAGAAGCTTCATTACTATCTGGAAGACCAGAAGTTTGAACTTATAACAGATTGCAGTGCAGTAAAATCATTACTAAACATGAAAACACCTAATAGGCACATATTTAGATGGCAACTATCTGTACAAGAGTACAGAGGAAGAATGATTATCAGTCACAGAGCAGGAACATTGCATTCTAATGTGGATTTATTATCCAGAAGTCCTTTGCCAAATGATGCTGACAACCCAGCTTATGTACCTGAAAATGAGGTTATACATATATTTGGGATTTATATAGTGGATTTAGAAGAAGAGTTTTTGCAAACTATATTAGAAAATTTTTCATCTGATAAAGATTTGTCTAAACTATCTACCATTCTTAATGATCCAACAAATGCCTCCATGAGTGCATTAATTAAAACCTTGCCTCCAAAGTATAAAAATGCGTTGGAAAAAGGTAAACTATCAATTGAAGAAGGATATATATATTACAGGAAAAATTTAAGTAATGTTATAGTAATACCACCTTCTATGAAAGAGTTGATGTTGAGTACTTGTCATGATAACATCTTAGCTGGTCATTTTGACTTTAACAAAACATTAACCAGAGTTAAAAATACAGCCTGGTGGATAAACATGAAAGAAGATGTACAAAAATACATTTAAACATGTGACTCTTGTCAGAAATCTAAAAGATTAACTGGGAAGAGAGAAGCCAAAAGCTCCATGGGAAATTATTAACATGGATTTTGTAACTGGCTTGCCATTAGCAGGAAAAGAAAGTTTCAATTCTTGCTGGGTAATTGTGGATAGATTAACAAAAATGTGAAAATTTATCCCTACCCATAAAGAGGTATCTGCAAAAGACTTGGCATTACTATGGTGGACTCAGATGATGAATACTGCTGGGTTCCCCAAAGCCATAATCTCTGACAGAGAGCCTAAATTTACTTCAGAGTTCTGCACATCTTTGATGGAAGTATCAGGTTGTCAATTGAAATTGTCCACAGCACACCATCCACAAACTGATGGGCTGGCTGAGAGAATGATACAAACTCTAGAAGACATGATCAGATGATATTGTGCCTTTGGATTAGAATACAAAGACAATGAGAAATTCACACATGACTGGTTAACATTAATTCCTGGCCTTGAATTCGCTTATAATAGCACAACTCATTCTGTGATAGAGAAGAATCCATTTGAACTCTGGCTGGGATACGTACCAAATACCCCAGTAAATCATTTAAATAAATTACCAAGGTTAGATATACACCCTGGTACTAAATCCTTTATTCATATGCAACAAATGTGTAGGAAGCATGCAGAAGAATGCATCCAAAAAGAATTTGAATATGAAAAGAAAAGGTGGGACAAATCTCATGAAGAATTCGAATTCAAAAAGGGAGATAAAGTCCTTATATCAACACTATATTTTAACTTACAAGGTAATGTTAAATTAAAGGAACCCTTTGTAGGACCTTTTTTAGTAAGTAAAATGGTTGGTAATAATGCAGTGGAAGTCATATTATATGCTCCATATGATAGGAAACATCCAGTTTTCCCTATCTCATTATTAAAACCTTACCATGCAAATGATCCTGACTTATTTCCAAAAAGAAGGGGAAGGCCTAAAAAGCAACCTGAAGAAATTGTGGAAAAAGCAGAGATTGAAAAAATACTCAAGAAAAGAATCCTTACTAAAGAAAAAGGAACTGAGTATTTACTAAGATTTAAAGGGAAATCAAATGAATTTGATAAATGGATACCTGAAAAAGAAATTTCTAATTTATCCACCCTTCTTAAAAAATTTAAACAGAAATAAATTTCTGTTCAACCAGCTGAGGGGTTAAAAAACAGTACTCATAATATTTTATTATGTTTTATTTCTTTAAAGTATAATCTTTAATGCTACAGAGTTAATCTGAATACCTGAAAATTACAAATAAATAAATAAAATGTATAACTTATCATTTTTTTATTGTTTTTTTGGGTGGGCGAGTGTCAGCCTGTATATAGCCAGGACTGAGTAAAAAGTGCTTATAAGTTATGTTAAACAAATGAACTATACATGGGAACAATAAATAAGAGTACACAAACAGTATACATAAGTATAATTATGATAATACACAAAAAAATGCCATTATAACACCTTATATACACGCATATATCCACCTTTTATAGGTCTTATGTACTTAATATTAAGTTGGAATATGTTAGGGTAGTCTTAAGAAACTTAAGTATAAGGCTACATAATTTTTAAGTACACTTAAAGCTGTTATATTCATTGTTTTATGCAAAAAACAAGAAATGCGCTTTATTTCACTTAAAAGTTGACTATATGCGCTATAAAATTGAGAATATCAAAAATGCGCTTTGACAGATCAATTGGGCTCATTTAGGACTCTTTATTTGGCTATTTAAATGCATAAAAATAACACTTTTAAAATTTGGTGTTTTTTATGCCAGAAATGGCTTCTGTGTACTGGCCACATAGTGCCTGCTTTTTTCCCATGTGAATAGCTTCATTTTTAGCAAATTTAGCTTTTTCACACTATAATTACCCCACATTCTATGCCCACTGTGGGGAAACACACTAAAATAGGCAACAGGCGCTTATTTAGTGTCTTAGCTTAATTAATAGTGCATTGACCTTGTTTATATGCACTAATTTTATTAATAACCTCACTCTTGGCATCTTATTTCATCTCCACGCTTAAATTTGCCTAAATTTAGTCAAGGATTTATCCGTGCAAGCGCCTGCCAAGGACTGCATGTAGTTACCCCACATCTCACGCTCTTTTTTAAGTTTTTGGATGGTTTCTCAGTCAATATTGGTTATTTTTGGATGGGAATTTGACGTAGTATAATGTCAGGATTAGACCCTCCATTTCTACAGTAGATTCCCCTTATTATTAAGCTATTATTAACCTTAAAAAGTCTCCTTTAGTCTTTTATATCATTGTTTTATATGCATATACTCTCTTTTTGTCTTTTCTTTAATTTTGATGGATCTCCCTTATTATTAATAGGATT
Organism: Hemileia vastatrix; assembly: GCA_030280995.1. NCBI lineage: Eukaryota > Fungi > Basidiomycota > Pucciniomycetes > Pucciniales > Zaghouaniaceae > Hemileia > Hemileia vastatrix. Next base: position 6,762,408 of record JASXTE010000004.1, read on the forward strand.
TTGTTGGTTGTTACTTGTCTAATTATTTCATGGGTCACTAGGGATGTTGATGGAGAGGTCTATTAGTTATTTGAGGCGTCATTAAAAGTGTATTGGATGGTACATCAAGGAATTTATTGGGGAACTCAGTGTGTATAAAAGGAGGAGGTTTCTGGGTCTTGTTTTCTTCATTCTTTATCACTTCAATTTAACCAATATAACCAAACAAATTACAATACAACTCAGTTAGTACTTTTATAAGACTTTTGAATAGTATCTGAAATTATTAAATCTATTTTTCTACCAACTAAAAAGATTGTAAGCCACATATAAGAATAGTGAGAATTATATTACTGAAACCTTTATTCTGAATTATATTTTACTATTTGTTGGATTTATACTACAGTATTCATATAGGACCATTTAAATCTTCTAGACAAAGAATTTTCAAGCTAGCTCACGTCCATATAGTTGATCTTAGTCTGAAAATTACATAGTTCACTGGTTCTTTCTATTTTGGTTTTGAATCTGGCAAGTTTCCCTTCAACTTTTTAATTTAAAATAAACAAGTCATTTTACAGCTTTGTTTACTTAGCATTTTAGACTTTCAGGCCATGTGGCTGTGGTATCATCTCTTCATTAAGTTTTTGCATTTTTTCTTGAATTTATTTGTGTGATTCACATTTATTTTATTGAACTCTAACTACTTTAACTTTGTATCTTGCTTTCAATGACTTTTTTATTTTTAATTTATGACTTTAAATTGAGATTTGACAATTTGGAATCCCTACTATGGTAAAATTCTGGGGAAGGTATTGCCATTTTTTTTGACTTGAGAATTCTTTTAAAAAAATTTAGAAAAAAGCAATTTATGGCACATGAGATTTATAAAATTGAAAGGAATATAAATTTTACATTAGACATATAAAAATTTATGCACTTGCATGCATGTATTTTAGATAAAAAACATGAACTCAACAATGTACCAGATCTTCATGTGCTTAATAACATTTTTATTATTGAAAAAAATGACCAAATAAAATCATTAAATAGATATAAATAATTAAAGATTAAACTTAAAATAATTTTTAAAATGTGCTACTGTGATTGGAAGAATTTTTGGCCTTATGTTGGAAATTTGAGAAAAGAAATTTTTGGATATAGTGGGAGGTGGGTCAGCTTCATCATCCTCAGAAAACTCTAACTGTTGATCTATGAGGCTGGCTAGAAGATTATGAAGTATAGCATAAAACAGAATCAAGTGAACTGCTGCTTTCATTTCAGCTTTTTTTCTTAAAGGGCTTCTTATTTCTTGTAGACTAGAAAAAAAGCCTTTCAAGATTCCAATAGAATTTTCAATATGAACCATTGAATTTTTCAAATGATTGTTCAACTTGGCATTTTAACTGTCTTCTGAAGGTGATCTCCAAAAGCTGAAAATACAATCAGAAGCAGAAGCAGAATCAAATAGGAGAATTAAAGCTATGAAATTCATTGCTTGATGTAATTTATTATGATTTGAAAGTGAGGAAAATATGACTCTTATATGATATAAAAATAAAAATGCTGTGATGTTTTGAGTTATAGCATGTTATGCTGTGCAGTTCTGTGTATGAATGGAATGATGCTGAAAAATAAGTGAAATGGACCTTTATTGTGAAACCAGCACTTTTGGTTGAGAAAGTGAAAATTTGAGTGAAATAAGTGACTTATTTCTGTTTTTGAAATACACCAGTGTTTTTGGCTGGTGTGTTTCAGAAATCCACACTTAGATAAGTGTGATTTTTGTAGGAATGAATTGGCCAGAACTGACATTCCCTAAGGTTTACATCTCAAATTTGATCCCCTGGCTCAAACAAGAAGATCCCCAAAAAGAAATTGATGCTGATGGAGGACAATGCACCTGTCCATAATGCAAAGGTGGCCCATGATTATTGAGAAAGTGTTGGATTGAAAAAATCAGTCAATTGGCCTCCCCAATCACCCAATCTCAACCCCATAGATAATTTGTGGGCTCTAGTCAAGTGCAATGTTACATGCAATTATGAACCCAAATCACTTGCTGAACTTTGTGAAGTCATTCAGCAAGCTTGGGATGACATTCCAAAAGAGTTTTTGAAAAACTTAAAAGCATCTGTGCCTGCAAGAATGCAGGAGGTTATTAAGAATGGTGGAGGGTCTTGTCAATGGTAAAAACAATCAAGAAATAAAAAAACTTTCTGTATTATTTTCTTGTTTATTTATTTTAGGCAAAATTTTTGGTAAATATAGCTAATCCTGGAGAGCTTGTGGTTGTCTTGCCTCTCATTTCCCACCAAAATTACAGTTCAGCAGACCTAAACTCATGATTTTGGTGGGGGAAAGGATACAAGACCACCACAAGCTTTACAGGATCAGCTGTAATACTACCCATACATCTATTCATTCAAACACAGTTTTGCCCACAGTGCATCCTTGCATACATATATTATTTGGCCATGAATTTCAATAGAGACATATATATACAATTTCATCAAGGAAAAACACTTTCAGAGATTTTTTAATATCAATTCAAAAAATAAAAATAAATAAAAGACATAAAAAATTAAAAAATAAGCAAAAAAATATAAATGGTAACCTATTTTGATATGATATTCAGCATGTTTGAAGAAAAATCATCCTTTAACACTACCAGCAGATTTACTTCTAGATCTGTCACGAATTTGTCGATCTGCTATACATGATACCCCTGGCTGAAGTCTAAACAAAAATAATGTAGGTGTGTGATGAGTCCGCCAAAATGGATTAATACTTTGTATCAGAAAGGATAATATGTATATATATATGTGTGTTTACATGTTGCTCAAAAGAAAACGGCAATGGTACCTATCTTACTTGAGAAAAACTTAAAACACTCACCCTATATTTGGTAGACGAATGCTATCTAAATTAGAGGCAGCGTTGCCATTGGAAGCTTGGTTTGCTGTCTCTGCATTATTCCCTCCATTTAAAGCAATAACACCACTAGATTTCCTTCCTGAAAATGTCCAAACCTACCCTTACACATGATCCCAAAAAAGAAAAAAAATCAAGAGATTTACTTTTACTTAAAAATTTTGTCAACTCATAATTCAAGTTGTAAAATGAATTTACCATCATTTGCTCTTCCCGCAAGGTGGTATGTCGAAAAGCAAGACGGCCATTAGGAACGTTTGTTTTATGAATCATATTTCCTTCCACACCAGGTTTATACCAGTGTTTCCCCAGCCTATATATTTACGTTTTATTGATCCCAAAAGGTTAATTTATAGGTTAGTTTCAAATTGTAGGAAAAAGTCCTAACCAATGACGTTTTATGGACATTTCAAATCCAGATTGAATTACGGAGTTGCGCGCAAGCTCACACATATCTAAATTCAATATTGGTGATAAAATAAGAACCTGTTTAGTTGATTAAAGCTACCATACAGCTTATACTGACCAGCAGGAGAAAATCGATATATTTGAGCAGCCACACTGTATTCCTCCAGTAGGGGTTCCTATTCATCCAGACCAAAGTTCATGCGGAATGGTAAGCATTTTTCTGAGGGTGGAAAAGTAAAAATCATTTACCTTGGTAAAATGAAATTGTAAACTTTCATATTGATAAAATAATAATGTTGTCATATGGGATAAGTGACAGTTTTCCAATCACAACCACGATTCCTCAAGGGAAATGTCAGCCCCCCCCCTAAAAAAATAAAATTTTTGCCCAAACACACTTACGGATCATCTGTGCTCAGACTAACATTCAAGCCGGTTTTGAAAAACTGGGGTAAAGGATTCCTTTCGTAAGTCAAAAAAAGTGCATTGTTGCTCAATGGGCTCATCGCCAGGCCGATTTGTTTGAGGTAAAATAAGTACTGTAACGCCGGAACTTTCCTCAATAATATTCCATGTGATATTGAGTGCGACGTGAGGAATGCCGAGGTTAAGTGATCAGTATCTCCAGCTTCGCCGGCATGAGGTCTTAGAACAAAAGTATTAAATGCTCTCCTCTGCCGGTAGTGATTCAATGATGCCATATTAGCATACAAATAGTAAATCCAATAAGAGTAAGGTGGGTTCTGCTGGGTACTCCAATCTTTTGGAAGAGGATATTTTCGATATATTCTTGTTCACAGAAAACGCCAAAGTCTATGAGTAAGATAATCACCATTGGGTATGTACATGTACATATAATAAAGTAACTCACCTTTTCTCCGGTTTAGATTCGTCATCAACACAATCAAAACCAACAACCCGCTGCAAGAATACATGCAATTCTGGATGGATACTGGGATCTTGCGTTACTTCAAACAAAGGCTCAAAAACATCTATCAAATGAAAAGTTAAATTATATCCAAATCTAAGAAGGACATCATTCAACTTGAAACATACTTTGAATTATATTAGCAAAATTTTCAATTGAGCCACTGCTTTTATAAACATTGTATAGCCTGGGGACCTGAATCAACCACCGCACATTCCCTGAAAATAATTTGTTCGAAACAACCCATTTCGCCAACTTATCCCATTCTTCTTTTGATCTGTTTAGATATGTAGATAAGTAAAAAATATTGAAGTTTATAAGGAAAACGTTGGAAGGACAAAACATAAAAATACTTACCTACCATAAATAGAAAGCCGATATTCTACTTGTTGATATTTACTTAGCTCTAAATCATTCATCACCTCTAATAATCAGTAAAAATCAATTATTAGCCACTAGTATTAGCAAAACAGAAAAATAACGGATTTGTATGTTAACCTCGGGTCAATTCAGCAAGATAACGGCCTTTGATCAGATTATCAGTTTTGAGAAAAATCTCTCTCAATCTAGATTCTCCAATAGGATTGTATTTTAAGTTGAATCTTTGTTATTTTCCAAAAGGAATAAACATGAGTGTATTGTGGATTTGGGCGAGCTAAAGATAAAATCACCCACTTGTCAAACCGATGAAATGAGTCATTATGGGCGTGCATATCCAGCGTATCGATTGAAAGATCATAAGGAGTGAGATTTAAGCTCTCAAACACTTGTCTGAGAGTCAAATGTTTATCGTCTCGGTAAATCACCACATCCTATTAACCAGAATGATCATATAATAAGGAAAGTGGCCCCACAATTAAAGGGGAAAAGGATAGAAACTTACATTTGGAGAACGCTTCATCTTAGACTTTATAAAACGCAATAAGTGCTTCTGATTCATGCAAGCAGAATGATGGACATGCGTGTCTACTTTCCGCACATTATAAAAGTCTCTGCCAAACACAGTAAAAAGAAAGGATAAGTTTTAAAATTCAAAAAATTACATTGTATCTTATTTTTCTCAAGTTAGGTTCACAAAAGACAAAAACAAAAACAAAAACAGACCTATGAGATACCCGCTTCATATCAGCCAATTCCTGGTACTCGTTTAGTAAAACATACATGCTCCATTTACTTTCCAAATACTTCAATCTCCTCCACGCAAAACTTTTAGCTGGTCCGTCAGAGATAACACCCAGCACAAAATCCAGATCAACGAAGTATTCTTTTATGCTAGGAATTTGAAATAATGGCTTTTTAGTAACTTTTCCATCTCTATTTTGAGTATGTTGAGTCGAATAAATCTGGTAGACACCTCTTTCATCAAGATAGAAATCCCAGAGAATAGAAGGGTCCACAGAAGGAATAAAACAATCAGAGAATACAAAAGGCTTTGGTGAGCAAGGCTCGATGTTTTGATCCTCAGCATCAGTTTGGCCAGGATGCCAAGGATCATCTCCTTTCCAGTGGGGCTTGGGTGGTTCAGGATAAATATTCCACGGCTCGAAAGATGGGACTTGTTCACCTTCAAATTGAAGATGAGGCACTTCAGAGGCGGAAAATGAACCGTCATAAGACTGGGGATTGTCGAACAAGCGCTGTTTAGAACGAAGCATGTATTTGTCTCTCAGATCCAAGCAAGACTGGAAGCTGGCATACAGTGCTCGAAGTTCACTGGTCATTCCATCTCGCATGCTTGTCATGAACTCTGGCTCTGTACCGCGCTCGCTAACCCGGTCAGATAGGGCCTTTTGGCTTGCCAAATTATCTATGGCGCTTGGAAAGAGCTGTCCTGGCAATTCCAATGCTTGTTGAGAATCAAGGGTCGCGGATTTCGGCGTATTCTTGCCAACATTCTGCTTTAAACCAGGATTGTCGGAGAACTCTGCGGTTTTGGCATCAATAGAACATGCCGAAAAGATTTGGGTAGTGTTATCAAGAGTGTCGGATTCAGATACACTGTTAGTCACTGTAGTTGGCGAGCCGCTAGGGGAATCACAACGACTGCCAGAATTCGCAGACAAAGATGTAGCATGGTGTGCCCAGTATTTGCCATCAGCATCCTGTCTTTGTTTTTCTTCTGTATAATCATAGAATGGAAGTGGATGTTGGGAAGTGGAAGGTGAATCTGAAGGGTGTTGCGATATCCAGTTTTTTGGCGGATGTCTTGTGACAGGAGAATCAGGATCAACACTTGAAGTAAAGCTTTCGTGCTCGCTGGACGGCAGGCTGCAGATATGACGATTTGGCGGTGTCAGATAAGACTCAGGTAGATGATTGTCAGCCATGATACAAATAAGAGGGTTCCAGGCTGGAGTGCTGGGGGCAAGAAATCTCTCTGGTTTGGACTCTTGTGGGGCTTGACTTGTTTTGTGTCTTTGATTTTGATTTTATGTTATTTTGAGAAATATTCTCACCCAACTACATTCTGAAGCGGGAATTGAGAGTAGATTTCGCTGGCCCCATGATCAACTATCACATGACTCCTTGGCATCCATCAGAGGGGCTGGACTCTCATCTCTCACAATAGGGGGTATCAAAGTTGACCGATCCGCAATTAGCAATCAGGAATTTTTTTTCCCGGGATCAGACATTATTAATTGCAGATAATTCTTATCCACTAGCCCCAGGGCTAGTGGATAAGGAATCCATGATAATGCATTATCCTGCCTCTTATACCCCAATTTCCATTCCTAATTCCTGATCCCAAACTCATCTCATCCATGATGGATTTGTAAGAAAGTCACATGACTCATAATTGCTGATGCCATCCTTAAGTCTTTCCTCACTCTATGCTACTTAATTTTGGTGGCAAACACTTAACCTTTTTTTCTATCTACACACCCCAACTGCACATTTGGCGGTGAATTCCCACTTCCCTCATCACATAAGCCTTCCACCAACAACTATGAAACACCTCTCTACTAGGCAGCTACTTCACTCAACTATGAATGCTATCACTTTACTTTTAGTTCTTTACTATAAAACAGACTCTGATTTGGAAGATGCTTTAGCCTATATGTCTTTTCTTTCCAAAAAGCATTACATAAACCCAAGGGGGCCAAATCTTCATCATGATCCCAGATATGATCTCCACTCCATTCTCAACATTCCTCAACTAAACTTCACTCAACTATTTCGAACTTCTCCCAATTCTTTCTTCAAACTTTATCAACTCATCTCCAAACATCCCATATTTTATAACAATTCTCAAAATAAACAGTGTGATCCTGCTATTCAACTTGCTGTTGCACTATGTTTCTTTGGCTCAAATGGAAATGGTGCTGCTGTAAGACATTTGGAAAATCTCTTTACCATAGGATATGGGATGGTGATATTATACACCAAGTGCTGCATGATTGCTATCCTTTCTCTCAAGTCTCAAACACTTGCTTGGCCAACTCCACAACAGCAACTTGAATCCTCTCAAGTAATGCAAGCTGAAGGTTTCCCTGGATGTGTAGGATTTGTTGATGGCAAGACTATACCTTTGAGTCAAAAACCTGCTTATGATGGCAACCATTATTTTGATCGTAAAAAATTTTTTCTTCAAAATGTTATCCAATTTCACATCTATCATAAATTGACTTTTTATCTTCTTTCTAGATACTCTATTGCTGTTCAACTTGTATGTGATGTCAATAAAAAATTTATTGCTTTTCATAGTGGCTGTCCCAGCTCATGTCATGACTCTTCCATCTTCCAAAGAATGAGGATTTCTCTAACTCCTGACTCATACTTTGATGAATCTCAGTACCTCCTTGCAGACTCAGCATATGCAAGTGGTGAGTACATTATACCTGCTTTCCGTGGCACAACTATAGAAAATGACCCCAAAACCACCTTTAATTATCACCTTACCCAATCAAGAGTACAGATTGAACATGCTATTGGGATTTTAAAGGGAAGATTTTCTAGTCTTTGGGAACTCAGAATCCAATTTCAAAAAAAAAATTGGAAATCAAAACTGCAAATCATTGGATAATGACTTGCATTATACTCCACAATATCCTAGCTGATTTAAAGGATGAGTGGAATGATCTTTATGAAGAAGAGGATCCTGAACCAACACCAGCTCTCCCCTCCCTTGAATCACAAAACATTCATTCAACCGGTGTAGACAATCCTATAGTACTAGCTATAGGCCTTGACCAAGGGAGTTGGAGAAAAAACCAGAAAGAAAATCCCCTGTCCCTTTAGAAAAATAGAGTGAGATTTACTTGCTAAAGTAATTTGGTTCCTGTTTGCTAAAGCCCTTTTTCAACACACTTGACTGCTTGATGAGCCAAGAAAGTAGTCCCCAAACAGACTACCAAACCAAAGAACTGAAATGTAGACCAGTGTCCACACCAGAGAAAGCAATGATACTTGATGTAGGTTGCAAATCCACACCAGAGACAGCAATAATACTTGATATAGCTTGCAAGACTACACCAGAGAAAACAGTTGCCAAAGTTGTATTAAATGAAGAACTCACCTTGCAACCAACACAGCCAATTGTGGCCAAAAACAGTGAAAACTGAGTGAGGAACAAGGATATCACCTCCGGATGGTTGTATGATAATTAAAGTTGCCCCAAACTGTCTTATTCACTATGTACACACAGACCACTATCTAAGAGCCCCTGCACACCAACAAATTTGGCACCTGTACCAGCCAAATTGAATAAAAACCCTCCATAAGCGCTCCCCGACCTTCTAAAACAGAGGCGGGCGGGCCACCTGAAGCCGCCCGGCCTCCCTGAAGCCAGAAAACCAATAAAAACACCTAATCTACTAAGAAAAATTAGCTACAACTACTAAAACCCTTAAAACATGGAATTTCACTATAACAAAATTGAGACATGAAATATAGAGATAAATTAGCCCTATCCAATGGTACTAAGTACTTAACCCTAAGACTTAAGGTTAGCCAATAAAACACGAAAAACAAAATTAAACAGCCATCTTTTGTAACTGAAGAATGAGGAATTGACCCCTTAAAACTTAAAATATGAAACATATTATCAAGACATGAAATACATAGAAAAACCGAGGCTATCCAATGATAGTACCCACATACCCTCAGACCCAATATCCATGGAATAAAACCAGAAAAACACCCAATTCCTCAACAGATGTCAATTAAGACATGCACAAACAGCGCCAAATCACACAACAAAGGCCCCTGCCAATGTTAAAAGACCACATCCTCCCTCCAATTAAGAATGTCCACATTCTTTCTTCATCAAACCACCATGTTCAACCTTCTTCCCAAATCTGCCTCTGAAATGGGTCCTTGTCAATACTGCATTGACAATAATCTAATCTGCACCATCACACCTCCTGTCCATCCATACAGAACATCCTGCAATGTCTGCCAAGCTAGAAAGAAGCCCTGCTACAGACCTGGTCCATTATCTTCTGCAACAGCTTCACCTCCACCTCAACCTGGTCCATCTTCTACCAGAACAAAAAGATCTAGGCCATCCATCTTTATTCCCAGATTAATCAAAAAGCTACACCCTTCCTAGAAGAGTGCCAAAACCACTAAAACAACAAGTTCCACCATCCCTGGTCCATCTGATGGTAAAAACTTCCATTTCTTCTTTCCACTTTATAAAACTGATGACTTCTCAGTTCCTCCATCTTCTGACAGTGATGATAACAATGTAGGATCCATTGAACCACCAACACCAAACCACTGGCCCACAATTAAGGCCAAGTTCCAACAACACACATCTCAACAGAAACACCTTCTGGTAAACTACTTCCAATCCACTCCTGCTAGAGATCCACAGGTCATTGAGAACAGAAGACACCTCATTCACCAGTTCAAGGCTAATTCTGAACACTTCATTTCATCTCTTGATTCCCTCTGTAATTCCACTAGTACTTGAGTTTGATTCAGAAAAGAAAATTGACCACACCCTCTATAGAATGTAACCACAAACAACCCTCAGTTTTAAGTCTTGGGGGACCATCCTCATTTTATAGTCTTGGGGGACTCAAAAACCCTCAGTTTAAAGTCTTGGGGGACTCAAAAACCTAAATCATAAACCCAGAACCAGAGATCTACCACATTAACACACAGAGAAAAAACTAACATTCTGGGGTAATTGTGAATAGAGCTGCCAGCCCATCAATTACCCCAAACTTGCCTTTGCTAAATTCAGAGGCTCCCCCTGTGGATATCCTCCGCCAATCTTTCAAACCCATTCCTCAGTTTATAGTCTTGGGGGACTACACCATCAAACAATCCTCAGTTTAAAGTCTTGGGGGACTAATCTTGAAACCATAGATTTTTCAGTTTAGAGTCTTGATGGACTAATCTTGAAACCAGCCAGTATAAAGTCTTGGAGGACTGACAGAGTTTTGCATAAAATAGACGCAGCCGATTTCATACAGAACACACCTACAGCCAAACTGCTGAACTTCCACCTTCACTTCATCATCTACCCATCACTGACAAAAATCTCCTTATTATCTCTTTTCATCATCTTTTCTCACCACAGATCTTGGCTGGATCCCCTGATGTTGACCCCTCTACTCTTCCTTGCTTCACTGCTCCCAAGGACTATGCCTGTCAACAGTGCATCCACATGTGCAGACCTTGCACATTCACTTTTCCAACTCCTGAAGCCATATTCTACAACAGGGCTTGTGATTCTTGCTACTCCAAAAAGAAGAAATATGACAGAGATGCCAACTACCCTATTCCTCCTCCATCTCCTTCTCATAAATACCTCTCCAGATCCCCTACCAGATCCCCAGAGCTTGGTCCATCCTCTTCCTCTTTATCTTCAGCACCTTCCAGAAGATCCCAGAACTCTCCCAAAGAGGCCTGCGTTAACTTCCAAAGAAACAGCATTTATCTCTGCTAAATTAGCTCCAAAAGCTTCAAAATCAGCTCCTAGGCTTCTAGATCGCATCCAGGCGGCCTGCCCGCCCCACTAGACAGTGAAAATCAGGCTCAAAACCTCCAAAAACAACCAGAAAACAGCCGAATTCATCCAATCAACAAAACCAACTCCATGCAATTACCTCACACTTCTCCCAGAGCAATGCAGCCAACCCTTCCAAGGTCCAAAAACTCCAAAATTTCCCAAACTTCTAGGAGACCTGCCAGAGGACCCCAGGAAGAAACCAGAGCACCCAAAACTACACCAAAGCAACAACTTGTCCCCAGTTAAGAAAACAAAACTACACCTCTCCTCTGTCAGCCAACTATTCTTCTGACAGTTCCATTCCCTCAAAAGCTCCATCCAGAAGAGATCAATCTGCTTCAAAATCACCCTCTCCTGCTCCATCTTATAACAACCCTGGTACTCCATCACCAGCACCTCATCCAACTGAATCAAGCAGAAATATTAACAACAGCAACAACAGACCTGCTGCTCCAACTAGGCCCCAGGAAAATCAGTCTCCTAGTTCACCTTCTCAAAACCTTTCAGAGGAAGACCAAGAGAATCCATATCTTTCCCTGATTGATCCACCTACTATGACAATTCCAAAATCTTCAGAAGTCCAAATTCCGGCTGCTTACAAATTTGATTAGCTTCCAATTGTAAGTACCACATTAATTCATCCAATTTCTTCAACAAAAATAATTACTGATCCAATTCTTCTTGTCTAGTTGGCACCCCTCCTCCTGAATCTACTATTGGAGTTGGCCAACCTCTAGAAACTTCTTTGACCCTGTATTATGGAGACATGAAACAACACCTCAGCACCATGTTTTCAAACATGCTAAAAGCCTTTGCCCTCCATGGACCATTAAATGACTTTGAGAAAACCTTGAGGAAACAACTATTGGACGACCACTGGAAGATGTCTAGGATAATTAAGCACACCTTCCAACAATCTATTCCTGCTTCTTCTTCTTCCTCTTCTGAACTTTCATCCAAACCCATTCATGCCCATTATAATCCCTACACCAGGTCAAAAGTTAGACGACTTGCAGTCAAGTGGTTGTTTAGTACCTGTGGTCTAACCTGAGTCAAACCTGTGTTGGAACTTTGGTGGTACAATTTTTCATCATGACACATAGCTCATAGCTGAATCATTAGGAAAAATTTGAATTCTTCATATAGTGCTTTTTGCATAATTTCCAACAGGCAATAGATCATACTTTGGTGTCTAAAAATCATATATTTAATTCATAATGGATATTACAAAGGTGATTAATAGGAACCAGCTATACTGCTTAATGACATTATACAGACAGTATCAGATAAAACACCACAAAATCCACTTGGATTGAGAGTTCTTGAAGCATGTCCAATAATATCTTTATGAGTAATAATAACATTTTTAGACCATCTATTGTAGCACCAAAATGTTTTGAATCCTGCTTTGGAGAAAGGATTTTCTATTTTTTTCAACAGCATCATACAATTCAACTAGAATAAAGATTTTATCTGGGAACTTCTTTGACTCCCAAATTCTAAACACAACTCCAACCTTTTTGCCTTTTGATAATTTGATCTCAATATTCCAATTCCCTTGATGTTTTGAGTATAGTGAGAAGTATTTACCACCAAGATTAAAGTATTGGAGATCAGTAACTTTAGATAGGAAGAAATTCTAAAGCACCAGTCAATTTATCTTTTTCAAAAATATTTGAAAAACAATTTTTACCATCAATCTTGTTTAAATAATCCAGCCATAAAACATATTCTTCATGAAGTAGCTTTACAGTTTATTTTGAAGTCTTTTTTTTTCTACATCATAAGAATCTTTCATTTTGTTTTCAAATTGATTATCATTACTCTCAAAAAGAGATTGAAGCTTCCCAGTCAAGATAAGATTTTTCATAAATTTTTTATCCATTTCATCTAAAATTAAAAAAAATAAAGTAAATAGTTATGAGGAACAAAAAGAATATAGGAGCACATGCTTTATTTATTATTGTGTGAGATAGATCCCAACATTCTATTTATAAGCTCATGATCCCAAGCTTCTGATGATGTTGCTGGGAAAAATTGTTGCAGAACTTCAGGAAAATGTTGAGATAAGAGGAAATTAGGCTTTATGCCAATCTGTGGCTAAAATAATTCAAGATATTTTATATACTCCTTCAAATAATCATAAAGAGATATAGTTTGACTTTATTTTAATTCAAAGGAAGTTAAAAGGTTGATTATTGATACCAACAGGGAAAGAAACTTTAACAACTTCTTCTCTTGACTCTCAGAATTTTCTATATTCCCAACTTGGAACAAAGAAAGCACAAAATAAGTTTTGTATAATTAAAGCCCTTATGCTTGATATTTGTTCCAGTATCCCCTACATAGTGTGGAACATGGGTTAACATGAGGAAATGAGTGTATGTAAATAAGATTTTAAGAATTATTTATTCACTAGGCCTTTGAATCAAAAAAGAATTTAAATCATTTGTTTTTGCATCTGATACCAATTTTATTATATGTATAAAATGGGAAGATATTTTCTGTAATATGTACTTTAAGGAAGTATATTCATTAGGTAAAAATCTATCTAATGATGAGTCAGCTTGGCTTAATTGAAATATCTACATCAGAACTAGATTTTTATTTTTCTGAGCTGGGTCCAACACACAGAGGATTTTCACTGTTTATGTCCCAGCCATTTTTAGAGCTTCTTCTACCTTATCCCAGCCAATTTCTTCATAAGATAGTTTTGGCTTAATTTTGTTTCTCAGTGGTGGCATAACTTTACAAAATAAACTTTTTTTTTCTACTTATACTTGAATGATGAGAAGAGTTTCAGGGGAAAGATGTTATTATTGAAAAAAAATCCCTTGTGTGTGAATTCCACATTTGAGTGTGAAACTTTCTATTTCTCTGTATTTTAGTTTAGTAGTATTTTTTGATGTCATGTTTTTTTCTATTGGGTTAGATACTAGAATTTTTCATATGAGTAATTCCCTTCCTGTTTTTTAAATTTTCCCAATCCAAATATTTTTCTCTCTATTATCTTTATCTTTTAAATTGCTCCCTCCTCTCCAATTCTTCCCCTTTGGCCACATCTGAAAGTCTTTGCACTTTTTGGGGAGAATAGATTTTTTTCCCAAGGTTCTTTCCATTTATTTTCTGTTTTATTTTCTGCTAATCCTTTTAATTCTAAGCACAGAAGCTCATCATTGTGTAACTTATAGTTTTATCACATGCTTTTTTGTAGTTACTTGTTTTTGTAAGGTGCACAGTTGCTGATTGACCTGTTTTCAGGTATGTTTTTTTTCAATTATATCCAAATATTTTTCTCGCTATTCTCTTTATCCCTTCCATTTCTCTCTCTTTTCCACTGTTCCCCCCCTGGCTGCATCTGACAGTCATGGGTAGAATAGAGTTATTTTCAAGTTTTAGCATCCACTTTGTTGTAGGATGCACAGTTGCTAATTGACCTTTTTTCAGCCTTATTTTGTGCTTAAAAATCTTCATTGATTTTTTTTATAGGATGGTAAGGTCTGATAGGAAATAAGGAATAAGGGGAAATAGAAGATAAATGATTTTTTTGATTTAATATATCTTGTAAAGGACAGCCCATATGAATTTATGGGTTATAGTCAGGAAGAAGAATGATTATTTTGAAGAACTATTCAAGTGCTTGGGAGATAGTGAATAGAAAGTTAGAATGATAGAAAATCAAAATATTAAATAGTAGGGGACAGTTGGTATCCTGTTGGGGTAATAATGTAGCTTCAATTCATATATAAGGGTGAATCTTGGACCAGAAGCCAATCCCCAACAAGAGAAATTAAAAATTGGTAGCCTGGTGGGCAATTTAGGTCATAGAGGATATTTAAACTAGTATATAATGTTTTATCAAAGTTAATTTGAGTTGAATGTTCCCTAGCCCTGATAGTATGTTTTTTATGAGAGAGATAAAGTGAAACAGGTTTCTCCACCAAACCTGGGGAGCTGCTGAAGTGATATATGTGATATTTAACCAAGTCAATTCAGATGTGAGAGGTAGTATAAGATTATGCAATCTTGAAAAGAAATAAAGTTTGATAAGAAGGAAGATAATTCAGGAAGAAATCAGTATTTATACAAGACAAGAAATATTTCTTTGTCATGTAAGTCACATGATATATATCATTACTGGATTTCCTATGATGAGTTAATCTGTGTCAAACTCTTTAGGTCAAGATAAATCACCAGAAATTATTTCAGAAATATATATTGACCAAATTAAATTTTGTACATATATTAAAACTACAAGATATCCTCATTAAAAACAAAAATTTGAAAAATTAATGAATTTTTTATTCATGTATGATTGGAACTCCACTTGTCAAAAATATGAATAAATTTTTTCTGAAAAATTCAAATAATAGTTTGATAAAAATTATAACACTAGAAAATAGTTAATCTTCCACTGGTACAAGAAAAGAAACCAGCTTTCTGACTGAAGAGATCTGCTTATAGACACAGAAATACATCTAACTCTAGTTCCATGCTACTGATATTTTGTATGGCCATAAATAGACAGGGCACTGAGGGCCTGAATTATCCCCTTAAATTTAATACATGTTTTAAAACCCTGCACAAAGTTAAGCTAAAATAAAAGTGGATCTCAACAAAAGCATATAAAAAATCTGGTATTGCAAATGCCTTGTAATTTTAATTGATTTGTTTTGAAATTCCATAGCACAGGTTCAACTGCCTATAGTCAAAATATTGTTGGTAAATTCACTAGCTCACTTATATCTAATAAAATAATGAATTTTTAATACAAAATATTAAATATAACTTTTCCCCTATATTTTTCTCAAGCTCATTTTAACAATTAAAACCACAATTAAATTTACTGTCTTTCTGTTACAGTAAAAATAACACAGTAAAAATAAATATTCAACTTTACATATTTACAAACCTATTCATCAACTAGAAGAGATGTAGAGTTGTTCCCTGGGGCACCCCACCCAGCCCCCCTGCAGACAGCCACTGGGACTTACACAATGATTTTCAAGTACCACTTAGTTAATTCAAATTTATCACTATTACTTAGCATATTTTTATCATATACTCTGAAGTTTTGCATAAAATGATGTTTTTGAATAAATCACTTGAAATTTTCCACAAAAGTTTAACTTGAATTTACCACATCTCACAAAAAAAACAAAACTTATTAAATGTAAATGAAGAAAGCTCCAGAAAATGGGAAATAACATTCATTTTATCTGAATAAAAGTTACACCCAATGATCCTAATTTTATTGGAAACCAAATTATTCTGATAGTGTATCACAACATGAGGAAACATAAAGCCTCATGTTTGAAAAACTTTACACTCACCCAAATTACTCTACTAATTGAAATATCATTGACAAATTTTGTTGCTCACCCTATTATGAAAACAGGAAATGTAATGCCTATTCAAAAGGGAAAATGAGACAACATGATTCCTTATGATATGAATATGTACCGACATAAACTCAACTGCTGAATGATCACAATTTAATAATAGGATCTATCAATTTCAATGATGAGGAAAAAGATGGAATCTGATAATTGAAGTGATTAGAAAAAAATGTAGGGAGCAGGAGTAGATACTTTGCATCTGCAACAGAATTACACGTGGAAAAATTTCTCATGATGCAGTGCACATCTAGTAAAATAAATTTAGCAGCTGCACTGGAAAATATGTCACCCAGTTCAGCTCATTACTTGCACTTAATAACAAAAATTATTTATGTATCTTGATATAATTGGTCAATCAAAGGATTAATATTTCCTAATGCTTTGAAATATATTTTGACTTACTTCATTTTTTTTTACAGAAACAAATGAGGCAGCATGATGCTGTATTTTTTCCAATACATGCTAACTCAGATATTCAGAGAAAAGGTAGCATTCAAATGTTTTTTTGGAACACAATAGTACATACAAGAATATTCACCATGTCATCTTTTAATGGGGAAGAACATTTCCACCTTTCAAAAGAAAATTGAGTCTTTGCATATAGATGATGCAAAAGTTGTCCTCATCTTATGCTTTTTGCCAATTTAATTGTAAGGGGAATTGAATTTTGCTACATGCATACATGAGGCGACATTTCGCCTCATGTATGCATGTAAAAAATACCATTAATTGCTCACTATAAAATACAAGAAGAGCAAATGGAAAACTAGAGAAAAATGAGAAAATGTAATTGCATACATGAGGCGACATGTCGCCTCATGTATGCAATAGTAAAAGTTCAGGGAGAGGGATCTGAAATGAAATGTCCCAGCACTCTTGCTTTTGCATACATGAGGCGTCATGTCGCCTCATGTATGCAATTACATTTTCTCATTTTTCTCTAGTTTTCCATTTCCTCTTCTTATATTTTATAGTGAGCAATTAATGGTATTACTTACATGCATACATGAGGCAACATGTTGCCTCATGTATGCATGTAGCAAAATTCAATTCCCCTTACAAGTAACTTGGAACACTTGAACTACCACTTTCAAGTTGATAGGATGTCACTACATTGAACTAAGAAAGACCCAATATTAAAAGTTATTGTGCTGTTTTTACACATATCTTATTCATTGGCGACAAAAATTTCCCCTTCATTTTACGAGCATCATCTTTGAAAACTTTTACACCGCAATTACCAGAAACCCATTTTGGAATAACAAAAAATATAAAAGATTGACCAATTTTCCTGTTTATCTTTTGGCATCTGGAGATGTAAGATGCACTCGGTAAAAAATTGGAGTTCCATATCTTTGGGGATTGTTTTTCTGCACAATTTTCCAAGGTGTAGACATGAAGATATCCCTCTTGGAGACAATCAACCTGTAAAAAGAATAGTATATGGAGCACAAATAAAAGCTTCATTTAAATCTGTAAGGAGGTACCTTAGTTGTCTTGCTGAGATGAACAGTCATAGTCTATGAACTGACCTAGGTGTTTATAAATTTTAAAAATGAATGTGAGACAATTTTACATGGGCAAAAGGATAGGTGAGGATTTCTGTGTGTTTCAGTTTGGAGTATTACAACAAATATTGGCGGAGATATGAGAGACTAAAAGTGATAGATGTATAGTATACCAAATTTAACAGGTGACTGGGCCAAAACACATGAGGGGTGGCTCATAGTAAAGAACTTGATATTATAGTTAAACATACAACATGAATTTCCCATGTTCTTCAGACAAGATTTGGGACACACTTTAATTATGTTGCTACACGTGAAAATGGGAACCAAAGAGTACCCCTTCCAAGGATGGATAGTTCTTGTATTAAATAGATTATGTACTTGGTTGCAATGTAGATTAGCCTGAAAACTTAACATCTGTCTTTTCCTTGGTTCATTCCAGGATGACAAATAATGTCATATCTACCAGTTAGTATTTTTTTAGTAATAAAAACATGTTTCATTCCACGACAACAACTGATGTTTTCTCTACAGTGTAAGTAAAAAGAATTGATATTTATTAATTACTGAAGAATAAAGATTAATTTACAAGAGCTTTAAGTAGGACAGCTAAATCAAGATTCACTACTCACCAAGATATTGTAGAGGGACAAACTTGAACTCCTACCACCATTTTTGTCTAGTCACATGACTTATTCCCGATTCATCTGTTCTCTATACACAAGTCTCTCCTTATCTTATACCTTTCATTTCCTTTGATGAGCTTTAGCTCTGCTATTATTCAATTTTATAAATTACAGGTTTTAGTGAAATAAGAACTAGTGCATTCTTTTTTTACCTTTGTTTTTAGAAACTTGAAAGTATAATTCTATCTATAGATTGAGACTATAAATTATCTACAATTAAAAAGTGACCAATTCATTTGAAAAATTTCAAATTTTCTGCAAGAATTCAATTTTAAAATATGATAAAATTATGAATATTACATTTGTTCATGTAGGAAGATTTTAAATGATTAAATTCAACCAAAAGTTTCTTAACAAAAACAGGGTATGAGAACTTTCAACATGCTTTCATTGATTTTTGTCCTGGGAAAATCTTTGATGACAACCTTCAGAAAGAAAATTAAGAAAAGTTATTTTATGGGCCTGGAATAAAAGCTGTAAAGGTAATTAGTATGATCAATATCTTTCCTGAAAAATTAATCTAATTTAGAAATGAGGCACAATTTTTAAAAATCACTCAAGATAAAATCAGAGTGAAAGCTTCAACAATAAGAAGTGAGATGTAATTTCTCTATTTTCTTCAGTTCAGTGACACTCACAGTTTTTTTCAGGCATGTAAGTAATTTAAGCACAAAAAATCCTTCAAAGGTTACTTCTGATGTTAATTTAAGATACCTGAAAAACCACTTGACTGCAAGTCGTCTAACTTTTGACCTGGTGCTATAATCTCTCCAGCAGGATGCACTTCAAAGAACACAGTGCTTCCCACAACCCCAACAAAAACATCATAATCCGGACCAGCCTCCAGAAGCTTCATCATCCAGACAATGAGCTTCTGCAAAAAGATTAGAAACATAATAATAAATAAATAATAAAAAAAACAAATAATAACTATAAATTCTAATATATATATATATATATACACCACGGGAAATCTGGGGGTGAACTGCTAGCAGTTCCCTCTATTTGAAACTATCAGGAATTTGTCAGGAAACTGTTGGGAAACCATCCTGAAACTTTCAGAAATATGTTTTTATATCTGATGAAAAAACATTGAAAAAATAAACTGTCGCAGATTGAATCCAGAACAATCCCTCCATGAGCAGAGCTTAGGAACCACATTGAACATCAGTTAATCTCAGGTTTGACAAAAGGTTGAACAACATCACTTAGCATACCTTAATATTCAAATATTAAACTTGAATATATGTTGTGTGTATGATATGGATGCATATGAATTTGAATTTGCATGGTGGATACTTATTGCATGTTAAAAATTGATGTGAAATGCCTATCTAAAGTGTATGCATAATGACTATGAAGAATAAATATGCAAATAAAATATGCATAAATATATGCATAAAAATATGCATGAAAAATATGCATATTTAATATGCATAAAAATATGCATATTGAATATGCATTAAAAATATGCATATTGAATATGCAAAAAAAAGTGCATATATGTATATGAATAAAATATATTAATATGCATATAACTCTGTATAATGAATATGAATATGCATATGCATATCCATAAATATGCATAATGATTGAAAAATGCAAAAAAAATGATGCTTAACAAGTATATTTTATGCATAAATAGAAATATGCAATATGAATTCATATTGCATACAGATAACACTGGCAAACCAACTTGACCAAAACTCATACTAAATTTTCATTCTGGACTAAAGGTGTGAGGGAAGGAAGAAAAACAGTCCGACATTAGAAAAATGCTACATGCACTCATTTTGTAGCAGAGCAAATGAGAAGTGCTGAATTATGGTTGGTGCCCATAATTTAGTATGATATCATAATTTTATTTAATTGTTTTCAATATTGAAAAGACTTTAGGTCAGTTGGTATGGATCTAGCTGTGCCAGGGTCTAATCTAATTATTTTAACAATTTCTTAATAATTAATGGGTTTTAATACAAAAACAGGTTGTATTTTTTGTGGGATATTGGATATGATAAGGTCTTTTGTAAAAAAAACTTATATTGCTCAAAAATATTCCTGAATCAGATGTAGGATAATCACTACAAAAAATTGTAGTACTGTGGGCAATAAAATATATGCACAAGAAGTAAAGAAAGGACTGAGTGAACCCTTTTTGTGCAGTGGGAATCATTAGAGTGGAATTGTGGATGAAAAACATAATTCATTATTACCATTTTATTTAATCAAAAAATTTATAATAATAAAAAGAACTATTGAATAATTGGTATTTGACCTTTGTGCCTCACTCATATTTATCATTTGATTGATTTTTTGTCGCCATTATGTTATTAATATTATAAGTATAGCAAAAACTCGTGTGCCCAACGCATACCGGGTGATGTTACACCTTTTATAATATTATTAAATAAAGGTAAAAAAATATGAAAATGATTTGTTTTACGAAAAATAAATTGATATACAAAAGCAATATGAGGGATAAAAAGGTAAAATTAAAAGAAGCAAATATGAAATAAAAAATTCAAATAAAATTACTGCCATCAAGAGCAAGTAGACATGTTGGGGTGAACGCTCACCAGTGGCACTAAACTTGCACTATTATTGCTTTTTTGAAAAACAAAAAAGTGCCAATCTGAGGTTTAACAAAACTTCAGCAGAACCATTTAGCCATATCAAACAACTTCTAGTGCAATGATTGAGAGAGAATCAATCACACCAGACTGCATGTGACCAAAAGTGTCCAGCACAAGTTCGGCCGAACTTGTGCTGGGCACATTTATGACGGAGAGTAGCTAGTGTAGAATTTTTCTTCAGTTAATCTGGTATTTCTTATAAACATGTCCATTGGTACTTGATCTTTGTGCCTCACTCATATATATCATTTGATTAATTTATTGTCACCATTATATTATTAATATTATAAGTATAGAAAAAACTCATGTGCCAAATGCATACCAGGTGATGTTACACCTTTTATAATATTATGAAATAAAAGTAAAAAAATATGAAAATGATTAGCTTTACAATAATTTAAATAGATATTTAAAAAAGAGAGAAAGAAAAAAGTAAAATTAATCTCAAAGAGATCAATTATGAAAAACAAAATACTAGTAAAATTCTTGTTCTCAAGAGCCAGTAGAAGTGTTGAAACAAATGGGAGCCATCAGGGCTAAATTTTAATAAGTGACCTTTTTTTATATAGATAAAAAACTATACATCTGAGGTTGGGAAGAACAACAGGTGGATGATTCAGCTAAACAAAACTACTTGTAGTGAAGTTTAATAAAAAAATGTTTTTTTGTTGCCATAGAGAGAATTGATCCCATCTGACTGCACGTGACCAGAAGTGTCCAGCACAAGTTCTGCCGAACTTGTGCTGGACACTTTTATGATGGAGAGTAGCTTGGGTGGAAATTTTCTCAGTTCCTTCATCTTGTATTTCTCATAAACATGTCTACTGGTGTTTGATCAGTCTGTATCTTTCATATTTATCATCCGATTAATATTTTATCACCATTATATTATTAATGTTATTAGTATAGCAAAAACTTGTGTGCCAAATGCATACCATGTGAAGTTATACCTTCAATAATTTTTTAAAATAGATGTAAATAAATATGGAAAGGATTAGTTTTACAAAAATTAAATAGAAATTTAAAAGTAAAAAGAGGAATAAAAGAGTAAAATAAAAGTCAAAGAGTTCAAATATGAAAAAAATACTAGTAAAATTCCTGCTATCAAGAGCCAGTAGAGGTGTTAAAGCAAATGGGAGCCATCAGGGCTTAATTGTAATAAGTGACCTTTTCTTTCAAGATAAAAGATTATACACCTGATATTGGGCAGAACAGCAGGTGGATGATTCAGCTAAACCAAACTACTTCTAGTGAAATTTGATAAAAAAATTTTTTTGTTGCCATACAGAGAATTGATCCCATCTGACTGCACATGACCAAAAGTGTCCAGCGCAAGTTCGGCCGAACTTGTGCTAGACACTTCTATGATAGAGAGTGGCTGGGTTAGATTTTTTCATCAGTTCATCTGGTATTTCTTACAAACATGTCTACTGGTATTTTATCTTTGTGCCTCACTCATACATAATGTTTGATTAATTTTTTGTCTTAATTATACTATTAATTATATAAGTATAGCAAAAAATTGTGTGCCAAATGCATACTGAGTGATGTTACACCTTTTATAATATTATTAAATAAATGTATAAAAATATAAAAATAATTTATTTTCAAAATTATTAATTGATATCCAAAAGCAATATGAGGAATAAAAAATTAAGTTAAAGGGATCAAATATGAAAAAATAAATCCAAGTATTATTCCTAATATCAAGGGCCAGTAGAGATGTTGAAGAAAATGAGAGTCATCAGGGATAAATTGTACTAAATTGACTGTTTTTTAAAGATAAAAAATTGTGTACCTGTGGTTTGGATGAACTCTAGGTGGATAATTCAGCTATATCAAACTACATCTAGTGAATTCTCTTATCAAATAATTTTTTTCATTGCCATAGAGAGAATTGGTCCCATCTGACTGCACCTGACCAAAAGTGTCCAGCACAAGTTTGGCCGAACTTGTGCTGGACACTTTTATGATGGAGAGTAGCTAGGGTGCAGGTCTTCTTCAGTGCAACTATTATTTTTTTAAAACATGTCAACTGGTATTTGATCTTTCTGTGTTATTCATATTTTATTATCTGATTAATTTTTTGTCATTAGAATATTATTAATTTTTTTAGTATAGAAAAAACTTGTGCGCCAAATGCATGCTATGTTATATTACAACTTTTATAATATTATTAAAAAATGTTAAAAAAATATGAAAATAATTTTTTTTCCAAAATTATAAATTAATATCCAAATGTAATATGAGTGATAAAAAAGTAAAGTAAAAGAGATCAAATATGAAAAAGAAAAATTCAAGGAAATTCCTGCCTTCAAGAGCCAGTAGAGGTGTTGAAACAAATGGGTGCCATCAGGGCTAAATTTGATAAAATTTAATTTTTTTAAAGATAAAAAATTTTTCACCTGAGGTTTGGAAAAAATCAAGGTGGATAATTCAGCCATATCAAAATACTTCTAATGTAATTATTTAGCATTTTTTTTAGTTTAAATTACACAGAGATAATTGATCCCATCTGACTGCACCTGAACAAAAGTGTCCAGAAAAAGTTCGGATGAACTTGTGCTGGACACTTTTATGATGGAGAGTAGCTAGGGTGGAAGTGTTTCTCAGTACATCAGTTTTTTGTTTTTCACATTTCTATTGGTTTTTTAACTTTTTTTTAACATTTGTATTTATCTTATAATTAATTTTTTGTCACCATATATATTATTAATGTTTCTAGTATAGCAAAAGCCTGCATGCCAAATGTAAAATTGATGATGTTACACCTTTATTAATATTATTATATAAAGTTAAAAAAATATGAATATGTTTAGTTTTTAAAAAAATAAATTGATATTAAAAATTAAAAAGAGTAATAGAAAAGTAAAATGAAAATAAATGGGATCAAATACAAAATAAAAAATACAAGTAAAACTTTACTATCAAGAGCCAGAAGTGGTTTTGGGACAGTTGGGGACCCCTAGGTCAAGACTTGGTCTAAACTTACTTTTATGTATAGCTAACAAATTTTGAGCTGAGGTTTGGACAGACTACCAAGGGACAATTTTACAATTTTAAACATTCTTTACTTCAATAATTGAGTGAAATATCATTTTTATTGCCATAGAGAGATTTATCTCATATGACTTCATGCAACCAAAAGTGTCCAGCACAAGTTCGGCCAAACTTGTGCTGGTGTCACCAGACGACCTACGCACAAGGTCGAGGATGTTCCTGTAAGTGAGATGAGGGATTTTAAAAACTTCTTCGAAGCACAGAGGAATGATTCGAGGAAATGATTCGAAGGTCACTCAAAGTAATAGCTATAGGTTCGAGGTTCGATCAAGAAGAATTATAAACTAGTTCCAAGGTAATAATAATTCTTAAAATATCACGAAGGGTTGGCAACTCAATAATCAAAGATTTAGGATTTAGAAATGAATATTGAGAAGGTAAAAGAAAGATACAATAACAATGATTTAACTTTTAAGGATTTACCACTATTAATGTAAATACGATATTATAATTTAATTCTAAGGAATATCGAACCAAATACCCAACTCCTTTTATATCCTATGTTCCTCCTCGCATTGACCTCCCTTCCATCGCAGCATTCCCATTCCATTGACCATTACTAAAATACACTTAGACCCTCTCCACTAAATATCCGTCCATGCTCAATTTACCCCTTTTAATTAATTAACAAAACTTTAATGAAAAAAAACTACTACTATACTATTTCATTGATCCTAGTGCTGTGCGTCGCTTATTGAAAAGGACTAAGGTACCCTATTGGGAGATTGACTAATTTAGATTTAGAGTTTAGGCTAGCGCAGTTAAATAGTAAGTACACAAAGGAAAATCGCAGTTGCTATGGAGAATTGCTTTCTGCGCTTCGAGTATAGATTTAGGACTCGATATTATTGATTTATTGAGTTAATTTCGCTTCGAGTGTCACGTGGCGCGTGACAGCTGGACACTTTTATAATTGAGAGTAGGCATACAGGAAAACTTCTTAAACTCAAAAGGGATTTCTTATAAAAATTTAAACTTGAATTTGATCTTTTTGTGTCATTTAAATTTACCATTTGATTAATTTTTTGTCATCATTATATTATTAACATTATTACTATAGTGATAACTTGTGTGAAAAATGCATACCAGGTGGTGTTCCACCTTTAATCATATATTATTAAATAAAGGTATAAGAGTATGAAAATTATTTATTTTAAAAATTAAAAATTGATATCCAAAGCAATATGAGCAATAAAAAAGTAAAATAAAAGGGATAAAATAAGAAAAAAAATCTAAGGAAAATTCCCACTATCAATAACAAGTAGAGATGTTAGATCAAATGTGCACCACCAGGGCTAAACTTGGACTATATTTTATTTTTTGTTAAACCAAAGAAAGTGTCCTGATGAGTTTTGAAAAATCATCAGGAGGACATTTTAGCAATATCAAACTACTTATTGTGCAATGATTGAGCAAAATGTCATTTTCATTTCCATAGAGTAAATTTATCCCATCTGACTGCATGAAACCAAAAGTTTCCAGCACATGTTTGGCCGAACTTATGCTGGACACTTTTATGATGGTGAGTATCTAGGGTGCAGGTCTTCTTCAGTTAATCAGGTATTCCTTATAAACAAATACAGTTGTATATGATCTTTCTGTGTCATTCATATTTATCATTTGATTCATTGTTTTTCACCATTATACTATTAATGTTATTAGTATTGAAAAAAATTATAAGCCAAATTCATACTGGGAGATGCTACATCTTTAATAATCTTATTAAATAAAAGTAAAAAAAATATGAAAAGTATTAGTTTTACAATAAATAAAATGATATTTGAAAGCAAAAAGAGGAATAAAAAAGTAAAATAAAAGTGATTAAATATGAAATTAAACATTCAAATAAAATTTCTGCCATCAAAGAAAATTTGAGTTTTCAGACCAAAATTGCACCACCAGTTCTAGATTTGGAATATATTTTCATTTTTTTAAAATTAATAAAAGTGTCCACCTGAGGTTTTCAAAAAAATGAGGAGGATAGTATAGCAGTATAAAACTACTTCTTGTGCAATGATTAGGCAAAAATTCATTTTAACTTCCATTGAGTAAATTTATCCCATCTGAATGCATGCAACCAAAAGTGTCCAGCACAAGCTCAGCTGAGCTTGTGCTGGACACTTTTATGATGGAGAGTAGCTAGGATGCAAGTCTTCTTCAGTGAATCTTATGTTCATTTTAAAAATGTCTATGGGTATTTGATCTTTCTGTGTCAACCATAGTTATTATTTGATTATTTTTTAGTCACCATTATATTATTAATGTTTTTAGTATAGAAAAAACATGTGTACTGAATGTACACTGTGTGATTTTACAACTTTAATAATATTATATAATAAATGTAAAAAAATGTGAAAGTTATCAGTTTTACCAAAATAAAATTGATATTTAAAAGCTAAAGGATAAATAAAAGGGTAAGATTAAAATTAAAGAGATCAAACATGAAATAAAGATATTAAGTATAATTTCGGCTATCATGAGCCAGTAGATGCTTCAGAAAAAATGGGCACCATCATATATTAACATGGATCAAATTTACTTTTTACCAAAGTAAAAAATTGTCTACCTTAGGTTTGGAAAAACTTTCGGGGGCCAATTTGTCCATATAAAACTACTTTCAGTGCAATGATGGAGTGATCATTCAGTCTCATTTACATAAAAACCTTTGATTGCATCTGACGGCATGCAACCAAAAGTGTCCAGCACAAGTTTGGCCAAACTTGTGCTGAACACTATTATCATGGAGAGTAGCCAGGGTACAAGTCATTTTAAATCATCTGGAATTTCTTATAAACATGTCCACTGTTATTAAATATTTTTGCCTCACTCATATTTATCAATTGATTAATTTTTTGTCACCATTATATTATTAATATTATCAGTATAGCAAAAACTTGTGTGCCAAATGAATACTTGGTGATGTTACACCTTTTATAATATTATTAAATAAAGGTAAAAAAATATGAAAATGATTTATTTTACAAAAAATAAACTTATATCCAAAAGCAATATGAGAGGAATAAAGTAAAATAAAAGAAATCAAAGATGAAAATTAAAATCCAAGTGAAATTCCTGCCATAAACAGAAAAACAAGATGTTGAATCAAATTAGCACAATCAGGGCTAAACTTGCACTAAATTTTCTTTTTTGTAAAAGTAAAAAAAAATCCACTTGAGCTTTACCAAAACTTCAGCATGAAAATTTTGCCATATCAAACTACTTCTAGTGTAATTTTATATCAAAACTTTATCTCTATTTCCATAGAGAGAATATCTCCCATCTGACTGCACCTGACCATAAGTGTCCAGCACAAGTTCGGCCGAACTTGTGCTGGACACTTTTATGATGGAGAGTAGCTAGGGTAGAATTTTTCTTCAGTTCATCTAGTATTTCTTACAAACATGTCTACTGGTATTTTATCTTTATTCCTCACTCATAAATATCATTTGATTAATTTTTGGTCGCCATTATATTATTAATTTTATAAGTATAGAAAAAACTCATGTGCCAAATGCATACCAGGTGTTGTTATGCCACTTATAATATTATCAAATAAATGTATAAAAATATGAAAATAGTTTATTTTAAAAATTATTAATTGATATCCACAAGCAATATTAGGAATTAAAAATTAAGTTAAAGGGATCAAATATGAAAAAAGAAATCCAAGTAATATTCCTACTATCAAAGGCCAGTAGAGGTTTTGAAGCAAATGAGAGCCATCAGGGATAAATTGTACTAAATTGACTTTTTTTTAAAGATAAAAAATTGTGCACCTGTGGTTTGGATGAACTCTAGGTAGAAAATTTGGCTATGTAAAACTACTTCTAGTGAAGTTTGTTATCAAATAAATATTTTCATTGCCATAGCGAGAATTGATCTCATATGACTGAACCTGACCAAAAGTGTCCAGCACAAGCTCGGCCGAACTTGTGCTGGACACTTTTTTGATGGTGAGTATCTAGGGTACAGCTCTTCTTCAGTGCAACTGGTATTTTTTTAAAACATATCCACTGGTATTTGATCTTTCTGTTTTATTAATATTTTATCATTTGATCAATTTTTTGTCACCAGTATATTATTATTTTTAATAGTATAGAAAAAAAACATGTGCCAAATGCTTACAGGGTGATGTTAAAACTTAAATAATTTTATTAAATACAGGTAAAAAATTATGAAAATAATTTGTTTTACATAAAATTAATTCATATCTAAAAGAAAAAAAAGGGATAAAAATGAATAGGTTGAATAAAAGGGATTTTATATGAAATTAAAAATTCAAGCTAAATGCCTACTTTCAAGGCTCAGAAGAGGTGTTGGATAAAATGGGCATCATCAGGAATAAAATTGTACTTAATTTGTTTTTTTTAAAAACTAAATGAAGTTTTCAACTGATTTTTTTCCAATATTTAGCTGGACACTTTGTCTATATCAAATTAATTCTAGTACCATGATTGACCAAATTAAATCCTCATTTCCATATGCAGATTTGATCCCATATTGCTGGACCAGGCCAAAGGTGTCAACCACAAGTTTGAGAATTCTTCTGGTGGACACTTTTATGATGGACAGTAGTAGGGTGCAAGTCTTCTTTAGTTAATCTAGTATTCCTCATAAAAATTTCCAACTTATTTTTGGCCAAAAATCAGATGGAATGTTTGTCCATATCAAATTACTTCTTATGCCATGATTGACTAAAAATTGATTCTCATTGCCATATAGAGAGTTGATCCCATATGACTGGATCTGGCAAAAGTGTCACCACAATTTTTGATAAACTTAAGTTTGAAAATTTTATGATGGAAAGTAATTGCAAGTCTTCATCATTTCATCAAGTAATCCTCATAAAAATTTCCACCTGTATTTTGGCCAAACTTCAGGTGGACACTTTGGCCATATTAAATTAATTCTAGTTCCATGTTGATAAAAAACTGATACTTATTGCCATATATAGATATTAAACCCATCAGAATGTGCCTTTACAAAAGTGTCTACCTGAATTATGGCTAAACCTCAGTTGGACACTTTTATGATGCAGAGTAGCTAGGGCAAAAGTATTCTTCAGTTAATTTGGTATTCATAATAAATTTATCCTCCTGAAGTTTAGCCTAACTTCAGGTGGACAATTTCGGAAAGCACCAGTTAGTCACTATCCATCAAAAAAGTGTTCACCAAAATTTTGGCTAAACTTGTGGTGGACCCCTTTGATCAGCCACAGTCAGATGAGATCAACTCTTTAGATGGAAATGAGGATGATGTTTTGGTCAATCATGGAAATAGAAAGAGTTTTATGTGGCCAAATTATCCCCCTGAAGGTCAGACAAACCTCACAAGGACACTTTTTAGCAGGAAGTAACTGAGAAAAATCCATTTATCAGAAGGAAAATCTTTTATTGGATAGATGCCAAGGTTTCATACTTGCATATTAAGGTCAGTATTTATTTTGAAAGTGTCTGTCCAAGCAATTTCATTGCCCATCATGACACATTTTGTTTTAAATGTTTCAAACTTTGTGATAAAGTATTAAGGTGTCACATAGTATAATCAATTTCTATTAAGTGCCCTCCTATGATGCCTAAATTTATAATTTAATATCTTACATAATAATTTTTTTTATATAAATTCATCAATATTTTATTTTATTATCAAATTTAATAGAGAAAGTATCCTGAATTATTATATATGCATAAGCTTAGGTTAGATCAATTTGTGCTCAATTTGTGCTCAACAGAGGAATAAAATCAAGTTCTGGAGGATCAACTTGTGCATAATTTGGAATCTGTTGATATTCTGTCTATAATCAATATGAGAATAAATGTAAATCTAAATCTAATTTACTTATGTTTATAAAGTATTCATAAACCTGGCATAATTAGGGGACACTCTAAATTTTAATAGAGGGGATTGCTAGCAATTCACCCCTAGATTTCCCGTGGTTATATATATATAGATATATATTTTTTTTAATCTACTAATATACTAAAATTAAAAATTGATAAATAAATTAAAATAAAAATAAATGAAATAAAATAAAAGATAAAAAATAATACAAATGGTATCCCCCAGCCAATAGATGAGCTGATCCCCTGATACCTTACCAACATCCAAGTGCACCTTGATGTGGATACACCTTAAAAAATTTAAAAAATTTGAAATAAGAAACATAAATTAAGGGTAATAATGAGAATAAAAAAATAAAAAATGAAATTAATGAAAATAAAAATAAAATAAACTAAAATGATAAAATAGCATTGCCCAGCCAATTAATGAGCTTTCCCCACCAATGCTTGCCCACATCCAGGTGCACCTGATGTGGTAACACACTATTTTTTTAATTTTATAATTTTAACAACCCCCATATAAAATTAAAAGAAAAAAAGAGAAAAAAGAAAATAATCTGAAACTACTATCTAGCAAAATCATAACTAAAAAAATCAAAGAAAGTCCAGCTCCATGGATGGTCCAGTAAGAGAAAGTCCAGTCCATAGAAATGATCACTGGGTGGGCTCCCTCCAATAAGTAAAAATGATGGGAGACCACCAGTGATCCACCACCAACCCAAAAAAACAAAAGCTAAAGAAGCCAGTCCCAAACCAGTTTAAAGTCATAGTGGACTTGAAACCTGAATAATAAACAACAGAACTAGAATTCAAATAGGAAAAACAAAAGACTTGAGACAGACATTCTGGGGTAACTTTTCTACAGAGCAGCTAGCTCATCAGTTACCCCCACACTTGCCAAAATAAATCTAGAAGCCCCCCCTGGGTACCTTCTAACAAAAACACAACATCCAAAACAATAAACCAAAACCAATAAGAGTGAAGGGTCCAGCACATGAAAACCAAATGAAATTCTAGTTTAAAGTCATAGAGGACTAAAACCTGTAAAAAGAAACCAATGCTAGGGTTCAACCAAATTAAGAGAAATGGTTGGAAACAGACAATCTGGGGTAACTGTTCTACAGAGCAGCCAGCCCATCAGTTACCCCTACACTTGCCAAGATCAAATCTAGAAGCCCCACCCATGGTTACCTTCTAACAAAAAGTTTCCAATACAACAGTTGCTCTGCAACACCAAAAATTCCAACATTTAAAGAACGTTCCATAGTTTATCCTCATTGCGGAGTAAATCTTCTTCATGGTTAGTGCCTCTGGGATAGAACCCCTTTACCTGGTCTTCAGCCACTCTCTTTTTCAAGACTGCACCATCCAACTCTTCCAAAACATAAGAACCTCCAGATGCCTGAGATATGACTCTGTAAGGTCCATTCCATCTGTCAGAAAACATATTTCCCCACTGACTTTCCAAGCTTCTATTATACACCAAAACCAAACATCAGGTTTCAAGGGATTCCTGAGTCTATGAGCCAACTTCTTGTCCCAGTACCTGACTTATTGATTCCTAACCTTCATCATTCTAGAGTATGCCTTCTCTTGACATTCCTCTCTACATTCCATCTGTTGCATCCTGGCACAGAGCAATTCTTCCGTTGAGTGCACATCACCCCAATTAATTCCAAGATAAGAGACAGCTTCCAAGTCCACTGGTAGAACAGCTTTCTGACAAAACATTAACTCATAAGGAGAATATCCAGTTGTCCTCTTCACAGTGACCCTATCATCAAATAGCACCAAGGGTTAATAATGCCTCCACTTTTCAGCACTATCCCCACACATCTTTACCAAAGCATTCTTGATAACTTGATGGCCTCTTTCAACCATGCCTTCAGCTTCAGGATAATGAGTTGTAGCCACTCTAACTTTAGAACCAAAACTAGCCACAGCTTCTTTAAATTTGGCACCAAACTCTGGCCCGCCATCAACAGTGACCAACTTCATCAACCCATACCTATAAATCCACTCCTTTTTCAAAAACTCTGCCACATTCTTGGCAGTCAAATTAACCAGAGGCACTGCCTCAACCAAACCAGACAAATCATCCTTGGCAACAATTAAGTATTTATACCTGCCCTCTTTAATATGGACAGCATCCAGACTGACTCTTCCAAAAACAGTTGTTTCACCAGTAGCACGGCCGACCTCTTTAGGCTTCAATTGACTTCTTCTTTGACATTCTTCACAAGATTGAACCCAACACTGCACAGCCAACTTCATACCTGGCCACCAAAATCTGTCAGCTACTCTCCTATAAGTCTCCTCAAAGCCTCTATGACCAAGGTCTTCATGAAAAGACTTCAACACAACTTCTTGACCCTTCTTCTGAGTCACCACAACTAGAGGATTAGGATGGCTTCTTCTCATCAACCTTCTTTCTGACACATAAAATATAGGACTCTTCTTCTTAATTGCCAACCAAGTATCATCATCACAAATATCTGGCCTCTCCAAGGTCAACAGATATTCCACCAAAATAAAATAAAAACCCAGACTGACCCCAGGTCTCATCTTCAAAATCCAACAAAACAACATCCAAGGGTACAAATCTGTCATCAAAATCACCAGTGTGAACATGAGCCAATTGAGCATCCCAACCAGGACACCAATCCTTAAATTTTTCACATCCTTCTCTTTCCACTGAACCTTGTGAGAATCCAGTTCACTAACAAAAACACCCTTTTACAATTTTGAGCTGTCCCAAACAACAACTCCATCTTCATCAACAAAAACATCCCGATCACCAGAATCAAGATCAGATCCAGCCAGTTTAGCCTCTTGAGGGAGGTGAGAAAAATCTTCAGCACCCTCAGTGCTGGCCCTAACCACTGGAACATCTTCATTGAACTCCTCAGCATCAGATTCTTCATCTGTAGGTGGCCTCCTTGATAATCCATCAGGCGTTGTAAAAGTTTTTCCTGGTTTGTGTTTCAGGTCAAAAGAAAAATATTGAATAAATGCCACCCACCTAGTCATTGGAGCATTTGGAAGAATAGGTGTATTGATCATCTGAACTAAAGATTTTGAATCCAACTGCAGCTCAAAATGCTGCCCCACAAAACAGTCTGTATCTTCTTTAAATTTTTTTCTACACCACACAATTCCAATTTAGGTTGAGAATACCTAGATTCCACCTCATTCAACACCACAGACTCATATCTTACTGGCCTGACCCTCCCAGTCTTATCCTCCTGAGACAAAACAGCACCAGCAGCAATATAGCTTGATTCCACTTCCAGATAAACTTTTCCAGCACCAACGCCATAATCCAACTTATGAAGAACAATATCTACAACAACAACTCTTTTCAACTTCTGAAAAGCCTCTTCACACTCTTCAGTCCATTCCCAATATGTATCTTTCCTGGTCAACCACCTTAAAGGTGAAGCCAACAAAGAAAAATCCTTAATAAAAATCCTGACATATACACATACACCCAAAAATCCCCTGACTTCAGTAGTATTTTTAGGCCTTGGCCATGACTTAATTTTATTAATCTTCTTCTTCGCCATAATCCTCCCATTATTTACATACCACATGACCCAGAATTTCCAAAGCAGGAACACAACAACAGAATTTTGACCCTGAAATGGTCAAACCAGCCTCTTCAATCCTTAACAACACTCTCTCTAGAGTTATTGCATATTCCCAAACAAACCTGCTTATGCCAGGGTTCTCTGCTAAAACCTCATTACCATAATCAGTGGATGGTCCTTTAATTCCAACATCATCAATAAAAATACAGCATGAGTAGGAACCTCATCCTGAAAAATCCAAGCCACCTTTGCATGATAAACTGCCACTGAATTAGTTGCTCCTTGAGGCAACCTAGTGAGCTGAAATCTTCCCAAAGGAGTCTCAAAGGTTGTGAGAGGCCTTGAATCGGTATGGAGTTCCCTCTCTCCATAACCACCCATAATATCACCCAAACCATAACACACCCTTCCAGCAAAAGCTTCAACAAAATCCTCTGCACTTGGTGGCATACCAGCGTCCTTGATAGTGACTATATTCAAGGCTCTAAGATCATGAACCACCCTCAACTTTCCATTCTGCTTCTTTACACAGAAAACCAGACTTGAGTAACTGGATGTAAATTGTTCGTATAACCCAGTCCTGACTCTTTCCCTAACAATCTCCACAAAATCCTCTCTGATAGCAGCTAGAATTGGAATAGGTTTGATTTGCCAAGGTTCATGACAAACCACAGGAATCAAGTAAGGTTCCCCATAAGAGTGCTTCAACACACCCCTTCCTCCTCAACAAAAGCCACAGCTTTTTCCCTTAGCACAATAATGTGCAACAACAACTTCTTTTCTTCTTCAGACAATCATCCATCAGGATCAAAATTAACAACTTTCAACCTTTCCACAGTCACCCTAGCCATCTCTACAAATTCTGGAGGATTCTTCACCAAAGGAATACAGTACCAATCTCTTGACAAAGGAGGTCTCTTCAAGGGCGGATTCAAACCCAAAGTCCTAATCTTCTGCGCTACCTTCTTATACTTTGCCGCTCCACCTTCAACTTGAGGGATCATCAGGAAATCTTCACCACCAGACCTGGAACAAAAACCAAGAATTTCCCCATTTCTCACATGTTTTTCCAAGGTAATGTTTTTGAAAGGTGTAGAAGAAACCCTAGCGGTGCACAATTGGGAGGACTTACTTTTACACCCCAATCTCACCACTCCAAAACTTTTCCGCAATACCAAATCTTCATCTTCACTTCTGTCTTCCAAAACTTCAAATCTTGATTCATCTTCAGAATCAACTCTTTTAAAATTGTGCAGTTTATCCTCATGCTGGAGGCCCAAAAACTGATCTTGATGATCTTCTTTCTTCATTATCTTCAGATTTTTTTCTTGATTTCCTTGAATTATCTTGAAATTTTTATCTTATTTTCTTGAGTTTTTCTCTGTCCTACAAAAATAACCAGGGGTTTCCCCAATTCTCACAGGTGTGGCCCAGGTAATGTTTTTGAAAGGTGTAGAAGAAACCCTAGTTGTGCACAATTGGGAGGACTTACTTTTAGACCACAATCTCACCACTCCAAAACTTTTCTGCATATCTTTCAATAAAGATATATAACCAATCTTCTTCCTTGAGCTTGAATTAAAAATAATTGAGAATCTTGAGAGAGAACAGAGACTTATAAAAAACTTGAAGAATACTTGCAGAGAAGAGAAACATTAAAAAAAGAACGTTGAAAATCCACTTGATATATCTCCAAGGGAGCTGACTTACTACAACCTGTGATTTCCTCATCTTGGGGAGAGGTTGTAGCACTAGGGTGATCAGCCCTCATTACTCTAAAAAGGACAGACTCTCAATAGAGCCTGAGCCACACTCCAGAAAACCAGAGGCGGTGTAGACAATCCTATAGTACTAGCTATAGGCCTTGACCAAGGTAGTTGGAGAAAAACCAGAGGGAAAATCCCCTTTCCCTTTAGAAAAATAGAGTAAGATCTACTTGCTAAAGTAAGTTGGTTCCTGTTTTGCTAAATCTCCTTTTTAACACACTTGACTGCTTGATGAGCCAAGAAAGTAGTCCCCAGATAGACTACCAGACCAAAGAACTGAAATGTAGAACAAAGTCCACACCAGAGACAGCAAAGATACTTGATGTAGGCTGCAAATACACACCACAGACAGCAATAATACTTGCTATAGCTTGCAAGACTATAACAGAGAAAACAGTTGCCAAAATTAAGTTAAATGAAGAACTTACTTGCAACAAACACAGCCAATTGTTTCCAGAAAACAGTGAAAACTGAGTGAGGAACAATGATATCACCTCCGGATGGTTGTATGATGATTAAAGTTGCCCCAAACTGTCTTATTCACTATGTACACACAGACCACTATCTAAGAGCCCATGCGCACCCACCAATCTGGCGCCTGTACCCGCCAAATTGCATAAAAAACCCTCCTGAAGTGCTCCCCAACCTCCTAAAACAGAGGCGGGCGGGCCCCCTGACGTTGGAGATGCCGCCTGAAGTGGCCCGGCCTCCCTGAAGCCAGAAAACCAATAAAAACCACTAATCTACTTAGAAAAATTAACTACAACTACTAAAACCTTTAAAACACGGAATTTCACTGTAACAAAATTATGACATGAAATATAGAGAAAAATTAGCTCTATCCAATGGTACTAAGCACTTAACCCTAAGACTTAAGGTTAGCCCGTAAAACACAAAAAACAAAATTAAACAGCAATCTTTTATAAATGAAAAATGAGGAAATGACCCCTTAAAACTCAGAATATGAAAAATGTCTACAAGACATAAAATATAGAGAAAAACCAGGGCTATCCAATGATAGTACCCAAATACCCGCAGACCCAATATCCACAGAATAAAACCCGAAAAATACCCAAATCCTTAACAGATGTCAATTAAGACATGCACAAACAGCGCCAAATCACACAACAAAGGCCCCTGCCAATGTTGGAAGATCACATCCTCCCTCCAATGGAGAATGTCCGCATTCTTTCTTTATCCAACCACCATGTTTAACCTTCTTCCCAAATCTGCCTCTGAAATGGGTACCTGCCAATACTGCATCGACAATAATTTAATCTGCACCATGACATCACCTGTCCATCCATACAGAACGTCCTGCAATGTCTGCCAATCTAGAAAGAAGACCTGCCACAGACCTGGTCCACTCTCTTCTGCTACAGATTCACCTCCACCTCAACCTGGCCTATCTTCTGCCAGCACCAAAAGATCTAGGCCATCCATCCTGATACCCAGATTAATCAAAAAGCTCCACCCTTCCCAGAAGAGTGCCACAACCCATAAAACAACTAGTTCCACCATCCCTGGTCCATCTGATGGTAAAGTACTTTCATTTCTTCCTTCAACTTTAAACTGATGACTTCTCAGTTCCTCCATCTTCTGATAGTGATGATAACCATGTAGGATCCATTGCACCACCAACACAAAACCACTTGCCCACTATCAAGGCCAAGTTCCAACAACACACATCTCAACAGAAACAGCTTCTGCTTCACTACTTCCAATCCACTCCTGCTAGAGATCCACAGGACATTGAGAACAGAAGACACCTCATTCACCAGTTTAAGGCTAATTCTGAACACTTCATTTCATCTCTTGATTCCCTCTGTAATTCCACTAGTACTTGAGTTTGATCCAGAAAAGAAAAATTGACCACACCCTCTATAGGATTTAACCACAAAACAACCCTCAGTTTTAAGTCTTGGGGGACCATCCTCATTTTATAGTCTTGGGGGACTCAAAAACCCTCAGTTTAAAGTCTTGGGGGACTCAAAAACCTAAATCATAAACCCAATACCAGAGATCAACCACATTAAGACACAGAGAAAAAAACTAACATTCTGGGGTAATTGTGAATAGAGCTGCCAGCCCATCAATTACCCCCAAACTTGCCTTTGCTAAATTCGGAGGCTCCCCCTGTGGATACCCTCCACCAATCTTTCAAAACCAACTCCAACAACAAAACCCTTTTTTCTCAGTTTATAGTCTTGGGGGACTTACAACCCTCAGTTTAAAGTCTTGGGGGACTGACACAGTGTTCAGTTTAAACTCGTGACCAACTAGCCTTGATAAAATCTTGAAACCAGCCAGTTTAAAGTCTTGGAGGAATGACAGAAACCAGATTTCAGTTTAAAGTCTTGATGGAATGGCGGAATTTTGCATAAAATAGACGCAGTTAATTTCATACAGAACACCTCTACAGCCAACCTGCTGAACTTCCACCTTCACTTCATCATCTACCCATCACTGAAAAAAATATCCTCCTATCCCTTTCCATCATCTTGTCTCACCAAATATCATGGCTGGATCTCCTGATGTTAACCCTTCTACTCTCCCTTGCTTCACTGCTCCCAAGGACTATGCCTGCAAACAGTGCATCCACATGTGCAGACCTTGCACATTCACTCTTCCAACTCCTGAATCCAAATTCTACAACAGATCTTGTGATTCTTGCTATTCCGAAAAGAAAATATGTGACAGAGATTCCAACTACCCTATTCCTCCTCCTTCACCTTCTCACAAATACATCTCTAGATCCCCTACCAGATCCCCAGAGCTTGGTCCTTCCTCTTCCTTTTTATCTTCAGCACCTTCCAGAAGATCCAGAAGCTCAGCTTCCAGAACTCTTCCCAAAAGACCAGCCTTAGATTCCCAAGAAACTGCTTTTATCTCCGCCAAATTAGCTCCAAAAGCTTCAAGATCAACTCCCAGGCTTCTAGAACGCGTCCAGGCGGACCGCCCGCCTCACTAGACAGTGAAAATCAGGCTGAAAATCACCACAAACGACAGTAAAACAGCCAAATTCCATTAATCAACAAAAACAACTCTACACAATCACCTCCCACTGCTCCCAGAGTAATGCAACCAACTCTTACAAGGTCCAAAAACTTCAAATTTTCCCAAACTTCTAGGAGACCTGCCAGAGAACCCCAAGAAGAAACCAGAACACCCCACACTGCACCCAAGCAACAACTTCGTCCCCAACTAAGACAAAGATACTACACCTCTCCTCTGTCAGCCAACTATTCTTCTGACAGCTCTATCTCTTCAAAATCTCCATCCAGAAGAGATCAATCTGCTTCCAAATCCCCCTCTCCTGCTCCATCCTTTACCAACCCTGGTACTCCATCACCAGCACCTCCTCCAGCTGAATCCAATAGAAATAACACCACAACAACAACAACAATCCCACTGCTCAAACTAGGCCCCAGGAACATCAGCCTCCTAGTTCACCTACTCAAATTCTTTCAGAGGAAGACCAAGAGAATCCATATCTTTCCCTAGTTGATCCACCCACTATGACCATTACAAAATCTTCAGAGATCCAAATTCCAGCTGCTTACAAATTTGATGAGCTTCCAATCTGTAAGTACCAAATTAATTTATCCCATTTCTTCAACAAAATTAATTACTGATCCAATTCTTTTTTTCTAGTTGGCACCCCTCCTTCTAAAACTATTATTGGATTTGGCCAACCTCTTGAAACTTCTTTGACCCTGGATTATGGAGACATGAAGAAACACCTAAGCACCATGTGTTCCAACATGCTAAAAGCCTTTTCCCTCCATGGACCATTGAATGACTTTGAAAAACCCCTGAGAAAGCGCCTGTTGGATGACCGCTGGAAAATGTCTAGGATCATTAAACACACCCTCCAGCACTCCATTCCTGCCTCTTCTTCTTCCTCCTCTGAACTTCCCTCTAATCCAATTCCTGCCCATTACAATCCATATAATCTCTCCAGCAGGATGCACTTCAAAGAACACAGTGCTTCCCACAATCCCAACAAAAAACAAAAACGTCATCACAATCCGGACCAGCCTCCAGAAGCTTCATCATCCAGACAATGAGCTCCTGCAAAAACATTAGAAACATAATAATAATATAAAACAATTAATAAAAATTATTTCAGAAATTTTTTATTTTATTTTATTTTATTTTTATTTTTATTTATTTATTTTATTTTTTTTAAACTCTACTAAAATACTAAAATTAAAAATTGATAAATAAAATGAAATAAAATAAATGAAATAAGATATAATATAAAAAAAATAATACAAATGGTATCCCCCAGCCAGTTGATGAGCTGATCCCCTGATACCTTACCCACATCCAAGTGCACCTTGATGTGGATACAAAATTAAATCTTTTAAATGATTAACAGAAAACAAAATTCAAAAAATTTAGAAATTCAGAAGATAATAAAAATAATGAAACACAGAAACACATGAAATAAATAATAAATAAAAAAGAAAATAGCATTGCCCGGCCAATTGATGAGCCTTTCCCCACCAATGCTTGCCTACATCCAGGTGACCCTGAAGTGGTAACACCTTATATTTTTGATTTTATAATTTTAAACAACCCCCATAAAAAATTAAAAGAAAAAAAAGAGAAAAAAAGAAAATAATCTTAAACTGCAATCTAGCAAAAACATAACTGCAAAATCAAAGAAAGTCCAGCCCCATAGATGGTCCAATAAGGGAAAGTCTGGTCCATAGAAATGATCACTAGGTGGGCTCCCTCCAATATGTAAAAATGATGGGAGACCACCAGTGATCCACCACCAATCTGAAAGAACCAAAGATAAAGAAGCCAGTCCCAAACCAGTTTAAAGTCATAGTGGACTTGAAACCTGAATAATAAACAACAGAACTAGAATTCAACTAGGAAAAACAAAAGACTTGAAACAGACATTCTGGAGTAACTGTTCTACAGAGCAGCCAGCTCATCAGTTACCCCCACACTTGCCAA
This sequence comes from Hemileia vastatrix, assembly GCA_030280995.1. NCBI lineage: Eukaryota > Fungi > Basidiomycota > Pucciniomycetes > Pucciniales > Zaghouaniaceae > Hemileia > Hemileia vastatrix. Next base: position 6,803,077 of record JASXTE010000004.1, read on the forward strand.
AATAAAATCTAGAAGCCCCTTCTCGGTACCTTCTAACAAAAACACAACATCCAACACAAAAAAACCAAAACCAATAAGAGTGAAGAGACCAGCACATGAAAACCAGAGGAAATTCCAGTTTAAAGTCATAGAGGACTAAAACCTGTGAAAAGACACCAATACTAGCGTTCAACCAAATTAAAAGAAAGGTTTTGAAACAGACAATCTGGGGTAACTGTTGATAGAGCAGCCAGCCCATCAGTCACCCCTACACTTGCCAAGATCAAATCTAGAAGCCCCCACCCATGGGTCCTTCTAACAAAAAGTTTCAAACACAAAAGTTGCTCTACAACACCACAAAATTCCAAAATAAAAAAGAACGTTCCATAGTTTATCCTCATTGCGGAGTCAATCTTCTTCATGTTTAGTGCCTCTGGGATAAAGCCTCTTCACTTGGTCTGCAGCCACCCTCTTTTTCAAGACTTCACCATCCAACTCTTCCAAAACATAAGAACCTCCTGACGCCTGAGATCTGACTCTGTAAGGTCCATCTCATCTGTCAGCAAACATTTTCCCCCACTGACTCTCCAAACTTCTATTATACACCAAAACCAAACAACCAGGTTTCAAGGGATTCCTGAGTCTATGAGCCAACTTCTTGTCCCAGTACCTGACTTATTGATTCCTAACCTTCATCATTCTAGAGTATGCCTTCTCTTGACATTCCTCTCTACATTCCAACTGTTGCATCCTGGCACAGAGCGATTCTTCTGTTGAGTGCACATCACCCCAATCAATATCAAGATAAGAGACAGCTTCCAAGTCCACTGGTAGAACAGCTTTCTGACCAAACATTAACTCATAAGGAGAATATCCAGTTGTCCTCTTCACAGTGACCCTATCAGCAAATAACACCAAGGGTAAATAATGCCTCCACTTTTCAGCACTATCTCCACACATCTTCACCAAAGCATTCTTGATAACTTGATGGCCTCTTTCAACCATGCCTTCAGCTTCAGGATAATGAGGTGTAGCCACTCTAACTTTAGAACCAACACTAGCCACAGCTTCTTTAAATTTGGCACCAAACTCTGGCCCACCATCAACAGTGACCAACTTCATCAACCCATACCTATAAATCCACTCCTTCTTCAAAAACTCTTCCACATTCTTGGCAGTCAAATTAACCAGAGACACTGCCTCAACCCAACCAGACAAATCATCACTAGCAACAATCAAGTATTTATACCTGCCCTCTGTAATATGGACAGCATCCAGACTGACCCTTTCAAAAATAGTTGATTCACCAGTAGCAGGGCCGACCTCTTTAGGTTTTAAATGACTTCTTCTTTGACATTCTTCACAAGATTGAACCCAACCCTGCACAGCCAACTTCATACCTGGCCACCAAAATCTGTCTGCTACTCTTCTATAAGTCTCCCCAGAGCCTCTATGACCAAGGTCTTCATGCAAAGACTTCAAAACCAATTCTTGACCCTTCTTCTGAGTCACCACCACTTGAGGATTTGGATGTCTCCTCCTGATCAACCACCTTCCTGAAACATAAAATCCAGGACTCTTCTTCTTGATTGCCAACCAAGTATCATTATCAAAACTATCTGACCTCTCAAAGGTCAACAGATATTTCACCAAAATAAAATAAAACCCAGACTGACCCCAGGTCTCATCTTCAAAATCCAACAACACCACATCCATGGGTACAATTCTGTCATCAAAATCACCAGTATGAACATGAGCCAATTGAGCATCCCAACCAGGACACCAATCCTTAAATTTTGGCACGTCCTTCTCTTTCCACTGAACCTTGTGAGAATCCAGTTTACTAACAAAAACACCCTTTTCCAAATTTGAGCTGCCCCAAACAACAACTCCATCTTCATCAACAAAAACATCCTGATCACCAGAATCAAGATCAGATCCAGTCAGTTTATCCTCTTGGGGGAGGTCAGAAAAATCTTCAGCACCCTCAGTGCTGGACCTAACCACTGGAACATCCTCATCAAACTCTTCAGCATCAGATTCTTCATCTGTAGGTGGCCTCCTCGATAATCCATAAGGCATAGTAAAAGTTTTGCCTGGTTTGTGTACCAGGTCAAAAGAAAAATGTTGAATAAATGCAACCCACCTAGTCATTGGAGCATTTGAAAGACTAGGTGTATTGATCATCTGAACCAAAGATTTTGTATCCACCTGCAGCTCAAAATGCTGCCCCCACAAAACCGTCGGTAGCTTCTTTAAAATTTTAGCTACGCCACACAATTCCAACTTAGATTGAGAATACCTATATTCCACCTCATTAAACACCACAGACTCATATCTTACTGGCCTGACCCTCCCAGTCTTATCCTCCCGAGACAAAACAGCACCAGCAGCAATATAACTTGAGTCCACTGCCAGATAAAATTTTCCAGCACCAACACCATAATCCAACTAGTGAAGAACAATATCTTCACCAACCACCTTTTTTAACTTCTGAAAAGCTTCTTCACACTCATAAGTCCATTCCCAATCTGCATCTTTTCTGGTCAATTTCCTTAAAGGTGAAGCCAACAAAGAAAAATCCTTAATAAAAATCCTGACATATACACATACACCCAAAAATCCCCTGACTTCAGTGGTATTTTTAGGCCTTGGCCATGACTTAATTTTATTAATCTTCTTCTTCGCCATAATCCTCCCATTATTTACATACCACATGACCCAGAATTTCCAAAGCAGGAACACAACAACAGAATTTTGACCCTGAAATGGTCAAACCAGCCTCTTCAATCCTTAACAACACTCTCTCTAGAGTTATTGCATATTCCCAAACAAACCTCCTTATGCCAGGGTTCTCTGCTAACACCTCATTACCATAATCAGTGGATGGTCCTTTAATTCCAACATCATCAATAAAAATACAGCATGAGTAGGAACCTCATCCTGAAAAATCCAAGCCACCTTTGCATGATAAACTGCCACTGAATTAGTTGCTCCTTGAGGCAACCTAGTGAGCTGAAATCTTCCCAAAGGAGTCTCAAAGGTTGTGAGAGGCCTTGAATCGGTATGGAGTTCCCTCTCTTCATAACCACCCATAATATCACCCAAACCATAACACACCCTTCCAGCAAAAGCTTCAACAAAATCCTCTGCACTTGGTGGCATACCAGCGTCCTTGATAGTGACTCTATTCAAGGCTCTAAGATCATGAACCACCCGCAACTTTCCATTCTGCTTCTTTACACAGAACACCCGACTTGAGTAGCTGGAAGTCAATTGTTTGTATAACCCAGTCCTGACTCTTTCCCTAACAATCTCCACAAAATCCTCTCTAATAGCGGCTGGAATCGGAATAGGTTTGATTTGCCAAGGTTCATGACAAACCACAGGAATCAAGTACAGATCCCCACAAGAGTGCTTCAATACACCCCTTTCCTCCTCAACAAATGCCACAGCCTTTTTCCTTAGCACAATAAGGTGAAACAACAACTTCTTTTCTTCTTCAGACAAGCACCCATCAGGACCAAAATTAACAACCTTCAACCTTTCCATGCTCACCCTAGACGTCTCTACAAATTTTGGAGGATTCCTCACCAAAGGGGTACAGTACAGATCGCTTGACAAAGGTGGTCTCTTCAAGGGCAGATTCAAGCACACAGGCATAGGCTCATTGACAGGCCTAATCTTCTGCGCTACCTTCTTATACTTTGCCGCTCCACCTTCAACTTGAGGGATCTTCAGGAAATCTTCATCACCAGAACTGGAACAAAAACCAAGGGTTTCCCCATTGCTCACATGCGTGGCCAAGGTAATGTTTTTGAAAGGTGTAGAAGAAACCCTAGTGGTGCACAATTAGGAGGACTTACTTTTAGACCCCAATCTCACCACTCCAAAACTTTTCCGCAATTACACATCTTCATCCTCACTTCCAACTTCCAAATCTTCAAATCTTGATTCATCTTCTGAATCAAATCTTCTAAAATTGTGCAGTTTATCCTTATGCTAGAGGCCCAAAGATTGATCTTGATGATCTTCTTTCTTCATAATTTTATGCAGTTTAACCTCATGCTGGAGGCCCAAAAATAGATCTTGATAATCTTCACAAAAATATTTTGCATCAACTTTCTTCATTATCTTCAGATTTTTTTCTTGATTTTCATGAATTATTTTGAAATTTTTATCTTCTTTTCTTGAGTTTTCTTCTTACCTACAAAAATAACCAGGGGTTTCCCCAAAGCTCACAGGTGTGGCCCAGGTAATGTTTTTGAAAGGTGTAGAAGAAACCCTAGAGGTGCACAATTGGGAGGACTTACTTTTAGACCCCAATCTCACCGCCCCAAAACTTTTGCGCATATATTTCAAAAAAGATATATAACCAATCTTCTTCCTTGAACTTGAATTAAAAATAATTAAAAATCTTGAGAGAGAACAGAGACTTGATAAAAAAAAACTTGATGAATACTTGCAGAGAAGAGAAACATTAAAAAAAGAAAGTTGAAAATCCACTTGGTATATCTCCAAGGGAGGTGACCTACTACAACCTGGGATTTCCTCATCTTGGGGAGAGGTTGTAGCACTAGGGTGATCAGCCCTCATTACTCTAAAAAAGACAGACTCTCAATTGAGCCTGAGCGGCACTCCAAAAAACCACAGGCAGCACCCACTTCCTTCCTTCTCCTGCAGCAGTCCATGCACTGGCTTATTGAAGATAAACCAGGCATGGTCTTCCAACCATCCTCTCCAGGGGATGACAACCTCATGTGAAGTCTCTTTTCATCTTCACCAGTAAACTCCAAACTGATTCCCAAATCAAATTGATAACCAATTCTTGCCTGAAAATCCATCAAGAATGGCCCACCCAAAACTGCTTTTACATTACCTTTAGCAATGTAAAAATGAACCTTCCCTGAGGCTCCGCCAACATCTAACTTCACAAACTCTGAAGTTCCAACCAATTCAGTGACATGGCCACCAATCCCTCTCAAATTCCCATCAATACCAGTTTTGATAGGGAGGCCCATATGAGTTGCCTCAAACAAAGAAATCAGGTTTATCTGAGAACCTGAATACACCAATGCCCTTGCCTCCCTGCCATTCAGAGTGACATTGACATATCTCAGAGGAGCAGAAAAATGAGTTTCCAACCCCTCACCAAACTTTTCAGCAGAATCACAAATGTATTCTACCTCAACAGAAGAAACTCTTCTCCTGGTCAACAACTTTTTTTGCCTATCAGCCAACCCTGGACTGATAGCATATAATTCCCCATAAGATAGGGAAACCTAACCCTGATTCATCCTTTCCAGGACAGAGTTAATAACAATAACTTGACCCGAAACTACTGGCCTCTCAAAGTGAGCTCTTTGCTTCACTACCTTGGTCATAGAAGCTTCTTGAGGACCAGCACCACCAACAGATTTACCATTAACAGGAACCAAACCAGATCCCTCACCAGAACCTCTGACTCCAGCAGGCTTTAGCAATGAAGCCAAAGGGACATCCTCCTCAGAGTCAGAATCCACCTCCATTGGCATTGACTTACCATTCAGGTCCAATTCACCAAAACTAGGGGGGCCCATGTCAGCCATACCCTTCTGCATCTTGTACAGCTCCTCTTTGCGGTACCTCTTCCTAGCTGCACTCAGCTTAGGATCCGCCTTTGAAGCATTTGGCTTTGGTTGGGCCTGAGAACTGCTCTTAGGCCTTCCCACCTTTCCTGCTTCCACATCATAAACACCAGCCAAGCATTCACCACTTGACTGTCCACCACAAGAATACAACTCCAAACCACCAAAGGAAGTAGAAAAAGAGACCTTTATGACCTCCTTCCCCTTTCCCTTGCCATCCTCATACTCCTTACCAGAAGACTTCCCTTGATCAGGAATCTCATCAAACCTTGGCCTCCTTTGATTTAGACTTCCCCTTCTCCTGACCAAATTAACAGGAGCCTGCCCCTCACTGGGCTTAAGAAAAGAACCATCAGGGAACTTGAAAAACCTTCCATCAAATTCCACCTTTCCTTCAGACACATCTCTGTTCAAAGCCCAACAATCATTGGACCTGTGCCCCCTCCTGCTGCAATAAGAGCAGACCCAAGGATCACTCCTACCAGCACTCCTAGAAAAATCTCTAGGCTGAGAAGGTGCCTTATTGACCTTCTTAGCCTCCTGAACAAAAATATGCAGCTGCGTTGTAAGATCAGCCAACTGCTCCACCATTGGGTCCCTCTCCTGTTTGGGAACCTGCACCAAGTTCTTCTCCTCCTTCTTCTCCCTAACTTCCTCTTCAGCCAAAGCCTCACTTACTTTGCTAAAAAACTTGGCACACCCCTCCTGATAGGTGTCCACAGCCAATAACTTCAAATGGGCCTCAACAGCCTCCTTCACCTTATCAAAGGCAGGCAACTTCTGGTACCCATTAGAAAGAGTCTTCATCAATTCCTTTCTTGATAATTCCTTCAACACATCCATTCTAACATCTCTAGCCAGGGCAGACCAAAAAACATCCTTGGCAGCATTTTCATTTGCCAGCTACTCCACTTCCACCAAATATTCCACCACAGGATCAAACTGTAGCAGAAACTTCCTGTAACTATGTAAGTTACCAACACCACCATAAGATTGCCATTCACTGACAACCTTGTTCAGATCCACCATAGTGAACCTGACACCCCATCTATCCACCATCTCCCTACACAACAATTTCCAATCCCTCTTCTTGTAGCCAGACATGGCCACAATCTCCTTCTCCACTGACCTATCACCAATGAAGAAGATAATCTGCTTCACCATGTCCAGTTAGGAAGCACCATCCACTCCAGCAGCATTCTCATACTTCTCTAGAAACCACTTGACATCCTCCCCATTAAACTTGGTACCATCCCAAGTTTTAATCCTCAAACACTCCCTAACCATCACAGAAGGAGGACCATATCCCTTACTGACAGTCACAACAGGAATAGAGGAACCAGAAGCCATTCCTCCAATCCAAAACACCAAAAAAAGCCAACCAAAGAAAACAGAGATTCCAAAGAACTAGAAAGTTCTACCCCACGTTGGGCGCCAGAAATGTAGACAATCCTATAGTACTAGCTATAGGCCTTGACCAAGGGAGTTGAAGAAAAACCAGAGAGAAAATCCCCTGTCCCTTTAGAAAAATAGAGTGAGATTTACTTGCTAAAGTAAGTTGGTTCCTGTTTTGCTAAAGCTCCTTTTAAACACACTTGACTGCTTGATGACCAAGAAAGTAGTCCCCAGATAGACTACCAGACCAAAGAACTGAAATGTAGAATAAAGTCCACACCAGAGACAGCAAAGATACTTGATGTAGGCTGCAAATCCACACCAGAGACAGCAATAATACTTGCTATAGCTTGCAAGACTATAACAGAAAAAACAGTTGCCAAAGTTAAGTTAAATGAAGAACTTACTTGCAACAAACACAGCTAATTGTGGCCAGAAAACAGTGAAAACTGAGTGATGAACAATGATATCACTTCCGGATGGTTGTATGATGATTAAGGTTGCCCCAATCTGTCTTATTCACTATGTACACACAGACCACTATCTAAGAGCCCATGCGCACCCACCAATCTGGCGCCTGTGCCCGCCAAATTGCATAAAAAACCCTCCTGAAGCGCTCCCCAACCTCCTAAAAAAGAGGCGGGCGGGCCTCCCGACGTCGGAGATGCCGCCTGAAGCAGCCCGGCCTCCCTGAAGCCAGAAAACCACTAAAAACTATTAATCTACTTAGAAAAATTAACTACAACTACAAACTTTAAAACACGGAATTTCACTGTAACAACATTGAGACATGAAATATAGAGAAAAATTAGCTCTATCCAATGGTACTAAGCACTTAACCCTAAGACTTAAGGTTAGCCTGTAAAACATGAAAAACAAAATTAAACAGCAATCTTTTATAAATGAAAAATGAGGAAATGACCCCTTAAAACTCAGAATATGAAAAATGTCTACAAGACATAAAATATAGAGAAAAACCAGGGCTATCCAATGATAGTACCCACATACACGCAGACCCAATATCCATGGAATAAAACCAGAAAAATACCCAATTCCTTAACAGATGTCAATTAAGACATGCACAAACAGCGCCAAATCACACAACAAAGGCCCCTGCCAATGTTGGAAGACCACAGTGGTATGGTAAGGTAAACTCTTACAGTCTCCTTGCTGTAAGCAGAATCCGGAGGAGATATGTGGATTTAGCTGAAAACCCCGTCCTTCCAAATAAAATAACAAATGGGAATTCTAAATCACTAAGCTAACCAGTCTACTTGGATCTGATTGATAAAAATAATGAAACTCTGATATGTTTAACGCTTATTGAGATTTATTGATTGTGGCTGTTGAGAAAGAAATACTGATAACAACAATTAAGGTGTACCAGTGAAAGATCTGAAAAGATTTACTTTTATGTTTTTATAATAATTTAAATTTTTATGAGACAGCAATAATCAAGTCCCAGTGATGAAGACCTTTCGAAAGATACCCTGTATGAAGTGTGATTTAAATTGTTGAGTAGTATTTCTAAAATGTTATATAAAATATAAAGTTATAAGGGTATTAAAATTTATTTAATTTGTTGAGTAATAAAAAGTGAGACCGTGGTGGTTAATGATTAAGCTGTATGATGTATCCCCCCTTCTCAATTTCGAGTTTGAGAAGCGCTTAAGTATTCCTAGTCACGTTCCTAAGTTTTCCCCTCCAGTGCTCTCCCAGAGTCAATCCGGAGCCCGTACAGAGTCAAAGCGGAGTCCGAACGGAGTCCGTACGTAGTCGAAACGGAGTCTGAACGGAGTCCGTACGGAGTCCAAGCAGAGTCCAAACGGAGTCCGTCCGGACTCAATTAGAACCTTTAAAACTATAAAACAAAATCTAGAAAAATTACACATAATAGAGCCACTTCCCCTTTACATTCCAAATTAATTTTTGTAGTCTGCGCAGCTCTAATCACCCCGTGAAATTTCATCAAAGTTAAGTAATTTCTAAAAACGTAAATATTTCTATAAAACTTTAAAATTCATTTAAAAATATAAGAAAAATAGTAAAAATTCTTGGAAAATTTCCCAAGGTTCTTGAGTGACTCGGCTTGATACTTATAAACACTTCAGACGGTAAAAATAAGTTTTCTCCGTAAAATAAATTGTTTTCGGGTAGGCATTTTCTCTTGACCAATTTCTTCATATTTAAAACTCAATTAAATAAAACCCTTTTATAAAAAAAATAATAATGCCAATCTTGCACGCCGTAATAACTCCATTTACATACTTAGGTGTCATACTAAAATTTAGGCTACCACAGCGGCACCAACTTCTTTCCTTCTCCTGCAACAATCGACACACTGGCACATTGAAGATAAACCAGGCCTGGTCTCCCAACCATCCTCTCCGGGGGATGATTACCACATGTGAAGCCTCCTTTCCTCTTCACCAGTCAACTCCAAGCTGATTCCCAAATCAAATTGATAACCAATTCTTGCCTGAAAATCCATCAAGAATGGCCCACCCAAAACAGCTTTAACTGTTCCCTTATCAATATAAAAATGAAGATTCCCTGAGGCTCCGCCAAAATCTAACTTCATAAACACAGAAGTTCCAACCAATTCAGTGACATGGCCACCAATCCCTCTCAAAATTCCACTAATACCAGTTTTGATGTGGAGGCCCAAATGAGTTGCCTCAAACAAAGAAATCAGGTTTATCTGAGAACCTGAATCCACCAATGCCCTTGCCTCCCTGCCATTCAGAGTGACATTGACATATCCCAGAGGAGCAGAAAAATGAGTTTCCAACCCCTCACCAAACTTTTCCGCAGAATCACAGATTTATTCCACCTCCCCAGAAGAAACTCTTCTCCTGGTCAACAACTTTTTCTGTCTATCAGCCAACCCTGGACTGATAGCATACAATTCCCCATAAGATAGGGAAACCTGACCTTGATTCATCCTTTCCAGGAAAGAGTTAATAACAATAACTTGACCCGAAACTACTGGCCTCTCAAAGTGAGCTCTTTCCTTCACTACCTTGGTCATAGAAGCTTCTTGAGGACCAGCACCACCAACAGATTTACCATTAACAGGAACCAAACCAGAACCCTCACCAGAACCTCTAACTCCAGCAGGCTTTGGCAATGAAGCCAAAGGGACATCCTCCTCAGAGTCAGGATCAACCTCCATTGGCATTGGCTCCCCATTCATGTCCAATGCACCAAAACTAGGGGGGCCCAGGTCAGACATACCCTTCTGCATCTTGTACAGCTCCTCTTTGCTTTACCTCTTCCTAGCTGCACTCAGCTTAGGATCCGCCTTTGAAGCATTTGGCTTTGGTTGGGCCTGAGAACTGCTCTTAGGCCTACCCACCTTCCCTGCTTCCACATCATAAACACCAGCCAAGCATTCACCACTTGACTGTCCACCACAGGAAAACAACTCCAAACCACCAAAGGAAGTAGAAAAAGAGACCTTTATGACCTCCTTCCCCTTTCCCTTGACATCATCATCTTCCTTACCAGAAGACTTCTCTGATCAGGAATCTCATCAAACCTTGGCCTCCTTTGATTGAAACCACCCCTTCTCCTGACCAAGTCAACAGGAGCCTGCCCCTCGCTAAGCTTTACAAATGAACCATTGTAGAAAATCCCATAGTACTAGCTATAGGACTTGACCAAGGGAGTTGGAGAAAAACCAGAGAGAAAATCCCCTGTACCTTTAGAAAAATAGATTGAGATTTACTTGCTAAAGTAAGTTGGTTCCTGTTTTGCTAAAGCCCCTTTTTAACATACTTGACTGCTTGATGAGCCAAGAAAGTAGTCACCAGACAGACTACCAGACCAAAGAACTGAAATGTAGAACAATGTCCACACCAGAGACAGCAAAGATACTTGATGTAGGCTGCAAATCCACACCAGAGACAGCAATAATACTTGCTATAGCTTTCAAGACTATAACAGAGAAAACAGTTGCCAAAGTTAAGTTAAATGAAGAACTCACTTGCAACAAACACAGCAAAATTGTGGCCAGAAAACAGTGAAAACTGAGTGAGGAACAAGGATATCACCTCCGGATGATTGTATGAAAAATAAGGTTGCCCCAAACTGTCTTATTCACTATGTATACACAGACCACTATCTAAGAGCCCATGCGCACCCACCAATCTGGCGCCTGTACCCACCAAATTGAATAAAAAACCCTCCTGAAGCGCTCCCCAACCTTCTAAAACAGAGGCGGTGTGGTAGCCTAAAGTTTAGTATGGCACCTAAGTACGTAAATGGAGTTATTACGGCGTGCAAGATTGGCGTTATTATTTTTTATATAAGGGTTTTATTTAATTTATTGGAGTTTAAAATATGAAGAAATTGGTCACGAGCGAATGCCTACACAAATACAATTTATTTTACGGAGAAAACTTATTTTTACGGTCTGAAAAATTTATAAGTATCAAGTCAAGTCACTCAAGAACCTTGGGAAATTTTCCCAGAATTTTTACTATTTTTCTTATATTTTTAAATGAATTTTAAATTTTATAGAAATATTTACGTTTTCAAAAATTACTTAACTTTGATGAATTTTCACGGGGTAATTAGAGCTGCGCAAACTACGAAAATTAGTTTGTTATGTAAAGAGGAAGTAGCTCTATTATGTGTAATTTTTCTAGATTTTTTATTATAGTTTTCAGGTTCTAATTGAGTCCGGAAGTCCAGATGGACTCCGTTTTGACTCCGTACGGACTCCGTTCCGGCTCCGTACGGACTCCGTACGGGCTCCGGATTGACTCTGGAAGAGCTCTGGAGGGGAAAACTTAGGCACGTGACTAGGAATACTTAAGCGCTTCTCAAACTCGAAATTGAGAGGGGGGACACATCATACAGCTTAATCATTAACCACCACGGTCTCATTTTTTATTACTCAACAAATTAAATAAGTTATAATACCCTTATAACATTTATTATTTTTACATAACATTTTAGAAATACAATTCAACAATTTAAATCACACTTCATATAGGGTATCTTTAGAAAGGTCTTCATCACTGGGACTTGATTATTGCTGTCTCATAAAAATTCAAATTATTATAAAAACATAAAAGTCAATCTTTTCAGATCTTTCACTGGTACACCTTAATTGTTGTTATCAGTATTTCTTTCTCAACAGCCACTTTCTTTAAATCTCAATAAGCGTTAATTATTTTAGAGTTTCATTATTTTTATTAATCAGATCCAAGTAGACTGGTTAGCTTAGTGATTTAAAATTCCCATTTTGTTATTTTTATTGGAAGGACGGGTTTTTCAGCTAAATCCACATATCTCCTCCGGATTCTGCTTACAGCAAGGCGACTGTAAGAGTTTACCTTACCATAGTTGGCGCCCAACATGGGGTTCGATTTCTCTAGCTTTCTTTAAAGACTTACTTGGATCAAGAACGTTATAAGCCTGCAAGAGGCATATTTTCTGGAACTCTAATTGGATTTTGTTATTGACCTGCAAGAGGCTTGTTATTTTATCAATTGTTAACGCTTTTCATTACTTATTGGGATGTCTTCTTCTGCTTTTGCTTCTGGATCTTCTAACCCTCTTACTCCCTCAGTTAGAATTGTTTCTTGGGATGGCCCAAAGTTTGATGGGGAGGAGGTTAAATGGTTCATTAGCAGGTATGAAGCTTCTGCTGCTGTTGATGGTGCTTCTCATGTGGACATGGTGAAGCAAGTTAGATTTTTTATTGCTGATAGGGAGGTGGAAAAAGAGGTTATTGCTATGCAGGCATTCAAGGACAAGGATTGGGTTAAGCTTTCTAAAGCTATGGTTGATAGATGGGGTGTTAGGTTTACTATGATGGACCTCAATAAAATTGTTGGAGACTGGCAAGCAAAAGGTGGTGTTTCTTCTATGGCAGACTTTAAAAAGCTGTGTGTTCAGTTTGATGAAGTGGTGGAATATCTCATATTGGTGGACGAGTTAGTGCATGAGAACCAAGCAAAAGATTTGTTTTGGACAGCATGCAGCAGGGATATTCGAATGGACGTCTTGAAGGATCTTTCAAGAAAAGATTTGATGAAGGAACTGCCTAATGGTGAGCAGAAACTGCCGGCTCTGGAGGTTATCAAGGACAACATTCAAGCCCATCTAAAGTTATTGGCGTTGGACAAATATCAAGAGTCCTGCACTCAGTATGTTAGCAAGGTTAGCGAAGTTTTGGCCAAAAACAACGATATTATGGTCAAAGCCCAGGAGGCCAAGAAGGCACAAATGGGATTACCTGCTGCTAAAGTTGAGGGCAATGTAGATAATAAGATGGTCGATCACTTGGCCAATTTAACGAAACAATTAAAAATATTTGTTCAAGAAACCCAGAAGGCCAATAAGGCCCCAATTGCTTCTTAGTCGACGTCAACTTCTTATCAGTCCAGAGGTTATGAACGCCGAAATTATAATGGCAATAATAATGGTAACCACTTCCCAGGCAATGGGAGAAATGGTGGTAATGGTGGTAATGGATATAGAGGTGGCTATGATGAGCCAAAGGTGTGCTCCTATTGTAATAGGAGGGGGCACAGAGCAACAGTTTGTTTTGCTCTTGATAAGGATATGGATGCTGGGCGAGTTTTATTTGATGGTAAAGTTTATAAATTTCCTGATGGTTCGTTCATCAAGCCCAGTGATGGACAGTCTCCTTCTGATTTGGTCAGAAGAAGTTTAACGGCTGAAAGGAGAGCCAGATTTGAACAGGTGACGGATGAAGATGTTAATTCCAAGAGTGGCAAAAATAGTAATGGTAATGGTGGTAAAGCTGACAATGGCAAGGAGAAAGAGGTCAGTAAAGCCACATTTTCTACTTCTTTTGGTGGTTTAGAGCTGGCGACGGTTGCCCAGGTGGAGGGTAGCTGTATGGCTGGAGAATACAATGTTAATGCTGCTAGAAGAGCAGCTGCTACTAAGGCGAAGAGTAGCATTCAGAGCCAATTGAGGGCTAATCCTGGCAAGGCCAATAACAAAGTGAACCCTTACTCTAAGGACAAGAATTCTAGTGCTCAAACTGCCGCCAACAAATTGAACCCTTACTCTAAGGACGAATTATATAAAATGCAGAAGGGGATTGCTGATATGGGGCCCCCTAGTTATGGCAAGTTTGATTTAAATGGTGAGCCTATGCCAGAGGATGATTTGGATTCTGAGGAGGACGTACCGTTGGCGTCTCTACCCAGACCAAGTTTTAGCGGTCCCATCCCAATGGAGGGAGTAAGAAGGACTAGCGATGGATCAGGATTAGTGCAAGAAGCTGGTGACGGAGTTAGGGTTATAGAAAGTGAAGATGTTATAATGGGGGGTGAAGATGGCTCGGTTGGACCTCAAGAGGTACCCAGGGCCAAGGTTGTTAAATCAAAGGTCCAGTATGAGCGGCCAGTAGTTTCTGGTCAAGCTAATGCAATGGACGCAGTTTTGAATAGGGTGAATCAACTGCAGATTCCCTTATCTTTAGGGGAGTTATTTACGATTAGTCCTGCGCTTGCTGAAAAGCAAAAGAAGCATTTGACGAGGCGTCGGGTTTCCACTGGAGAGGTGGAATATATTTGTGAAAATGCTGAAAAGTTTGGGGAAGATGTAGATACGCATTTTTCCGCTCCCCTGGGTTACCTGGTGGTAACTCTTAATGGTAAAGAAGTAAAGGCCTTGGTCGATTCAGGGTCTCAAATTAATTTAATTTCATTGGAGCAAGCGACGAGTATAGGCTTGCCAATTAAAAGTGGAACTGGGGGAAACCTCAGAGGCATTGGAGGGCATGCAACCGAGCTGATGGGTACAGCTGAGCATGTCAGGTTAGGCATTGGTGGATCTGTTGGTAAGGTTCACTTTTATGTGGCCAGAGGAGCAGTCAAAACTGTTCTTGGTGGTCCTTTTTTGATGGATTTTGAGGCCAGGATAGGGTATCAAGCTGGCATGGGGATTAGTTTGGAGATCACTGGTGAAGATATGCGGAGGTTACATATGCGGTTAGTGCCTCCTGGAGATGAAGGTAGGGAAACACGGCCAGGGATTACTACTCTGTGCCAGTGTTGTGTTTGCACCAAGAAGCGGCATATAAAACGGACGGCTTCTGGTGAATTATGTTTGTTGGAAAGGGATGGATGCCCTCATTTTTTGAGGTAGCAGGGGCTGATCACTCTAATGTTGTAATCTCTCCTCAGGATGAGATCCCGGATTGCAATAGGTCAGCTCACTTGGAGATAATTCAAGTGGATTCTCAATTATTTTCTGTTAATATTACTTTGGAGTGCAAATACGTTTTGGACTTTACTATATGTTTATTGGATTTACCCTGTTTTTCTATTAAATTTAAAAATGGTAAAAAAGGCAAAATGGGCCAAATTAGGTTGGATAAAAATTGGAAGGGTATGTTTTATGACCTCCAGCAAGAGGTTAAACTGCAATTATCTCCTTCTATTATGGACCTCCAGCAAGAGGGTAAACTGCAAATATCACATCAAAATACGATTAAAAATCTTAGTATAATTAAAACACAAAAAAATAATTTTTGTGAAAATGTGATTCCGGGCCTCCAGCAAGAGGTTAAACTGCATGTATCTCCTTCTATTTTGGACCTCCAGGAAGAGGGTAAACTGCGAAAATCTTATCAAAACCCGATAAAAAATCTTAGTATAATTAAAACACAAAAAAATAATTTTTGTGAAATTTCAATTTCGGTCCTCCAGCAAGAGGTTAAACTGCCAACTTTCTTTACAGGTGATTTAATGTTGGATAAGGGAAGCAAAGGTGTTGGAAAATCTGTTTATAAATTAGACGAGGGAAAGGAGAAAAGGGTAAAATTTAAAAATGAAATAAAATATTTTTCTAATTTTTCTTATTCCGATTCTGGCGATGAAGAAGATTCATTTGATGAAATATGTAATGGTGATACAAAAGAAAATGTTTTACCTCAAGTTTATTTAGATGTGGACGCAGCCAAATATAAGAAAGTAGCAAATAAAGTTCGACCTATTAATGAACCGCTACCTGCCTAATTAAATCCACCCTTGAAAAGACCAAGGTTATCAAGAGATCCTTATGAAAGTCCCTTGGTAAAGAATCCGCCTGAATTTTCTGAGACGTCAAGAATCACTTTTGAGAGACTGGGTGTTGTTAATTTTGGACCTGATGGTTGGTTGTCTGGAGAAGAGAAGAAGTTGTTGTTGGATGTGATGGTCAAGCGAGAGAAGGCCATTGCTTTTGTAGAAGAGGAGAGGGGTGTGTTGAAGCATTCCTATGGGGAGCCTTACAAGATTCCTGTGGTATGTCATGAACCGTGGAAGCAGAAACCAATTCCTATTCCGGCTGCATTTAAAGAAGCTTATATCGAAGTTGTCAGAGAACGGATACGCACTGGACTGTATGAGCAATCAACGTCAAGTTATTCTAGTCCGGTATTTTGTATCAAGAAACCGAATGGCAAGCTTAGAGTTGTTCATGATCTTAGGGAATTAAATAGGGTTACAATAAAGGATGCTGGGATACCGCCTAGTGCTGAGGAGTTTGTTGAAGCGTTTGCAGGGAGAGTGTGTTATGGTTTGGGAGATATTATGGGTGGATATGATGAGAGAGAGTTACATCCGGACTCAAGGCCTCTCACTACATTCGATACGCCACTAGGACGTTTACAGTTAACAAGATTACCACAAGGAGCAACAAATTCGGTTGCAGTTTATCAAGCTCAGATGGCTTGGATCCTTCAAGACGAAATTCCACAATATGCTGGAATCTTTATAGATGATGGAGGAATTAAGGGACCAACAACCGACTATGATAACCAGGTGTTGGAAGAGAATTCCGGGATACGCAAATTCATTTGGGAGTTTGCAATTACTTTAGAAAGAATCTTGTTTCAAATTGAAGAGGCTGGTTTAACTATTTCAGGTTCAAAATTTTCCTGTTGTGTGCCAGCCTTAGAAATATTAGGCCATGTGGTATGTAGAGAGGGTAGGATTATGTCCAAGAAGAAAGTTAACAAAATTCAGTCCTGGCCAAGACCCAAGAATACGACCGAAGTTAGAGGGTTTTTAGGCGTTTGTGTATATGTTAGAATGTTTATTAAGGACTTTTCTTCATTGGCAGCTCCATTGAAACGGTTAACGAGAAAGGATGCAGACTGGGAGTGGGATGAAGAGTGTGAGAAGGCGTTTGTGAAGTTGAAGGAGGTTGTGGGGAAGGATTTAGTCCTGCACAAGTTGGATTATGGAAAAGATGCTGGTAGAATTTATTTAGCAGTTGATTCAAGTCAGGTTGCAGCTGGGGCGGTTTTGTCTCAGATGGATAAAGCTGGTTACATCAGACCAGTTAGGTATGAATCTGTAGTATTTACTGAGGTCGAATCAAGATATTCTCAACCAAAATTGGAATTATGTGGTTTGGCAAAAATACTGAAGAAAATTCAGCATATTTTGTGGGGGCAACATTTTGAGTTGCAAGTGGATGCGAAATTGTTAATCCAGATGATTAATTCCCCAAGTTTACCGAACGCACCCATGACGAGATGGGTAGCTTTTATTCAATATTTTTCATTTGATTTAGTTCATAAGCCTGGCAAAACTTTTACTATGCCAGATGGTTTATCAAGGAGACCACCCACTGAAGAAGATTCAGACTCAGAAGAGTTCGATGAAGATATACCTATTATCAAAGCCAGCACTAAAGGAGCTGAAGACTTTCCATACCTCCCCCATGAGGTTAAACTGGCAGGACTAATGTGTTTAGATTATGGTGTTGATGACCTCCACCAAGAGGATAAACTGGAAAATAGTTTTTATGTTAATAAAGGTGTTGGAAAAGGTGTAGATAAATTCGGCAGAGAGGAGGTAGAAGAAGATGTGGTGTATGTAGAGGAAAATGGATTGGTAGTGTGGGATAGTAGTAAATTAAGGAATGGTGTATATGTTGGAGAATTAGAGAACTTAAATAAAAAGGTGGATAAAGAGAAAGAGGTATTTTCAAATACGGTTTTCGAAGGATCCAAAGGTTCAGAAGAAAAACGTCGACATAGCTCGATTAAAGATTTATTTAGGGGTCAAAGATTATTGGCTCATTCATGTGCAGGTGATATTGGTGATAGAGAAGTCCCTATTGATGTTATATTAATCGATTTTCAAGATGAAGTCTGGGGTCAGACTGGTTTTTATTTTTTGTTAGTCAAATATTTGTTGACTTTAGAGAGGCCAGAAGATTGTGAAGACGATGAATGGGTGGCTATCAAGAGGAAGTCATCTACGTTTTATCTATCTGGTCGACGTTTAATGAGGAGAAGGTATCCAAATCCTCAAGTAGTTATAACTCAACAGAAGGGGCAAGAATTAGTTTTGAAATCACTGCATGAAGATCTCGGGCATAGAGGCGTTGGAGAAACGTTTAGAAGAATTTCTGATCGATTTTGGTGGCCTGGCATGAAGATGGCTGTTAAACAGTGGGTTCAGTCATGCGAAGAATGTCAAAGACGAAGTTATTTAAGGCCAAAAGAACCTGGACGTGCGACCGGTGAATATACGCTCTTTGGAAGAGTTAGTTTAGATGCCGTTCATATAAAAGAGGGACGGTATAAATATTTAATTGTGGCCAGAGATGATTTATCTGGTTGGGTAGAGGCAGCGCCTCTTATTAATTTAACTGCCAAAAATGTGGCAGAATTTTTTTTGAATAATTGGGTATATAGGTATGGGGTGATGAAGTTGGTAACGGTAGATGGAGGTCCTGAATTTGGGACAGAGTTTAAAGAGGCCGTATTGAAAGTTGGATCAAAGGTTAGGGTAGCAACCCCATATTATCCTGAAGCTGAAGGCATGGTTGAAAGAGGGCATCAAGTTATTAAGGATGCTTTAGTTAAAATGTGTGGGACAAGTGCCGAAAAGTGGAGGCACTATTTACCTTTAGTTTTATTTGCTGATCAAATCACTGCCAAAAGGACGACCGGATTTTCACCTTATGATCTTGTTTTTGGACAGAAAGCAGTTTTACCGGCTGATTTAGAAGCTGAATCATATCTTGGAGTTGACTGGGACACGGTCAAAACTACTGAAGAATTATTGTGTGCAAGAATGATGCAGCTAGAAAAGAAAGAAGAATATTTAGAAAAGGCATATTCGCGGATGATGAAGATCCGAAATCAATCAGTTAGATATTGGGATGAGCGGTTGGCACATCGATTAAGGAAACCTTTGAACCCAGGAGATATGGTCCTGGTGTATAATAGGAGTTCGGAAAGTCAGTGGGGAAAGATGTTTGCAGATAGGTGGAATGGACCGTATAAAATCAAGGAGCAAGTTTCCGGCGGTTCATATGTGCTAGAAGAGTTGGATGGAGTAGTATTAAAGAAGAGGGTAGCAGCCGATCAAGTGAAACGGTTCTATCCTAGAGGCACCAGGAGTGCAGAAGTCTAACTCCAAAATGAGGATAAACTACAATTTTAATGACTTTTATTAAATTTATACCTCCGCAACGAGGATAAACTATGATATCAACAAAATTTTATGGATTCCTCCACAACGAGTAAAAACTATCTTCTTATTTTTATCAAAAATACTTTACTATCGTTACACTGTATATGGTCGACGAAACTATGATGAAACTTAACGAAATTCAAGAAGACCTTCTTTGAAATTTTCAAAAACTTAAAATTCTTAAAATATGGGTGAAGATAGTGTTGGAAAATTTTAAAAATTTATTGGAAGAAGTTTTCACAGGGGAACCTTCTTAATTTAATATTGGCAAGTGTGGGGGTAATTGATGAGCTGGCTGCTCTATACACAATTACCCCATAATGTTTGTTTCCAAAATTTTCCCTGTTTCTAGTTGAATCCTGGCTTTGTCTTTTAATTATAGGAAGTCCACTAAGACTATAAACTGGAACGAATCAAGAGACACCGCTCTCAACGCCGGATTCAAGATTCTTTTTACTTTGTTTTGTTTTTGATTTTTTTTATGTTAGATTGTGATTTCTTTTCTTTAATATATATTATGAATTATTGTAAAGGTAATGCTCACTGGTGGTCTCTAATCATTTTTATAAATTGGAGGGAGCCCACCCAGTGATCATCATTATAAAAATTATCTTCTAAATAACTTTCATTTATATTCTTTTCTTTTCAATTTTTCAAAATTGTGTAACCACATCAAGTTGCACTTGGATGTGGGTATGATGTCGAGGGTATGGCTCATCAAATGGCCGGGGGGCATCTTTTAAAACTTTAATTTGAAATTTTTATTATTTTTTTATTATTACTTTTTTATCTTTCTTTTCACGTTCATTTATCTTTCTTTAAAATTAAATTTTAACTTTTATTTCAAAACTATCTTTTTTTAAAAATAAAAAATAAAAAAAATAAAAAAAAAATAAAAATAAAAAATCTTTTATTTTAAATGGTAAAAAAAAATAAAATAAAATTAAATAAAAAAAATAAAATAAAATAAATAATAAAATAACTAAAAATATATAATAAAAAATATAATAAAAAATAAAATAAAATAAAAATAAATAAAAATAAAATAAAAGGTATTTTAGTTTTAGGTAGTTTAGATGTTTATATTTTATTTTTCAAACATTATTCAAGAAAGCTACATACCAGGAAGAACACCATCAAGGATTGTTATCTTTTGAAGAATCGAAATTAGAAAATTTAGAAGGACCTTGATCGATTTCCTGGGATTCGAATCTTATTTCACGGTCATGATAGTGTTGAAGCCAGTTGGCTATTTTGAAAAGGTCTCTTAACAGTTGCTCTCTCATCCAAGATTCTGATCTATCAGAGGGCGGGTATCGTTGGAAATAAGCGATAAGGTTATTAAAATTAGCAAAAAGCTTTTCAGACACTAGGTGAATTGGAACTCTAGGGAAGCTTGGATTAGGTTCTGGTAGTTCATAAGCTGAATATGAAATTGGAGAACCGGTGGACGCTTATCAAATTAAAATATCAGCAAATTAAAACCTGAAGATTAAGAAAATAAAAAGAGACAACTAACCTGTGTCAACACTATCATGATCATAGATAAATGGCTTACTTGGTAATGGAGTGGGATTTTTTATGTTTAGAAAAGGATTTTTTATTTTTGATAGATGAGGAGGACTGGTGTTGGATTTGGTGTTTGAAGTAGATGTTCTGGGCCTTTTGGATGATACAAGAGAAGATGAAGACTGCTGGCTATTATAGGACCTTTTGTGCTTCAAGATGTTGGAAGAAGGAGAAGAATTGTTAGAAGGTTGAAGCATGGCCCTGGGAGCAGCAAGAGTTCTTGGGGGAGTAGCAGCAAGTCTAGATTGGAGAGAAGGACCCAGAGGATTAGGTGATGGAGAAAGATTTAAATAGGCTGATGGAGAAAAGGGAATGGGATCTTTAGAGGTTGATGGAATAGGGGGTGGAGTAGAAGGTGAAGAAGAAGGAAGAGGTTTGCAGAAGGCGGCGAAGCTAGTAGCAGTGATGGGGAAAGAACCACAGTTCAAGCCAGAACATTTTCTTTTCTTCTCATAACAGGATAAACAGGCCCTGTTATAAGTGTGCTTTTGCCAGTTAAAAGAGAAGATACATTCCCTATGGGTGAAGGCAAAGTATTTGCAAGATTGATCAGCTGAAGCAATGAAGTCAGAAGGTTTCATCTTGTTAGGAGATATTTTTTTGAAGAAGAAAACTTGAAACTAGAATGAAGAAAGCTGGTGGCAAAATCTGGGTTCAAGGATAGAGAAGTTGTTAGGTCCACCAAGACCTTAAACTGGGCTGTTATCAAGCTGTTGGGTCCACCATGACCTTAAACTGGATTTCTTATCGATTAAATGTTTGGTCCACCATGACTTTAAACTGGTAGTTCATTCATTGTTTAGTCCACTATGACTTTAAACTGGAAAATTAATATCTGCAGGATAATTCAACATTCATTGGACCACTATGGCCTTATACTGGATTACTTGTCGATCAAATGTTTGGTCCACTATGACATTAAACTGGATTATCAAATTTATTCAATCTTTGGTCAAGCCTAGGCCTTACTTAGGAATATATCAAGTTATTTATGCACCTAAACGATCTTTGGTCCACCAAGACCATAAACTGGCAATCGATTATATGTTTGGTCCACCAAGACTTTAAACTGGAATGTCAATCTTGTTTGGATAAATCAATTCAATCTTTTAATTTATCACTGTCCACTAAGACTCTAAACTGGTTATTCAATTATTTCTGGAATTGGGTGCTGATAAGCTTTAGGAGGTTAAAATTTTAGGTGGTAATGATGCTAAGGAAAGCATAATGGTTAATTAGGTGAAATTTGTGGCGCTTTAACATTGTCTAAAGTTAATATTATTATTGGAAGCCTGGAAAAAGTATTTTATGGGTTTGCTGTATAGAAAAGTTTGAAAATTGTGATGAAGGAATCAGAAGTTAGGATAGTAGTTGGATTTTAGGGAATGATTTTTTTTAGTGCCTCATAGTTAGGCCATTTTTTTTGGTGTGAAGCTTGGAGGACCTTATGGCGAGATTGGAATCATAGAATTTGGCTCAGTGGGGGGACCTATGAGGTTGGAATCAGGAGTATTCGGCTCATAGGAAGATCCACTCTCTCAATGCTGTGACAAGAAGGAAGACTGGTATATGGGAGTCTGAAGGGATTCAAACCTTTCTCTCAGTAGTGGAATCATCACAAGATTTATATTATTTTATTTTATGTTATATCAAGCCAGAGAAGAAAGAAAACATAATTTATGTTGAAAGTTTAAGAAGACCAAGCAAAAACAAAATTTTATCAAGTTATACTGTTAGAAAAGATAATTTCTTTGAAATTGTTCAACATCATTATCAAAGCTTTGCATTAAAATTCTTCTTTTCATGAGGTCTTCATGGTTATTAGCTGGAGTTTCTTGAAAATAGGCCAGCATTTTTCGTTTCAACTCATTAGTAAAGTCAAGAAAAAGATAGCGATGAAAATTTGGGTAATGATTGATATAGTCCGTCTTCACTCTACCAACATCATCAGTGTTGGTTATTTCGACAGCTAAAAGTTCAAATATGTTATTAAGTCATAGGTTTAGTCAATTTTGTTTAAATGTTTTTTTTTAGTAAGATAAATAGGGTCTTACATTTAGAGCCAGGAAACATAGTCTCAGCAAAGTTAGTTGGGGGTACTGGCGTTATAGGATTAGGATCTTGTGAAGGCAAAATTAGGCCGGGATCCGCTGATGAAGATTAAACTTTTGAAGCTGCTTTTGATCTTATTCCTTTTAAGAAGACAGGAATTTTGGATCGCTTTTTAGAAGTTGAGGGATCAGGGAGAGCTGCTGGTCCTAAATATACGTTTGTTTTAGAAGGAACTATTGGCCGGTTGCATTTGACTTTTTTCACACGGCATAAGTCGCAAGCTGTCCTGCCAGGAAGATTAGGGTTGGACATTAAACAAGGTACCTGGTATCGAGCGCAGAGTTCACATGGAGCGACAAGTTCTTTGGAAGAAATATTGATGAAGATGAATTTTATAGTTGATTAAAGAAGATGGTGGTTGAAGGTTAAAGATGAATATTGTGTTCGACCACTTATGCAAAGTTTTAAGAATGGGGACATTCTCGATTGGAGGGAGGATGTGGTAGCCTAAAGTTTAGTATGGCACCTAAGTACGTAAATGGAGTTATTACGGCGTGCAAGATTGGCGTTATTATTTTTTATATAAGGGTTTTATTTAATTTATTGGAGTTTAAAATATGAAGAAATTGGTCACGAGCAAATGCCTACACAAATACAATTTATTTTACGGAGAAAACTTATTTTTACGGTCTGAAAAAATTATAAGTATCAAGTCAAGTCACTCAAGAACCTTGGGAAATTTTCCCAGAATTTTTACTATTTTTCTTATATTTTTAAATGAATTTTAAAGTTTTATAGAAATATTTACGTTTTCAAAAATTACTTAAATTTGATGAATTTTCACGGGGTAATTAGAGCTGCGCAAAATACGACAATTAGTTTGGTATGTAAAGGGGAAGTAGCTCTATTATGTGTAATTTTTCTAGATTTTTTATTATAGTTTTAAGGTTCTAATTGAGTCCGGAAGTCCGGACGGACTCCGCTTTGACTCCGCTTTGACTCCGTACGGACTCCGTACGGGCTCCGGATTGACTCTGGAAGAGCTCTGGAGGGGAAAACTTAGGCACGTGACTAGGAATACTTAAGAGCTTCTCAAACTCGAAATTGAGAGGGGGGACACATCATACAGCTTAATCATTAACCACCACGGTCTCATTTTTTATTACTCAACAAATTAAATAAGTTATAATACCCTTATAACATTTATTATTTTTACATAACATTTTAGAAATACAATTCAACAATTTAAATCACACTTCATATAGGGTATCTTTAGAAAGGTCTTCATCACTGGGACTTGATTATTGCTGTCTCATAAAAATTAAAATTATTATAAAAACATAAAAGTCAATCTTTTCAGATCTTTCACTGGTACACCTTAATTGTTGTTATCAGTATTTCTTTCTCAACATCCACTTTCTTTAAATCTCAATAAGCGTTAATAATTTTAGAGTTTCATTATTTTTATTAATCAGATCCAAGTAGACTGGTTAGCTTAGTGATTTAGAATTCCCATTTTGTTATTTTTATTGGAAGGACGGGGTTTTCAGCTAAATCCACATATCTCCTCCGGATTCTGCTTACAGAAAGGCGACTGTAAGAGTTTACCTTACCATAGCGGGTGGGCCGCCCGACGTCGGAGGTGCCACCTGAAGCAGCCCAGCCTCTCTGAAGCCAGAAAACCAATAAAAACAACTAATCTACTTAAAAAAATTAGCTACAACTACTAAAACCTTTAAAACATGGAATTTCACTATAACAACATTGAGACATGAAATATAGAGAAAAATTAGCTCTATCCAATGGTACTAAGCACTTAATCCTAAGACTTAAGGTTAGCCCATAAAACACAAAAAACAAAATTAAACAGCCATCTTTTATAAATGAAAAATGAGGAAATGACCCCTTAAAACTTAGAATAAGAAAAATGTCTTAATGACATAAAATATAGAGAAAAATCAGGGCTATCCAATGATAGTACCCACATACCCGCAGACCCAATATCAACAGATTAAATCCAGAAAAACGCCCTATTATTCAAACAATGTCAATTAAGACTTGCACAAACAGCACCAAACCGCAAAACAAAGGCCCCTGCCAATGTTGGAAGACCACACCGTCAGGGAGCTTGAAAACCCTGCCATCAAATTCCACCTTTCCTTCAGACACATCCCTGTTCAATGCCCAACAATAATTGGACCTGTGCCCCCTCCTACTGCAATAAGAGCAGACCCAAGGATCACCCCTACCAGCCCTCCTATCAAAATCTCTAGGCTGAGAAGGTGCCTTATAGACCTTCTTAGCCTCCTGAACAAAAATATGCAGCTGCTTTGTGAGATCAGCCAACTGTTCCACCACTGGGTCCCTCTCCTGTTTGGGAACCTGCACCATATTCTTCTCCTCCTTCTTCTCCCTAACTTCCTCTTCAGCAAAAGCCTCACTGACTTTGCTGACATATTTGGCACACCCCTCCTGATAGGTGTCCACAGCCAATAACTTCAAATGGGCCTCAACAGCCTCCTTCACCTTATCAAAGGCAGGCAACTTCTGGTCCCCATTAGAAAGAGTCTTCATCAAGTCCTTCCTTGACAGCTCCTTCAACACATCCATCGTGACATCTCTAGCCAGGGCAGACAAAAAAACATCCTTGGCAGCATTTTCATGTGCCAGCTCCTCTACTTCCACCAAGTATTCCACCACAGGATCAAACTGTAGCAGAAACTTTCTGTAACTATTCAAGTTACCAACACCACCATAAGTTTGCCATTCACTGAAAGCCTTGTTCAGATCCACCATAGTGAACCTGACACCCCATCTATCTACCATCTCCCTACACAATAACTTCCAATCCCTCTTCTTGTAGCCACACATGGCCACAATCTCCTTCTCCACTGCCCTATCACCAATGAAGAAGATAATCTGCTTCACCATGTCCAGTTAGGAAGAACCATCCATTCCAGCAGCAGTTTCATACTTCTCTAGAAACCACTTGACATCCTCCCAAATAAACTTGGTACCATCCCAAGTTTTAATCCTTACACACTCCTTGACCATCACAGCAGGAGGACCATATCCCCCACTGACAGTCACCACAGGAATAGAGGAACCAGAAGCCATTCCTCCAGACCAAAACACCAAAAAGAGCTAACCAAAGAATACAGAGATTCCAAAGAACTAGCAAGTTCTCCCCATGCTGGGCGCCAGAAATGTAGACAATCCTATAGTACTAGCTATAGGCCTTGAACAAGGGAGTTGGAGAAAAAACAAGAAAGAAAATCCCCTGTCCCTTTAGAAAAATAGAGTGAGATTTACTTGCTAAAGTAAGTTGGTTCCTGTTTGCTAAAGCCCTTCTTCAACACACTTGACTGCTTGATCAGCCAAGAAATTAGTCCCCAAACAGACTACAAAACCAAAGAACTGAAATGTAGACCAGTGTCCACACTAGAGAAAGCAATGATACTTGATGTAGGTTGCAAATCCACACCAGAGACAGCAATAATACTTGATATAGCTTGCAAGACTACACCAGAGTAAACAGTTGCCAAAGTTGAGTTAAAATAAGAACTCACCTTGCAACCAACACAGCCAATTGTGGCCAAGAACAGTGAAAACTGAGTGAGGAACAAGGATATCACCTCCGGATGCTTGTATGATAATTAAAGTTTCCCCAAACTGTCTTATTCACTATGTACACACAGACCAATATCTAAGAGCCCCTGCACACCAACAAATTTGGCGCCTGTACCAGCCAATTTGAATAAAAACCCTCCAGAAGCGCTCCCCAACCTTCTAAAACAGAGGCGGCCGGTCCTCCTGAAGCGGCCCAGCCTCCCTGAAGCCAGAAAACCAATAAAAACACCTAATTTACTTAGAAAAATTAGCTACAACTACTAAAACCTTTAAAACATGGAATTTCACTATAACAACATTGTGACATGAAATATAGAGCTAAATTAGCCCTATCCAATGGTACTAAGTACTTAACCCTAAGACTTAAGGTTAGCCCGTAAAACACTAAAAACAAAATTAAACAGCTATCTTTTGTAACTGAAGTATGAGGAATTGTCCCCTTAAAACTTAAAATATGAAAATTATTATCAAGACATGAAATACATAGAAAAACCGGGGCTATCCAATGATAGTACCCACACACCCGCAGACCCAATATCCACAGAATAAAACCAGAAAAATACCCAATTCCTCAACAGATTTCAATTAAGACATGCACAAACAGCTCCAAATCACACAACAAAGGCCCCTGCCAATGTTGGAAGACCACACCAGCATACACTCTGTCATTATGCCTATTACTCTCCAAAATTTCCCTTCACCACCCATTTAAATTATTTTTTTGTACTCTCCCAATTTTCAACTTCCTTGTTTTTTTCACTTGTGTTATTTTCATGTTCCATGTTTTATTCACTTTGATAAAATAACTTTAAAGCTTTAGTATCCTATTTAAAATGCTAATGTATATCTAAAACTACTTTGAAGTTAATTTTTTCACCTTATATATTTCATGTTTCAGCTAATATTTATGGCAGTGAACTCTGTTTTTTGCCTGAAGAACAAAGTCAATCCTCCTATTTTCTGAAGTTAATTTTTTCACCTTATATATTTCATGTTTCAGATAATATTTTATGGCAGTGAAATCTTTTATTTTCTCAAAGTCCATCCTCCTATTTTCACACTCAGTTTGCACCAATCTCCATCTCTTTCAATTCTATCAACACACGCTTGTCTTCCCTCCCAGCCCCATTGTATGACATCCTCTTTTGATCCCCATTTCACCCCTCCCAAACTCTCCCCAACCCTTTTCTTCATTTAAAATGCCTCAGAAACCCTTAATCTTCCCTTCCAACTCTTTCCCAACCTTTTCGCTACCTCATATATACTTCCTCACCCCTCTCTCCAGCCTCCCCAACTCTTGTAGCCCCATTCCTCCCCTTTAAATTGCCTCCACAATCCTTGAACCCCAATTTCCATTACATCAAGATAGATTACTATTTTTATATAATGGTGAATCTGGTTTTAGGTTGTTCTCCTGGCTATTATATAAAATAGGAAAACTTGATTGGGACTGGTGAAAATAATTGGTTGAAGAAATTTTCATTTTTAATTTTTTTTCATTTGATTTCTTTGATTCAATAAATTGCGGGGGGGCTATTTCCAAATATTCATATCAGAATTAAAAAAAAAATTTGAATTGAAAATTTGGTGATACCCTTGCCTTAATTCAATAAAATACAGGGAGGGGGTATTGCCAAATTTTCATATAAGACTTGCAAAAAAAAAAAATTGACTTGAAATTTTGGTGATACCCATCCCTTACTTCAATAAAATGCAGGGGGGAGTATTGCCAAAATTTCATATAAGAGTTGCAAAATTCTTTACTTAAAAGAATTTTGGTGATACCCACCTAATACTTCAATCAAATGCAGGGGTGGGATTGGGAAATTTTCAAATGTGACTTGAAAATTTTAACTAAAAAAGAACTTTTAACATTAAAAATTCTTGAAAATTTTATTTAAAAAAGAATTTATAACATTAAAATATGAAAATTCAAATAATGATGGATAGAGTAAAGAAATACAGGAAATTAAGATAAAATTTTATGTACAATTAATTATGAACAGTCGAAGTGTGAGAGAAATAAAAAAAACTGGTCATCAAACAATTTCTTTAAACATTCAATTTCCTCAACAGATTTATTATCTTTAGCACATTCTATCAAGAAATCTTTCTTTTTGGAATTTTCTTCATGATCAAGCTTATATTTCATCTGTTCCATGAGGTTTTGATGCTTGAGTGTTTTCTCCTCCTTCTTTGGTTTTCAATACTTAGAGATAACTCAAATTCCTTCTCCTCCAAGTCTTGTGCCCTATCATTCTTCCGTGGAGAGAGTTCGTACTTCTTTACTTCCAAAACATGTACCCTGTCATCCCTTCTTAAAGAGAGCTTGTATTTTTGCTTTTCAAAGTTTAGAGTCTCTTTAGAAACTTCCACCTGCTCTAGAGTGATAATAAATATTAACAAAATTAGAAGAAAAGCAGAGTAAAGTATTAAGAGGTTTGGTATCACTTACCAGCATCACATTTCTCCAAAAAAATTTTGATACAAGAAAAAGGGGTTTGAAATGAAGTATCACTTTTTCTTCTTCTTTGAGAGTGGAAATTTAGACTACTTGAAGCCCTTTGCTTTTTGTTCAAGGTCACATTTTCCTCCTCATCATTGTCACTGGCTTCTGAATCAGTTGATTGTGGCTCCTGCATTTGTACTTCAGCCTTTTTAGAAATAAGAAAATGTAAATAAAAAAATAAATTGGAAAGATAAAAGAAAAAAACATACTTGAGTTAGATCAGGTTGGTTTTTATCACCATTAGGATCTATTGAAAAGATATCTTAATTTGTGGAAGTTAAATGAGGGGAGGCTTGAGTAGAAGAAGAAGGTAAAAGATTTCTGTTGACATCATGTTTGGAGATAGCATCTTCACCATCCAAAATGTTTACAGGATTAACATTAGCTATCTCTCCAAAAATAGCATCCATCTCTTCAAAGTAAGGACATAAAGAATCAAGTTTATTGTCTATGAATTTGATGCTCTTACTGATATTGAGTTCAGTAATACCAAAACCAGTAGAAGATAAAAGTGTCTTTACCTTCTTGTAATGGCTTGATAATGCTTGAAGCATTCAGAAATCTGTTTAGATAAAAGATCTATCCTTCCCTTGGTCTTATTCCGTAATTTGTTGGCCATTAGAAGATAACCATTAGCTTTTGATGCTGGGGGCCGTCCTACTTTAGTTGCATTTTTGGTACCAAAACAAGAATCATAGTTAGATTTAGTTTTCAGCCAGTTGATAAGAATGAGATGATCATCTTGTTTTATTTGAGAAGTCTTTGATTTCTCAGCTGAGCCGGGGAAAAAGGGAGTAGTGTGATTTGAAGAACAACTGGGGGAAGGCTGCCTTTGAGAAAATCTATGATGAGGGGGCATGTTAAGATAATTGAAGATGAAAAGGAGGAAAAACAAGTAGATGAGATGGAGGGGTGTTTTGAATGGAGAGAATAGACAGGGTGAGATGAGAATGGGAGTGTGCAGCAAGGTAGAAGGCATATCCTGATAGTAGTCAAAGATGTGGTTATGAAAAATTGAGTAGAAAAATGTTGGACTAGAGGTCAACTTTGACAAGTAAAATGTCTAATAAACCAATTATTAGCAAAAATAATTGTGGAAGATTATTGGAGTGTAAGGATTTTTATCCACAATTAATTTAATTGCAGATCAGTCAACTTTGATACCCCCTAATGTTCATATGATATCTCAACACCCATGGGTACCCTTCCAGTTGGTCATTAATCCTTGAAGCTTGGTGGCTCATATGCTGTGCCTTTCCTCATAATGCATCTTTCTCATACATCTACAAGTGGTGGAAGGAAATTGTCGACTTGTACGGTGGATAAGGTAAGAATTTTAATGAATTTAATAGATCGTAATAGAGATAAGTAGGAGATGAAAGTGTCGTAATATACACTACCAGAACCATTTGTTATGCCACAAGGCATAACAAACACGTTGTAGAAAATCCTATAGTGCTAGCTATAGGCCTTGACCAAAGGAGTTGGAGTAAAACTGGAGAGAAAAACCCCTTTCCCTTTAGAAAAATAAAATGATATTTACCTGCTACAGTAAATTGGTTCCTGTTTGCTAAATCCCCTTTTCCAACAAACTTGACTGCCTGATCAGCCAAGAAATTAGCTCCAGACCGACTACCAAACCAAAGAACAGAAATGTAGACAAATTTCCACACCAGAGAAAGCAATGATACTTGATGTAGGTTGCAAATACACACCAGAGACAGCAATAAAACTTGATATAGCTTGAAAGACTATACCAGAGAAACCAGTTTCCAAGTTAAGTTAAATGAAGAACTCACCTTGCAACAAACACAGACAATTGTGGCCAAAAACCAGTGAAGACTGAGTGAGGAACAAGAATATCACCTCCGGATGGTTATATGATAAATAAAGTTGTTCCAAACTTTCTTATTCACTTTATACACACAGACCGCTATCTAAGAGCCCATGCACACCAACAAATTTGGTGTTCTTGTCCGCCAAATTGCATAAAACCTACCTAGAAATGCTTCCCAGCCCTCTAGCAATGAGGCAGGTGGTCCGCCCAACATTAAGAGGCCTGTCTGCGGCAGCCTGACCACCCTGAAGCCAGAAAACCACCAAAAATACCCAAACTACTTAGAAAAATCTACTACAACTACTAAAACCTTTAAAACACGTAATTAAGCTATAACAACATTGGGAAATGAAATGTAGAGAAAATTTAGCTCATTCCAACGGTACTAAGAACTTAACCCTAAGACTTAAGTTTAGCCCATAAAACACAAAAAACAAAATTTAACAGCAATTTTTTTAAAATGAAAAGTGAGAAATTATCCCCTTAATACTTATAATATGAAAAATGTTAGGAAGACATAAAATATAGAGACTAACCGGGGCTATCCAATGGTAGTATCCACATTTACGTAGTCCCAATATTTGCAGAGTAATTCCAGAAAAACACCTAATTATTAAACAATGCCATTCATGGCATATTGAAACAACACCAATTAAACCAACAAAGGCCTCCGCCAATGTTGGAAGACCACATCCTCCCTCAAATATAGAATGTCCACATTCTTATTTATTACAATCACCATGTTCAGCTTTCTTTCCAAATCAGCTACTGACATGGACCCTTGCCAATACTGCATTGACAACAATTTCATCTGTACTATCACACCACCGGCTCATCCCTACAGAGCCTCCTGTGATGCCTGTCACTCTAGGAAGAAGACTTGTTTCAGACCTGGTCCATTGTCCTCTTCAACATCTTCTCCTCCTCCTCAGCCTGATCCACCTTCTACCAGCACCAAAAGATCCAGGCCATCCATCCTGATCCCCAGACTGGTCAACAAATTACACCCTTCAAAAAGGAGTGCCAACCCTGCTACAACCACTAGCTCTACCATCCCTGGTCCTTCTTATGGTAAGCCCAATACTTCTTCATACTGAAATTCAATCTGACAAATTTGTAGTTCATTTCCCTCCTGAAAGTAATGATGACAATGTGGGAATCATTGAATCACCCCCACCTAATCCATTGCCCACCATTAAGGAAAAATTTCAACAACATTCTTCTCAAAAGAAGCATCTCTTACTAAACTACTTCCAATCTACTCCTGCTAGGAATCCACAGGATATTGAGAAAAGGAAGAACCTCATACACCAATTCAAAGCCAATGCTGAACATTTTGTTACATCTCTTGACTTAGAAATAAAAAAAATTTCTTGACCTCTCCAGACTTCCTGAATGTAGCCAATCATCATAAAAAAAATTCCTCAGTTAACAGTCTTGGGGGACTAATCCTCAGTTTCATGTCTTGGGGGACTAACAGCCCTCATTTAATAGTCTTGGGGGACTCAAAAACCCTCAGTTTATAGTATTGGGGGACTAAAAAACCTTAAAAAAATTCAGAGACTCCCCCTTGGATGCCCTCTGCCAGAATCACACCAACTCCCATTATCAGTTTATAGTCCTGAAGGACTCAACCATTAAACCATCCTCAGTTTATAGTCTTGGTGGACTGTACTGTTTCTCAGTTTAAAGTCTTGATGGACTGACCAGTGTT
The DNA here is from genome assembly GCA_030280995.1 of Hemileia vastatrix. NCBI lineage: Eukaryota > Fungi > Basidiomycota > Pucciniomycetes > Pucciniales > Zaghouaniaceae > Hemileia > Hemileia vastatrix. The sequence goes on from JASXTE010000004.1 coordinate 6,835,859, forward strand.
CAGTTTAAAGTCTTGACAAACTTCTGCAGTGTTCAGCTTAAAGTCTTTATGGTGTGGTACACGCCTTGAAGGTAGTTTGATTTAGGACTATCAGCTCCCATAGTCCAGGAAAAACAAAGGCGATTCATAGTGCAGAAGGTAGTGCTAAACTATAATATGTGTTTGGGTGTTTCAAGGACAAAGGGAAATAGAAGTGTGGAAGAGGATTCAGGGTCTGTGTCAGTATGTCTAGTATATAAGTATGATATGATAGTATTTATTTATGGTCCTACTACTTACTGATAAATGATTTAGTGATTAAACCTCAGGGGTAGACTAATAAAATAGTTATACTCAAATAAAACTCACAATACTTGGATTTAAATGTGTGCTTAGTGGTGGAAAATAGCTAAATAGAATATAGTTATAGCTTATATAATGATAATATCAAATTGTAAATGGCTTTATAATATATTTCTAAATTTTAATAATTGTATCGAAGTGTTTATTGAATTGTAGTAAGTAATTGATGATAAATAACCGTCAAAATCCCTCCTTACTTATACCCAAATCCCCTGGAGTGCACAGACCTTCAATCCAGATGATGTCACTGCTATCCCTGGAAAGTACAGCACTGTGAGTGCCCATCACCTCCCCATGGCGTCCACTTCAAGCAGATTCAACACCCAGACCTCCAGTAAGGACCCTCCATCACAATTAATGATAACACAGACCCAAAACATAATTAGAAAATCCAGATAAAAGCGGATACCATAAAGAAACAGGTAAAATAAGTAATCCAAAAGAGATTAAATGAAACCCAAAGCATATAAATGAATCAAATGAGATGTCCAAGCCCCCAATAACATCCCCAAGCATCCACATTAACCCAGTAATGACCTCCCAACCCATAAATCCGTGAATATCCATCCAAGGAAGCAGATTAAGTTGTCCAACCTGAGTGTATGCGCCTGTTATAGATGTCTATGCTTCTGTAGGCATTGTGAATCCACTGATTACGTCCATATGACCTAAAATAAGCAGAAAAACAAAGGTTATAGGCTATTAAGAGGCTAAAACCCACTAATAGACCTAAATATACATAATATACTGCATATTTCACTGAATATGAGATTTATGTATACATTTAAGCTTATGTATGTCAATAATTACTTAATATCACTTAAGATAAGTATATTATGACTCCATTAACACCTTAATAAGTATTATTAGGCTATGGATAAGCTATTTAAACTACTATAAGTTATATAATATTGTAATAATTATATATATAATTGTTTTAACCTTATTTTTAAGATATAAGCTTAATGTACTTAAGGTTATCTTATTTTAAGCATAAGAAATACTCAGTACTAGGGATATCTAAGCTGAAAGTCTGTGCGCTTGGAGTTTGCAGCATGATTCACCGCACAATGGGGAATTATGTGTTATCAATTTAGGACTGCAAGCACCGAGAAATATGGACTTGGATTTTCCAATAATCATGTGTTACACACTAAGGAAGGAATTATGGCTTAAGGAAAGACTCAAGTGCAAAGTATACTGCACCGTGGCTAGTGTGGTAACTTACTGAAACAGGTGATATAGGAGGTCAACTAGTTAAAAGTCAAAGCAACTAGGATCAGCATTAAAAGGAGTAAAACTTGGAAGTAGTGCTGAAACAAACAAAGGTACAGTCAGGGGCGTGCATGTCAAGTATGAGTGAAACAATTTAATACTAGTGTTAGTAAGGATAAGGTATCTTTTAGGCGCTGTAGTTGTTACAAGTGGTGTATGTAGTTTACTAATAAATTAGTTACTGTTTTACTAATGTAGCGCTAAAGTCAGCGCTGGAGATCCACTAGGGAGCTGTGTTTAGAGCACTGGAAGAATATAAAAAGGGTATCACATCTAGTAATAAAAGGGGAGAAAAAATTGACGAATATTAGTTAACATACAAGTAGGTAATAATTGTGGAGTCAAAGATATTAGATTTTTCTGCAATAAATTGTTTGAGAATATATAGATTCAGAGGATTGACTATTATAAGAGTTATTTTATTGATATAACAAGGCATATTCAAAGAGAGCGCTTCATGAGGGAGTAGCTGTGGATATTAGCGCTTGAAAAGAATAGAAATATCCAGATAGTAATACTTGTTTTTCCAATCTTTTAAACTCAGTTCTCAACTTATAAACTTTCTAATCACATATTAGTGTTAAACATTATTGTGCTGTCTTTAAATATAAGAGTGGCAGGCGCTGTGGTCTTCTAACATTGGCAGGGGCCTTTCTTGCGTGATTTGGCGCTGTTTGTGCATGTCTTAATTGACATCTTTTAAGGATTTAAGTATTTTTCTGGTTTTATTCCGTGGATATTGGGTCTGCAGGTATGTGGGTACTATCATTGGATAGCCCCAGTTTTTCTCTATATTTTATGTCTTGTGGACATTTTTCATATTCTAACTTTTAAGGGGTCATTTCCTCATTTTTTATTTATAAAAGATAGCTGTTTAATTTTGTTTTTTGTGTTTTACGGGCTAACCTTAAGTCTTAGGGCTAAGTTCTTAGTACCATTGGATAGAGCTAATTTTTCTCTATATTTCATGTCTCAATGTTGTTATAGTGAAATTCCATGTTTTAAAGGTTTTAGTAGTTGTAGCTAATTTTTCTAAGTAGATTAGTTGTTTTTATTGGTTTTCTGGCTTCAGGGAGGCCGGGCCGCTTCAGGCGGCACCTCTGACGTCGGGCGGCCCGCCCGCCTCTGTTTTAGAAGGTTGGGGAGCGCTTCAGGAGGGTTTTTTATTCAATTTGGTGGGTACAGGCGCCAGATTGGTGGGTGTGCATGGGCTCTTAGATAGTTGTCTGTGTTTAAATAGTGAATAAGACAGTTTGGGGAAACCTTAATTATCATACAACCATCCGGAGGTGATATCCTTGTTCCTCACTCAGTTTTCACTGTTTTCTGGCCACAATTTGGCTGTGTTTGTTGCAAGTGAGTTCTTCATTTAACTTAACTTTGGCAACTGTTTTCTTTGTTATAGTCTTGCAAGCTATAGCAAGTATTATTGCTGTCTCTGGTGTGGATTTGCAGCCTACATCAAGTATCTTTGCTGTCTCTGGTGTGGACATTGTTCTACATTTCAGTTCTTTGGTCTGGTAGTCTGTCTGGTGACTACTTTCATGGCACATCAAGCAGTCAAGTGTGTTGAAATGAGGGTTTAGCAAAACAGGAACCAACTTACTTTAGCAAGTAAATCTCACTCTATTTTTTTAAAGGGACAGGGGATTTTCTCTCTGGTTTTTCTCCAACTCCCTTGGTCAAGGCCTATAGCTAGTACTATAGGATTGTTTACATTTCTGGCTCCCAACATGGGGTAGAACTTGCTAGTTTTTTGGAATCTCTGTTGATCTAGGCTTCTCTCTTTGGTGGATCTCCTTTGGTGGATTTTTAATTTGGTGCTATATCTCTTTGTTGTTAATCTAGGGGTCTTCTTTTCTGTTGGATTTGGTCCCTCCTAGGTCTTTAAGGCTATTGGGGGGGACTTTGGCTATCTTTGGTTGATATTGGAGGCTGTAACTTGGATTTGCTAGTATGGTCAGGATTCAGTCTTGGGATGGTTCAAGGTTTTTGGGGGAGGATGCAAAGGGGTTTTTGGCTAGTTTTGAGGTTGCTGCTGAGATTAATGGGGCCTCACTGTTGGACATGGTTAGGCAAGTAATCTTTTTCATTGGTAATAGGGAGGTGGAGAAAGAAGTTTCTGGTATGGCAGGATATAGGAGTCAGGACTGGGGAAAGTTGAAGATTGAAATGGTTAAAAGGTGGCCTACTACTTTCTCAATGGTGGATCTTCATGGGATTGCTAGGAAGTGGGAATTCAAAGGTGGTGTAACTTCTCTTTCTCAGTATGGGGAATTTATGGAGGAGTTTGGGGAGGATCTGGATTATCTGCTATATAATGATATATTACCACATGAAGATGGGGCCAAGTATGTATTTTGGAGTGCCATGGGTAGGGATGTAAAGGTGGAGGTTATGGAGATTCTTTTCAAGGCTGACTTGATGAAGACTCTTCCAAATGGGGAAAATAGGATTCCTGGTATGGCTATTCTGAAGGAGGTTATTTTGGAATAGTTGGATGGTATGAATGATAGGGATGTGGTATCTAAAGAGGAAATACTTTTTGACAGAGAGGTTCAGAAGACTGTGGTGAAAATTTCAGCTTCTAGGGAGGCGTTGGAGCCATCAAATTTGGAAGATGGTGATTCTGATGATGTTTGTGAAGCTAAATTTTATTTTCCAGAGGATACCATGGGAACTCAGGAATGTGTTTTACTGGATGTTTTGAAGATGTATGCACAAAAAGGTTCAGATAAAGGCTTATTGGAGGAGAATGTATCAGTTGTATTTTTGGATGGACAGAAAGATTCTGTCTTGGATCTTTCTCTAATAGATGAAGATTATTTTCAGGTGGTTCCCTCAAGATCAAAAGGTCTCTTCTTGGAGGAGGATTTTAATTTTGATGTAATGGATGTTATTCTAGAGGATTTTTCAGATTCTAAGCAAGATTCCTATAGGGAAGTGGAAAATTGTGATGTTTTGGATGTCACTGGTATAGAAGTTGGTTTTAAAAATGTGGTGGAGGTTCTAGATGTTTCACAGGTTGAAGAATTTATTGATTCTGGTGATGTGAACTATGGTAGACTCTGTGTATGGAGAAGGATGGAAGATTTTTTTGGAGGTCTGATGTTGGGATATCAGAATTGGAAAAGGAGCTTAGGGGGTTCAGGCCCTAGGGGCAAACTTATTGGTTTAAACCTTGTGATTTCAAGAATCTTATTCCTCCGAAATGAGGATAAACTACATAATTTGTTTTGGTTTTGCTTAATTTGGCCTCTATGTATTTGGTCAGGATTTTTTTGTTTTGTCCAGTTCTTTTCAGTCTCTCTGGTTCAAGTCTCTATATAAAAAAGAGAGGCCAGGCCGCTTCAGGGGGCACCTCCGACGTTGAGCGGCCCGCCCATAATAAAAAAAAAAATCTTAGTATAATGAAGATGGAAGAAAAAAAAAATTCAAGTGAAGATGGATATTTTATTTAAAATAAAATGAAGATAAAAATGAAGATTATTTGTTTTATTTCACCTCCAGCATGAGGTTAAACTGCAAAATTTTATTTCTAAATTGGATTTTTTTGGCTTTAAAGAATTTTAATGGTTTTTTAATGGTTTTGGTTTTTTATGGGAGAAGATTTGTGTTGGAAAATCCTTTTTGTTAGAAGGTACCCAGGGGTGGGGCTTCTATATTTTATTTTGGCAAGTGTGGGGGTGACAGATGGGCTGGCTGCTCTATCAACAGTTACCCCAGATTGTCTGTTTCCAACCCCTTCTCTTAATTTTGTTGAATTCTAGTATTTGTTTTTTTTCTTTAACAGGTTTTTAGTCCTCTATGACTGTAAACTTGAAATTATTTTGGTATTCAAGTGCTGGACCCCTCATGCTTATTGGTTTTATTTAATTTTGTTGGATGTTGTGTTTTTTTTAGAAGGTACTCAGGGGGGGCTTCTAGATTTTATTTTGGCAAGTGTGGGGGAAACTGATGATCTAGCTGCTCTGTAGAACAGGTACCCCAGAATGTCTGTTTCAAGCCTTTGTTTTTTTTCTAGTTGAATTCTAGTGTTGTTTTTTTGTTGATTCAGGTTTTTAGTCCTCTATGACTTTAAACTGGATTGCCTTGGATGTCTTTTGGTACTTTTGGATTGGTGGTGGATCACTGGTGGTCTCCCATCATTTCTAATTATTGGAGGGAGCCCGCCCAGTAATCTCCTCTGTTGACCTGGAGCTGGCTTTGCTATGTGGTTCTAGGGTGTTGGCTGTGAAAGTGGTGGATTCAAGATTATTTTCTTTTTTTCTCTTTTTTTTCTTTTAATTTTTTTATGGAGGCTATGTTTGTTCAAAGGCTCAAGATAGGGCTCTGGCAATGTTTTTGGTAGAAGAGGAGGAGTCAGAACAAAAATTAAAAAAATTAAAAATTTTTTTAGGTGTGACCACATCAAGGTGCACTTGGATGTGGGTAAGGTATCAGGGGATCAGCTCATTAATTGGCTGGGGGATACCATTTTATTTTGTTTTATTTGTTAAAGGAGGTTAAATGTTTTGGCTTTGATGATTTTTGGTTTGGGGATTTATGGGATATATCTTCAAGATTTTTTTTGGAAAGTCCTTCAAGACTTTAAACTCATCTTTTAATTACGGGCTCAAGATTTTTTGATGTCCATCAAGACTTTAAACTGAAAATTTTGTTAGTCCTCCAAGACTTAAAACTGGCTGGTTTTTAAATATTTATTCAAGAATTTAATTTTACTACTGTGGATCTAGTAGTCCCCCAAGACTTTAAACTGAGGATTGTTGTTGGTTTTGAGTCCCCCAAGACTATAAACTGAGGAATGAGTTTTGTTGTTGAAGTTGGTTTTGAAAGATTGGTGGAGGGTATCCACAGGGGGAGCCTCCAAATTTAGCAAAGGCAAGTTTGGGGTAATTGATGGGATGGCAGCTCTATTCAAAATTACTTCAGAATGTTAATTTTTTCTCGGTGTCTTAATGTCGTTGATCTCTGGCTCTGGGTTTATGATTTAGGTTTTTGAGTCCCCCAAGACTTTAAACTGAGGGTTTTTTTTGAGTCCCCCAAGACTATAAAATGAGGTTGGTCCCCCAAGACTTAAAACTGAGGGTTGTTTGTGGTCACATTCTATAGAGGGTTTGGTCAATTTTTTTTTTCTGAATCAAACTCAAGTACCAGTGGAATTACAGAGGGAATCAAGAGATGAAATGAAGTGTTCAGAATTAGCCTTGAACTGGTGAATGAGGTGTCTTATGTTCTCAATGTCCTGTGGATCTCTAGCAGGAGTGGATTGGAAGTAGTGAAGCAGAAGTTGTTTCTGTTGAGATGTGTGTTGTTGGAACTTGGCCTTGATAGTGGGCAAGTGGTTTGGTGTTGGTGGTGCTATGGATCCTACATTGTTATCAACAAAAAAGAAAAAAAAATTCTGAAATTATTTTTATTAATTGTTTTATATTATTTTTATGTTTCTAATCTTTTTGCAGGAGCTCATTGTCTGCATGATAAAGCTTCTGGAGGCTGGTTTGGATTGTGATGTTGTTTTTGTTTTTTGTTGGGATTGTGGGAAGCACTGTTTTCCTTGAAGTACATCCTGCTGGAGAGATTATATGGATTGTAATGGGCAGGAATTGGATTAGAGGGAAGTTCAGAGGAGGAAGAAGAAGAGGCAGGAATGGAGTGTTGGAAGGTGTGTTTAATAATCCTAGACATCATCCAGTGGTTGTCCAACAGGCGCTTTCTCAGGGATTTTTCAAAGTCATTCAAAGGTCCATGGAGGGCAAAGGCTTTTAGCATGTTGGAACACATGGTGCTTAGGTGTTTTTTCATGTCTCCATAATCCAGGGTCAAGAAAGTTTCTAGAGGTTGGCCAACTCCAATAGTAGATTCAGGAGGAGGGGTGCCAACTAGACAAGAAGAGTTTGATCAGTAATTATTTTTGTTGAAGAAATGGGATGAATTAATTTGGTACTTACAGATTGGAAGCTCATAAAATTTTTAAGCAGCCGGAATTTGGATCTCTGAAGATTTTGGAGTGGTCATAGTGGGTGGATCAACCAGGGAAAGATATCGATTCTCTTGGTCTTCCTCTGAAAGATTTTGAGAAGGTGAACTAGGAGGCTGATTTTCCTGGGGCCTAGTTGGAGCAGCGGGATTGTTGTTGTTTCTGTGGTTGTTATTTCTGTTGGATTCAGCTGGATAAGGTGCTGGTGATGGAGTACCAGGGTTGTTAAAAGATGGAGCAAGAGAGGGTGGTTTAAAAGCGTATTGATCTTTTCTGGATGGAGCTTTTGAAGGGATGGAACTGTCAGAAGAATAGTTGGCTGACAGAGGAGAGGTGTAGTTTCGTTGTCTTAGCTGGGGACGAAGTTGTTGCTTGGGTGCAGTGTTGGGTGCTCTGGTTTCTTCTTGGGGTCCTCTGGCAGGTCTCCTAGAAGTTTGGGAAAATTTGGAGTTTTTGGACCTTGGAAGGGTTGGCTGCATTGCTCTGGGAGCAGTGGGAGGTGATTGCGTAGAGTTGTTTTTGTTGATTGATTGAATTTGGCTGTTTTCCAGTTGTTTTTGTAGGTTTTGAGCCTGATTTTCACTGTCTAGTGAGGCGGACTGGCCGCCTGGACGCGGTCTAGAAGCCTGGGAGCCGATCTTGAAGCTTTTGGAGCTAATTTGGCAGAGATAAAAGCAGTTTCTTGGGAAGCTAAGGCTGGTCTTTTGGGAAGAGTTCTGGGGGCTGAGCTTCTGGATCTTCTGGAAGGTGCTGAAAATAAAGAGGAAGAAGAAGGACCAAGCTCTGAGGATCTGGTAGGGGATCAGGAGATGTATTTATGAGAAGTTGAAGGAGGAGGAATAGGGTAGTTGGCATCTCTGTCACATTTTTTCTTTTTGGAGTAGCAAGAATTGCAATCCCTGTTGTAGAATTTGGCTTCAGGAGTTGGAAGAGTGAATGTGCAAGGTCTGCACATGTGGATGCACTGTTTGCAGGCATAGTCTTTTGGAGCAGTGAATTAAGGAAGAGTAGAAGGGTTAACATCAGGAGATCCAGCCATGATCTGTGGTGAGAAAAGATTATGGAAAGAGATATGAAGGAGATTTTTTGTCAGTGATGGGTAGATGATGAAGTGAAGGTGGAAGTTCAGCAGGTTGGCTTTAGAGGTGTTCTGTATGAAATTGGCTGCGTCTATTTTATGCAAAATTCAGTCAGTCCATCAAGACTTTAAACTGAAATATGGTTTCTGTTAGTCCTCCAAGACTTTAAACTGGCTTGTTTCAAGATTTTATAAAGACTAGTCCCTCAAGACTTTAAGCTGAACACTGTGTTGGTCCCCCATGACTTTAAACTGAGGATTGTTGTTGGTTTTGAGTCCCCCAAGACTATAAACTGAGGAATGAGTTTTGTTGTTGGAGTTGGTTTTGAAAGATTGGTGGAGGGTATCCACAGGGGGAGCCTCCAAATTCAGCCAAGGCAAGTTTGGAGGTAATTGATGGGCTGGAAGCTCTATTTACAATTACCCCAGAATGTTAGTTTTTTCTCTGTGTCTTAATGTGGTTGATCTCTGGTTCTGGGTTTATGATTTAGGTTTTTGAGTCCCCCAAGACTTTAAACTGAGGGTTTTGAGTCCCCCAAGACTATAAAATGAGGATGGTCCCCCAAGACTTAAAACTGAGGGTTGTTTGTGGTTACATCCTATAGAGGGTGTGGTCAATTTTTATTTTCTTAATTAAACTCAAGTACTAGTGGAATTACCGAGGGAATCAAGATATGAAATGAAGTGTTCAGAATTAGCCTTGAACTGGTGAATGAGGTGTCTTCTGTTCTCAATGTCCTGTGGATCTCTAGCAGGAGTGGATTGGAAGTAGTGAAGCAGAAGTTGTTTCTGTTGAAATGTGTGTTGTTGGAACTTTGCCTTGATAGTGGGCAAGTAGCTTGGTGTTGGTGATGCAATGGATCCTACATTTTTATCATCACTATCAGAAGATGGAGGAACTGAGAAGTCATCAGTTTTAAAGTTGAAGGAAGAAATGAAAATTCTTTACCATCAGAAGGACCAGGGATGGTGGAACTAGTTGTTTTATAGGTTGTGGCACTCTTCTGTGAAGGGTGAAGCTTTTTGATTAATCTGGGTATAAGGATGGATGGCCTAGATCTTTTGGTGCTCGCAGAAGATGGACCAGGTTGAGGTGGAGGTGAATCTGTTGCAGAAGATAACGGACCAGGTCTGTAGCAGGTCTTTTTTCTGGATTGGTAGACATCACAGGACGTTCTGTATGGATGGAAAGGAAGTGTGATGGTGCATATTAGATTATTGTCAATGCAGTACTGGCAAGGACCCATTTCAGAGGCAGATTTGGGAAGAAGGTTGAACATGGTGGTTTGATGAAGAAAGGATGTGGAAATTCTCATTAGGAGGGAGGATGTGGTCTTCCAACATTGGCAGGGGCCTTTTTTGGGTGATTTGGTGCTGTTTGTGCATGTCTTAATTGACATCTGTTAAGGAATTGGGTATTTTTCTGGTTTTATTCCGTGGATATTGGGTCTGCAAGTTTGTGGGTACTATAATTGGATAGCCCCAGTTTTTCTCTATATTTTATGTCTAGTGGACATTTTTCATATTCTAACTTTTAAGGGGTCATTTCCTCATTTTTCATTTATAAAAGATAGCTGTTTAATTTTGTTTTTCGTGTTTTACGGGCTAACCTTAAGTCTTAGGGTTAATTTCTTAGTACCATTGGATAGAGCTAATTTTTCTCTATATTTCATGTCTCAATGTTGTTATAGTGAAATTCCATGTTTTAAAGGTTTTAGTAGTTGTAGCTAATTTTTCTAAGTAGATTAGTTGTTTTTATTGGTTTTCTGGCTTCAGGGAGGCCGGGCCGCTTCAGGCAGCACCTCTGACCTCGGGCGGCCCGCCCGCCTCTGTTTTAGAAGGTTGGGGAGCGCTTCAGGAGGGTTTTTTATTCAATTTGGTGGGTACAGGCGCCAGATTGGTGGGTGCGCATGGGCTCTTAGATAGTTGTCTGTGTTTAAATAGTGAATAAGACAGTTTGGGGAAACCTTAATTATCATACAACAATCCGGAGGTGATATCCTTGTTCCTCACTCAGTTTTCACTGTTTTCTGGCCGCAATTCGGCTGTGTTTGTTGCAAGTGAGTTCTTCATTTAACTTAACTTTGGCAACTGTTTTCTCTGTTATAGTCTTGCAAGCTATAGCAAGTATTTTTGCTGTCTCTGGTGTAGATTTGCAGCCTACATCAAGTATCTTTGCTGTCTCTGGTGTGAACATTGTTCTACATTTCAGTTCTTTGGTCTGGTAGTCTGTCTGGTGACTACTTTCTTGGCTCATCAAGCAGTCAAGTGTGTTGAAAAGAGGGTTTAGCAAAACAGGAACCAACTTACTTTAGCAAGTAAATCTCACTCTATTTTTTTAAAGGGACAGGGGATTTTCTCTCTGGTTTTTCTCCAACTCCCTTGGTCAAGGCCTATAGCTAGTACTATAGGATTGTCTACAGCGTTTCTTTTTAGAAATTAAAAAGAAGAAACAACCCATCCTGCCATGTGTCTACTTCTTAGTACTTTAGAATTCTCTACAACGGACTTTCCAGTGTTCAGTTTAAAGTCTTTACAGACTGAAAACACATTTTGCATAGCTAAGGCAGAGCCACCTCCATGCACAGCTCTCTGCAGCCAACCTGCTGAACTTCCACTCTTTCTTCACCATCTATAAATCACTGATAAATTTTCATTTATCTCTTTTCTCTACAGTATTGTTCCTTCACAGATCATGGCTGGATCACCAGATTTTGACCCATTGGACCTTACCTGCTTTACTGCTTCAAAAGATTATGCTTGTAAACAGAGCATACACATGTGCAGACCTTGCACATTCACTCTTCCTACTCCTCAGGCCAAATTCTATAGCAGGGCCTGTGATTCCTGCAATTCTAAAAAGAATAAATGTGACAGAGATCCCAACTATCCAATACCTCCGCCTTTACATTCACATAAATATGTTTCCAGATCTCCTACCTGCTTCCTCCTCATTATCTTCTGCTCCTTCCAGAAGATCACACCGCTCTATTCCCAAAAAACTTCCTAAAATACCTGCTTTATCTTATCAAGAATCTGCTTTTATCTCATAAAATTCAGCAAAAATGGCTGCAATATCAGCTCCTAGGCTACTAGACCGCATCCAGGCGGCCCACATGCCTTTCCAGAAAGCAAAAAACAGGCTCAAAACTCCCAAATTCAGCCATATAACAGCCAAATTCATCCATCAAACACCAAAAAATCTACACCACAACCTCCTAATGCTCCCAGAGCAATGTGTACCACCAACATTTCTTCATCTAACAACACCAGAAATCCCATCATCTCTAGAAGGCCTGCTAGAGGACCCACTGAAAACACCAGGACACCCAATACTGCCCCTAAACAAAAAACTCCTGTTACCTCAAGAAGAAATAACTTCACACCTCCTCTGGCTGCCAATTATTCCTCTGATAGCTCTCTTTTTTCTAGATCTTCATCCAGCGGATCAAAATCAGCTACCAGGTCACCTTCTCCTGGTCCTTCCTTCAACCAACCTGGCACTCCTCCTCCAGTATCTAACAAACCTGAACCAAGCAATAATATAAACAACAACAACAATAACCACAGTCCTTCTGCTGCAACCAGGTCACAGGAACTTCCTTCTTCTCCTTCATCTTCTCAACACCATTTAGAGGATGACCACAAAAATTCATACCTCCATCTGGTTGACCCTCCTACCACATCTATTCAACATTCTTCAGCCGGCCAGATTCCAGCTGCATACAAATTTGAAGATCTCCCAATCTGTAAGTACCAAAATAAAATGTCAAAAATTCAATTTCTTTAACAGAGAATAATTATTGATCCAATTCTTATGTTCAGTTGCAACCCCGCATCCTGCAGCTGAATTTGGAATTGGCCAACACCTAAAAACAACTATGACGCTGGATTATGCTGATATGAAGCAACACCTTAGTATTATGTGCTCTAACATGCTCAAGGCCTTTGCTCTCCATGGTCCATTGAATGATTTTGAAAAGAATCTGAGAAAACAACTTCTTGATGACCACTGGAAGATGTCTCAATTTATCAAGCACACATTCCAGCACTCCATTCCTGCTTCTTCTTCTTCTCCCAAGATTTACCTTCTGACCTGGTACCTAACCACTATAACCCATATACTTTCTCCAGCCACCTGCACTACAAAGAACACAGTTATTCCTCTAATCCAAAGAAAAAACAAAAACACCAACACCATCTGGACCCACCGCCAGAGGCTTCTTCATCCCATCATTAAAAAAAAGAGTTAAAAAAATTCACTAAATAGAAAAAATAATAACAGTTAACAGATATATATATATAAATTTTGTTTTATTTTATTTTTATTTTTATTTTTATTTTTATTTTTATTTTTATTTTTATTTTTATTTTTATTTTTATTTTTATTTTTATTTTTATTTTTATTTTTATTTTTATTTTTATTTTTATTTTTATTTTTATTTTTATTTTTATTTTTATTTTTATTTTTATTTTTATTTTTATTTTTATTTTTATTTTTATTTTTATTTTTATTTTTATTTTTATTTTTATTTTTATTTTTATTTTTATTTTTATTTTTATTTTTATTTTTATTTTTATTTTTATTTTTATTTTTATTTTTATTTTTATTTTTATTTTTATTTTTATTTTTATTTTTATTTTTATTTTTATTTTTATTTTTATTTTTATTTTTATTTTTATTTTTATTTTTATTTTTATTTTTATTTTTATTTTTATTTTTATTTTTATTTTTATTTTTATTTTTATTTTTATTTTTATTTTTATTTTTATTTTTATTTTTATTTTTATTTTTATTTTTATTTTTATTTTTATTTTTATTTTTATTTTTATTTTTATTTTTATTTTTATTTTTATTTTTATTTTTATTTTTATTTTTATTTTTATTTTTATTTTTATTTTTATTTTTATTTTTATTTTTATTTTTATTTTTATTTTTATTTTTATTTTTATTTTTATTTTTATTTTTATTTTTATTTTTATTTTTATTTTTATTTTTATTTTTATTTTTATTTTTATTTTTATTTTTATTTTTATTTTTATTTTTATTTTTATTTTTATTTTTATTTTTATTTTTATTTTTATTTTTATTTTTATTTTTATTTTTATTTTTATTTTTATTTTTATTTTTATTTTTATTTTTATTTTTATTTTTATTTTTATTTTTATTTTTATTTTTATTTTTATTTTTATTTTTATTTTTATTTTTATTTTTATTTTTATTTTTATTTTTATTTTAAATTTAAATTTTATTTAATTTTAATTTTTAACTACTAAACTACTAACATACTAAAAAATTAAAAAATAATTAAACAAAATTGCCCAACAAAATTATGATAGCTGAGAATTAAAATGAAATGAATATAATAATATGAAATAAATAATTATTACAAATGGTATCCCCCAGCCAATTGATGAGCTGATCCCCTGATACCTTACCCACATCCTAGTGCATGTTGATGTGGATACACCTTAAAATATTTTAAATGATTTAAGATATAAAATTTAGAAATTAAAGAATATAATAAAAAATGAAAAAAATAAAAAAGAAAAAAAGAAAATAGCATTGCCTGGCCAATTGATGAACCTTTCCCCACCAATGCGTGCCCACATCCATGTGACTCTGATGTGGTAACACCATAATTTTGTGATTATTCCCTCTTTACATCCTAATAGCCCCCATAAAAAATTAAAAGAAAAAAAAGAGAAAAAAAGAAAGTAACCTAAAACTACTATCTAACACAACCATAAACACAAAAATCAGGAAAAAAGAACAAGAAAAAGTCCGGCTCCAAAGAAAGTCCAACCCAAAGAAATGATCACTGGATGGGATCCCTCCAATAAGTAAAAATGATGTAGACCACCAGTGATCCGCCAGCAATCCAAATGAAGTAAGAAGCCAGTCCCAAGCCAGTTTAAGGTCATAGTGGAGTAGAAACCTGAATAACAAAAACCAGAACTAGGATTCAACTAGGACAAACAAAATACTTTAAACAGACATTTTGAAGTAACTATTCTACAGAGAAGCCAGCTTATCAGTTACCCCCACACTTGCCAAAATAAAATCTAGAAGCCTTCTCAGGTAGCTTCTAAAAAAACACAACATCCAGCACAATAAACCAAAACAAATAAACATGAGGAGTGCAGCACTTGAAGACCAAAAGAATTTCCAGTTTAAAGTCAAAAAGTATTAACAACTACGAAGAAAAACTAATACTAGGGTTCAACCAAATTAAGAGAAGGGGTTGGAAAAAGTTAATCTGGGGTAACTGTTGATAGTGCCGCCAGCCAATCAGTTACCCCCACATTTGCTAAGTTCAAATCTAGAAGCTCCACCCTTGGGTAACTCCTAACAAAAAAAAGTTTCCAAAAAAACAGATGCACAGCATCACCAAAATCCAAAATTATAGAATGGTCATAGTTTATCCTCTTATCAGAGTCAATCTTCTTCACTTCTAGTGCCTCTTGTGTAAAACCTCTTCACCTGATCAGCAGCAACTCTCTTCTTTAAGACTGCATCATCCAACTCCTCAAAAACATAAGAACCTACAGACACCTGAGATCTGACTCTGTATGGTCCATTCCATCTGTCAGCAAACATTTTTCCCCACTGACTCTCCAAACTTCTTTTATACACCAATACCAAACAACCAGGTTTCAAGGGATTCCTAAGTCTATGAGCCAATTTCTTGTCCCAGTATCTGACTGATTGATTTCTTATCTTCATCATTCTAGAGTATGCCTTATCTTGACATTCCTCTCTACATTTCAACTGTTGCATCCTGGCACAGAGAAAATCATCTGTTGAGCACACATCATCCCAATCAATTCCAAGATAAGATACGGCTTCCAAATCCACTGGTAGAGAAGCTGTCTGACCAAAAATTAATTCATAAGGAGAATAGCCAGTTGTCCTCTTAACAGTGACCCTATCATCAAATAATACCAAGGATTTATAATGCCTCCACTTTTCAACACTATCTCCACACATCTTCACCAAAGCATTCTTGATAACTTGATGTCCTCTTTAAACCATGCCTTCAGCTTCAGGAATATAAGGTGTAGCCACTCTGACTTTAGAATCAATACTTGCCACAGCATCTTTGAATTCAGCTCCAAACTCTGGCCCACCATCAACAGTCACCAACTTCGTCAAACCATATATATATACTTATTCCTTCTTCAAAAACTCTGCCACACTTTTGGCAGTCAAATAAACCAGAGGCGATGCCTCCACCCAACCAGAAAAATCATCCCAGGAAACAATCAAGTATTTATACCTGCACTCTTTACTATGGACAGCATCTAAACTGACTCTTCCAAACACAGTTGATTCACCAGTAGCACGGCCAACCTCTTAAAGTTTCAAGTGACTTCTTCTTTGACATTCTTCACAAGATTGAACCCAACCCTTCACAGCCAACTTCATACCTGGCCACCAAAATCTGTCTTCTACTCTTCTATAAGTCTCCCCAATTCCTCTATGACCAAGGTCTTCATGCAAAGACTTTAACACCAACTCTTGACCCTTCTTCTGAGTCACCACAACTTGAGTATTTGGACATCTCCTCCTCATCAACTCCCTTCCTGACACATAGAATCCAGGACTTTTCTTCTTAATTGCCATCCAAGTGACATCATCACAAACATCTGGCCTCTCCAAGGCTGACAGATATTCAACCAAAATAAAATAGTACCCATTCTGACCCCAGGTATCATCTTCAGAATCCAACAACACAAAATCTAAGGTTACAACCCTATCATCAATATCACCAGTTTGCACATGAGCAACATGACAAGCCCAAGCAGGACACCAATCTCTAATTTTTGATACATCCTTTCCCTTCCACTTAATCTTAAGAGAATCTATTTCACTAACAAAAACACCATTTTCTAATTTTGAGCCATCCCAAACAACATCTCCATCTTCATCAACAAAAAAATCCTGATCACCAGAATCAAGATAAGAACCATCAAGTTTAACCTCTTAGGGGAGGTGAGACCAATTTTCCAGTTTAGCCTCATGGGGGAGGAGAGAAAAATCTTCAGCACCCTTTTTGCTGGCCTTAACCACTGGGACATCTTCGTCAAACTCTTCAGAAATAGAATCTTCACCTGTGGGAGGTCTTCTTGATAATCAATCTGGCATCATTAAAGTTTTACCTGGCTTGTGCACCAGGTCAAAAGAAAAATGTTGAATAAACGCCACCCACCTAGTCATTGGAGAATTCTGAAGACTAGGTGTGTTGATCATTTGAACCAGAGATTTAGCATCCACCTGCAGCTCAAAATTCTGCCCCCACAAAACAGTTTGTAGCTCCTTCAAAATTTTCGCTACACCACAAAATTCCAACTTTGGTTGAGAATACCTAAATTCCACCTCATTAAAATCCACAGACTCATACCTTACTGGCCAGAACTTCCCAGATTTATCTTCCTGAGACAAAACAGCACCAGCAGCAATATAACTTGAGTACACCTCCAGATAAATTTTTCCAGCTTCCCTACCATAATCCAACTTGTGAAAAATAATATCTTCACTTATCACCTTCTTCAATTTATGAAAAGCCTCTTCACACTCTGTATTTTTCCTGGTCAGCCTCCTTAAAGGTGAATCCAACAAAGAAAACTCTTTAATGAGAATCCTGACATACACACAAACTCCCAAAAATTCTCTGACTTCAGTAGTATTTTAAGGCCTTGGTCATGACTGAATTTTATTAAACTTCTTCTTTGCCGTAATCCTCCCTTCTTAACATACCACATGACCAAGAATTTACAATGCCAGAACACAACAACAAAACTTTGACCCAGAAATGGTCAAACCAGCTTCTTCAATTCTAAACAATACTCTCTCTAGGGTAATTGCATATTCCCAAACAAATCTCCTTATACCTGGGTTCTCCTTCAGCACTTCATTTCCATAATCAGTGGATGGTCCTTTGATTCCACCATCATCAATAGAAATATCAGTATGAGTAGGAACCTCATCCTGTAAAATCCAAGCCATTTGTGCTTGATAGACTGCTACTGAATTAGTTGCTCCTTGAGGCAACCTAGTGAGCTGAGATCTTCCCAGAGGAGTCTCAAATGTAGTGAGTGGCCATGAGTCAGTGTGAAGTTCCCTTTCATCATAACCACCCATAATACCACGCAAACCATAACACACCCTTCCAGCAAAAGCTTCCACAAAGTCTTCCGCACTTGGGGGCATCCCTTAATCCTTGATGGTAGCTCTATTCAGGGCTCTAAGATTGTCTACCACCCTCAGCTTCCCATTATTCTTTTTAACATAGAAAACCAGACTTGAGTAACTAGAAGTTGATTGTTCATACAATCCAGTCCTGACCTTTTCCCTAACAATATCCAAAAAATCATTTCGGATAGCAACATGAATTGGAATAGGTTTGATTTGCCAAGGTTCATGACAAACCACAGGAATCAAGTAAGGTTCCCCATAAGAGTGTTTCAACACAACCCTGTCCTCTTCCACAAATGCCACCGCCTTCTCCCTCAGCACAATCATGTGCAACAACAACTTCTTTTCCTAATAAGAAAACTAATAATCAGGACCAAAATTAACAACCTTCAACCTTTCCACCATTGTAGACATTCCTATAATACTAGCTATAGGCCTTGACCAAGGGAGTTGGAGTAAAACCAGAAAGAAATGCCCCTGTCCCTTTAGAGAAACAAGTGAGATTTACCTGCTACAGTAAATTGGTTCCTGTTTACCAAAAGCACATTTTCGAAATACACTTGACTGCTTGATCAGTCAAGAAATTAGTCTCCAGGCAGACTACCAAACTAAAGAACTGAAATGAAGACTAATGTCCACACCAGAGAAAGAAATAATACTTGATGTAGGTTGAAAATCTACACCAGAGACAGCAATAATACTTGATATAGCTGGCAAGACTATACCAGAGAACACAGTTGCTAAGTTAAGTTAAATGAAGAACTCACTTGCAAAAAACACAGTCAAATTGTAGCCAAAAAACAGTGAAAGCTGAGTGAGGAACAAGGATAACACCTCCGGATGGTTTTATGATAATTAGAGTTTCCCCAAACTGTCTTTTTCACTATATACACACAGACTACTAATTAAGAGCCCATGCACACCTGCAAATCCGGTGTTCCTGACCACCAAATTGCATAAAATCTCCCAAGAAGCGCTTCCAACCCTCTAGCACTGAGGAAGGCAGTCTTCCTGACACCGGGAAGCCCGCCTGATGTGGCCTGACCACCCTGGAGCCAGATAACCACCAAAAACACCCAAACTATTTAGAAAATTCACCTACAACTACTAAAACCCTTAAAGCACATAATTATGCTATAAAAACATTTTGAAATGAAATTTAGAGAAAATTCCACTCTT
Organism: Hemileia vastatrix; assembly: GCA_030280995.1. Classification (NCBI taxonomy): domain Eukaryota; kingdom Fungi; phylum Basidiomycota; class Pucciniomycetes; order Pucciniales; family Zaghouaniaceae; genus Hemileia; species Hemileia vastatrix. The sequence goes on from JASXTE010000004.1 coordinate 6,854,912, forward strand.
TCCAAAATTACTAAGCACTTAACCCTAAGAGTTAAGGTTAGCCCAATGTGGTCTTCCAACATTGGTGGAGCCCTTTGTTGGTTTATATGGTGGTATTTTGGTATTCCTTAAATGGTGGTGTTTAAATGATTAGGTACTTTTCTGGAATTATGCAACAAATATTGGGACTACGGGGATCTGGAGGCTATCATTGGATAGCCCTGGTTTTTTTCAATATTTTATGTCTTGTGGACATTCTTTATAGCATAAGTATTTGGGGGATAAATTCTCACTTTTCATCTTTAAAAGATTGCTGTTGGATTTTGTTTTTTGTGTTTTATGGGCTAACCTTAAGTCTTTGGGTTAAGTGCTTAGTAAAATTAGAAAGAGTGGAATTTCCTCTATATTTCATGTCCCAATGTTTTTGTAGTGTAATTATGTGTTTTAAGGGTTTTAGTAGTTGTAGGTGAATTTTCTAAGTAGCTTGGGTGTTTTTGGTGGTTTTCTGGCTTCAGGCGGGCTTCCAAGCGCCGGGCTGACCACCCGCCTCAATGCTTGAGGGCTGGAAGTGCTTCTAGGGAGGTTTTATGCAAATTGGTGGTCAGGAACACCGGATTTGCAGGTGTGCATGGGCTCTTGATTAGTAGTCTGTGTGTATAAAGTGAAAAAGACAGTTTTTGGGGAAACTTTAATTATCATTAAACCATATGGTGGTGATATCCTTGTTCCTCACTCAGTTTTCACTGTTGTTGGCCACCATTTGGCTGTGTTTTGTTGCAAGTAGGTTCTTCATTTAACTCTACTTAGCAACTGTTTTCTCTGTTATAGTCTTGCAAGCTATATCAAGTATTATTGCTGTCTCTGGTGTGGATTTGCAACCCACATCAAGTATCATTGCTTTCTCTGGTGTTGACATTTGTCTGCATTTCAGTTTTTTGATGTGGTAGTCTGTCTGGAGACTACTTTCTTGACTGATCAAGCAGTCAAGTTTGTTTAAAAAAGGGCTTTTATGGTAGCATGAACCAATTTACTGTAACAGGTAAATCTCACTTTATTTATCTAAAGGGACAGGGGTTTCTCTTCTGGTTTTTCTCCAACTCCCTTGGTCAAGGCCTAAAGCTAGTACTATAGGATTTTCTATATTTCTGGAGCCCAATGTGGGGTACAGATCTGTTAGTTCTTTGGATTCTCTGTTGCCTGTGATTGGCTCTTTTTGGTGTTTGGGTCTGGAAGAATGGCTTCTGGATCTTCTATTACTATGGTGACTGTCAGTGGGGGGGAAGGTCCGCCTGCGGTGATGGTTAGGGAATGCATTTGTATTAAAACTTGGGATGGAACCAAGTTTAATGGTGATGATGTCAAGTGGTTTCTAGAGAAGTATGAAACTGCTTCTGGTGTTGACAGTGCTTTCCATTTGGATATGGTGAAGCAAATCATCTTCTTCATTGGAGATAGGGCGGTGGAGAAGGAGGTTGTGGCTATGTCTGGCTACAAAAAGAGAGATTTGAGGTTACTGTGTAGGGAAATGATTGATAGATGGGGCTTCAGGTTCACTATGGTGGATCTGAATAAAGTTGTCAGTGATTGGCAATCTTAAGGTGGCATTGGTAACTTACATAGTTACAGGAAGTTTCTGCTACAGTTTAATACTGTGGTGGAATAATTGGTGGAAGCGGAGGAGCTGGCACATGAGAATGCTGCCAAAGATGTTTTTTGGTCCGCCCTGGCTAGATATTTCAGGATGGATGTGCTAAAAGAGTTATCAAGGAAGGACTTGATGAAGACTCTCTCCAATGGGGATCAGAAACTGCCTGCCTTGGACAAGGTGAAGGAGGTGGTGGAGGCCCATCTGAAGTTATTGGCTGTGGACACCTATCAAGAGGGGTGCGCCAAGTATGTCAGAAAAGTCAGTGAGGCTTTTGCTGAAGAGGAGAGTAAGGTGGAGAAAGTAGAGAAGAATATGGTAAAGTCTCCCAAACAGGAGCAGGACCCAGTGGTAGAGCAGTTGGCTGATTTGACAAAACACCTCCATATTTTTGTGCAGGAGGCAAAGAAGGCCAATAAGGCGCCTCCGCAGCCCAGGGAATTTGATAGGCCGGCTGGTAGGAGTGACCCTTGGGTTTCCTCTTATTGCGGAAGGAGAGGACATAAGTCCAATGATTGCTGGGATCTGAACAGAGATGTGTCAGAGGGCAAAGTAGAATTTGATGGCAGGGTATTCAAGTTCCCTGATGGTCAGTTTGTAAAGCCCAGTGAGGGGCAGGATCCTGTGGACATGGTCAGGAGGAGCGCTGGTCTCAATCAGCAGAGGCCAAGATTTGGAGAGATTCCTGGCCAGGTAAATTCCTCTACAAAGCAAGATGAAGACGGCAAGGGGAAAGGGAAGGAAGTGAATAAAGTCTCCTTTTCTACTTCCTTTGGTGGCCTAGAGTTGTATTCTTGCAGAGGACAGTCAAGTGGTGAGTGCTTGGCTGGCGTTTATGATTTGAAGGCAGGCAAGGTGGGAAGGCCTAAGAGCAGTTCTCAGACCCCTCCAAAGCCTAAAGCATCAATTGTGGGCCCTAATCTGGGTGCAGCTAGGAAGAAGTACAGCAAAGAGGAGCTGTACAAAATGCAGAAGGGGATTGCAAATATGGGCCCCCCTAGTTTTGGAGCATTGGACCTTTATGGTGAGCCAATGAATATTGATGTGGACTCTGACTCTGAGGAGGAGGTTCTGTTGGCTTCATTTCCAAGGCCTGCTGGAGTTAGAGGTTCGGGTGAGGGATATGGTTTGATTCCTTTTGATTAAAAATCTGTTGGTGGTTCTGGCCCTTAGGAAAATTCTACGACCAAGGTAGTGAAGCCAAGGGCTCACTTTGAGAGGCCAGTAGTCTCTGGCCAATCAAATTTTATGGACTCTGTTCTAGATAGGATGAATCAGGGTCAGGTTTCTCTCTTTTAAGGAGAGCTATATGCTATCAGTCCTGGGTTGGCTGATAGACAGAAAAAGTTGTTGACCAGGAGAAGGGTTTCTTCTGGGGAAGTGGAATACATATGTGATCCTGCAGAGAATTTTGTTGAGGGGTTGGAAACACATTTTTCAGAACCTCTAGGGTATGTCAACATCACCCTGAATGGAAGGGAGGCTTGGGAATTAGTTGATTCAGGTTCACAGATTAACCTGATTTCTTTGTTTGTGGACACTCATTTGGGTCTCCCCATCAAAACTGGAATTGGTGAGAATTTAAGAGGTATAGGGGGTCATGTAACAGAGTTGATGGGGACCACAGAGTTTGCTAAGCTGGATGTTAGTGGAGCCTCCAGAAAGGCTCATTTTTACATTGCTAAAGGTAATGTAAAAGCTGTTTTGGGTGGGCCATTCTTGATGGATTTTCAGGCAAGAATTGGTTATCAGTTTGACATGGGGATCAGTTTGGAGTTAACTGGTGAGGATGAAAGAAGGCTTCACATGAGGTTATCATCTCCTGGAGATGATGGTTGGGAAACCAGGCCTGGTTTGTCTTCCATGTGTCAATGCATGGATATTGTAGGAGGAGAAAAAAAGTGGATTCCACCTCAGGATTTTTGGAGTGTGGCACAGGCTCTAGAGAGAGTCTTTTTTTTTTAGAAAGATAAGGGATGATCACCCAAGTGCTAAAACCTCTCCCCAAGATGAGGAAATCCCAGGTTGTAGTAGGTCAGCTCCCTTGGAGATGTACCAAGTAAATTTTCAACTTTCTATTTTTAATATCTGCAAGTATTCTTCATGTTTTTTATCAAGTCTTTGTTCTTTTTTGAGATTTTCAATTAATTATAATTCAAGTTCAAAAAGGAGGATGGGCTATATATCTTTATTGCAAGATATGTGGAAAAGCTTTGGATTTGTGATATTGGGGGATAAAAGTAAGTCCTCCCAATTTTGCACTTATAGGGTTTCTTCTACACCTTTCAAAAACATTACCTTGGCCACATCTGTGACCATTGGGAAAAACCCAGGTTATTATTGTAGGCCAGAAGAAAACTCAAGAAAAGAAAATAAAAATTTCAAGATAATACAAGAAAATCAAGAAAAAAATCTGAAGATAATGAAGAAAGAATACAAAATTCATTTTTGTGAAGATCACCAAGATCTTGTTTTGGGCCTCCAGCAAGAGGTTCAACTGCACAAATTTTTGAAGAATGAAGATCAGCAAGATCTAGTTTTGGACCTCCTGCATGAGGATAAACTGCACAGTAGTAGAAAATTTGATTCGAAAGATGAATCAAGATTTGAATATTTGGTAGATGAGAGTGAAGATGAAGATATGGGATTACGGAAAAGTTTTGGAGTGGTGAGATTGGGGAGTAAAAGTAAGTCCTCCCAGTTGTGCACCACTAGGGTTTCTTCTACACCTTTCAAAAAAATTACCTTGGCCACACATGTGAGCAATGGGGAAACCCTTGGTTTTTGCTCCAGGTCTGGTGACAAAGATGTCCTGAAGATCCCTCAAGTTGATGGTGGGGCTGAAAAGTATAAGAAGGTGGCGCAGAAGATTAGGCCTGTAGGGTTGAATCCTCCATTGAAGAGGCCTCCATTGTCAAGAGATCTGTACTGTACTCCTCTGGTGAAGAATCCTTCTGATTTTGAAGAAACTGCTACAGTGACAATGGAAAAGTTGAAGGTTGTTAATTTTGGTCCTGATGGTTGGTTGTATGTGGAGGAAAAGAAGCTGTTGTTGCAGGTTATTGTGCTAAGGGAGAAGGCGGTAGCATTTGTTGAAGAGGAAAGGGTTGTGTTGAAACACTCTTATGGGGAACCTTACTTGATTCCTGTGATTTGTCATGAACCCTGGCAAATCAAACCTATTCCAATTCCTGCTGCTATACGTGAGGATTTTGTAGAGATTTTTAGGGAAAGAGTCAGGACTGGATTGTATGAACAATCTACTTCTAGTTACTCAAGTACAGTGTTCTGTGTTAAAAAGCAGAATGGGAAACTCAGGGTGGTTCATGATCTTAGAGCCCTGAATAGAGTTACTATCAAGGATGCAGAGATGCCCCCAAGTGCGGAAGACTTTGTGGAAGCTTTTGCTGGAAGGGTGTGTTATGGTTTGGGTGTTATTATGGGTGGTTATGATGAAAGGGAACTTCAAACTGATTCACAGCCACTCACAACATTTGAGACTCCTCTGGGAAGATTTCAGCTCACTAGGTTGCCTCAAGGAGCAACTAATTCAGTAGCAGTCTATCAAGCACAAATGGCTTGGATTTTACAGGATGAGGCACCTACTCATGTTGGTACTTTTATTGATGATGGTGGAATTAAAGGACCCTCCACTGATTATGGATATGAAATGATGAAAGAAAAACCAGGTATAAGGAGGTTAGTTTGGGAATATACAATTACTCTAGAGAGAGTATTGTTTAGAATTGAAGAGGCTGGTTTGACCATTTCTGGGTCAAAGTTTTGTTGTTGTGTTCCAGATCTGGAAATTCTTGGGCATGTAGTATGTAAAGAGAGAAGGATTATGGCAAAGAAGAAGGTTAATAAAATTCAGTCATGGCCAAGGCTTAAAAATACTACTTAAGTCAGAGGATTTTTGGGAGTTTGTGTGTATGTCAGGATTTTCATTAAAGATTTTTCCTTGTTGGCTTCACCATTAAGGAGGCTAACAAGGAAAGATGCAGAGTGGGAATGGACTGAAGATTGTAAAGAGGCTTTTCAGAAATTGAAGAATGTGGTGGGTGATGATATTATTCTTCACAAGTTGGATTATTGAAGTGAAGCTGAAAAAATTTATCTGGCAGCGGACTTAAGTTATATTGCTGCTGGTGCTGTTTTGTATCAGGAAGATAAATCTGGAAAGGTCAGGCCAGTAAGGTATGATTCTGAGGTTTTTAATGAGGTAGAATCTAGGTACTCTCAGACGAAGTTGGAATTGTGTGGTGTAGCAAAAATCTTAAAGAAGCTACAAACAGTTTTGTCGGGGCAGAATTTTGAGCTGCAGGTGGATGCTAAATCTCTTGTTCAAATGATCAACACAACTAGTCTGCCAAATGCTCCAATGACTAGGTGGGTGGCGTTTATTAAGAATTTTTCTTTTTACTTGGTGCACAAGCCAGGTAAAACTTTTACAATGCCAGATGGATTGTCAAGAAGACCGCCCACAGATGAAGATTCTGATCCTGAAGAGTTTGATGAAGATGTTCTGGTTGTTAGATCCAGAACAAAGGGTGCTGAAGATTTTTCTCTCCTCCCCCATGAGGCTAAACTGGATGATTGCTCTGTCCTCCGGCAAGAGGATAAACTGGATGTTTCTGTTCTTGATTCTGGTGATCAGGATGTTTTTGTTAATAAAGATGGGGCCTTTGTTTGGGATGGCTCAAATCTAGAGAAATGTGTGTTCTTAGTGAACTGGATTCTCATAGGATTCAGTGTAATGGAAGGTAATTACCAAAGTTTAGAGATTGGTGTCCTGGATGGGCCGGTTGTGTTGCTCATGTGTACACTAGAGATTTTTATAATAGGGTTGTACCCTTGGATGTTTTTTTTGTTTGATTTTGAAGATGAGACCTGGGGTCAGACTGGGTTTTATATTATTTTGGTTGAATATCTGTTGACCTTGGAGAGGCCAGATATTTGCGATGATTATACTTGGTTGGAAATCAAGAAGAAAAGTCCTGGGTTCTATGTGTCAGGTAAAGGTTGATGAGGGGGAGGCATCCAAATCCTCAAGTTGTGGTGACTCATAAGAAGGGTCAAGAGTTGGTGTTAAAGTCTTTACATGAAGAACTTGGTCATAGAGGCTTTGGAGAGACTTACAGAAGAGTAGCAGACAGATTTTGGTGGCCAGGTATGAAGTTGGATGTGCAGGGTTGGGTTCAATCCTGTGAAGAGTGTCAAAGTAGAAGTCACTTGAAACCTAAAGAGGTTGGCCATGCTACTCACCACACAATATGGGGGGCGGACTTGCTAGCAAGTCCGCAACCTTGGACCCAAACTCACCATGGATTGAACACACATTGAGCTATTGATAAAGGAACCATACAATCAGGGAAGTTTCTGGAGGTTCTTATGTTTTAGAATAGTTGGATGGTGCAGTCCTGAAGAAGAGGGTGGCTGCTGAACAGGTGAAGAGGTTTTACCCTAGAGGCACAAGAAGTGAAGAAGACTGAATCCGCAATGAGGATAAACTACAGACCATTCCTTCATTTTTGATTTTTTTGCGGTGATGTTGTGCATCTGTTTGTTGGAAATTTTTTTTTGTAAGAGGGTACCCATGGGTGGGGCCTCTAGATTTTACCTTGGCAAGTGTGGGTGTGACTGATGGGCTGGCTGCTCTATCAACAGTTACCCCAGATTGTCTGTTTCCAACCCCTTTTCTTAAATTGGTTGAACCCTAGAATTAGTTTTTCTTCACAGGTTTAGTCCTCTATGACTTTAAACTGGAAAATTCTCTTGGTCTTTCAGTGCCGGTCTTTTAACAATTATTGGGTTTTATTTTCTGTGTGGGATGTGTGTTTTTGTTAGAAGGTACCCAGGGGGGCTTCTAGATTTTATTTTGGGAAGTGTGGGTGTAACTAATGAGCTGGCTGCTCTGTAGAACAGTTACCCCATAATTTCTGTTTCAAGTATTTTGTTTGTCCTAGTTGAATCCTAGTTATGGTTTTGTTATTCATGTTTTAGTCCACTATGACTTTAAATTGCTTTTGGACGGGTTCTTTGTTTCCTTGCAGTGGCGGCGGATCACTGGTGGTCTCACATTATTTTTACTTCTTGGAGGGAGCCCACCCAGTGATCATTTCATTGGATTGGACTTTTTAATTTTCTTTTTTCAGATTTTTGTGCTTATGGTTGTGTTAGATAGTAGTTTTAGATTATTTTCTTTTTTCTCTTTTTCTCTTTTAATTTTTTAGGGGGTTTATTAGGATGCAAAGAGGAAAAATCACAAAAATTATGGTGTTACCACATCAGGATCACCTGGATGTGGGCAAGCATTGGTTGGGAAAGGCTCATCAATTGGCCGGGAAATGCTATTTTCTCTTTTTATTTATTTCATCTATTTCTGTGTTTCATTTTTTTTTAGTATTTTATTTTAATTGCTAATTTTTTTCATTAATCATTTAAAAATATTTGATTGTGTATCCACATCAAGGTGCACTTGGATATGGGTAAGGTATCAGGGGATCAGATCATCAATTAAATGGGGGATACCATTTGTAATAATTATTTATTTCATATTATTTTGTTACTTTGTTTATTTCATATTAATTTCATTTTCAATCTTTGTTATTTTGTTTATTTCATCTTGATTTCATTTTCATTTTTTAGTATGTTAGTAGTTTAGCAGTTAAAAATAAAATAAAAATAAAATAAAAAAATAATTTTTTTTATATATCTGTTAGTTGTTATTATTTTTCTAGTTAGTAATTTGTTTAAAATTCTTTTATTTAATGAAGGGATGAAGAAGACTCTGGCGGTTGGTCCGGTTGGTTATGGCATTTTTGTTTCTTGTTTGGATTAGAGGAAGAACTGTGTTCTTTGTGGTGCAGGCAGCTGGAGAAAGTATAGGGGTTTTAATGGTCTGGAACTGGGTTGGAAGGTAAATTTTGGAAAGAAGAAGAAGAAGTAAAAATGGAGTGCTGGAAAGTGTGCTTGATAATTCGTGACATCTTCCAGTGGTCATCAAGGAGTTTTTTTCTTAGATTCTTCTCAAAATCATTCAATGGACCATGAAAGGCAAATGCCTTAAGCATGTTTGAACACATCATGCTAAGGTGTTGCTTCATATCAGCGTGATCCAGCGTCAAGGTAGTTTCTAGTGGTTGTGCCAGTTACAAATGTAGTTGCAGGTGGCCGGGTTCCAATTAAAATTAGAAGAATTGGTTTAAAATTTTTCCTCTGTTGAAGAAATTGTATTTTGTTATTTTATTTTGGTACTTACAGATGGGGAGATCTTCAAATTTGTATGCAGCCGGAATATGGACGGCTGAAGAGTGTTGATTAGGTATTGTAGGAGGGTCCACCAGATGGAGATATGGATTCTCTTGGTAATTCTCTGAATGGTGTTGAGAAGATGAAGGAGAAGAAAGATGTTCCTGGAATTTGGTTTCAGCAGCAGGGCTATTGTTGTTGTCAGTGTTTATATTATTGTTTTGTTCAGGTTTACTAGATGCTGACGGAGGAGTGCCAGTTGGTTTGAGGGCAGGGTTAGGATGTGATGATCTGGAAGCTGATTGGGATCTGCTGGATGAAGATTCAGAAGAATAATTGGAGGCCAGAGGAGTGGTGAAGTTGTTTTTAACCTAGAGCAACAGGAGTTTTGTGTTTAGAAGCAGTGTTGGCTGTTCTGGTGCTAATAGAAGAAGAAATGGATGAAGTACGCATTGCTCTGGGAGCATTAAGAGGTTGTGGTGTTGAGTTGTTGGTGTTGGATGCAAGAAGTTGATTGTTTTTTGGCTGAATTTGGATGTTTTGAGCATGATTTTTGTTTTCTGATGAGACCGGTGGGCCGCCTGACAACGGGATAGCCATCTGGACACGGTCTAGCAGCCTAGGAGATGATTGTGGCACTAATTTTGATGAAGTAGCAGAAAGGAAAGCAGGTTCTTGGGATGATAAATCTGGTCTTTTGGTCTTGGGTTTGGGAGTAGAGTGTTGTGATCTTCTGGAAGTAGCAGAAGACAAGGAGGAAGAGGCAGGCCCATACTCTGGTGACCTGGTAGGTGATCTGGATATAGATTTATGTTAAGGTGAAGGCGGAGGTATTGGGTAATTGGGGTCTCTGTCACACCTTTTCTTTTTGGAGTTGCAAGAATAACAGTCCCTGTTATAGAGTTTGGCCTGAGGAGTAGGAAGAGTGAAAGTGCAAGGTCTGCACATGTGGATGCACTGTTTGCAAGCATAGTCTTTTGGAGAATTGAAGCAGGGGAGATCCAATGGATTAAATTTAGGTGATCCAGTCATGACCTGTGAAGGAGCAATAGTGGGAAGAAAAGAGATAAATTAACAGATTTATCAGTGATGAGTAGATGGTGTAGAAAGAGTGGAAATTCAGAAGGTTGGCAGCGGTGCATTGGGCATGGAGGTGGTGCCGCCCTTGTTATGCATCAGTCCCTCAAGACTTTAAACTGAAAATTGCAGGCAGTCCTCCAAGACTTTAAACTGAAAACTGCAAGTAGTCCGTCAAGAATTTAAACTGAACACTGGGACAGTCCCCCAAGACTATAAACTGAGGATGGTTAATGGTTGAGTCCTTAAGGACTATAAACTGATAATGGTAGTTGGTGTGATTCTGGAAGAGGGCATCCAAATTAAGGCACGTTTGGGGGTAACTGATGAGCTGGCTGCTCTGTAGAACAGTTACCCCAGAATGTTAGTTTATTTCTTTGGGTCTTAAATGTTTTGATCTCTGGTTCTGTCTTTTTGATTTAGGTTTTTGAGTCCCCCAAGACTAAAAACTGAGGGTTTTTTTTGAGTCCCCCAAGACTATAAAATGAGGGCTGTTAGTCCCCCAAGACTTAAAACTGAGGAGTGATCCCCCGAGACTGTAAACTGAGGAACTTTTTTATGATGATTGGCTATATTCAGGAAGTCTGGAGAGGTAAAGAATTTTATTTATTTATAAGTCAAGAGATTAATCAAGAGTAGGAGGCAGAAGAGAATCAAGAGATGTGACAAAATGTTCAGCATTAAATTTGAATTGGTGTACAAGGTTCTTCCTTTTCTCAAGATCCTGCGGGTTTTTAGCAGGAGTGGATTTGAAATAGTCTAATAGGAGATGCCTCTGTTGAGAAGAATGTTGTTGAAATTTGTCCTTAATTGTGGGCGATAAGTTAGGCAGAGGTGTTTCAATGGTTCCTACATTTTCATCATCACTGTCAAGAGGAAAATGGACCGGAAATTGATCAGATTGGAGTTCAGTATGAAGAAATTTTCTGTTTACCATCAGATGTACCAGGGATGGTAGAAGTGGTGTTAGTTGTAGTGTGAACACTCTTTTTTGGAGGGTTTAATTTGTGGACCAGCCTGGGGATCAGGAAAGAAGGCCTAGATCTTTTTGGCGCTGGTAGAAGGTGGACCAGGTTGTGGAGAAGGTGAAGAAGTTGCAGAAGACAATGGACCAGGTCTGAAGAAAGTCTTTTTTCTAGAGTGGCAGGAATCACAGGAGGTTCTGTAGAAATGAGCTGGTGGTGAGATGGAGCAGATGAGGCTATTATCAATGCAGTATTGGCAGGGGCCCATGTCAGTAGCAGATTTGGAAAGAAAGCTGAACATGGTGGTTGTGGTAAGGAGAATGTGGACATTCTTTATTGGAGGGAGGATTTGGTCTTCCAAAATTGGCAGGGAACTTTATTGGTTGATTTGGTAGTATTTTGGTATGCCTTAAATTGTGGTGTTTAAATAATTAGGTATTTTTCTGGAATTACACAGAAAACATTGGGACTACAGGGATCTGGAGGCTACCATTGGATAGCCCTGGGTTTTCTCTATATTTTGTGTCTTGTGGACATTCTTTATAGCATAAGTATTTGGGGGATAAGTTCTCACTTTTCATCTTTAAAAGATTGCTGTTGGATTTTTTTTTCATGTTTTATGGGCTAACCTTAAGTCTTAGGGTTAAGTGCTTAGTACCATAGGAAAGAGCGGAATTTCCTCTATATTTCGTGTCTCAGTGTTGTTGTAGTGTAATTATGTGCTTTAAGGGTTTTAGTAGTTGTAGGTGAATTTTCTAAGTAGCTTGGGTGTTTTTGGCGGTTTTCTGGCTTCAGGCGGGCTTCACAGCGCCGGTTGGACCGCCCGCCTCAATTCTAGAGGGATGGAAGCGCTTTTAGGGAGGTTTTATGCAAATTGGTGGTCTGGAACACCGGATTTTCAGGTGTGCATGGGCTCTTAATTAGTAGTCTGTATGTATATAGTGAAAAAGACAGTTTTTGGGGAAACTTTAATTATCATTAAACCATCTGGCGGTGATATCCTTGTTCCTCACTCAGTTTTCACTGTTGTTGGCCAAAATTTGGCTGTGTTTTGTTGCAAGTAAGTTCTTCATTTAACTCTACTTAGAAACTGTTTTCTCTGTTATAGTCTTGCAAGCTATAGCAAGTATTATTGCTTTCTCTGGTCTGGATTTGCAACCCACATCAAGTATCATTGCTTTCTCTGGTGTGGACATTAGTCTGCATTTCAGTTCTTTGGTGTGGTAGTCTGTCTGGAGACTACTTTCTTTACTGATCAAACAGTCAAGTGTGTTTAAAAAAGGGCTTTTGTGGTAGCAGGAACCAATTTACTGTAACAGGTAAATCTCACTCCATTTTTCTAAAGGGACAGGGGTTTATCTTCTGGTTTTTCTCCAACTCCCTTGGTCAAGGCCTATAGCTAGTACTATAGGATTGTCTATACCGAAAAACACAAAACAAAACTCAACAGCACTCTTTTAAAATGAAAAGTGAGAAATTATCCCCCAAATACTTAAGCTATGAAAAATGTCCAAACAACATAAAATATAGAGAAAAACTGGGGCTATACAATGGTAGTATCCAGATCCCCGTAGTCCCAATATTTGCTGTGTAATTCCCAAAAAATACCTAATTAATTAAACAATGCCATTTAAGGCATACCAAAACAACACAAAATAAACCAACAAAGGGCTCTACCAATTTTGGAATACCACATCCTCCCTTCAATAGAGAATGTCCACATTCTCCTTACCACAACCACCATGTTCAGCTTTCTTTCCAAATCTGCTACTGACATGGGCCCCTGCCAATACTGCATTGACAATAATCTCATCTGCTCCATCTCACCACTGGATAATCCCTACAGAACCTCCAGTGATGCCTGCCACTCAAGAAAAAATACTTGCTTCAGATCTGGTCCATTGTCCCCTGCAACTTCTTCTCTTTCCTCACAACCTGATCCACCTTCAACCAGTACCAAAAGATCCAGGCCATCTATCCTGAACCCCAGACTGGTCCACAAATTAAACCCTCCAAAAAAGAGTTCCCACACCACTACTACCTCTAGCTCTACCATCCCTGGTCCTTCTGATGGTAAGCACAAAACTTCTTCATACTGAATTCCAATCTGACAATTTTCCAGCTCCTTTTCATCCTGACAGCAATGATGACAATGTGGGAACCATTGAAACACCCCCACCTAACCCATTACCCACCATTAAGGACAAATTTCAAAAATATTCTTCTCAACAGAAGCATCTCTTACAAAACTACTTCCATCCAACTCCTGCTAGGTACCCACAGGATCTTAAAAAAAGGAAGAACCTCATACACCAATTCAAAGCCAATGCTGAAAATTTTGTCACATCTCTTGATTCTCTTCTGCCTACTGACTCTTAATTAACCTCTTGACTTAGAAATAATAAAAAAATTCTTGACCTCTTCAGACTTCCTGAATGCTGCCAATTATCATAAAAGTTTCTCAGTTTACAGTCTTGGGAGACTAATCCTCAGTTTTAAGTCTTGGGGGACTAAAAGCCTTCATTTTATAGTCTAGGGGGACTCAAAACCCTCATTTTATAGTTTTTGGGGACTAAAAACCCTTAGTTTATAGTCTTGGGGGACTAAAAACCTAAATCAAAAAGACAGAACATGAGATCAAAACATTTAAGATGCAAAGAAAAAAACTAAAATTCTAGGGTAACTGTTCTACAGAGAAGCCAGCTCATCAGTTACCCCCACACTTGCCTTAACAAAATTCAAAAACTCCCCCTTGGATGCCCTCTTCCAGAATCACACCATCTCCCATATCAGTTTATAGTCTAGAAGGACTCAACCATTAAACAATCCTCAGTGTCACACGCAACGTGACACTTGAGGCAAAAGCAGCTTATTAAATCAATAAAACAGAGCTCTAAATCCATACTCGAAGAGTAGAAGGTGATTCTACCTAGCAATGGCAACTTCCCTTTGTGTACTCACTATTCAACCGCGCTAATTTAAACTTTAAATCTAAATTAGTCAATTCTCAAAAGTGTGTTTAGGATTCTCTTCAATAAGCGAGGCGCAGCGCAATAGTCAATGCAATATTCCACTAAAAGTCTTATTAAATATCTGTGGTTTACTAAAAAGGGGTAGTGAGCCTGGAATGAATGGTTAGTGGAGGATTAAAGGGTTAATGGATGTTAGTGAGGAGGATACAGGTGTAACGGTGTGGTCTTCCAACATTGGCAGGGGCCTTTGTGGTGTGATTTGGCACTGCTTGTGCATGTCTTAATTGAAATCTGTTAAGGAATTTGGTATTTTTCTGGTTTTATTCCATGGATATTGGGTATGCCGGTATGTGGGTACTATCATTGGATAGCCCCAGTTTTTCTCTATATTTTATGTCTTGTGGACATTTTTCATATTCTAATTTTAAGGGGTCATTTCCTCATTTTTCATTTATAAAAGATAGCTGTTTAATTTTGTTTTTTGTGTTTTACGGGCTAACCTTAAGTCTTAGGTTTAAGTGCTTAGCACCATTGGATAGAGCTAATTTTTCTCTATATTTCATGTCTCAAAGTTGTTATAGTGAAATTCCGTGTTTTATAGGTTTTAGTAGTTGTAGCTAATTTTTCTAAGTAGATTAGTTGTTTTTATTGGTTTTCTGGCTTCAGGGAGGCCGGGCCGCTTCAGGCGGCTCCTCCGACGTCGGGCAGCCTGCCCGTAATGAAAAAAAAAAAATCTTAGTATAATGAAGATGGAAGAAAAGAAAAATTCAAGTGAAGATTGTTATTTTATTTAAAATAAAATGAAGATTAAAATGAAGATTATTGGTTTCATTTCACCTCCAGCATGAGGTTAAACTGCAAAATTTTATTTCTAAATTGGATTTTTTTTTGGCTTTCAAGAATTTGAATGGTTTTTTATTCCTTTTTGTTAGAAGGTACCCAGGGATGGGGCTTCTATATTTTATTTTGGCAAGTGTGGGGGTGACAGATGGGCTGGCTGCTCTATCAACAGTTACCCCAGATTGTCTGTTTCCAACCCCTTCTCTTAATTTTGTTGAATTCTAGTATTTGTTTTTTTTCTTTAACAGGTTTTTAGTCCACCATGACTTTAAACTGGAAATTCTTTTGGTATTCAAGTGCTGGACCCCTCATGTTTGTTGGTTTTGTTTAATTTTGTTGGATGTTGTGTTTTTGTTAGAATGTACCCAGGGGGGGCTTCTAGATTTTATTTTGGCAAGTGTGGGGGTAACTGATGAGCTGGCTGCTCTGTAGAACAGCTACCCCAGAATGTCTGTTTCAAGCCTTTGGTTTTTTTCTAGTTGAACTCTAGTGTTGTTTTTTGTGTGATTCAGCTTTTTAGTCCTCTATGACTTTAAACTAGATTGCCTTGGATGTCTTTTGGTGCTTTTGGATTGGTGGTGGATCACTGGTGGTCCCCCATCATTTTTAATCATTGGAGGGAGCCCACCCAGTGAACTCTTCTGTTGACCTGGAGCTGGCTTTGCTATGTGGTTCTAGGGTGTAGGATGTGAAAGTGGTGGATTCAAGATTATTTTCTTTTTCTCTCTTTTTGTGTTTTAATTTTTTTATGGAGGCTATGTTTGTTCAAAGGCTCAAGATAGGGCTTTGGCAATGTTTTTGGTAGAAGAGGAGGAGTCAAAATAAAAAAAATAAAAAATAAATTTTTTTTTTTTTAGGTGTGACCACATCAAACAGCACTTGGATGTGGGTAAGGTATCAGGGGATCAGCTCATCAATTGGCTGGGGGATAACATTTTATTTTGTTTTATTTGTTAAAGAGGTTAAATGTTTTGGCTTTGATGGTTCTTGGTTTGGGGATTTATGGGCTATATCTTCAAGATTTTTTCTGGAAGGTCCTTCAAGACTTCAAGCTGAATTTTTTTTTTTAATTATGGGATATATCTTCAAGATTTTTTTCTAGAATGCCCTTCATGATTTTAAACTGATCTTTTAATAACAGGCTCAAGATTTTTTGCAGTCCATCAAGACTTTAAACTGAAATCTGGTTTCTGGCAGTCCTCCAAGACTTTAAACTGGCTGGTTTCAAGATTTTATAAAGTCCCCCAAGACTATAAACTGAGGAATGGGTTTGTTGTTGGAGTTGGTTTTGAAAGATTGACAGAGGGTATCCACAGGGGGAGCCTCCAAATTTAGCAAAGGCAAGTCTGGGGGTAATTGATGTGCTGGCAGCTCTATTCACAATTACCCCAGAATGTTAGTTTTTTCTCTGTGTCTTAATGTGGCTGATCTCTGGTTCTGGGTTTATGATTTAGGTTTTTGAGTCCCCAAAGACTATAAAATGAGGATGGTACCCCAAGACTTAAAACTGAGGGTTGTTCGTGGTTACATCCTAAAGAAGGTGTGGTCAATTTTTCTTTTCTGAATCAAACTAAAGTACTAGTGGAATTACAGAGGGAATCAAGAGATTAAATGAAGTGTTCAGAATTAGCCTTGAACTTGTGAATTAGGTGTCTTCTGTTCTCAATGTCCTGTGGATCTCTAGCAGGAATGGATTGGAAGTAGTGAAGCAGAAGTTGTTTCTGTTGAGATGTTTGTTGTTGGAACTTTGCCTTGATAGTGGGAAAGTGGTTTGGTGTTGGTGGTGCAATGAATCCTACATTGTTATCATCACTATCAGAAGATGGAGGAACTGAGAAGTCATCAGTTTTAAAGTTGAAGGAATAAATGAAAGTTCTTTACCATCAGATGGACCAGGGATGGTGGAACTGGTTGTTTTATGCGTTGTGGCACTCTTCTGGGAAGGGTGAAGCTTTTTGATTAATCTGGGTATAAGGATGGATGGCCTAGATCTTTTGGTGCTGGTAGAAGATGGACCAGATTGAGGTAGAGGTGAATCTCTTGCAGAAAATAATGGACCAGGTCTGTAACAGGTCTTCTTTCTGGATTGGCAGACATCACAGGACGTTCTGTATGCATGGACAGGAGGTTTGATGGTGCATATTAGATTATTCTCAATGCAGTATTGGCAAGGACCCATTTCAGAAGCAGATTTGGGAAGAGGGTTGAAAATAGTGGTTTGATGGAAAAAGAATGTGGAAATTCTTAATTGGAGGGAGGATGTTGTCTTCCAACAATAGCAGGGGCCTTTGTGGTGTGATTTGGCGCTGTTTGTGCATGTCTTAATTGACATCTGTTAAGGAATTTGGTATTTTTCTGGTTTTATTCAGTGGATATTGGGTCTGCGGGTATACGGCTACTATCATTTGATAGCCCCAGTTTTTCTCTATACTTTATGTCTGTGGACATTTTTCATATTCTAAGTTTTAAGGGGTCATTTCCTCATTTTTCATTTATAAAAGATAGCTGTTTAATTTTGTTTTTCATGTATTACTGGCTAACCTTAAGTCTTAGGGTTAAGTGTTTATTACCATTGATAGAGCTAATTTTTCTCTATATTTCATGTCACAATTATGTTATAGTGAAATTCCTTGTTTTAAAGGTTTTAGTACTTGTAGCTAATTTTTCTAAGTAGATTAATTGTTTTACTTGGTTTTCTGGCTTCATGGAGGCTGGGCCGCTTCAGGCGGCACCTCCGACGTCGGGCGGCCTGCCCGCCTCTGTTTTAGAAGGTTCGGGAGCGCTTCTGGAGGGTTTTTATTCAATTTGGAAGGTACAGGCGCCAGATTGGTGGGTGTGCATGTGCTCTTAGATAGTGGTCTGTGTGTACATAGTGAATAAGACAGTTTGGGGAAACCTTAATAATCATACAACCATCCGGAGGTGATATACTTGTTCCTCACTCAGTTTTCACTGTTTTCTGGCCACAATTTGGCTGTGTTTGTTGCAAGTGAGTTCTTCATTTAACTTAACTTTGGCAACTGTTTACTCTGTTATAGTCTTGCAAGCTATATCAAGTATTATTGCTGTCTCTGGTGTGGATTTGCAACCTACATCAAGTATCATTGGTTTTCTGGTGTGGACATTGGTATACATTTTAGTTCTTTGGTTTGGTAGTCTTTCTGGGGACTACTTTCTTGGCACATCAAGCAGTCAAGTGTGTTGAACATGGGGTTTAGCAAAACA
The DNA here is from genome assembly GCA_030280995.1 of Hemileia vastatrix. Taxonomy (NCBI): domain Eukaryota; kingdom Fungi; phylum Basidiomycota; class Pucciniomycetes; order Pucciniales; family Zaghouaniaceae; genus Hemileia; species Hemileia vastatrix. Next base: position 6,872,866 of record JASXTE010000004.1, read on the forward strand.
GGAACCAACTTACTTTAGCAAGTAATTCTCACTCTATTTTTCTAAAGGGACAGGGGATTTTCTCTCTGGTTTATCTTCAACTCCCTTGGTCAAGGCCTATAGCTAGTACTATAGTTTTATCTACAACAGGTGTAAATTTAAAGTTCTGTGGTGTGCGGAATGATGGATTGGTATGAGGTCAATGCGAGGAGGAGTAATAGATATAAAAGGGGTTGGATTTTGGTTCGATGTTTCTCTAGAATTAAATTATAAAACATATGTATAGTTAATAGTGGTAAAACTACAAGTTAAATCATTGTTATTGTACCTTTCCTTATTTTATCAGTAATCATTTCTAAATTTAAATCTCTGATTGTTGAGTTTACAACCCTTTGTGAGATCTTGAGAATATTGGTATTACCTTAACTTATATTAAGATTCTTATTGAATAAAACTTGAAAAAGTAGCTCTTCCTTTGTGTCATCTTTGAATCACTTCCTCAAAAATTCCCTCTGTGCTTCAAAGAAGTCTCTAAACTTTTCCCCTCATCTCACTTTCAGGAACACCCTCGACCTTGTGCGTAGGTCATCCAGTGACAGTATAATTTAATTCTCAGTAGTTCTCATTCTTTGTACTACTACATCCTTTTTTAGGTTTTTTCTAAATTATTAAAATGGCACCTGTTAAACGCACTCTTCCTACGGGTGCTACTACTAGGGCTCGCGCCAGGGGCAGGCCAACAGCCATACAGCCTGTTTCTTGCACTAACTCCCTGGAACCTCTTGACCTTAGGGAAAGACAACACTCAGTTCAATCTGTAGAAGACATCCCACAAGATTTTGATGATTCTAATGATGATGAAGAAGGAGAGGATACAATGCATGAGGCACCATCTGCCCCTGCTACACACCCTTCTGGTCAACCTTCGGAACCTGGACCATCTAACTCCCTGGAAGACTTCATGGGACTCTTCATGAAGACCCTTTCAAATCCAATGTCTTTGGACGGATCAAAATTTAAAACTCCTTCCATGAAATCTCCTGATAAATTCGATGAAGAACATCCAGAAAGATTGCGACCTTTCTTGCAAACATGCAAACTTCTGTTCCATAATGTCCCTCTAACCTTCAATAGCGACCAATCTAAGTTTGTTTATGCTTCTTCATTCCTAGCCAGAAAGGCAGCAAGGTGGTTCGAACCTTATCTTCTCATGCTCTCTTCTACAGAGACCCATTTACTCATCAATAATTGGGAAAAATTAGAAGACCAACTTTTTACATTGTTTGGTGACACTAATGAAACTGACGAAGCCGAAATTGAAATGGACTTCCTTCGCATGAGTGATAATGGAAAAGCTTCTGAATACATTTCAAAATTCAGAGCACTTCAAACTCAAGTAGGTTGAAATGATGCTGCCCTCAAGTATCATTTCAAAAAAGGACTTCCTTTGAGGATTCTGGATCAATTAAGTCTTCAAGATCAAAAGATGACTACTTTAACGTATTTAATGGATTGAACCCTCAAACTCGACGGCATTTACCAAGGACAGCTACAACATTGTTGATATTCCAACAAATCTCAAGCCTAAATTTTAAATCGGGACCTTCTTCACACCCATGGCAAAATCAATCTTCCTCGACTCAATCCAAATCAAATAAGGAAAAGGACAAATCTCGACCAAAAAGCTCGACCCCAGGCAATATCAGTAAAGTACTGGATCATAAAGGGGAACTTAAAGAAACTGAGAGGAAGAGACAAGCAGATAATGGGTTATGTATGTATTGTGGGGGTAAGCACAAGCTAGAAGATTGTATAAAGTTGAAGGAAAGAGAAGGTACTAGTTCAAAGTCAAAAAATTAGTAGATAGTTTACTTGTGTGCAAAGTAAACTATGTTATCTATCCCAGCGCACATAACCTCCATGTCTTAAGGACTGGAGTTGCTTTAAACTGCTTGAGATTCATTCTTTTTAAAGAGGATATCCCCTTCAGTTGTCTTATAGACTCTGGAACTTCAATTTCTTTTGTCAGTTTATCTTTTTCCAAGAAGTTACAACTGACATTTACAGATATAGATTGAACTCCAATTTATTTGGTTGAATAAGAGGAACCCAAATATTGTGTAAGTAAGAAAGTTTTATGGGTTTTCAACTTTCCAAACTTTCCCTCCTTTGAGTGGGAATTGTCAGTCTTTGACGCCCCAAGAATATACAATACCATTCTTGGCCATGACTTTTTAATGCATTGGAATCCTGAAATTCATTGGACACAGGGATTGATCACCCCACGCTCTAAGTATATTTCTGATTCTTCAATGCAGGTCAATAGGGAGTTAACCAGCCCGCCTGACAATGTCCTGCTAGAGGACAAATCTCTGCCAGATGACTTGCAAGCATCTGATCTTTCTCTAAATGAGCAATTGGCTAACCCTTCTAGCTCAATGACTTCACTCAAAGAGGATTTAAATTGCCTCGAAGAAATCAAATTATGCTCTCTCAATTATGGTCTTCCCTCAACAGATTCTCTTGAAGATGATGAGGACAACCAAATCAATGTTGAGGCCATTAAATCAACTCTACCGGAAATTTATCATGATTTCCTTGATGTTTTCTCAATCTGCAACTCCAATAGGTTACCACCTCATCGACCCTACGACCCTCAATTAGAGTTAATAGGTCCAGTACCTCTGGCAGGTCCTGTCTATTCTTTGTCGAAGGACAAATTTCAAGTTCTTCAAGACTACATTGCAGAGAATGTAGCCAAAGGTTTCATCAGAGCCAGTAAATCTGCAACCGGATTCCCTGTTCTTTTTGTAAAGAAAAAGGATGGTAGCCTTAGGTTGTGTGTTGACTATAGAAATCTCAACACAGTCACTAAGAAGAATGCATATCCTGTTCCCTCTATGTCATTGCTTCTTACCCTTTTCAATGGTGCTAATTTCTTTTCTAAAATTGATCTTAGAGGCGCTTGTAATCTTATTCGCATTGCAGAAGGTCATGAACCACTGACTGCAATGCGCACTAGATTTGAAATTTTTGAATTTTTAGTTATGCCTTTTGGATTGTGTATCTCACCATCAACTTTTCAAACTTTTGATAATGACATCTTTTAAGATGTTTTTGAACAATTTGTTGTCATCTATTTAGATGATATTTTAATTTTCTCGAAGACATTAGATGAACATATATATCATGTTCAAAAGGTTCTAAATCAACTTTGAGATCACAGTCTTTACGCCAAGCACAATAAATGCGAATGCCATCTAAAATAAATTGATTTTTTGGGTTTCACGTTGTCCACTGATGGTTTAGTCATGGACGACAAAAAGGTCCAAAAATTCCTGGAATGGCCTGAGCCCAAAACTGTTAAATCCCTACAAGGATTTTTGGGTTTTGCCAATTTCTATAGAAGATTTACTAAAGATTATTCTAAAACTATTTCCAATCTTACTTCTCTACTTAGAAAAGATATTCCTTTTGTTTTTACTTCTACAGCACAAAAGTAATTCGAAACATTGAAGACTGCGTTCACCACAGCTCCAATTCTTCGACACTTTGATCCTTCTGCTTTGACAATTGTTGAGACAGATGTGAGCGATTATGCTATTGCAGGCGTCATTTCTCAATTAAAGCCTGAAACAAAATTGTTTCATCCTGTTGCTTTTGAGTCACGCAAACTCATTGCTTCAGAATTAAATTATGAAATTAATGACAAAGAGCTTTTAGCTATTATTCATTGTCTTAAAAAATGGCACTCTTTTCTTCTCAGCCTAGATAGTCCTTTTCAAATTCTAACTGACCATAATGCTTTGAAATACTTTATGTGTTCCAAAGTGTTAACCAGGCTTCAAGCCAGGTGGGCTGAATTTCTGTGTGAATTACCTTTTTCTATTTCCTATCACCCAGGTAAGAACTGCATTATCCCAGATATCTTGTCACACCGGGACAACATTTACCCACAGCTGGGGGACGCATTTGCTGACAAGAACCCAGCAAAAGTGAAGTCAATTTTCAACAAATCAATATTAACCACTTATCAACTTAATTCGATGACAATTCAATCTTTTCAAAATCCACTATCCAACATCCTCAAAGCTCATTCAAAGGACAATTATTGTTTAGGGTTAAAAGAAAAAATACTCTCGAAGCAAGGGCCAAAAGATTTAGTATTGAATCAGTTCTATTAGTTTTCAAATGTAGAGTAGTCATACCTGACAACAATGAAATAAAATTATGGATTTTCAATAGTCGACATGATTCTCCATTAGCTGGTCATTTTGGGGTTGATAAACCTACCAGTAAATAGCAAGGGATTTCTTCTGGCCAGGAATGACCAGAGAAATCAAGGCCTATATAAGAGCTTGTTATGAATATAATAGGAATAAGGCTCCCCCTCACTAGAAGCATGGGTTGCTTCAACCACTTCCTATTCTCTCTAAACCTTGGGAATCTTTATCAATGGATTTCATTTCTCAACTTCCTCTTTCTAATAATTTTGATGCTATATTAGTAATAGTAGATAGATTTTCAAAGATTTCTATTTTGATTAAAACCACTACTACTGCTACAGCAGAAGATTTGTCAAAATTGTTTATAGAATATGTATTTTCCAAACATGGCTTACCTAATGATATTATTTCAGATAGAGGCTTGTTGTTTTTATCCACATTATGGACTCAACTGTGTCCAAAATTCAATATCACGAGGAATCTCTCCACGTTTTATCATCCTGAAACCGATGGGCAAACGAAAAGGGTCAACCAAATCCTTGAACAATACCTTCGAATGTATGTCAGTTACCAACAAGACAATTGGACCACATGGTTACCATTGGCTGAATTCACTTATAATAACTCGACCCATTCTTCAAAACGACAATCTCCTTTTGAAACTGTTTATGGAAGGCATCCTCAATTCAACTCAATCCATGTAGGAACTAATCATCCTGCGGAACATTATCTTCGAACCATATCACGACTCCAAGAAGAACTTAAATCAAAATTGGAATTAGAAACTCAAAGTTACAAGGAACAGGCCGATAAACATCGACAATCTGCTCCTCTCTTTAAACCAGGTGACAAAGTAAGGCTCGACGCAGGAAACATTCGAAAAACTCGACCATCAAAGAAACTGGCCAAAAAGCGCTTGGGACCATTCAAAATTGACTCTTAAGTCTCTAAAACTGCATTTTGACTCAAGCTACCTCCTAAATTGCAGGCTATTCACCCTGTTTTTCATGTATCTCTCCTGGAACTGGCTCAAGAAACATACCCGGGCAGGAACCAACCTCCTCTGGAACCGGTTGAAGTAAAAGACCATCTAGAGTGGGAAGTAAGTCGTATCCTTGATTCAAGAATGCGCAAGGGGAAACTTCAATACCTTTTGGAATGGGAAGGATTCCTTGATGATTCAGACAAAACATCCTGGGACCCAGCCATCAATGTTTCTAACGCCCCTGAACTCCTAAAATCTTTTCATCTTAAATATCCTTTAGAACCAAAACCTTAAAACTCTCTTTTATTTTTCTCCTATCTTTTTTTCTTTTCTTTCTCTTTTCCTTCTTCTCATTAAAATCTAAAACATCTTTACCTCTAAAAATTTCCTTATTCTTTGTTTTCTTTTCTTCTTTCTTCTTTTTTCTTTTAAAAGTTTTTCAACCTTCTTTAAAATAAATAAAATAAAATTAAAGTAACATATAATAAAAAAATAAAACAAAACAATTAAAAAAATCATAAATACCTTTTCAAATTTCTTTAAATTTTCTTTTCTTTTCTTTTCAATTTTCTATATACATTCTTTCCTTAAAAAATTCTTTTCCTCGAACTATCAAGATTTTTTACAAACACAACACAACAATCTTTCTCAAATTTCACTTCAACTTCTAAATCTCTCTTTTAAAATTTCTTCAAAAAAATTACTTCTTTCTTTCAAATTCTTTTTTTTCTTCTCTTCTCTTCTTTTTTTCTTTTCAAATAACAAAAAATTTCAATAAATAAAATTTCATGAATAAAAAAATTTTTTTTTCTCTAATTAAATTTTCATGTCAAAATTTGTTTCAATCAACTATATTTTTTTCTCTTCTTCTTCTTGTTTAAAATTTATTTTTTCTTTCTTTTAAAAACTTAAAACAAAATTTTTTTCTCAATTAAATATTTTTCCTTTCAAAATTTCAAAACAAAATTTAAATATTCTTTCTTTTTCTCTCAAAATCTTATAAAATAAATATTAAAATTTTAATTAAAACAACAAAATAAATAAATAAATATACAAATTGTTTCTACTTTTCTTTTCCTCTTTCTCTCTTTTTTTTTTTTTTTTTTTTTTTTTTCTTTTTTCCATTTTAAATTTTTTCCCATATTTTCTCTCAAACCAATTTCTTCATCTTCTCCAAAATCACCCTTATTTCCTTCCTACATTTCTCAAAAACCTCCCCCCCTCCAACCGGTACCACTTCCCTAATCTCCAGCAATTCTTCAGCCACGTCAAAGGAGGCAGCATCAATAATCTTGTTGATATCGCCACTTAACTCTTCAATAAACCTAGAACCCTGGCGAGGTTTTTTTGACCATACCTGGTCAAGAGTTTCTTCATTATCCTTTCTCGAGGCAATCACTGGTAAATGTTCTTCAGTAGAAATTGACAGCTCCACTTCCACAGCAGTGGTTTCCACAATAGGAGCTCCAACACTCGAGGCTTCCACAATTACATTTGAATTCAAAAACATACGGTCATCAGCAAAATATTTTATTTGGAAAAAAAAATTAAAATAAAATAAAATAAAAGCAAACTTACTTTGAACACCGGATCAGCCTCTAGAAATAACTTTGATGTGACTTCAACTGTCACTTCTTTTTCTACTTTGTCATCTTCCATGACCTTCCACCACTTCTTTGGCGTCCGCCTTGAGATGGGGACTTCCTCCTCATCTTCCTCCTCTTCTACCCTTCGTTTTTTACCCGTGGCTTGGGTTACCCAGGTCGCCACGGTACCCTCGACTTCCTCCTCAACTGCTTCTGATTGATCATCCCCAATCGACATGTCCCATATATCTTTGATCACCTCTTTGGTCTTAGGTATTACCCAATATTTGGTCTTGGTAAATCTTTTTTCAATGTCAGAGTTTTTAGATAAAGCATCAAACGTCACACGTCTCCATCAGCAAAACTTGCATTTCTGGCAAGGACCTCAAGTAGCTGTGCTTTCAAAACAGAAGTATTCCATCAACTCACAAGCTGTGCATGCTTGGGAGTACTGTCAGGTAATGAGCCCACCATCCACTTTGGGGTGAGGAGGCGTGGGAGTTGGAGTTGGGCAAGCTGACATAATAATAATAATCAAAAATTCAATAAAGGGAAAATATTCTGGGAAGTATATGTCTCACGCTCAACGGAGCTCCCGATTTATACCCGCGCATCTGTTACGCGCCACGTGACACTCGAGGCAAAAGCAGCTCATTAAATCAATAAAATAGAGGTCTAAATCCATACTTGAAGCGCAGAAAGCGATTTGACCTTGCCACGGCAACTTCCCTTTGTGTACTCACTAATCAACTGCGCTAATCTAAACTTTAAATCTAAATTAGTCAATTCTCAAAAGTGTGCTTAGACTTTTCTTTAATAAGTGAAGCACAGCGCAATAGTCAATGCAATATTCCGCTAAAGGTATTTATTAAGTATATGTGGGTTATTAAAAGGAGGTAGTGAGAATGGACGGAATGATTAGTGGAGGATTAAGGGGTTAACAGATGTTAGTGAGGAGGGTCCAGGTGTAACAGGTGTAATTTTGGTGGTCTGTGGTGTGTGGAATGATGGATGGGTATGAGGTCAATGCGAAGAGGAGTAATAGATATAAAAGGGGTTAGTTTTTGGTTCGATTTTTCTTTAGAATTAAATTATAAAATGTATTTATAGTTAATAGTGGTAAAACTGCAAGTTAAATCATTGTTATTGTACATTTTCTTTTTCCCTCAATAATCATCTCTAAATTCAAATCTTTGATTGTTGAGTGTAACAACCCTTTATGAGATTCTAAAGAATATTAGTATTACCTTAAAATATATTAAGATTCTTCTCGAATATAACTTGAAGCAGTAGCTCTTCCTTTGAGTCATCTTCGAATCACTTCCTCGAACAATTCCTCTGTTCTTCGAAGAAGTCTCTAAACCCCTCATCTCACTTTCAGGAACACCCTTGACCTTGTGCGTAGGTTGTCCGGTGACACCGTCACCAGAAGTATGGGTTGCTTCAACCACTTCTTATTCCCTCTAAACCTTGGGAATCTTTCACTACGCAATATAGGGGGTGGACTTGCTAGCAAGTCCTCAACCTGAACTCAGATGGAACTCAGATGGAACTCAGACTGAACTCATACTGAACCCATACTGAACTCTACTTGAACACCCACCTAAAACTGTTCTTCTGAGTGGTGTTCATTCCTGATTGTATGGCTCCTTTATCAATAGCTCAATGTGTGTTCAATCTATGGTGAGTTTGGGTCCAAGGTTGCGGACTTGCTAGCAAGTCCGCCCCCCATATTGTGTGGTGTTTATTGATGGATTTTATTTCTCAAATACCTCTTTCTAATAATTTTGATGCTATATTAGTAATAGTAGATAGATTTTTAAAAAAGTCTATTTTCATTAAAACCACTACTACTGCTACAGCAGAATAATTGTCAAAATTGTTTCTACAATATGTATTTTACAAACATGGCTTACCTAATGATATTATTTCAGATAGAGGCTTGTTTTTTGTATCCACATTCTGGACTCAACCGTGTCGACAACTCAATATCACGAGGAATCACTCCACGGCCTATCATCCTGACACCGATGGGCAAACATAAAGGGTCAACCGAATCCTCGAATAATACCTTTGAATGTATGTCAGCTACCAACAAGACGATCGGACCACATGGTTACCATTGGCCGAATTTGCTTATAACAACTTGACTCATTCTTTGACACGACAATCTCCTTTTGAAACTGTTTATCGAAGACATCCTCGATTTACTCAATACATGTAGAAACTAAACAACCTGCAGAACATTATATACAAACCATATCACGACTCCAAGAAGAACTTAAATCGAACTTAGAATTAGCGATTTGAAGGTACAAGGAACAGGCCAACAAACATTGACAATCTTCTCCTCCCTTCAAATCAGGCGACAAAGTATGGCTTGACACACAAAACATTTGAACAACTCGTCCATCAAAGAAACTAGCTGAAAGGCACTTGGGACCATTTAAAATCGACTCTGAAGTCTCTAAAACTGCATTTTGACTCAAGCTACCTCCTAAATGGCAGGCTATTCACCCTGTTTTTTACGTATCTCTCCTGAAACTGGCTTGAGAAAGATACCCAGACAGGAACCAACCTCCTCTGGAACCGGTTGATGTAAAAGACCATCTAGAGTGGGAAGTAAGCCGTATACCTGATTTAAGAATATGCAAGGGTAAATACCTCATGGAATGGGAAGGCTTCCTTTATGACTCAGACAAAACATCCTTGGAACCAGCCATCAATGTTTCTAACGCACCTGAACTCCTAAAATCTTTTCATCTTAAATATCTTTTTAAACCAAAACCTTAAAATTCTCATTTATCTTTTCTTTTCTCTTTTTTTTTCTTTTTTTTCTTTTTTCTTTCTTCTCTTTAAAATCTAAAACTCCTTTACTTCAAAAAATTCCTTATTTTTGTTTTCTTTCTTTCTTCTTTCTTCTTTTTTCTTTTCAAAAGTTTTCAACCTTCTTTAAAATAAATAAATAAAATAAAATAAAATAAAATAAGATAAGATAAGATAAAATTAAAATTAAAATTCAAATTAAAATTAAAATTAAAATTAAAATTAAAATTAAAATTAAAATTAAAATTAAAATTAAAATTAAAATTAAAATTAAAATTAAAATTAAAATTAAAATTAAAATTAAAATTAAAATTAAAATTAAAATTAAAATTAAAATTAAAATTAAAATTAAAATTAAAATTAAAATTAAAATTAAAATTAAAATTAAAATTAAAATTAAAATTAAAATTAAAATTAAAATTAAAATTAAAATTAAAATTAAAATTAAAATTAAAATTAAAATTAAAATTAAAATTAAAATTAAAATTAAAATTAAAATTAAAATTAAAATTAAAATTAAAATTAAAATTAAAATTAAAATTAAAATTAAAATTAAAATTAAAATTAAAATTAAAATTAAAATTAAATTTAAAATTAAAATTAAAATTAAAATTAAAATTAAAATTAAAATTAAAATTAAAATTAAAATTAAAATTAAAATTAAAATTAAAATTAAAATTAAAATTAAAATTAAAATTAAAATTAAAATTAAAATTAAAATTAAAATTAAAATTAAAATTAAAATTAAAATTAAAATTAAAATTAAAATTAAAATTAAAATTAAAATTAAAATTAAAATTAAAATTAAAATTAAAATTAAAATTAAATAAAATAAAACAAAATTAAAATTAAACAAAATTAAATTAAAAATTCATAAAACCTTTTAAAATAAATTATTCTATTAAATTTTCCCTTTCTTCTCTTTTCAATTTTCTATATACATTTTTTCCTTAAATTATATTTCTTTGAACTATCAAAATTTTCAAGAACTCAACACGACAATCTCTCTAAAACTTCACTTCTACCTTTAAATATCTCTTTTAAAATTGTTCAAACAAATTACTTCTTTCTTTCAAATTCTTTTTTCTCTTTCTTTTCAAATAACCAAAATTCCTCAAAAAATTTCAATAAATAAACTTTCACAAATAACAAATTTTTCTCTAATTAAAATTTCATTTTAAAACAAAAATTTTTCAATTAAGTATTCTTTTTTCTTACTTAAATTTTTTTCTTTCTTTTCAAAAACTTAAAACTAAATATTTTTTTTCTTCTCGTTTAAATATTTTTTTCTTTTCTTCTTTCAAAATTTTAAAACAAAAAAAACTGCATTTAAATATTCTTTCTTTCTTTTTATTTTTCTCTCAAAATCTTTTAAAATAAATATTAAAATTTCAATTAAAACAACCAAAATAAAAATAAATAAATATTTCAATTAAAACAACAAAATAAAATAAATAAAAATACAAATGGTTTTCTACTTTTCTTTTCCATTTTTCTTTCTTTTTTTCTCCTGTATTTTCTCTCGAACCAATTTCTTCATTTTTTCCAAAATCACCCTTATTTCCTTCCTCAATTTCTCAAATACCTCCTCCTCTCCTACCTGTACCACTTCTCCAATCTCCAGTAATTCTTCAGCCACATCAAAGGAGGCAGCATTGATAATCTTATCAACTTCACAACTTAACTCTTCAATGAACCTAGTTTGTCGAACTTGGAAAGGTTTCTTCGACCATATCTGGTCAAGAGTTTCCTCATGGTTCTCCATTGAATCAATTGGTTGTTGTTTTTCTTCTACTGGGATCAAAGGAGCTGCTTCCACAGTAGGGGATTCCAAAATAGGAGCTCCCACAATCAGGGCTTCCACCATAGGGGCTTCCGCAATGACATCTGAATTCTAAACATACGGTCATCAGTAAAAAAAAAAAAAATTGAAAATAAAAAGGCAGACTTACTTCAAAAACCGGGTCAGCCTCTAGAAATAACTTTGGTGTGACTTCCGCTGTCACTTCTTTTTCCTCTTTGTCATCTTTGAAGACCATCCATCGCTTCTTCAGCATCCGCCTTGAGATGGGGACTTCATCCTCATATTCTTCCACCCCTTGTTTTTTACCCATGGCTTGGGTTACCTAGGTCGCCACGGTATCCTCAACCTCCTCATCAACTCCTTCCGACTGATTGTCCCCAAATGACATGTCCCATATATCTATGACCACTTCTTTGGTCTTCGGTATTACCCAGTATTTGGTTTTGGTAAACCAATTTTCGATGTTGGCGTTTTTTGAAAGGGCATCTCACGTCACCCTTCCCCATCAGCAAAACTCAAATTTCTGGCGAGGACCTCGTGTAGCCGTGCTATTGATGCAAAAGTATTCCATCGATTCACAAGCCGTGCAGGCTTGGGAGTATTGTCGTGTAACGAGCCCACCATCCGCTTTGGGGTGAGGAGGCATGGGAGTCAGAGTAGGACAAGTTGACATAATAAATATAAAAATAATAATCAAGAGATGAATTGAGGTAAAGTAGTGTGGGAAGTATATGTCTCACACTCAACAGAGCTTGCGTTTTATACCCGGGCATCTGTAACGCGCCATGTGACACTCGAGGCAAAAGCAGCTCATTAAATCAATAAAACAGAGGTCTAAATCCATACTCAAAGCGCAGAAAGCGATTCTACCTAGCAAACGCGACTTCCTTTGTGTACTCACTATTCAAACGCGCTAATCTAAACTTTAAATCTAAATTAGAAGTGTGTTTAAGCTTTTCTTCGATAAGTGATGCACAGCGCAATAGTCAAAGCAATATTCCACTAAAAGGTTTATTAAATATCTGTGGGTTATTAAAAAGGGGTAGTGGGCATAGACGGAATGGTTAGTGGAGGATTAAAGGGTTAACGGATGTTAGTGAGGAGGATCCAGGTGTAACGGGTGTAAATTTGGAGGTCTGTGGTGTGCGGAATGATGGATGGGTATGAGGTCAATTCGAGAAGGAGTAATAGATATAAAAGGGGTTGGATTTTGGTTTGTAGTTTCTTTAGAATTAAATTATAAAACGTATTTATAGTTAATAGTGGTAAAACTACAATTTAAATTATTGTTATTGTACCTTTCCTTATTTTCTCAGTAATAATTTCTAAATTTAAATCTCTGATTGTTGAATTTACAACCCTTTGTGAGATCTTAAGAATATTAGTATTACCTTAAATTATATTAAGTTTCTTATCGAATATACCTCAAAGCAGTAGCTCTTCCTTTGAGTCATCTTCGAATTACTTCCTCGAAAATTCCCTCTGTGCTTGGAAGAATTCTCTAAACTTTTCCCTTCATCTCACTTTCAGGAACACCCTCGACCTTGTGCATAGGTCGTCCAGTGACACTCAGCTTATAGTCTTGGGTGACTGTAACAGAGTTCAGTTTAAAGTCTTGATGGAGTATCCATAGTTCAGTTTAAATTCTTGATGGACTACTTGCAATTTTCAGTTTAAAGTCTTGACGGAATTTCCAGTGTTCAGTTTAAAGTCTTGAAGAACTACCAGTTTTCAGTTTAAAGTCTTGATGGACTACCATTATTTAGTTTAAAGTCTTTATGGACTATCCAGAGTTCAGTTTAAAGTCTTGAAGGTGTAGGTAGACTCTTACAGTTGTCTTGCTGTAAGCAGAATCCAAAGGAGTTGGATAATCAGAGAAAACCCTGTCCCTCTAAATGAATTTGTGAGTTTTTAGATCAATAAGCTTAAAAGTCTATTTAATAATAATAAAAAATAAAACTCTGTCTAATCAAAGCTTGTTAGGATGATTGAGCAGTTCTTCTGTGCAAAACAACTGAAATGCAACAATAAAGTTACACCAGAAACAATATTTTAAAAGAAAGAAGTTTTAATGTTTTTAGATTTAAATAATTTTTGAGAACAAATACAATAAATGAGTCCCTGGATTTGAGACCTTTCTAATTATACCCTATATGTTAATGTTTAAGAGTTGTTGAATAAAATATTTAAAGTGTTATGTAAAATTATTATTTTATAAGGGTATTATAAATGATTAATTATTTTGATGACAAAAGAAAAATATGAATAATGGTTGCTAATAATCCAAAAAGACTCTCAATATCGAAACTAAAAGACAAAAAAACATGTAGAAGACTAAGATTCCCCCCTTCTATCTGATTCTCTTACTCCAGACCTTTCCAACAATACCCTACATGCATAGGATCTACAATAATCTATTGATCTAACAAGCATAATAAATTCTAATCAAATTTTTCCACAATAGCCAAACTTTTCTGAAGTGACCAAACTTTGAACTGATGATCAGACTTTTCTACAGTGACCAAACTTTTCACTGGTTATCAGACTTTTCTACAGTGACCAAACTTTGCACTGGTGATCAGAATTTCCCATTTTGAGAAAATTTTGCCACAAGAGCTCTTTTTGCCATAATAATCTAATTTTACCATAATGAGCTAATTTTTCCAGAGTGAGCTAAATTTGCCACAGTGAGTTAATCTTGTCCCCATGACCAAACTTGGCCACAATGACAGAATTTTTTCCAGTACACTTTGCTTTTGCACCGGAAAATCACTGGAGCGCAATGGAGCGCACCAGAAAAAAGTGGCCATTCCAAGTGCACACTTCATTCACCAAAAATACAAATCTATAAAACCATCAAATCACAAAAAAAAAACCACATATAACCATTCAAAAACACCAAAAATCAATCCAAAAAAAAAATCCAGTTAACACCCTTCAACCAAATTAACACCTGGTAACACCATGATTTTCTTCCAACCAAGAAACAATTAAATTTTCATCTAAGTGGCCTACCCAGATTTGCAATGCCACATCCTCCCTCCATCAAGTAATGTCCCCAATCCAACTAATTATGCATTCTAATTAGTTTATTTTGATGAACATTATTATAACTGGTCTTCTACAAATTTACACTGTTTGTCTTCTTCTCCGGCTCTTGATATAAATAATAATAATAATAAAAATAAATTTTTGTGATGATTCCACTTCTGAGAGAAAGGTTTGAATCTCTTCAGACTCCCATATACCAGTCTTCCCACTATGTCACAGCATGAGAAAGTGGATCTCCCTAATGAGCCGAATACTCTTGATTCCATTCTCATAGGTCCCCCCACTGAGACAAATTCTATGATTCCAATCTTGCCATAAGGTCCTCCAAGCTTCCACCAAACAGCCTAACACTGAGACTTTAAAAAAACAGTATAAATCCAACTACCACCCTGACTTCCAATTCATTCATCACAATTTTCATCCATTTGCTATTCAGCAACCTTTACAAAATACTTTTTTCCAGGCTTCCAATATTTAATTATAAACTTTTAGACCATGTTAAAGCGCCACAAATTTCACCAAATAGATTTACATTCCAGTTTAAAGTCTTGGTGGATCAAACATTTAATTGATTTCTAGTTCCAACTGCTATCCTAAACCTTTATCCAAAAATATCCATAAAATTTTGAACGTCCTTGAAAATTAGCCAGTTTAAAGTCTTGGAGGACTAACAGCATATCTTGAAATAAAATCATAAAAGCTATCCAGTTTAAAGTCTTAGTAGACTAACAGATCCAATGAGGAACCAAATTCTTGAAATAAAATTGTAAAAATTATGCAGTTTAAAGTATTAGTGGACAAACAGAACCAATGAGGAATCAAATTCTTGAAAAAAAATCGTAAAAATTATCTAGTTTTAAGTCTTAGTGGACTAATAGTTCTTGAATACAAATAAGACCTTAAAGAAAGTCTTGAAAAGAAGCCAGTTTAAAGTCTTGGAGGACTAAACATTTTGAAGTAGGATCCAATTTTGCTCGAGCTCCTCTTGACCCTTTTCCTATATAAAATATACTATAAAAGAAATAAACCAAAAGAAAATTGAAAATTAAATTTAACAAAGTTTGAAAATAAATAATTGTATGTTTATATATTTATTTTTATTTATTTTTTTATATTTTATATTTTTATATTTTATATTTTATATTTTTTAATTATAAAAGGTTATAAAAGATTTTTATGAAATAAAATTTAAAATTTAATTTTAAAAAATTGATAAACAAATTTGAAATATAAAATTTATGAAATGTAAAATTAAATTTAAAAGATGCCCCCTGGCCAATTGATGAGCTTTACCCTCGACATCATACCCACATCCAAATGTAACTTGATGTGGTTACACAATTTTGAGAAATTGAAAAAACAAAATTATTAAATGAAAGTTTAGGAAAATAAAATTTTATGATAATGATCACTGGGTGGGCTCCTTCCAATTTGTAAAAATGATTAGAGACCACCAGGGAGCATCACCCTTAACAATATTTATAGTATTATAAAAATTAAAATGAAAGAAAAACATATTTCATTATATAAAAATCTAACGTAAAAGAAATAACAAAATAAAAAATAAAAAAGAATCTTGAATCCAAAAGTAGGAGTATTGTCTCTTTGTACGTTCCAGTTTATAGTCTTATCCGACTTCCTATAGATCAAATACAAAGCCAGGATTCAACTAGAAACAGGGAAAAATTGGTAACAAACATTTTAGGGTAATTGTGTATAGAGCAGCCAGCCCATCAATTACCCCCAAACTTGCCAATATTTAATTCAGAAGGCTCCCCTGTGAACACTTCTACCAATAAAAAATTTATCAATCCAACATATATCTTCCCCATAATTTTTGTCACTTATAAGAGTTTTAAGAATTTTCAAACAAATGTATTCATAAATGTTGTAAATTTTGTTAATGGTTTTGTCTCCCATACCATAGTAAAACGACAGTAATATTTTTTATAAGAAAGTAGTTTATACTCATTCCGGAGTTAAACTTTGACAAAATTTTATTTAATCGATTATTTAGTTTATCCTTGTTTCGGAGTCCCTTTAAAACGACTGTAGAAATAGTTTACCCTCATTTCGGAGTTAAACTTCAGCACTCCTGGTTCCCCGAGTATAGAACCGTTTGACTTGATCAGCCACTACCCTCTTCTTTGAAACTACTCCATCCAACTCTTCCAAAACATATGAACCGCCAGATACTTGTTCCTTGACTTTTTACGGTCCATTCCACCTATCTGCAAACATCTTGCCCCATTGGCTCTCCAAACTCCTATTATACACCAAAACCAAATCTCCAGTTTTCAAAGGTTTTCTAAGTCAATGTGCCAACCACTCATCCCAATATCTTACTGACTGATTTTGGATCTTCATCATTTGCCAAAATGCCTTTTCTAAGTACTCTTCTTTCTTTTCTAGCTGCATCATTCTTGCACATAATAACTCTTCAGTAGTCTTGACCATGTCCCAATCAACTCCAAGATATAATTCAACTTCAAAATCAACCGGTAAAACTGCTTTCTATCACTGTACAACCTACGCACAAGGTCGAGGATGTTCCTGAAAGTGAGATGAGGGGTTTAGAGACCTCTTCGAAGCACAGAGAAATGATTTGAGGAAGTGATTCAAAGATGACTCAAAGGAAGAGCTACTGCTTTGAGATATGTTTGAGAAGAATTCTAATATAATTTAAAGGTAATGTTAAAATTCTTAAAATCTCACAAAGGGTTGGAAACTCAATAGTCAAATATTTAGGATTTAGAAATGAATATTTAGAAAATAAGGAAATATACAATAATAATGATTTAACTTAAAGCTTTACCACTATTAAATATAAATTCGTTTTATAATTTAATTCTAAATAATGTCAAACAAAAAACCCAACCCCTTTTATATCCTTTACTCCTCCTCACATTGACCTCATACCCAACCACTATTCTGCACACCACAGACCATTAATAATACACCCGTTACACCTGGACCCTCCTCACTAACATCGGTTAACCCCTTAATCCTCCACTAACCATTCCGTTCATGCTTACTACCCCTTTTAATAATCCACAGACATTAAATAAACCTTCTTAGTGTACTATTACATTGACTATTGCGCTGTGAATTGCTTTATTGAGAAAAAGACTAAGATACACTATTGAGAGATTGACTAATTTAGATTTAGAGTTTAGACTAGCGCAGTTGAATAGTGAGTTCACAAAAGAAAGTCGCAGTTGCTATGTAGAATTACTTTCTGCGCTTTAATTATGGTTTTATACCTCTGTATTATTGATTTAATGAGCTGCTTTTGCCTTGAGTGTCACGTGTCGCGTGACAGATGCCCCGGTATAAAATCGCAAGCTCTGTTGAGAGTGAGACATACTTCCCACACTAGTTTCCCTCCCCTTTTATTTTTAATTAATTTATAATTTAATATGATGAATTGTCCTACCCTAAATCCCACGCCTCCACACCCTAAAGCCAATGGGGGAATTTTTACCGGGAAATATTCCCAGGCCTGCACAGCCTGCGAATTGATGGAGTACTTTTGCGTTTAAAGTACGGCGACACAAGGTCCTTGCCAGAAGTGCGAGTTTTGCCGCTGGAGACAGGTGGTGTGTGATGCCTTGTCGAAAAATGCAGACATAAAGCATCGATTCATGAAAACCAAATATTGGGTGATACCAAAAACAAAAGAGGTAGTCGAGGATATTTGGGATGTTTCAATTGGGGATGATCAATTAGTGGGAGAGAATGAGGAGGAAGTTGAAGATGATGTAGCAACTTGGGTAACCCAGGCCACGAGTAAGAAACGAGGAGTCGAAGAAAAGGTAGATGAGTTAGTTGAAGGGGATGAAGATGAAGTCCTTATCTCGAGACGGACACCAAAAAAGCGACAAGTGATAATCGAGGATTACAAAGAGGAGAAAGAAGTGGCAGTGGAGGTTACTCTAAATTTATTCTTAGAGGCTGACCCCATGTTTGAAGTAAGTCCATTCTTCTGTTGTTTTAGAAATTATGTTACTGATGATCTTGTTTTTGAATTTAGATGTCATTGTAGAAGTTCCAATTGTGGAAGCTGCGCCGTTGCTGCCAGTCGAGGCAAATTAACCAGTGGTTGATTCGAGGGAGGATAACGAAGAGACTCTTGACCAGGTATGGTCGAAGAAACCTTGACAAGGATGACAAACCGGGTTTATTGAAGATTTAAGCGGTGACGTCGATAAGATTATCAATGCTGCTTCCTTTGACCTGGCCAAAGAACTACTGGAAATTGAGGAAGTGGTACCGGTAGGAGAGGAGAAGGTTTTTGAAAAATGTAGGAAGGAGATAAGGTTGATTTTGGAGAAGATGAAGGGATTGGTTCAAGAGAAAATAAATGAGAAAATTTAAAATGGAAGGAGAAAAAGGAAAAGAAAGAAAGAAGAAAAGTAGAAACAATTTGTACTTTTAGTTACTTTTATTTGTTTTATTTAAAATTTTAAAATTTATTTTTATATAAGATTTTGAGAGAAAATGAAAAAGAAAGAAAGAGATTTAAATAATTTTTTTTTTTAAATTTTGAAAGAAGAAAAGAAAGAATATTTAATTGAAGGAGTTTTAGTTTAAATTTTGAAAAGAAAAATATAAGTAAGAAAAAAAAAGAAATAGTTGATTGAAATAATTTTGATGGAAATGAAAACTTAATGAGAGATAAAAAATTTTTATTTGTGAAAATTTAAGTTTTGAGGAATTTTAGTTATTTGAAAAGAAAGAAAGAAAAGAAGAGAAGAAATAATTTTTTAAAAGAATTTGAAAGAAAAGAAGTAATTTTTTCAAAGAATTTTAAAAGAGAGATTTAGAGGTTGAAGTGAGGTTCGAGAAAATGGTCGTGTTGCTTTTGTGAAAAAATTTTTATAGCTCGAAGAAAAAGAAATTTTAAGGAAAGAATGTATATAGAAGATTGAAAAAGAAAAAAGAAATGAAAAAAATTTAAAGAAATTTAAAAAAGTTTTTTATGAAATTTTTTATTTATTTTGTTTTAAATTTTATTTTTAATAACTTTATTTTATTTTAATTTTATTTAATTTATTTATTTTAAAGAAGGTTGAAAAAAACTTTTTAAAAGAAGAAAGAAGAAAGAAAACAAAATAAGGAAATTTTAGGGGTAAAGATTTTTTAGATTTTTAGAGAGAAGAAAGAAAAATAGAAAGAAAAGAAAAAAAGAGAGAAAAAAAATAAAATTAAGAGAGTTTTAAGGTTTTTTTTTTTAAGCATATTTAAGATGAAAAGATTTTAGGAGTTCAGGGGCATTAGAAACATTAATGGCTGGTTCCCAGGATGTTTTGTCTGAGTCATTGAAGAAGCCTTCCAATTCCACTAGGTATTGAAGTTTTCCCTTGCGCATTCTTGAATCAAGTATACGGCTTACTTCCCACTCTAGATGGTCTTCTACTTTGACCGGTTCTGGAGGAGGTTGGTTCTTGCCCGGGTATATTTTCCGAGCCAGTTCCAGGAGAGATACATGGAAAACAGGGTGAATAGCCTACTATTTAGGGGGTAGCTTGAGTCGAAATGCAGTTTTAGAGACTTCAGAGTCAATTTCAAATGGTCCCAAGCGTTTTTCAGCCAGTTTTTTTGATGGTCCAGTCGTTTGAATGTTTTGTGCGTCGAGACATACTTTGTCGCCTAGTTCAAAAGAAGTAGTAGATTGTTGATGTTTGTCGGCCTGTTCCTTGTACCTTCAAATTGTTAATTCCAAATTTGATTTAAGTTCCTCTTGGAGTCGTGATATGGTTTGAAGATAATGTTCCGCAGGATGATTAGTTCCTACATGGATTGAGTTGAATTGAGGATGTCTTCCATAAACAGTTTCAAAAGGAGATTGTCGTGTTGAAGAATGAGTCGAGTTATTATAAGCAAATTGGGCCAATGGTAACCATGTGGTCCAATCGTCTTGTTGGTAACTGACATACATTCGAAGGTATTGTTTGAGGAGTTGGTTGACCCTTTCTCTTTGCCCATCGGTTTCGGGATGATAGGCTGTGGAGAGATTCCTTGTGAAATTGAGTTGTTAACACAGTTGAGTCCAGAATGTGGATACAAACAACGAGCCTCTATCTAAAATAATATCATTAGGTAAGCCATGTTTGTAAAATACATATTCTATAAACAATTTTTACAAATCTTCTGCTGTAGCAGTAGTAGTGGTTTTAATAAAAATAGAAATCTTTGAAAATCTATCTACTATTACTAATATAGCATCAAATTTATTAGAAAGAGGAAGTTGAGAAATGAAATCCATCAATAAAGATTACCAAGGTTTAGAGGGAATAGGAAGTGGTTGAAGCAACCCATGCTTCGGGTGACGGGGAGCCTTATTCCTATTACATTCGTAACAAGATTTTATATAGGCCTTGATTTCACTGGTCATTCCTGGCCAGAAGAAATCCCTCGCTATTAACTGGTAGGTTTATCAACCCCAAAATGACCAGCTAATGGAGAATCATGTCGACTATTGAAAATCCATAATTATATTTCATTGTTGTCGGGTATGACTACTCTACTTTTGAAAACTAATAGAACTGATTCAATACTAAATCTTTTGGCCCTTGCTTCAAGAGTATTTTGTCTTTTAAACCTAAACAATAATTGTCCTTTGACTGAGCTTTGAGGATGTTGGATAGTGGATTTTGAAAAGATTGAATTGTCATTGAATTAAGTTGAGGAGTGGTTAACTTTGATTCATTGAAGATTGATTTCACATTTTCTGGGTTCTTGTCAGCAAATGTGTCCCCCTGCTGTGGGTTAATGTTGTCCTGACGTGACAGGATATCTTGGACAATACAGTTTTTACCTAGGCGATAGGAAATAGAAAAGGGAAATTCAGACAGAAATTCAGCCCACCTGGCTTGACGCCTGGTTAACACTTTGGAAGACATAAAGTATTTCAAAACATTATGGTCTGTTAAAATTTGAAAAGGACTATCTAGGCTGAGAAGAAAAGAGAGCCATTTCTTAAGACAATTAATAATAGCTAAAAGCTCTTTGTCATGAATTTTATAATTTAATTCTGATGCAATGAGTTTGTGTGACTCAAAAGCAAGAGGATGAAACAATTTTTTTTCACATTTTAATTGAGAAATGACGCCTGCAATAGCATAATCTCTCGCATCTGTCTCAACAATTGTCAAAGCAGAAGGATCAAAGTGTCGAAGAATTGGAGCTGTGTTGAACACCGTCTTTAATGCTTCAAATTCCTTTCGTGGTGTAGAATTAAAAACAAAAGGAATATCTTTTCTAAGAAGAGAAGTAATATTGGAAATAGTTTTAGAGTAATCTTTAATAAATCTTCTATAGAAATTTGAAAAACCCAAAAATCCTTGGAGGGATTTAACAGTTTTGGGCCCAGGCCATTCCAGGACTTTTTGGACCTTTTTGTTGTCCATGACTAAATCATCAGTGTACAACGTAAAACCTAAAAAAAAGATTGATTTAAGATGAAATTTGCATTTACTGTGCTTGGCGTAGAGACCGTGATCTCCAAGTGGATTGAAAACCTGTCAAACATGATGAATATATTCATCCAGTGTCTTCGAGAAAATTAAAATATCATATAAATAGATGACAAAAATTTTTTCAACAACATCTTGAAAGATGTCATTAACAAAAGTTTGAAAAGTTGATGGTGCGTTACACAATCCAAAAGGCATAACTAAATATTCAAAACTACCAAGTCAAGTGCGCATTGCAGTCAGTGGTTCATGACCTTCCGTAATGCAAATAAGATTGTAAGTGCCTCTAAGGTCAATTTTAGAAAAGAAATTAGCACCATTGAAAAGGGTAAGAAGCAGTGACATAGAGGGAACAGGATATGCATTCTTCTTAGTGACTGTGTTGAGATTTGTATAGTCAACACACAACCTAAGGCTACCATCCTTTTTATTTACAAAAAGAACAGGGAATCCGGTTGCAGATTTACTGGCTCTGATGAAACCTTTGGCTACATTCTCTGCAATGTAGTCTTGAAGAACTTGAAATTTGTCCTTCGACAAAGAATAGACAGGACCTGCCAGAGGTACTGGACCTATTAACTCTAATTGAGGGTCGTAGGGTCGATGAGGTGGTAACCTATTGGAGTTGCAGATTGAGAAAACATCAAGGAAATCATGATAAATTTCCGGTAGAGTTGATTTAATGGCCTCAACATTGATTTGGTTGTCCTCATCATCTTCAAGAGAATCTGTTGAGGGAAGACCATAATTGAGAGAGCATAATTTGATTACTTCGAGGAAATTTAAATCCTCTTCAAGTGAAGTCATTGAGCTAGAAGGGTTAGCCAATTGCTCATTTAGAGAGAAATCAGATGCTTGCAAGTCATCTGGCAGAGATTTGTCCTCTAGCAGGACATTGTCAGGCGGGTTGTTTAACTCCCTATTGACCTGCCTTGAAGAAGCAGAAATATACTTAGTGTGTGGGGTGATTAATCCCCGTGTCCAATCAGTTTCAGGATTCCAATGCGTTAAAAAGTCATGGCCAAGAATGGTATCATCCATTCTTGGGGCGTCCAAGACTGACAATTCCCACTCGAAGGAGGGAAAGTTCTGAAAGTTGAAACCCATAAAACTTTCTTACTTACCCAATATTTGGGTTCCTCTTATTCGACCAAGTAGATTGGAGCTCGATCGATATCTGTAAATTTCAGTTGTAACTTCTCGGCAAAAGATAAACTGACAAAAGAAATTGAAGCTCCAGAGTCTATAAGACAACTGAAGGGGATATCTTCCTTAAAAAGAATGAATATCAAGCGATTTAAGGCAACTCCAGTCCTTAAGACATGGAGGTTCTATGGACTGGGAGAGATAAGATAGTTTGCTTTGCACACAAGTAAAATATCTACTAGTTTTTTGCCTTCAAACTATTACCTTCTCTTTCCTTCAATTTTACAAAATCTTCCAGCTTGTGCTTACCCCCACAATACATACATAACCCATTATCTGCTCATCTCTTCCTCTCAGCTTCTTTAAGTTCCCCTTTAGGATCCAGTACTTTGCTGATATCGCCTGGGGTCAAGATTTTCGGTCGAGATTTGTCCTTTCCCTTATTGGGTTTGGATTGAGTTGTTTGTGGGTGTGAAGAAGGTCCCAATTAAAAATTTAGGCCTTGATATTTGTTGGTGTATCGACGATGTTGAAGTCATCCTTGGTAAACGCCGTTGATTTTGAGGGTTCATCCATTAAATCCGTTAAAGTAGCCATCTTCTGACCGTGAAGATTTAATTGATCCAGAATTGTCGAAGGAAGTCCCTTTTTGAAATGATACTTAAGGGCAGCATCATTCCAACCTACTCTAGTTTGTTGTGCTCTGAAGTTCAAAATATATTCAGAGGCTTTACCATTATCACTCATGCGAAGAAAATCAAGTTCAATTTCTGCGTTGTCAGTTTCATTAGGGTCACCGAACAACGTGAAGAGTTGGTCTTCGAACTTTTCCCAGTTATTAATAATTAATTGGGTTTCTGTTGAAGAGAGCATGAGAAGATTAGGCTCGAACCATCTTGCTGCTTTCCCGGCTAGGAATGAAGAAGCGTAAACAACCTTTGATTGGTTGTTATTGAAGGTTCAAAGGTCATTATGGAACAGGAGTTTGCAGGTTTGCAAGAAGGGTCGCAATCTGTCTGGATGTTCTCCATCAAATTTATCAGGAGATTTCATGGATGGAGTTTTGAATTTAGATCCCTCCGAAGACATTGTATTGGAAAGGGTAATCAGGAAAAGTGTCATGAAGTCCTCCAGCATATTAAATGGTCCATGTTCCAAATTTTGACCAGAAGGGTGAGTAGCAGGGGTGGATGGTGCCTCATGCATTGTATCTTCTCCTTCTTCATCGTCACTAAAATCATCAAAATCCTGGGGGATGACTTTTACAGATTGCACTGAATGTTACCGTTCCATTAGGTTGAGTGGTTCCAAGGAGTGAGTGCGGGAAAACGGCTTAGTGGCTGTTGGCCTGCCTCTGGTGCAAGCTCTAGTATTAGCGCTTGTAAGAGGAGTGTGTTGTACAGGTGACATTTAAGAATTTAGAAAACACCTGAAAAGGGACATAGTAGTGCAAAGAATGAGAACTACGGAGAATTAAATTATATTGTCACCGGACGACCTACGCACAAGGTCGAGGATCTTCCTGAAAGTGAGATGATAGGTTTAAAGACCTCTTTGAAGCACAGAGGAATGATTTGAGGAAGTGATTCGAAGATGACTCGAAGGAAGAGCTACTGCTTCAAGATATGTTCGAGAAGAATTCTAATATAATTTAAAGGTAATGTTAAAATTCTTAAAATCTCACAAAGGGTTGGAAACTCAATAATCAAAGATTTAGGATTTAGAAATGAATATTTAGAAAATAAGGAAATATACAAAAATAATGATTTAACTTAAAGCTTCACCACTCTTAAATATAAATATGTTTTATAATTTAATTCAAAAGAATGTCAAACCAAAAACCTAACCCCTTTTATATCCTTTACTCCTCTGTGCATTGACCTCATACCCAACCACTATTCCGCACACCACAGACTATTGATAATACACCCGTTACACCTGGACCCTCCTCACTAACACTAGGCAATATAGGGGGTGGACTTGCTAGCAAGTCCTCAACCTGAACTCAGATGGAACTCAGATGGAACTCAGACTGAACTCATACTGAACCCATACTGAACTCTACTTGAACAACCACCTAAAACTGTTCATCTGAGTGGTGTTCATTCCTGATTGTATGGCTCCTTTATCAATAGCTCAATGTGTGTTCAATCTATGGTGAGTTTGGGTCCAAGGTTGCGGACTTGCTAGCAAGTCCGCCCCCCATATTGTGTGGTGTAACATCCGTTAAACCCTTAATCCTCCACTAACCATTTTGTTCATGCTTACTACACCTTTTAATAATCCACAGACATTTCATAAACCTTCTTAGTGTACTATTACATTGACTATTGCGCTATGCATTGCTTTATTGAGAAAAAGACTAAGACACACTATTGAGAGATTGACTAATTTAGATTTAGGGTTTAGACTAGCGTGGTTGAATAGTGAGTTCACAAAGGAAAGTCGCAGTTGCTATGGAGAATTGCTTTCTGCGCTTTGAGTATGGATATAGACCTCTGTATTTTTGATTTAATGAGCTGCTTTTGCCCTGAGTTTCACATGGCACATGACACTTTCTGTCCAAAAACAAGTTCATAGAGTGAAAATCCAGTTGTCCTTTTTGCAGTAATTTGATCAGCAAATAAAACTAAAGGTAAATAATGCCTCCACTTTTCTGCACTTGACCCACACATTTTGACTAAAGCATCCTTAACAACTTGATGCCCTCTTTCAACCATACCTTCAGCTTCAGGATAATAAGGGGTTGCTACCCTAACCTTTGACCCAACTTTTGATATAGCTTCTCTAAACTATGACCCAAACTCAGGACCTCCATCTACCATTATCAATTTCATAACTTCATATCAATACACCCAATTTTTCAAAATAAATTCTGCCACATACACTTCGCAATATAGGGGGTGGACTTGCTAGCAAGTCCTCAACCTGAACTCAGATGGAACTCAGATGGAACTCAGACTGAACTCAGACTGAACCCATACTGAACTCTACTTGAACACCCACCTAAAACTGTTCTGCTGAGTGGTGTTCATCCCTGATTGTATGGTTCCTTTATCAATAGCTCAATGTGTGTTCAATCTATGGTGAGTTTGGGTCCAAGGTTGCAGACTTGCTAGCAAGTCCGCCCCCCATATTGTGTGGTGATATTTGGCAGTCAAATTAATAAGAGGCTCTGCCTCTACACAACCAGATAAATCATCTCTGGCTACAATTAAATATTTATACCGTCCCTCCTTAATATGAATGGCATCCAAGCTAACCCTTCCAAAGAGAGTATTTTTGGCGGTAGCGTGTCCAGGATCTTTCGGCCTTAAATAAATTCTTCTTTGAAATTCTTAGCATGACTGAACCCACTGTTTAACAGCCATCTTCATTCCTGGCCACCAAAATTGATCATCAATTCTTCTGAAAGTTTCTCCAAAACCTCTGTGCCTAAGATCTTCATGCAGTGACTTTTAAACTTATTCTTTCCCTTTCTTTTGAGTTATAACTACTTGAGGATTTAGATACCTCCTTTTAATTAATTGTTGACCAGATAAGTAAAACATGGATGACTTCCTTTTTATAGCCATCCATTCATCATCTTCACAATCTTCTGGCCTTTCTAAAGTCAATAAATATTTTACCAACAACAAATAAAAACCAGTCTGACCCCAGACTTCATCTTGAAAATTGATTAATATAGTATCAATGGGCACTTCTCTATCACCAATATCACTTGCACATGAATGAGCCAATAGACGTTGACCAAAAATTTGATTCTTGATCGAGCTATGTCAATTTTCTTCATCTGAACCTTTTGATCTTTTAAAAACCGAATTCAAAAATACCTCTTTCTCTTCTTCACCCTTTTTAACCAAATTTTCTAATTCTTCAACATATACACCCTTCCTTAACCTACTACTATCCCAAACTACCACTCCCTCTTCATCTATATACACAACATCTTCTTCTACCTCTTTTTTACCAAATTTATTCACATCAATTTCATCAATTGTATCAACATAAAAATAATTTTCTAGTTTATCCTCTTGGTGGAGGTCATCATCACAGTCATCTAAACACAATAGTTCTGCCAGTTTAACCTCAAGGGGGGAGGTATGGAAAGTCTTCAGCTACTTTAGTGCTGGCTTTAATCATAGGTATATCTTCATCAAACTCTTCTGAGTCTTAATCATCTTCAGTGGGTGGTCTTCTTGACAAACCATCTGGCATAGTAAAATTTTTGCCAGGCTTATGAACTAAGTCAAAAGAAAAATTTTGAATGAATGCTACCCATCTAGTCATAGATGCATTTGGTAAACTTGGGGAACTAATCATTTGAATTAAAGATTTCACATCCACTTATAATTCAAAGTGTTGGCCCCACAAAACATTTTGAAGTTTCTTTAAAAATTTTTCCACTCCACACAGTTCCAATTTTGGCTGAGAATATCTTGATTCGACTTTGGTGAATACCACAGATTCATACCTAACTGGCCTAATGTAACCAGCTTTATCCATCTGAGACAAAACTGCCCCAGCAGCAACCTGACTTGAGTCAACTGCTAAATAAATCCTACCAGAATCTTTTCCATAATCTAGCTTGTGCAGGACTAAATACTTCCCCACAATCTTCTTCAATCTCTCAAAAGCCCTTTCACACTCTTCATCCCACTCCCAGTTTGCATCCTTTCCTTTCAACATTCTCAACGGAGCTGCCAATGAAGAAAAGTCCTTGATAAACATTCAAACATAAACACATACGCCTAAAAACCCCCTAGCTTTGGTTGTATTTTTGGGTCTTGGCCAGGAATGAATTTTATTCACTTTCTTCTTGGACATAATCCTACCCTCTCTACATACAACATGACCTAAAATCTCTAAATATGGCACAAAACATGAAAATTTTGAACCCAAAATAGTTAAACCAGCTTCTTCAATTCTAAACAGGATCCTCTCTAAAGTGATTGCATACTACCAGATGAATTTTTGTATCCCTGGGTTCTCCTCCAACACTACATTATCATAATCTGTTGAAGGTCTATTAATTCCTCCATTGTAAATAATGATTCCAGCATATTGAGGAGTTTTATCTTGAAGAATCCAAGACATCTGAGCTTGATAAACAGCAACTGAATTTGTTGCTCCTTGAGGTAATCTTGTCAATTGTAATTGTCCTAGCGGTGTATCAAAAGTAGTGAGAGGCCTAGAGTCTGGATGCAACTCTCTCTCATCATATCCCCCATAATATCTCCTAAAACATAACACACTTTCCCAGCAAACTCTTCCACAAACTCCTCAGCACTAGGTGGTATACCAGCATCCTTTATTGTAACCCTATTTAATTCCCTGAGATTATGAAGTACTCTAAGTTTGCCATTTGGTTTCTTGATACAAAATACCAGACTAGAATAAATTGATGATGATTGCGCATACAGTCCAATGCAAATCTGTTTTCTGAAAACTTCAATATAAGCTTCTTTTAATGCAGCCAGAATTGGAATTGGTTTTTTCTGCCACGGTTCATGACATACTACAGGAATCTTGTAAGGCTCCCCATAGGA
Organism: Hemileia vastatrix; assembly: GCA_030280995.1. Taxonomy (NCBI): domain Eukaryota; kingdom Fungi; phylum Basidiomycota; class Pucciniomycetes; order Pucciniales; family Zaghouaniaceae; genus Hemileia; species Hemileia vastatrix. The sequence continues at coordinate 6,901,496 of JASXTE010000004.1, forward strand.
ATGCTTCAACACACCACTCTCCTCTTCTACAAAAGCAATGGCCTTCTCTTGCTTGACCATCACATCCAAAAACAACTTCTACTCCTCTCCAGACAACCAACCATCAGGTCCAAAATCAACAACACCTAATCTATCAAAAGTGATTCTTGAAGTTTCAGAAAACTCGGGCGGATTCTTCACCAAGGGACATTCATAAGGATCTCTTGATAGCCTTGGTCTTCTCAAAGGTGGATTTAATTCAGCGGGTAGTGGTTCATTAATTGGTCTGATTTTATTTGCTACCTTCTTATATTTTGCTGCCTCCACATCTACATAAACTTGAGGTAAAATATTTATTTTTGTATCGCCATTGGAAATTTCATCAAAGGAATTCACTTCTTTGTCAGAGTCAGAATCAATATAAGTAGAAAAATATTTTATTTCATTTTTAAATTTAACCCTTTTCTCTTTTCCCTCGTCTTGTTTGTCAACAATTTTTCCAACAACTTTAATTCCCTTATCCATCATAAAATCACCCAGAAAAAAAGTTGGCAGTTTATCCTCTTGCTGGAGGACTGGAATCAAATTATCAAAAAATTATTTTTTTATGTTTTAATTATACTAAGATTTTTTATAGAATTTTGATGAAATAATTGCAGTTTACCCTCTTGCTGAAGGTCAAAAAATAAACCATTCCAATTTTTATTCAACATAATATTTCCCATCTTCCCTCTTGATCCATTCTTGAATGTGATCAAAAATCTTGACAGAAAAGTGAGACAAACCAAAAATTTGAAAACATAATAACAATTTAACATATTATTAAAAGAAAATAATTGAGAATCCACTCAAATTATCTCCAAGTGAGCTGACCTATTTCAATCTGGTATCTAATCCTGGGGAGAGATTGCAACATTAGAGTGATCAGCCCCAACAACCCCAAAAAATGAGGGTCACCAAAATTCCCCTCTAAACATAATTCACCAGAAGACCTCCGTTTAATACGCTGCTTCTTGGTGCATACACAACATTGACACATAGTGGTGATCCCTGGCCGTGTCTCCCAACCTTTGTCTCCAGGAGGTGCCAACTGCATATGAAGCCTTCTCATATTGTCCCCTGTAGTCTCTAAACTAATTCCCATACCAGCTTTATAACCAATACAGGCCTCAAAATCCATTAAAAAAGGACCACCAAGAACAGTTTTAACCGCTGTAGACTGTTCTAAAGTACTAAGTAGTAGACAAAATGCGAGATGGGTTGGTTCTTCTTTTTAATCTCTAAAAGAAGCGCCTGCCACTCTTATTTTAAAGACAGTGTAATAATGTGCAACACTAATAATTGACTAGAAAGTTTATAAGTTGAGATGAGTTAAAGATAAGGAAAAAAACAAGTATTACTATCTGGATAACTCTATTCTTAATAAGTGCTATTATCCACAGCTACTCCCTCTTGAAGCACTCTCTTTTAATTTGCCTTATTATAGTAATAAAATATCTTTAATAATAGTTAATCCCACTGAATCTATATATTCTCTCTATGTTGCGCTCTTTCACTATACTATATGAAATACACACACAGACCCACAAACTCTAAAAAACTCAGAAATACCTTTTAATATTCTCTCAAACAATTAATCACAAAAGATCTAATATCTTATACTGGGTACTATGAGTATAGCTACTCGTATATCTCTATATTGATTTTTTTATGATCTGCTTTTTAAAACAACAACTAATACAATTTTTATTATTTTATTATTATTTTTCTTTTTGTAGGTAGATTGACCAGTCCTCCTTTTATATATTTCCAGCGCTTGAGACACAGTTCCCTAATGGATCTCCAGCACTGACTCTAGCCCCACATTAGTAAAACAACAACTAATCTATTAGTAAACTATGTACACCGCTTGTAGAAACTACGGCGCCTAAATCATACCCTATAATTACTAACACTAGTATTAACTTGTTTCACTGATGCTCCACAGATGCGCTTTTAACTATACCTTGTTTTGTTTCAGCGCTAGTTCCAGGTTTGACTTATCCTAAGGCTGTGTCAAGTTGCCTTAACTCTTGGGTAGTTTTATGATTGAGTCCCCACTCTCTTTGCTTTTAATACTAATTTCATAGTTCCGACAGCTCGCTTAACTAGTTAGCCTTCTTCATTACTTGTCTCAGTAAGTTATAGCACTTTCCGCGGTACAGTATACTATGCACTTGAGTCGTCCTTAAGCCATAACTCCTTCTTTAATGTGTAAACACAATTATTTGAAAATCCAAATCCATATTTTTTAGCGCTTGCAGTCTTAAATCAATAACACACAATTCCCTATTGTGTGGCACATCTTGCTGCAAAATCCAAGCGCACAGACCCTTAATCCTTTTCCACGCTTCTATTTCCTTTGCTCGTTGAAACGCAAAAATACATATTATATTTTTATACTTCCTGATGCACTAACTCCCTTTTATTCTTCCTGGACTACGCGCGCTGATTGGTCTAAATTCACGCTTCCTGCGAGGCGCGTACCACATCCTCCCTCTACTTGCGACTGTCCCCAGGAGCCCATAAATACCCTGCGTCTTGCAGCGTTTTCTTCCTTCATCTTCTATCTTTTTCTCTTATTCACTACAAATCATCTTCTTCTTTTCTTTTCTTTTCTTATTCTTATTTTTATCTTTCTCAATGAATACTAGAAGAACCCCTCCTGACGCTAAAAATTCTGTCAACGTCGTGGACGCTATTCGAAAGTTCGTGTGCACTCAGCCCTTTACTGCTTCTCCAACAACGCCCATAACCACACTGATGGGTGGGACACGATGCACCCGTTGCATCGAAAATGGCATAACTCCTTGTCATTTTTCAAAAGCCTGCTGTGGCAATAATTTTTTCACTGTAAGTTTTCTTCATTTTTCATCCCATTTGTTACTAATCTTTCATTTTTTCTTTATTCCAGTCGTGCAATTACTGAAAGCAACACAAGAAGAAATGTAGTTACGATGGGCCGCCCACTGTTGTGCTCCTGGACCCAAGCGCTTCCACCACCAACATAATGAGTCAAATTACCATCAAGCGCCTGGCGCTTGCTCCTGTCACTCCTTCTGGAAACAAACGAGCCAAGTTTGGTTACCGCGAACCTACCCCTAGTAGTGTCGCATCAATCCCTAAATCTCTTTTCTCGGAGGAAAGTACAGTAAGTCTCTTTTTCCTCTTCTTTTTTTTTTTTTTTTTTTTTTTTAATATTATGTAGAATGTGCCAGGCACTCCTTATGCTGAAATGCCTCCGCCTCCTATTGCTCCGTTATTCCTTCCTGACTTGGAAGAAGATCCCGTCTGGGATACCATACCTACACCTGAACCAACTCCTTGTTTGCCAACTCCTGACTGGACTGATATGCAGCCAGTCTTCGATACCATCACTCCGGACAAATGGCCAACAGAAAACTTTCTTGTCATTGATGATGAAGAGCCCCCCATGGCTCAAAACTGGGAATTCGCAGAACATATCGCCTGCACTCCTTACGATGTGACCATGCTTCGTATGAATAACATGATAGCGGCCATTGAAGAATTCCTCAAGGAGATTCCGGTTTATACTCGCACTGAGTATAATAAGCGAAAACAACTGATAACTGACTTGCAACAAAACATGCAAGAGGCTGTTAACAATTGGGCTTTCTGCGTCTCAATCTTTGATGAAGCAGAATACTAAAAAAAAATAAAAAAAAATTCTTTTGTATTTATTCCTTGTAATGTGTATATATCCTTTTAAAAAAATGTAATATACTTATTTATTTATTTTATTTTCACTTAACTTTCCTGTAAGAACTCTACAACTGCGAGATGAGTTGCCCCCAAAATATCATCCTTTTTCTAAGCAGCGCACCCTTCTACTAAGTGCCTATGAAAGATGAAACAACAAATAATAATGAAAAATAACAACTTGAGATCGTTGCTACATTCTATAGCAGCAATTAATTTCCCTGCATCATTTATGTATGCACTCTCTTTTAATCTTTAAATCTTCGCAATACATGTCTTTCCCTTGATTGTAACAATTCATCTTTCCTTGGGTTCTTCATTATAACAAATGCTTCTCACTAGCTTCTTAGAAACCATCCAGAGCTCAAGTCAGACGTAGCGCAACTGATGACTTCTTTATAATTCTTTTGTTAACCTATAAATAGCCCTTCTAATAACCTGAATTTCCTCTATTCTAACATCATGACTCAATATCTCACAGTTCCCAGAGATCAAGCTTGCTCATTTTGAAAACGCCGTAACTTCAACTGTACATTTTCTAGACCTCGGGGGTATGCCTCTTTTAGACCTGCCTGTGACAATTGCTTTAGATACCACAAAACTTGCAATACCTCCCTTAACCAGAATACTTCTCAGCCTACTGGTTATATTTGCTTTCCACCTAGCTCTACTAGTAGAGCTCCCATAATTACCACCACTAGTCCCACTATTTCCACTAATAATAATAATGTTCCTTATGAGTCGCCATCGCTTCCTAATTTTCCCAGGCGCTAAATATCTATACATCCTAGTGCTACACTTTCTTCCCCTCCAAGTTCCAGTGCTTCCATGCGCTCAGGCTCCACTATAGATGCTCCTGACACAGTTACTGTTACTTCACCGTCAGCGCGCCCACAAAACTTATTAGCAAGTAAGTATCCTTTACTATACTTATGCTCTTCTTGCTTACTAACTTCCTGTCAGGCTTCAATGAATCCATCTCCTTGGGATGGGTTCCCATTCCTTTACCCTTTGTCCATTCAATGTGAATGTTTTCCAGACTTTGTCTTATATATGACTCTATGTCCCTATCCTACAATAACGCACCAGATTTTTCTGAAGCTGAACTTGAAGCTCGCTATACTCATATAGAAATGATAGGTCAACTAATGAAAAAAATCAGCTCATTGACTATTCTTGGCTTCTCCGCCAATCCCCGTCACTTCATCATGCCTGAAGACTGGAAAGGATATCCTATTAGCTTTCACCCTGATACTGATTAGACCACTAGTGTTTTTCCTTATGAGTCTCCTCTGTCCATTCTCCCTGTACATAGTCTTCATATATTTTTCATGCTATGCCTTCAATAGTTAACCCATTAGTTAAATTCCCAGTGTCTTTTGCATTTACATGGTACACATCTCCTTCAATCCAATTACCTATTTCATCATATCTCCTCGAACAATGAAGATATAAGATTTCATTTTCTTCTATTCCCTCATCTGAGCGCTTATGCCAGTTGCCTGTTCAGCCATAGTCCGCCTAACTTCCAGTTAGCGCCCTCTATACGTCACAACTGTGTCAAAGCCTCCTGTGAGGCCTTTTAGAAAAACAAAATTTAACATAACTTGTTAGTTTAACCTCTTTCCGGAGGTATTATTCTGGTAGTTTTTCTTCATTCCGGAGGTTATCTTGTATCACTGGAACACCCCTTGGGTACAATCTTTTGATCTGATCTGAGGCCACACACCGCTTCCACTCAGTACCTTCCAATTCCTCCAGTAAGTAAGACCCTCCAGCTATCTGCTTTCTTATCCTATAAGGACCATTCCATCTGTCAGAAAAAATATTCCCCCATTGGCTTTCTAAACTTCTATTATAAACCAAAACCAAATCTCCTGGGTTCAATGGATTTCTTAACCTATGCGCTAAGCGCTCATCCCAATATTTAACTGACTTGTCCCGGATCTGCATCATTCTTTCATACGCTTTCTCCACAAACTCGTCATTTCTTTCAAGTTGTGCTACCCTTGCTAGAGTTAAATCTTTGGTTGAGCGCACTTGATCCCAATCAAATCCTAGGAAAGATCCAGCCTCCAGATCAATAGGTAATACCGCCCTTTGACCAAACATAAGTTTGAACGGCAAAAACCCTGTTTTCCTTTAAACTGAAATCCTGTCCACAAACAAAACTAATGGCAAGTAGTTCTTCCACTTCGCCCCATTATTTCCAAATAATTTAACTAGTGCATCCTTTGTAACTTGATGCCCTCTTTCGACCATTCCCTCTGCTTCAGGATAATATGGCATTGCAACTCGTAACTTTGTGCTAATACTTTTTACTACTTCTTGTAATTCTCCTGCAAATTTAGCGCCACCATCTATGGTTACCATCTTCATTACCCCATACCTATAAATCCATTTTTTCTTCAAAAAATTGGCCACATTACTTGCCTTAAGGTTTATCAATGGCGCTGCTTCAACCCATCCTGATAGATCATCCCTGGCTACTACCAAGTATTTAAAGTGTCCTTCTTTTATATGAACTGCATCTAAACTAACCCCACCAAAAACAGTATCTTCGCCTGTCGCTCTTCCTTTTACTTTTGGCTTTCTGTAACTTCTGCGCTGGCATTCAGGACAAGATTTAACCCAATCTCTTACTTAATTTTTCATGTTGGGCCACCAGAATCTTTTCCTTACTCTGTGATGAGTCTCCTCTTGACCTCTATGTCCTAAATTCTCGTGTAACTCCCTGAGTATCTTCTCCTTCCCTTCCCTATTTTGAATAACTAACTGAGGAAACGAAGCTTGAATCTTCCATAACTTCCCATTTTTAATAAAATAGCCTTTGGTGCGCTTCTTAATATTGTGCCAAACCTTTTTATCGCAAAAATCTGGTCGACTATTACCTTCCAAATATAACCTTAACAACTCTACTCCCTCATCTGCAGATGCGTTGTCTACTAAATACTCCTCTTCTTCAAGTTGAGTACTACTGTCCTGACTTCCCTTGAAGCATCTTCATCATCTTACTGCTCTACTACCTCTCCTTGCACACTCCTTGTCACTATATTAGCTTCAGTGTTCCCTAAATCCAGTTGCAGTTCAACCTTGCTACAAACATTCTTTGCATTGTCAGCATTTAGTTTTATGTCATTTTGGACATTCCACGTTACAAGTTTATTGTCATCACGGACAATCCTACCTGCTAGTTTATTGTTATTGCGGACGTTCTTATCAAATTTTGTATAACAATAATCTATCCCGTTTACCCATCTCTTATCTTCTTCAAATTCTTTGGCTTCCGATTCTTCTTCACACAGCAGTCTTCTTGACAGCGCATCTGGCATAGTGAAAGGTTTCCCCGGCTTATGGACTAAATCAAAAGAAAATAAATTAATCTGCGCTACCCACCTCATCATGGGCGCATCTGGTAAACTCGGGCTATTAATCATTTGCACCAACGACAGCGCATCAACCTGCAGCTGGAAATGCTTCCCCCAAAGCATCCATTGTAGCTTTTTAAGAATTTTTGCTACTCCACATAGCTCCAGCTTAGACTGGGAGTACCAAGACGCCACTTTGGTAAAAGTCTTGTACTCGTAAAGGACAGGTCTATTATTACCTTCCTCGTCCTCCTGAATCAAAACTGCGCCCACTGCGGACGCACTAGAATCCACCGCTAGAGTAATTTTTCCAGTGCCTGGTCCATACTCCAATTTCTTCAAAAGAATATCTTTCCCTACAACCCTCTTTAATAACTCGAATGACTCCACACATTCCTCTGTCTAATCCCATACAGAATCCTTTCTTGTTAAGCACCGTAAAGGTGACGACAACAAAGCAAAATATTGAATAAACATTCTTACATATGTACAAATGCCTAAAAACCCTCTGACTTCCTTAGTATTTCTTGGTCTTGGCCATGTAAGTACATTATTCCTCTGTTTTTCAGCAACAATTCTCCCTTCCTTGCATACCACATGTCCCATTATATCTAGCGCTGGAACACAACAGGCAAATTTAGACCCAGAAATCATTAATCCTGCCTCCTCTATCCTAAATAGCACTCTTTCCAGGGTAATTGCATATTCCCAAATAAACTTTCTAATATACGGATTTTCTTTTAACACTTCCCCTTCATAATAACTGGCTGGTCCTTTTATACTGCCATCATCAATGAAAATTCCCACATGTTCTGGAATTTCATCCTGAAATATCCACATCATTTGTGCTTGATATACCGCCACAGAATTTGTTGCGCCTTGCGGTAACCTTGTCAACCTAAAGCGCCCTAGTGGTGTTTCAAATGTCGTCATGGGTCTGGACTATTTGTCAAACTCGCGCTCATTGTATCCTCCCATAATATCAACTAATCCGTAAAATGCACGTCCCGCAAAAGAATCCACAAATTCTTCTGGAGTTGGTGGCATCCCTGCATCCTTTACTGTAACCTTTTTTATCTCCCTAAGATCATGAACAACCCTCAATTTACCATTATGTTTGACCACACAAAACACTGGACTTGAATAACTAGACATAGACTGTTCATACAAGCTGGACTTCAACCTTCTCCTAATTAATTCCGTATACTCTTCTCTTATAGCCGCTGGTATTGGAAAAGCATTCTTTTGCCATGGCGCATGAGGTATAGCTGGAACAATATAAGGTTTACCATAAGAGTGTTTTAACAAACCTCTTTCCTTTTCTGAAAACTCAATAGCCTTTTCCCTAAGAACCATAACATGTAATAATAACTTCTTTTCTTCCTGCAATATCCAGCCCTCCGGTCCAAAATCTACCATCTGAAACCTTTCCATCATAATCTTACTGGTAGACGCAAAATCAGGCGGAAACTTCTTTAAAGGCATATCATAAGGACTTCTAGATAGAGCCGGCCTCTGCAAAGGGGGATTCAAATCAGGCATCGCTATATTCACTGGTTTAACCTTAACAGCTACTGGTTTATACTTGGATACAAAACATTCCTTGCTACTTCTTTCATTAATTAAAATCAAACCCTTTCTAATATAACTACGGGTTGCACCTAAATCCTGTTTTTGTCCTTTCTTTTTAATATAAGTATAAAAATATCCAAAATTAAAGAAATCAAAAAGCTTAGGTATAATACCACCAGGTCAAAAGTTAGACGACTTGCAGTCAAGTGGTTTTTCAGGTATCTTAAAGTAGCATCAGAAGTAACCTTTGAAGGACTTTTTGTGCTTAAATTACTTGCATGCCTGAAAAAAACTGTGAGTGTCACTGAACTGAAGAAAATAGAGAAATTACATCTCACTGCTTATTGTTGAAGCTTTACTCTGATTTTATCTTGAGTGATTTTTTAAAATTGTGCCTCATTTCCTAATTAGATTAATTTTTCAGGAAAGACATTGATCATACTAAATACCTTTACAGCTTTTATTCCAGGCCCATGAAATAACTTTTCTTAATTTTCTTTCTGAAGGTTGTCATCACAGATTTTCCCAGGACAAAAATCAATGAAAGCATGTTTAAAGTTCTCATACCCTGTTTTTGTTAAGAAAAATTTTGTTGAATTTAATTATTTAAGATTTTCCTAGATGAAATAATGTAATATTCATAATTTTATAATATTTTAAAATTGAATTCTTGCAGAAAATTTGAAATTTTTCAAATGAATTGGTCACTTTTCAATTGTAGATAATGTATAGTCTCAATCTAAAGATAGAATTATACTGTCAAGGTTCTTAAAACAAAGATAAAAAACAAATGCACTAGTTCTTATTACACTAAAACCTGTAATTTATAAAATTGGATAATAGCAGGGCTAAAGCTCATCAAAGGAAATGAAAGGTATAAGATAAGGAGATACTTGTGTATAGAGAACAGATGAATCAGGAATAAGTCATGTGACTAGACCAAAATGGTGGTAGGAGCTCAAGTTTGTCCCTCTACAATATCTTGGTGAGTAGTGAATCTTGATTTAGCTCTCCTACTTAAAGCTCTTGTAAATTAATCTTTATTCTTCAGTAATTAATAAATATCAATTCTTTTTACTTACACTGTAGAGAAAACATCAGTCGTTGTTGTGGAATGAAACATGTTTTTATTACTAAACAAATACTAACTGGTAGATACGACATCATTTTTCATCCTGGAATGAACCAAGGAAAAGACAGATGTTAAGTTGCCAGGCTAATCTACATTGCAACCAAGTACATAATCTATTTAATACAAGAACTATCCATATTTTGAACGGGTACTCTTTGGTTCCCATTTTTATGTGTAGCAACATAATTAAAATGTGTCCCAAATCTTGTCTGAAGAACATGGGAAATTCATGTTGTATGTTTAGCTATAATTTAAAGTTCTTTACTATGAGCCACCCCTCATGTGTTTTGGCCCAGTCACCTGTTAAATTTGGTATACTATACATCTATCACTTTTAGCCTCTCATATCTCTGCCAATATTTGTTGTAATACTCCAAACTGCAACACACAGAAATCCTCACCTATCCTTTTGCCCATCTAAAATTTTCTCACATTCATTTTTACAATTCATAAACACCTAGGTCAGTTCATAGACTATGACTGTTCATCTCAGCAAGACAACTAAGGTACCTCCTTACAGATTTAAATGAAGCTTTTATTTGTGCTCCATATACTATTCTTTTTACAGGTTGATTGTCTCCAATAGGGATATCTTCATGTCTACACCTTGGAAAATTGTGCAGAAAAACAATCCCCAAAGATATGGAACTCCAATTTTTTACCGAGTGCATCTTACATCTCCAGATTCCAAAAGATAAATAGGAAAATTGGTCAATCTTTTATATTTTTTGTTATTCCAAAATGGGTTTCTGGTAATTGCGGTGTAAAAGTTTTCAAAGATGATGCTTGTAAAATGAATGGGGAAATTTTTGTTGCCAATGAATAAGATATGTGTAAAAACAGCACAATAACTTGTAATATCGGGTCTTTCTTAGTTCAATGTAGTGACATCCTATCAACTTGAAAGTGGTAGTTCAAGTGTTCCAAGTTAATTGTTAGGGGAATTGAATTTTTCTACATGCATACATGAGGCAACATGTCTCCTCATGTATGCATGTAAGTAATACCATTAATTGCTCACTATAAAATACAAGAAGAGGAAATGGAAAACTAGAGAAAAATGAGAAAATGTAATTGAATACATGAGGCAACATGTTGCCTCATGTATGCAAAAGCAAGAGTGCTGGGACATTTCATTTTCAATCTCTCTCCCTGAACTTTTACTATTGCATACATGAGGCGACATGTCGCCTCATATATGCAATTAAATTCCTTGATCAATTTGAAATTTTTTTGACTCTCCTTGCATTATTTATTAAGAAGTTACAGCTATTACCTACATGCATACATGAGGCAACATGTTGCCTCATGTATGCAATAAACAAGTGCTGTATAAAAATTGGTCAGTATTTGAATCAGAGCTCATGTATGCAATAGCAGGGGGGAAAGAAAAATGAAACTACTGCATTTTATCTTCTATGATCTTTCTATTGCATACATTAGGTGATGTGTCACCTCATGTATACAATTACATGAGCTCCTATTCAAATACTGACCAATTTATTTACAGCACTTGTTAATTGCATACATGAGGAGACATGTCGCCTCATGTATGCATGTAGGTAATAGCTGTAACTTCTTAATAAATAATGCAAGGAAAGTCAAAAAAATTTCAAATTTATCAAGGAATGTAATTGCATACATGAGGCAACATGTCGCCTCATGTATGCAATAGTAAAAGTTCAGGGAGAGGGATTGGAAATAAAATGTCCCAGAACTCTTGCTTTTGCATACATGAGGTGAAATGTCGCCTCATGTATGCAATTACATTTTCTCATTTTCTCTAGTTTTCCATTTCCTCTTCTTGTATTTTATAGTGAGCAATTATTGGTATTACTTACATGCATACATGAGGCAACATGTCGCCTCATGTATGCATGTAGCAAAATTCAATTCCCCCTACAATTAAATTGCCATAAAGCATAAGATGAGGACAAATTTTGCATCATCTATATGCAAAGACTCAATTTTCTTTTGAAAGGTGGAAATGTTCTTCCCCATTAAAAGATGACATGGTGCATATTCTTGTATGTACTATTGTGTTCCAAAAAACATTTGAATGCTACCTTTTCTCTGAATATCTGAGTTAGCATGTATTGGAAAAAATACAGCATCATTCTGCCTCATTTTTTTCTTTAAAAAAAATGAAGTAAGTCAAAATATATTTCAAAGAATTAGGAAATATTAATCCTTTGATTGACCAATTATATCAAGATAAATAAATAATTTTTATTATTAAGTGCATGTAATGGGCTGAACTGGGTGACATATTTTCCAGTGCAGCTGCTAAATTTATGTTACTAGATGTGCAACACATCATGAGAAATTTTCCACGTGTAATTCTGTTGCAGATGCCAAGTATCTACTCCTGCTCGCTTCATTTTTTTTCTAATCACTTAAATTATCATATTCCATCTTTTTTCCTCATCATTGAAATTGATAGATCCTATTATTAAATTGTGATCATTCAGCAGTTGAGTTTATGTGGGTACATATTCATATCATAAGGAATCATTTTGTCTCATTTTCCCTTTTGAATAGGCATTACATTTCCTATTTTCATAATAGGGTGAGCAACAAAATTTGTCAATGATATTTCAATTAGTAGAGTAATTTGGGTGAGTGTAAAATTTTTCAAACATGAGGCTTTATGTCTCCTCATGTTGTGATACACTATAAGAATAATTTGGTTTCCAATAAAATTAGGATCATTGGGTGTAACTTTTATTCAGATAAAATGAATGTTATTTTCCAATTTCTGGAGCTTTATTCATTTACATTTAATAAGTTTTGTCTTTTTTGTGAGATGTGGTAAATTCAAGTTAAACTTTTGTGGAAAATTTCAATTGATTTATTCAAAAACATCAGTATATGCAAAACTTCAGAGTATATGATAAAAAGATGCTAAGTAAGAGTGAAAAATTTGAATTAACTAAGTGGCACTTGAAAATTATTGTGTAAGGCCCAGTGTCTGTCTGCAGGGGGTCTGGGTGGAGCTCCTTAGGGAACAACTCTACATCTCTTCTAGTTGATGAATTGGTTTGTAAATATGTAAATTTGAATATTTATTTGTACTGTGTTATTTTTACTGTAACACAAAGACATTGAATTTAATTGTGGTTTTAATTTTTAAAATGCACTTGAGAAAAATATAGGGGAAAAGTTAAATTTAATATTGTGTATTATAAATACATTACTTTATTAGATATACATGAGCTAGTAAATTTAGCAACACTTTTTTGACTATAAGCTGTTGAACCTGTGCTATGGACTTTCAAAAACCATCAATTAAAATTACAAGGCATGTTAAATACCATATTTTTATATATTTTGGTTGGGATCCATTTTTATTTTAACTTAACCTTGTGCAGGATTTTGAAATATGTATTAAAAGTAAGGGCATAATTCAGGCCCTCAGTGCCCTTTCTATTTGTGACCATACAGGTTATCAGTAGCATGGAACTATAATTGGATGTATTTCTTTGCCCATAAGCAGATTTCTTTAGTCAGAAAGCTGGTCTCTTTTCTTGTAACAGCAGAAGATTAATTTGTTTCTAGTGTTATAATTTTTCTCAAACTATGATTTTATTTTTTCAGAAAATTTTTATTCATATTGTTAACAAGTGGATTTCCAATTATACATGAATCAAAAATTCATTAATTTTCAAATTTTCAGTTGTTAATGTAGATATCTTGTAGTTTTAATATATGGACAAAATTTAATTTGGGAAATATATATTGCTGAAATAATTTCTGGTGGTTTATCTTAACTTATAGAGTTTTACACAGTTTTACTCATCATGGTAAATCCAGTCATTATTTATATAATGTGACTTACATGGCCAAGAAATATTTCTTGTCTTGTATAAATACTGATTTCCTCCTGCATTATCTTCTCCCCTCTCAAACTTTATTTCTTTTTAATATTGAATAATCTTATACTAATTCTCTCATCCAAATTGGCTTAATTCAATCTCACATATATGACTTCAGCAGATCCCCAGGTTTGGTAGAGCAACCTTTTTAACTTTATCCCTCTCATAAAAAACATAATATCAGGGATAGGGCAAATTCACCTAATATTAACTTTGATAAACATTTCCACATGAATTTCAAAACCCTCTATGACCTACATGGCCCACCAGAATACAAATTTTTAGTTGCTCCTGTTGGGGGTTGGCTTATGGTACATTATTCACCCTTATATATGGTTTGAAGCTAAATTATTACCCCAAGAGGATACCAACTGTTACCTGCTAATTAATATTTTGATTTTCTATCTTTCTCATATTCTAGACACTATCTCCCAGTCACTTGAATCACTCTTCAACATAATTATTCTTATTCCTGACTATAACACATCAATTCATATGGGCTGTCCTGTACAAGATATATTCAATCAAAAAAACCATTTATCTTCTATCTCCCCTTATTCGTTATTTACTATCAGACCTTACCATCCTATAAAAAAATTTATTAAGAGGATTTAGCACAAAAGAAGGCTAAAGAAAGGTCATTTAACAACTGTGAATCCTACAAAATTAAGTAACTACAACAAAGTGGGTGGTAAAAATGGAAAAGGACTCTATTCTACCCATGACTATCAGATGAAGCAAGGGAGGGAACAGTGGAGAAGAGAGTGAAATGGAAGGGAAAAAGAGAATAGAGAGAAAAATATTTGGATATAAATAAAAAATAAACATACATGAAAGCAGGCCAATAAGAAACAGTGCACCTTACAAAAAAAAAGTAACTGCAACAAAGCATGTGATAAAACTATAAGGTACCCAATTATGAGCTACTGTGTTTAGAATTATAAGAGTAAGAAGAAAATAAAACAGAAAATAAAAGGAAAGAACTTGGAGAAAAGAATTTATTCTCCCCACAAAGTGCAAGGACTTTCAGATGTGGCCAAGGGGGAAGAAGTGGACAGGTGGGATAAATTGAAGGGTTAAATAAAATAGATAGAAAAATATTTGGATTGTGAAAATTGGAACAACAGGAAAGTTCTTGATTATATGACAAATTATACTATCCAAAACAATAGAAAACAACATGAGATCAGAAAAAACTACTAATATAAAATGCAGAGAAATAGAAAGGTTCACACTCAAAAGCAGAATTCACACAAAAGGGATTTTTTTTTCAAAAATAAAATCTTTCCCCTGAAACTCTTCTTCTCATGATTCAAGTAAAAGTAGAGAAAAGAAAGTTCAGTTTGTAAAGTGGTACCACCACTGAGAAAAAAATCAAGCCAAAACTATCTTATGAAGAAATTTGCTGGGATAAGGTAGAGGAAGCTCTAAAAATTGTTGGGCCATCAAAAGTGCTAATCTTTTGGGTGTTAGACCCAGCACAGAAAAAGAAAAATCTAGTTCTGATGTAGATAGTTCAATTAAGCTAAGATGACTCATCATTAGATAGAATTTTACCTAATAAATATCTTCTTTAAAGTCCATATTACACGAAATATCTGCCCATTTTAGACCTAAAATGAAATTGGGATCAGCTGTGAAACCAAATAATTTAAATTATGTTTTCATTCTAAGGCCTAGTGAATCAATGATTGTTCAAAATTTTATTTGACATACACTCATTACCTCATGGTTAAACTGTGTTCAAAACCATGTAGGGGACACTTCAACAAATCTCAAGGCAGAAGAATGACTTGTTTTAAAAAAGTTTATTATGTGGTTTCTTTGTTCCCAGTTTGAAATATAGAAAATTCTGAATGTTGAGAGAAGAAGTTTATAAAGTGTCTTTCCCTTTTGGTATTGATAATCAACCTTTTAACATCCCTTGAAATAAATAAAGAACAAATTTTATCTCTTCAAGATCATCTGAAAGAGTATATGAAATGTCTTAAAGAATTTTGGCCACATATTGACATCAAGCCTAATTTCCACTTAGCCCAACATTTTCCTAGAGTTCTGCGACAATTTGGGCCAGCACCATCATCAGCAGGTTGGGCTCATGAGCGTTGTAGACAGTTCTAAAGTACTAAGCAGTAGACACAATGCGAGATGGGTTGGTTCTCCTTTTTTAATTTATAAAAAGAAGCGCCTGCCACTCTTATTTTTTAAAGACAGTGTAATAATGTGTAACACTAATATTTGACTAGAAATTTTATAAGTTGAGATGTGTTAAAGATAAGGAAACAAGCACTACTATCCGGATATTTCTATTCTTAACAAGCCCTATTATCCACAGCTACTCCCTCTTGAAGCACTCTCTTTTAATTTGCCTTATTATAGTAATAAAATATCTCTAATAATAGTTAATCCCACTGAATCTATATATTCTCTCTATGTTGCGCTCTTTCACTATACTATAGAAAATACACACACAGACGCACAAACTCTAAAGACTCAGAAAATACCTTTTAATATTCTCTCAACAATTAATCACAAATGATCTAATATCTTATACTGGGTACTATGACTATAGCTACACGTATATCTCTATATTGATTTTCTTTATGATCTGCTTTTTAAAATGACAACTAATGTGATTTTTCTTATTTTATTAACTAAATAGATAGATCGACAAGTTCTCCTCTTATCCCTATCTAATAGTCCTCCTTTTATATTCTTCCGGCGCTCAAGACACAGTTCCCTAATGGATCTCCAGCGCTGACTCTAGCGCCACATTAGTAAAACAATAACTAATTTATTAGTATGCTACTTACACTGCTTGAAACAAATACAGAGCCTAAATCAGACCCTATAATTACTAACAGTAGTATTAACTTGTTTCACTGATTCTCCACATATGCGCTTTTAACTATACCTTGTTTTGTTTCAGCACTTTTTCCAGGTTTGACTTATCCTAGCACTGCGTCTAGTTGCCTTAACTCTTGGGTAGTTTTACACTTGAGTCCCCACTCTCTTTGCTTTAATAATAGGTTCGTAGTTCTGACAGCTCGCTTTACTAGTTAGCCTTCTTTATTACTTGTCTCAGTAAGTTTCCCAACTGGCCGCAGTACAGCATACCATGCACTTGAGTCGTCCTTAATCCATGACTTTCTTCTTAATGCATAACACATACTTTCTTGGAAAGCCCAAATCCATATTGTTTAGCGCTTTATGGTCCTAAATCAATAACACACAATTCCCCATTGTGCGGCACATTTCACTACAAAATCTGAGCGCACAGACCCTTAATCTTTTCCGCGCTTCCATTTCCTTTGTTCCTTGAAACACGCAAATACATATTATATTTTAACATTTCCTGCCGTGCTAGCTCCCCTTTGTTCTTCCTGGACTATGCGCGATGATTGGTCTAAAATCACCCTTTCTGTGAGGGGCGTACCATATCCTCCCTCTACTTGCGACTGTCCCCAGGAGCCCATAAATATTCTGCGTCTCGCAGCATTTTCTTCCTCCACCTTCTATCCTTTTCTCTTTTCTTATTATCTTTATTATTTTTATCCTTCACAATGAATACCAGAAGAACCCCTACTAACACTGAAAATACCACCAACGTTGTGGACGCTATTCGACAGTTCGTGCGCACTCAGCCCCCTACTGCTTCCCCAACAACGCCCATAACCACACTGATGGGTGGGACGAGATTCACTTGTTGCATTGAAAATGGCATAACTCCATGTCATTTTTCAAAAGCCCGCGGTGGCAATACTTTCTTCACTGTAAGTTCTCTTCATTTTCCTTCCCATTTGTTTCTAACCTTTTCATTTTTCTTTTATTCCTAGTCATGCAATTACTACAAGCAACGCAAGAAGAAATGCAGTTACAATGGGCCGCCCACCGTCGCGCGCCTGGACCCAAATGCTTCTATGACAAATATGATGAGTCAAATGACCATCAAGCGCCCGGCGCCTGCTCCTGTTACCCCACCTGGTAAAAAACGAACCAAGGTTGGTTACCGCGAGCCTACTCCTAGTAGCGTCGCTTCTGTCCCTAAATCTCATTTCTTGGAGGAAAGTACAGTAAGTTTCTTTTTCTTACTTCTTCCCTTTCTAATACTAACATTCTCTTTCCCCCCCTTTTTTTTTATGTAGGATGCACCAGATACTCCTTACACTGAAAAGCCTCCGCCTCCTATCACTCCACTATTCCTTCCTACCTTGGAAGAAGATCCCACCTGGGATACGAAGCCTACTCCCAAACCTACTCCTCCTTCTCCCACTCCTGACTGGTCTGATATGCAGCCAGTCTTCAATACCGTCACTCCGGTCGAATGGCCAACCGATAACTTTTCGGTAGTAGATGACGATGAGCCGGCCATGGCTCAAAACTGGGAATTCACAGAACAGATTGCCTGCGCTCCTTACAATGCGACCATGCGTCGTATGAATAACATGATTGTGGCCGTCGAAACATTTCTCAAGGAGGTTCCGGTTTATACTTGGGCTGAGTATAATAAGCGAAAACAACTAATAGCTGCCTTCCAACAAAACATGCAAGAAGCTGTTAACAATTGGGCTATCTGCGTCCCAATCTTTGATGAAGGAGAATACCAATAAAAAATATATTTTCTTTTGTATATATTCCTTGTAATGTATATAGCCTTGTAAAAAAATGTAATATATAATTATTTATTTTTATTATTATTTTCACTTAACTTTCCTGTGAGAACTCTACAACCGCGAGATGAGTTGCCCCCAAAATATCATCCTTTTTCTAAGCAGCGCACCCTTCTACTAAGTGCCTATGAATGATGAATCCAAAAATAACAACTTGAGATTGTTGCTACAGCAATTAATTCTCCTGCATCATTTTTGTATGCGCATTCTTTCAATCTTTAAACCTTTTCAATACATGCCTTTCCCTTGATTGTAACAATTCATCTTTCCTTGGGTTCTTCATTATGAGAAACGCTTCTTGCTAGCTTCTTAGAAACCATCCAGCGCTCAAGTCAGACGTGGCGCAACTGATGACTTCTTTATAATGCTATTGTTAACCTATAAATAGCCCTTCTAATAACCTGAATTTCCTCTATTCTAACATCATGACTCAATATCTCACAGTTCCCAGAGATCAAGCTTGCTCATTTTGCAAACGCCGTAACTTCAACTGTACATTTTCTAGACCTCAGGGGTATGCCTCTTTTAGACCTGCCTGTGATAATTGCTTTAGATACCACAAAACTTGCAATACCTCCCTTAACCAGAATACTCTTCAGCCTACTGGTTATATTCGCTTTCCACCTAGCTCTATTAGTAGCACTCCCATAATTACCACCACTAGTCCCAATATTTCCACTAATAATAATTATGTTCCTTATGAGTCACCATCACTTCCTAGTTTTCCCAGGCGCAAAATATCTATACAGCCTAGCGCTACACTTTCTCCCCCTCAAAGTTCCAGTGCTTCCATGCGCTCAGGCTCCCCTAAAGCTGCTCCTGACGTAGTTACTGTTACTTCTCCGTCAGCGAGCCCACAAAACTTATTAGCAAGTAAGCATCCTTCACAATACTTATGCTCTTCATGCTTACTAAAATTCCTGTCAGGTTTCAATGAATCCATCTCCTTGGGATGGGTTCCCATTCCTTTACCCTTTGTCCATTCCATGCAAATGTTTTCCAGACTTTGTCTTATATATGACGCTATGTCCCTATCCTACAATAATTCACCAGATTTTTCTGATGCTGAACTTGAAGCTTGCTATACTCATATAGAAATGATAGGTCAACTAATGAACAAAATCATCTCAACGACTATTCTTGGACTCCCTGCCGATCCCCGTCACTTCGTCATGCCTGAAGACTGAAAAGGATATCCTATTAGCTTTCATACTGATACTGAATAGACCACTAGGGCTTCTCCTTAAGAGTCTCCTCTGTCCATCCTTCCTGTAAATAGTCTTTATACATTTCTCATGCTATGCCTTCAAATAATCTTTTTAGACATGGCGCTATTTTGTTACACCTGTCTTCCATACTTTTAGAGCGCCTAACTTTGCTCTCTCTACTTTCTTTAAAAGACTTTAAACCCCAAAAAAATCATAAATAAACCTTCATATCGTAAAACTTTACGGCCTTTACTGCGATAGAGCAATATACTAAGTAAAATAAGAATTGAACTGTAGAGCGCCTCATCTATAAATTGCTATTCCACCCCTAGTTAGTTAACCCATTATCTAAATCCCCAGCGTCTTTTGCGTTTACATGATACACATCTCCTTTAATCCAATTACCTATTTTGTCATGTCCCCTCAAACGATGAAAATATAAGATTTCATTTTCTTCTGCACCCTCATCTAAGCACTTGTGCCAGTTGCCTGTTCTGCCATAGTCCGCCTAACTTCCAGTTAGTGCCCTCTATCCGTCACAACTGTGTCAAAAGCCTCCTGTGAGTCCTCTCAAAAAAAAAAAACTTAACATAACTTGTTAGTTTAATCCTCTTCCTGGAGGTATTATTCTGGTAGTTTATCCTCATTCCGGAGGCTATCCTGTATCACTGGAACACCCCGTGAGTAGAATCTTTTTATCTGGTCTGCGGCCACACACTGCTTCCACTCAGTACCATCTAATTCCTCCAGTAAGTAAGACCCTCCAGTTATCTGCTTTCTTATCCTATAAGGACCATTCCATCTGTCAGAAAAAATCTTCCCCCATTGGCTTTCTAAACTTCTATTATAAACCAAAACCAAATCTCCTGGGTTCAATGGCTTTCTTAACCCATGTGCTAAATGCTCATCCCAATATTTAACTGACTTGTCCCAGATCTGCATCATTCTTTCATACGCTTTCTCCACAAACTCGTCATTTCTTTCAAGTTGTGCTACCCTTGCTAGAATTATCTCTTTGGTTGAGCGCACTTGATCCCAATCACATCCTAGGAAAGATCCAGCCTCCAGATCAATAGGTAATACCGCCCTTTGACCAAACATAAGCTTGAACGGCAAAATCCCTGTTGTCCGCAAACAAAACTAATGGCAAGTAGTTCTTCCACTTCGCCCCATTATTTCCACATAACTTAACTAGCACATCTTTTATAACTTGATGCCCTCTTTCTACCATTCCCTCTGCTTCAGGATAATATGGTGTTGCAACTCTTAACTTTGCGCCAATACCTTTTACTACTTCTTGTAATTCTCCCGCAAATTCAGCGCCACCATCTACGGTTACCATCTTCATTACCCCATACCTATAAATCCATTCTTTCTTCAAAAACTCAGCCACATTACTTGCCTTGAGGTTTATCAATGGCGCTGATTCAACCCATCCTGATAGATCATCCCTGGCTACTACCAGGTATTTAAAGTGTCCTCTTTTATATGGACTGCATCTAAACTGACCCTACCAAAAACAGTATCCTCGCCCGTTGCTCTCCCTTTTTCTTTTGGCTTTCTGTAACTTCTGCGCTGGCATTCAGGACAAGATTTAACCCAATCTCTTACTTCATTTTTCATGTTGGGCCACCAGAATCTTTCCCTAACTCTGCGATGAGTCTCATCTTGACCTCTATGTCCTAAATTCTCGTGTAACTCCCTGAGTATCTTCTCCTTCCCTTCCCTAGTTTGAATAACTAACTGAGGAGACAATGCTTGATTCTTCCATAACTTCCCATTTTTAATAAAATAGCCTTTAGCGCGCCTTTTTATATTGCACCAAACCTTTTTATCGCAAAAATCAGGTTGACTATTACCTTCCAAATATAACTTTAACAACTCTACTCCCTCATCTGTAGATGCGTTTTCTTCTAAATACTCCCCCTCTTTGAGTTGAGTACTACTATCCTGACTTCCCTATGAAGTATCTCCATCATCTGACTCCTCCACTTCCTCGCCTTGCGCACTCCTTGTCGCTACATTAGCTTCAGTGTTACCTAAATCCAGTTGCAGTTCAACCTTGTTACAAAAATCTAGTTTATGGTCTTCGCAAACATTCTTGCTTGATAGTTTATGATTGTTGCGGACGTTCTTGCCAAATTTTTTATAACAATAATCTATCCTGTTTACCCATCTCTTATCTTCTTCAAATTCTTCCGCTTCCGAGTCTTCTTCACACAACGGTCTTCTTGACAGCACATCTGGCATAGTGACCACACAAAACACTGGACTTGAATAACTAGACATAGACTGTTCATACAAGCTGGACTTCAACCTTCCCCTAATTAATTCCGTATACTCTTCTCTTATAGCCGCTGGTATTGGAAAAGCATTCTTTTGCCACGGAGCATGAGGTATAACTGAAACAATGTAAGGTTTACCATAAGAGTGTTTTAACAAACCACTTTCCTCTTCTGAAAACGCAATAGCCTTTTCCCTAAGAACCATAACATGTAATAATAACTTCTTTTCTTCCTGCAATAACCAGCCCTCTGGTCTAAAATCTACCATCTGAAGCCTTCCATTGTGATTTTACTGGTGAACGCAAAATCAGGCTGAAACTTTGTTAAAGGTGTATCATAAGGATTTCTAGATAGCACGGGCCTCTGCAAAGGAGGATTCAAATCAGGCATCGCTATATTCACTGGTTTAACGTTAACAGCTACTGGTTTATACTTAGATGCATAACAGTCCTTACTGTTTCCTTCATTAATTAAAAAAATACCCTTTCTAATATAACTACTGTCAGCCTAAATATCCTTAGGACTGAGTATTTTTTATGCTTAAAATAAGATAATCTTAAGTTGATTAAGCTTATATCTTAAAAATAAGGTTAAAATAATCATATATATTATTTTATTATATATATATATAGTTATTATTCTATTATATAATTTATAATAGTTTAAATAGCCTATCCATGGCCTAATAATACTTATTAAGGTGTTAATGGAGTCATAATATACTTATCTTAAGTGATAAAGTAATTATTGACATACATAAGCTTATATGTATACATAAATCTCATATTCAGTGAAATATGCAGTATATTATGTATATTTAGGTATATAAGTGGGTTTTAGCCCCTTAATAGCCTATAAACTTTGTTTTTCTGCTTATTTTAGGTCATATGGACAAAATCACTGGACTCACAATGCCTACAGAAGCATAGACACCTATATCAGGTGCATACACCCAGTTTGGACAACTCAAATTACTTCCTTGGATGGTTATTCACGGATTTATGGGTTGGAAGGATGTTTCCGGGTTAACATTGATGCTTGGGGATGTTATTGGGGGCTTGGACAGTTTATTTGTTTCCTTTATATGCTTTTAGTTTCATTAAATCTCTTTTTGATTATTTATTTTACCTGTTTCTTTATGGTATCCGCTTTTATCTGGGTTTTCTATTTATGGTATGACTCTGTGTTATTATTAATAGTGATGGAGGGTCCTAACTGGAGGTCTGGGTGTTGAGACTGCTTGAAGTGGACGCCATCGGGAGGTGATGGGCCCTTACAGTGCTGTAATTAGCAGGGATAGCAGTGACATCATCTGGATTGAAGGTCTGTGCACTCCAGTGGATTTGGGTATAAGTAAGGAGGGATTTTGACGGTTTATTATCATCATTCAATTACTACAATTCAAACAAACACTACAATACAATTATTAGCATTCAGAAATATATTATAAAGCCATTATAAATTGATATTATCTTTATATAAGCTATAACTATATTTTATTCTTCTATTTTCCACCACTAGCACGCATTTAAATCCAAGTATTGTGAGTTTTATTTGAGTATAACTATTCTATTAGTCTTCCCCTGAGGTTTAATCACTAAATCATTTACAAATAAGTAGTAGGACCATAAAATAACACTATTATATCATACTTATATACTAGACTATACTGACAATTGGGGGTCTTTCCTTATATTTTACTTATTATTTAGTATAAGCCTTGGGACATGAATTTTACCTTAGTACAGCTCAAAATTAACCAAATATTTGGGTCTGCTGCATATTAGTAGGTCATCATAACTCATTGATTGCGGAAAAGAACCCTTATAATAATTGTACTAATTTTTTATCATAAAAATTAGATAGTTACAGTAGTAACTGTACCCAATATAAACCCAATTTCACTTGGTATTTGGACACCAATATAACACCCAATTAAATTGGTATTTGGCTAAAGCTTGGTAAGCTAATTATTCACCCTTATAAAGGTCTAGTTAAACTTATTATTATATTTTTAACAGATTTTTTCAAATTTTTCTTACATTTTATTTAAATAAATAAAGATATAAATTCAGGGTAAGCTCCATTGCTTTTTTATTAGTAATATAATTGCTAATATCTTTTGTCTACTAATTCCATAGAGTTTTTTCCTTTTGTAGACTTAAAATATTGTTTTTCTGAACAATATGAGCGCTCCCCAGGACAGTGTAAGTGAACAGCCTGCTTATAATACCAGGTCTAAAGCTAACAAAAACTTTCCAGGACATCACCATGGAGGGACAACAGTACCCCCAGCCAGAAAGCATGAGTATAGAGGAAAAGGACGCCCTCTTAAAAAAGATAACTATAAAAAAGACGTCTCCTACTCTTCAGGATCAACTGTCCCACCTGGCCAAACAGGTTCTAAAGTTGGAGGAATCAAAATCTCTCATGTTCAAAGAAGTAGAGCAGTTGCAAAACAATTGAAAGGTAGGGTTTCAGCAGATGAATCAGGCAATGGCTGAATTAAAGGGAGGCCAGCCCAGTCAATCAAATCAGCAACCCCCTACCCAAGGAGGGTCCACTCACTCCCAGGAGAAAATCCTGGTAGACAAATGGAAATGGGACTGGTTTCACCAACAGTGGACAAGCCACAGTTGCAACAGGGATCCACCCCCTCATCTGACTTCCTCAGCTCACCCTTACAAGGGAAAAAAGCGCCAAAAATCAGGACTGGCAACCATCCCTTGGTAAGTAACTTACCCTCTCAGATTAGACATAATACTGATAATTACAATATAGGTAATTCTATTGATGTTAAATCTGTACAAAAAATAGAGGAGGATTTAAGAAATTTAGGTTTTAGAGTAGATACACCTGACTTGTCTTTTGTCCATAATAACAGTACTATATACAATGATAATACAGTTAATCCTCAGTTGCAACCACCTACTAGTGAGATGAGAAGTTCACAGGAGAGTGAGAGAATTGAAAAGGAGGACATGGAATATTTTAACAATAATCCAACTGTCCATAGAATTGTTTCAGCATTGTGGAATAGAATGACTGAGTGTGAGGAACAGACAGTTAAGCTCACTAGTGATACAATTTCATCCTTGACATTGAACATTTCTCAATTAGAAACACGTAATAAAGAATTAGAGAAAGAAAATTTGTCTCTAACTCTTAAATATGATTCATTGAATAATAAATATAATGACCTTTCAAACAAATTTTGTGAGTTAGAAAAATTATATGAAACACATTTATTAAAAACTGAATCAAGAACAAAGTTATCTTTTGCCCAGACAAATCAAAGTGTCTCTGAGTTGCTACAAAGATTAACTAAAGTTGAGATTGAAACAGCCAATCTACTGATGAACCAGGATAATCATAAGTATGATCAATATAATAATAATCCTTTCATTGGCAAAAGTGAATCTCATTCCTTCCCTGTACCACCACAATTAAAACCATATGGTGGTAGTGTCAAATCTGAAAATGTAAGTCACAAATCCGTGCAGGAAGAAATACAAGACCATTTATCAAAAGTGAATGAGTTGTTGAATTTACCTAAGATTAGTGAGATAAAATCCAATCAGAAGAACTGGCCTAAGATAGATCAGTACCCAGCTTATGATGGGGAAGCCAGCTCTGATTGGCAACATTTTATTCAAAGAATTGAAAACTTGAAATTCTCATATAAGTTACCAGATGAAGAGATAACATCAAAATTAATTTCTTTATTTAAGGATTTTTCTTTATTATGGTTTGAAGCTGTCTTAAGTGAGGGTAGAGACTACTCTTGGGCTGAATGGAAACAACTTATTGAAAAACAATTTGGAGGTTCTAAATTCAGGCTTACTCAGCAGAGACTGTATGAGAAGACTAGGTATAATCCGTTGAATGGTGACAAACCTATGGTATTTTTAATGAATTTAAACAAAATATTAAAAGCCATTGAGCCTCATATGGATTTTAACTTATGGAAAGATAAGATAATATACAAATTAACTATATCTGTCAGAGACATTGTTGTAGCTAGAACATTAAATGTTACTGAATATTCTGACTTTATTAATATTTGCAATGAAATATTATTAAACCATAAGTATGAATCAAGGTATTCCACTTATAAGCAAAATGTTGAACCTGTAAAAACTCAGAATTCAAAAACACTCCAGGAAAAGCAGAAAAAACCTACTGCACCTGTAGTACCTAAAAAGTATGAAACAAATACTTGTTATAAGTGTAACAAACCTTGAGTCAAAGGTCACAAATGTGAGAAAAACATAAATATTGTTGAAAATCAACATGAATCTGAATTTGAAACTGAAAAAAGTAAAGAATCAAGTGATTATGACAGCAATATCTCATATAGTGATGAAAATGAAGTCTGTATGTTGAAAGATGATTTGTCCATCTTTGAAAATCCAATATTAAATATGGACTCAAATGAATCTTTAATGAATTTTGAGGATGCTGAAATCATTAAGGATATACAAGCTGATAACTTTAGAATGACACCTATCACGGTTCCAGCTATCATTTCTGGTGAAAATGTTAATATAGTATTAGACACAGGAGCTGCTGGTTCAGTTGTTTCCACTAATACATTACAGAAAATTGATAGTGAATATAAGTTTAAGCTTGAACCACTTCAAAATAAAAATTGGAGAGGTTTTGGATCAGTACTACACCCCATTGGTTAATACAAAGCTGCTGTTTTCTTTAAACACAAACATGTTTATGTAAGGGTAACTTGTGACTTTGTAGTAATGGATAATACTAATTGTAGTAACTGTTTTATCATTGGAAATGATATTCTGACTAAATTTGGTGTAAAATTAGACCCTGCTAATAACAATTTTACAATTGGAATGAATGTTAAAAGGAAATTTAAAATATATTCTTTTAACACTGTCTTACACATTGAGTCTGTAACAAATTCCCCGTCTAAAGGAAGAGAATCCAATAAGATGGAACTTCTGGAAACAGAAATTTTAAAAGCATCATTTGGCACTCAGATAAGTGAAACTGAGAAAGATAATATTTTGGAATTAATTAAAGCTTTTCCAATGGCTTTTGCACATGGTACAAATGAACTTGGCCTTGTAAAAGATCATGAAATGAAGATTAGTTTAACCTGTGATATGGATAATATTCCTGCTAGTCTTAAAAAGAAACCATACCCTGCTTCACCAATGAAGAGGAAAGACATAGAGGATAATATTAAGATGTTATTAAAAATGAACATTCTTGAGAAGGTTGAAACTACACCAAAATATTGTGTAATATCACCAGTGCTGATTTCTTATGAACAAGATAAAGCAAGACTGTGCGGTGATTATAGAGCATTAAATACATTTACAGTAGATGATATTTATCCCTTGCCAAGGATTGCCTCTATACATGCTACCCTTAAAGGTGCTAAATATATAAGTTGCCTAGATGGAAATAAAGGGTACCATCAAATTCCTGTTGAAAAGAATTCACAGAACTTTTTGTTGATAACAACACACATGGGAATTTATAAGTATGTCAGAATGCCATTTGGACCAAAAAATTCTCCATCAGTATTTCAAAAGTTAATGGATATAACACTCCATAATGAAATGATTGAGGGATGGTTAATGGTATACATTGATGACATCATAGTGTTCTCTAAAACTTTTGATGAACATTTAATCCATTTAAGGAAAGTATTTCAGAAAATGGATGAAATAAAAATGACCCTTGCATTGAAAAAATGTAAATTTGGGTTTGAATCTTTAAAAGTGCTTGGTCATATTGTATCTGGCTTACAAATATGTGTAGACCAAAATAAAGTGGCTGCAATAAAAAATATTGGCATTCCTCAAAATGTGAAGGATGTACAATCTTTTCTTGGAATGTGTGGTTATTATAGACAATATATAAAAAACTACCAATCAATTGCTGCACCACTGACCACACTGATAAAGAAATCAGAAGCTTTCATTTGGAATAATGAAAGACAACAAGCTTTTAATAAGTTGAAAGAATGTTTAATGACAGCTCCTATCTTAGGATTACCAGATTTCCAATTACCATTTGTATTATATACAGATGCAAGTTGTATTGGACTGGGTGCTGCTTTACATCAAAAACAACTTATTGAAGGTAAAATGTCAGAAGTAGTAATCTGCTATATTTCACGTACTCTGAGAAGTGGTGAATTGAAATATGGTGCTACTCAACTTGAATGTTTGGCAGTAGTATGGGCTCTTGAAAAGCTACATTATTACCTTGAAGACCAAAAATTTGAGTTAATCACTGACTGTAGTGCAGTTAAGTCACTCTTAAACATGAAAACTCCTAATAGACACATGTTTAGATGGCAATTAGCTGTACAAGAATACAGAGGACGGATGACTATTAAACATAGAGCAGGAACCTTGCACTCTAATGTAGATCTGTTTTAATTAGAGTACCTCTGCCTAATAATGATGATAATCCTGCTTATGTTCCTGAATCAGAGATTATTAACATTTATGGAATTTATATTGTAGATCTTGAGGATGAATTTATGCAATCAATTCTTGATAATTACAATTCAGATCCTGACTTAAGTAAATTAACTACAATATTAAATGATACATCTAATGCTTCAATGAATGTTTTAATAAAAACATTACCAATTAAGTAGAAAGAGGCATTAGAAAAAGGAAAATTTTCCATTGAGGATGGTTTTATATATTACAGGAAAAAATTAAGTAATGTAATTGTAATTCCCCCTTCAATGAAGGAGTTAATGTTAAATATATGTCATGATGATATATTAGCAGGACATTTTGACTACCATAAAACATAAACCAGAGTAAAAAACACAGCTTGGTGGATTAACATGTCTGAGGATGTTCAGAAATATGTTGAAACATGTGATTCTTGTCAAAAATCTAAAAGATTAACAGGAAAAAGAGCTGGTTTATTACAACAAATTGAGCAACCAAAAGCTCCATGGGAAATCATTAACATGGACTTTCTAACAGGCTTGCCAATAGCAGGGCATAAGTGTTATAACTCCTGCTGGGTAATTGTAGATAGATTTACAAAGATGTGTAAATTTATTCCTACCCACAAAGAGGTTTCTGCAAAGGACTTAGCTTTTTTAAGGTGGACACAAATGTTAAATACAGCAGGTTTTTCCAAAGCAATAGTTTCTGACAGAGATCCTAAATTTACTTCTGAGTTCTGGACGTCACTTATGGATGTTTCAGGGTGTCAACTAAAACTTTCTACAGCACACCATCCACAAACTGATGGTCTAGCAGAAAGAATGATACAAACTTTAGAAGATATGATAAGAAGATATTGTGCTTTTGGTCTTAATTTTAAAGACAATGACAAATTCACACATGATTGGGTAACCCATATCCCAGGTTTAGAATCTGCATACAATAGTACAGTACATTCTGTCACTGGCAAAAAGCCATTTGAGTTATGGTTGGGTTATGTACCTAATACCCCTGCTAAAACTCTTAATAAGTTACCTAGATTGGATATCCATCCAGGTACTAAATCTTTTCTTCAGATGTAAGAATTATGCAGAAAAAATGCTCAAGAATGTATAAATAAGGCGTTTGAGTATGAAAAGAAAAGATGGGATAAAGCCCATAAAGAACAAATGTTCAAAGAGGGTGATGAAGTCCTTATTTCAACACTACATTTCAATTTAAATTGTAATGTTAAATTTAAGGATCCATTTATTGGACCATTTGTAGCTAAAAAGATGGTTGGTAATAATGCTGTTGAGGTTATTCTATATGCACCATATGATAGAAAACATCCAGTATTTCCTATTTCTCTTATAAAACCATACCATTCTAATGATACTGCTCTATTTCCAAGAAGATCAGGAAGGCATAAACAGCAACCTGAAGAAATAGTTGAAAAGGCAGAAATTGAAAAGATACTTAAAAAGAGACACCTTACTAAAGAAAAGGGAGTTGAGTATCTATTAAGATTTAAAAATAAATCAAGTGAATACGACCAGTGTATTCCAGAAAATGAAATCTCTGATCTTAAAAATCTCTTGAAAAAATTTAAATCTAAATAATACTGATCATTCAGTATATGTATAAAAATTATTTTTTTTATTTTTTTCACTCCTTAGTTTTAATTAAAATGTCTTAACATTTTTTTGTTGTTTTTTTGGGGTGAGGGAGTGTCAGCCTAAATATCCTTAGGACTGAGTATTTCTTATGCTTAAAATAAGATAACATTAAGTTGATTAAGCTTATATCTTAAAAATAAGGTTAAGCTAATCATATATATTATTTTATTATATATATATATAATTATTATTCTATTATATAATTTATAATAGTTTAAATAGCTTATCCATGGCCTAATAATACTTATTAAGGTGTTAATGGAGTCATAATATACTTATCTAAAGTGATATGAAGTAATTATTGACATACATAAGCTTATATGTATACATAAATCTCATATTCAGTGAAATATGCAGTATATTATGTATATTTAGGTATATAAGTGGGTTTTAGCCCCTTAATAGCCTATAACCTTTGTTTTTCTGCTTATTTTAGGTCATGTGGACGAAATAAGTGGACTCACAACGCCTACAGAAGCATAGACACCTATATCAGGCGCATACACCCAGTTTGGACAACTCAAATTACTTCCTTGGATGGTTATTCACGGATTTATGGGTTGGAAGGATGTTTCTGGGTTAATATGGATTCTTGGGGATGTTATTGGGGGCTTGGAAAGTTTATTTGTTTCCTTTATATGCTTTTAGTTTCATTAAATCTCTTTTTGATTATTTATTTTACCTGTTTCTTTATGGTATCCGCTTTTATCTGGGTTTTCTATTTATGGTATGACTCTGTGTTATTATTAATAGTGATGGAGGGTCCTAACTGGAGGTCTGGGTGTTGAGACTGCTTGAAGTGGACGCCATCGGGAGGTGATGGGCCCTCACAGTGCTGTAATTAGCAGGGATAGCAGTGACATCATCTGGATTGAAGGTCTGTGCACTCCAGTGGATTTGGGTATAAGTAAGGAGGGATTTTGACGGTTTATTATCATCATTCAATTACTAAAATTCAAACAAACACTACAATACAATTATTAGCATTCAGAAATATATTATAAAGCCATTATAAATTGATATTATCTTTATATAAGCTATAACTATATTTTATTCTTCTATTTTCCACCACTAGCATGCATTTAAATCCAAGTATTGTGAGTTTTATTTGAGTAAAACTATTCTATTAGTCTTCCCCTGAGGTTTAATCACTAAATCATTTACCAATAAGTAGTAGGACCATAAAATAACACTATTATATCATACTTATATACTAGACTATACTGACAACTACAGGTTACACCTAAATCCTGTTTTTGTCTTTTCTTTTTAATATAAGTATAACAATATCCATAATTAAAGAAATTAAAAAGCTTAGGTATAATACATTCTACAGTAGTATCCCCAAGACACCTATGAAGTACAGCTTTACATATCCCACCTTGTTGGACTGACTGGTCACTATCCGGGTTCTTCTCATCCTGGGAGATAGTAACACCTAAAATGCCACTCCCTAATAAAATGTTGAGGCCTTCCTGGCGGTCGCCCTATTTCCTCATCTGAGACTTCCTCATAAAACTCTCTTTCTTTATCTAACGGTATGGTAAGGTAAACTCTTACAGTCGCCTTGCTGTAAGCAGAATCCGGAGGAGATATGTGGATTTAGCTGAAAACCCCGTCCTTCCAACAAAAATAACAAAATGGGTGTTCTAAATCGCTAAGCTAACCAATCTACTTGGATCCGATTGATGAAAATAATAAAACTCTAAAATAATTAACGCTTATCGAGATTTAAAGAAAGTGGCTGTTGAGAAAAGAAATACTGATAACAACAATTAAGGTGTACCAGTGAAAGATTGGAAAAGATTGACTTTTATGTTTTTATAATAATTTGAATTTTTATGAGACAGCAATAATCAAGTCCCAGTGACGAAGACCTTTCTAAAGATACCCTGTTTGAAGTGTGATTTAAATTGTTGAATAGTATTTCTAAAATTGTTAAATATAAAATATAAAGTTATAAGGGTATTACAAATTAATTTAATTTGTTGAGTAATAAAAAATGAGACCGTGGTGGTTAAAGATTAAGCTGTATGATCTGTCCCTCCCTCTCAATTTCGAGTTTGAGAGTCGCTTAAGTATTCCTAGTCACGTGCCTAAGTTTTCCCCTCCAGAGCTCTCCCAGAGTCAATCCGGAGCCCGTACAGAGCCGGAACGGAGTCCGTCCAGAGCCCGTACGGAGCCGGAACGGAGTCCGTACGGAGTCCGTACGGAGTCAAAGCGGAGTCCGTACGGAGTCCGTACGGAGTCAAAGCGGAGTCCGTACGGAGTCCGTACGGAGTCAAAGCGGAGTCCGTACAGACTTTCGGACTCAATTAGAACCTTAAAACTATAATAAAAACTCTAGAAAAATCACACATAATAGAGCTACTTCCCCTTTAAATTCCAAATAAATTTTCGTAGTCTGCGCAGCTCTAATTACCCCGTGAAAATTCATCAAAGTTAAGTAATTTTTGAAAACGTAAATATTTCTATAAAACTTTAAAATTCATTTAAAAATATAAGAAAAATAGTAAAAATTCTGGGAAAATTTCCCAAGGTTCTTGAGTGACTTGACTTGATACTTATAAATTTTTCAGACCATAATAATAAGTTTTCTCCGTAAAATAAATTTTATTTGTGTAGGAATTCGCTCGTGACCAATTTCTTCATATTTTAAACTCCAATAAATTAAATAAAACCCTTTTATAAAAAATAATAACGCCAATCTTGCACGCCGTAATAACTCCATTTACGTACTTAGGTGCCATACTAAACTTTAGGCTACCACATCCTCCCTCCAATCAAGAATGACCCCATTCTTAAAACTTTGCATAAGTGTTTGAACACAATATTCATCTTTAACCTTCAACCACCATCTTCTTTAATCAACTATAAAATTCATCTTCATCAATATGTCTTTCAAAGAACTTGTCACTCCATGTGAACTCTGCGCTCAATACCAGGTACCTTGTTTAATGTCCAACCCTAATCTTTCTGGCAGGACAGCTTGCGACTTATGCCGTGTGAAAAAAGTCAAATGTAACCGGCCATTAGTTCCTTCTAAAACAAACGTATATTTAGGACCAGCAGCTCTCCCTGATCGTTCAACTTCTAAAAAGCGATCCAAAATTCCTGTCTTCTTAAAACGAATAAGATCAAAAACAGCTTCAAAAGTTCAATCTTCATCAACGGATCCCGGCCTAATTTTGCCTTCACAAGATCCTAATCCTATAATGCCAGTACCCCCAACTAACTTTGCTGAGACTATGTTTCCTGGCTCTAAATGTAAGACCCTATTTATCTTACTAAAAAAACTTTTAATCAAAATTGACTAAACCTATGACTTAATAACATATTTGAACTTCTAGCTGTCGAAATAACCAACACTGATGATGTTTGTAGAGTGAAGACGGATTATATCAATCATTATCCAAATTTTCATCGCTATCTTTTCCTTGACTTTACTAATGAGTTGAAACAAAAAATGCTGGCCTATTTTCAAGAAACTCCAGCTAATAACCATGAAGACCTCATGAAAAGAAGAATTTTAATGCAAAGCTTTGATAATGATGTTGAACAATTTCAAAGAAATTATCTTTTCTAA
Organism: Hemileia vastatrix; assembly: GCA_030280995.1. Classification (NCBI taxonomy): domain Eukaryota; kingdom Fungi; phylum Basidiomycota; class Pucciniomycetes; order Pucciniales; family Zaghouaniaceae; genus Hemileia; species Hemileia vastatrix. Next base: position 6,935,043 of record JASXTE010000004.1, read on the forward strand.
CAGTATAACTTGATAAAATTTTGTTTTTGCTTGGTCTTCTTAAACTTTCAACATAATTGATGTTTTCTTTCTTCTCTGGCTTGATATAACATAAAATAAAATAAAATAAATCTTGTGATGATTCCACTACGAGAGCAAGGTTTGAATCCCTTTAGACTCCCATATACCAGTCTTCCTTCTTGTCACAGCATTGAGAGAGTGGATCTTCCTATGAGCCGAATACTCCTGATTCCAACCTCATAGGGCCCCCCACTGAGCCGAATTATATGATTCCAATCTCGCCATAAGGTCCTCCAAGCTTCACACCAAAAATGGCCTAACACTGAGGCACTAAAAAAATCATTCCCTAAAATCCAACTACCATCCTAACTTCTGATTCCTTCATCACAATTTTCAAACTTTGCTATACAGCAAACCAATAAAATACTTTTGCCAGGCTTCCAATAATAATATTAACTTTAGACCATGTTAAAGCGCCACAAATTTCACCTAATTAACCATTATGCTTTCCTTAGCATCATCACCACCTAAAATTTTAACCTCCTAAAGCTTATCAGCACCCAATTCCAGAAATAATTGAATAACCAGTTTAGAGTCTTAGTGGACAGTGATAAATTAAAAGATTGAATTAAGTTATCCAAACAAGATTGACATTCCAATTTAAAGTCTTGGTAGACCAAACATATAATCGATTGCCAGTTTATGGTCTTGGTGGACCAAAGATTATTTAGGTGCATAAATAACTTGATATATTCCTAAGTAAGGCCTAGGCTTGACCAAAGATTGAATAAATTTGATAATCCAGTTTAATGTCATAGTGGACCAAACATTTGATCGACAAGTAATCCAGTATAAGGCCATAGTGGACCAATGAATGTTGAATTATCCTGCAGATATTAATTTTCCAGTTTAAAGTCATAGTGGACTAAACAATGAATTAACTACCAGTTTAAAGTCATGGTGGACCAAACATTTAATCGATAAGAAATCCAGTTTAAGGTCATGGTGGACCCAACAGCTTGATAACAGTCCAGTTTAAGGTCTTGGTGGACCTAACATTTGATAACACTCCAGTTTAAGGTCTTGGCGGACCTAACATTTGATTTATAAAAAAAAAATCCGTCTCCGAAAATATCCATAAAATCTTAATCATCCTTGAAATTCAGTTTAAAGTCTTGAAGGACTAACAGCTCCAATATAAAATCTTTAATGAAAGTCTTGAAAATTAGCCAGTTTAAAGTCTTGGAGGACTAACAGCTCCAAAATTCGTATATAAAAAAACTTAAAGAATGTCTTGAACAGTAGCCAGTTTAAAGTCTTGGAGGACTAACAGATCCAAAATACGTATAAAAAACCTTAAAGAACGTCTTGCACAGTAGCCAGTTTAAAGTCTTGGAGGACTAACAGATGTCTTGAAGTAAAATCCCATAGGTATTGAGTTCCCCTAGACCCTGTTTCCTGTCTAAACTATATGAATAAACTAAAAAGAATAGTGACTGAAAAATAAAACTAAGTAATATAATAATAATTTTGATTTAATTAATTAATTTTTTTTTTTCATTTATTTTTATTTTTATTATTTATTTTATTTTTATATTTATATATATTTTTTTTATTTTTATTTTTTTATTTTTTTTTTATTTTTATTTATTTTTGATTTTAATTTGTTTTTAATTTAAAATAAAAGATTTTAGAAAAGGTAGTTTTGAAATAAAAGTTAAAATTTAATTTTAAAGAAAGATAAATGAATGTGAAAAGAAAGATAAAAAAGGTAAAAAGAATTATCAAAATTAAAATTTTAAAAGATGCCCCCCGGCCATTTGATGAGCCGTACCCTCGACATCATACCCACATCCAAGTTCAACTTGATGTGGTTACACAATTTTGAGAAATTGAAAAGAATAGAAAATAAATGAAAGTTTTAGAAGATAATTTTTATAATGATGATCACTGGGTGGGCTCCCTCCAATTTATAAAAATGATTAGAGACCACCAGTGAGCATCACCTTTACAATAATTCATAATATATATTAAAGAAAATAAATCACAATCTGACATAAAAAAATCAAAAACAAAATAAAATAAAAAGAATCTTGAATCCGGCGTTGAGAGCGGTGTCTCTTGATTTGTTCCAGTTTATAGTCTTAGTGGACTTCCTATAATTAAAAGACAAAGCCAGGATTCAACTAGAAACAGGGAAAATTTTGGAAACGAACATTATGGGGTAATTGTGTATAGAGCAGCCAGCCCATCAATTACCCCCACACTTTCCAATATTAAATTAAGAAGGTTTCCCGGTGAACACTTCTTCCAATAAATTTAAAAAAAAAAAAAATTTCCCGACACTATCTTCACCCATATTTTAAGAATTTTAAGTTTTTGAAAATTTCAAAGAAGGTCTTCTTGAATTTCGTTATGTTTCATCATAGTTTCGTTGACCATATACAGTGTAACGATAGTAAAGTATTTTGATAAAAAGAAGAAGATAGTTTATCCTCGTTGCGGAGGTCGCAATAAAATTTTGTCGATATCATAGTTTATCCTCATTGCGGAGGAATCCATAAATTTAATAAAAGTCATTAAAATTGTAGTTTATCCTCATTTTGGAGTTAGACTTCGGCACTCCTGGTGCCTCTAGGATAGAACCGTTTCACTTGATCGGCTGCTACCCTCTTCTTTAATACTACTCCATCCAACTCTTCTAGCACATATGAACCGCCGGAAACTTGCTCCTTGATTTTATACGGTCCATTCCACCTATCTGCAAACATCTTTCCCCACTGGCTTTCCAAACTCCTATTATACACCAGGACCATATCTCCTGGGTTCAAAGGTTTCCTTAATCGATGTGCCAACCGCTCATCCCAATATCTAACTGATTGATTTCGGATCTTCATCATCCGCGAATATGCCTTTTCTAAATATTCCTCTTTCTTTTCTAGCTGCATCATTCTTGCACACAATAATTCTTCAGTAGTTTTGACCGTGTCCCAGTCAACTCCAAGATATGATTCAGCTTCTAAATCAACCGGTAAAACTGCTTTCTGTCCAAAAACAAGTTCATAAGGTGAAAATCCGGTCGTCCTTTTGGAAGTGATTCGATCAGCAAATAAAACTAAAGGTAAATAGTGGCTCCACTTTTCAGCACTTGTCCCACACATTTTAACTAAAGCATCCTTAATAACTTGATGCCCTCTTTCAACCATGCCTTCAGCTTCAGGATAATATGGGGTTGCTACCCTAACCTTTGATCCAACTTTCAATACGGCCTCTTTAAACTCTGTCCCAAATTCAGGACCTTCATCTACCGTTACCAACTTCATCACCCCATACCTATATACCCAATTATTCAAAAAAAATTCTGCCACATTTTTGGCAGTTAAATTAATAAGAGGCGCTGCCTCTACCCAACCAGATAAATCATCTCTGGCCACAATTAAATATTTATACCATCCCTCTATTATATGAACGGCATCTAAACTAACTCTTCCAAAGAGCGTATATTCACCGGTCGCACGTCCAGGTTCTTTTGGCCTTAAATAACTTCGTCTTTGACATTCTTCGCATGACTGAACCCACTGTTTAAAAGCCATCTTCATGCCAGGCCACCAAAATCGATCAGAAATTCTTCTAAACGTTTCTCCAACGCCTCTATGCCCGAGATCTTCATGCAGTGATTTCAAAACTAATTCTTGCCCCTTCAGTTGAGTTATAACTACTTGAGGATTTGGATACCTCCTCCTCATTAAATGTCGACCAGATAGGTAAAACGTAGATGACTTCCTCTTGATAGCCACCCATTCATTGTCTTCACACTCTTCTGGCCTCTCTAAAGTCAACAAATATTTGACTAACAAAAAATAAAAACCAGTCTGACCCCAGACTTCATCTTGAAAATCGATTAATATAACATCAATAGGGACTTCTCTATCACCAATATCACCTGCACATGAATGAGCCAATAATCGTTGACCCCTAAATAAATTTTAATCGAGCTATGTTGACGTTTTTCTTCTAAACCTTTGGATCCTTCGTAAACCGTATTCGAAAATACCTCTTTCTCTTTATCCACCTTTTTATTTAAATTCTCTAATTCTCCAACATATACACCATTCCTTAAATTACTACTATCCCACACTACCAATCCATCTTCCTCTACATACACCACATCTTCTTCTACCTCCTCTCTGCTGAATTTATCTACACCTTTTCCAACACCTTTATTAACATAAAAACTATTTTCCAGTTTATCCTCTTGGTGGAGGTCATCATTACCATAATCTAAACACAATAGTCCTGCCAGTTTAACCTCATGGGGGAGGTATGGAAAGTCTTCAGCTCCTTTAGTGCTGGCTTTGATAATAGGTATATCTTCATCGAACTCTTCTGATTCTGAATCTTCTTCAGTGGGTGGTCTCCTTGATAAACCATCTGGCATAGTAAAAGTCTTGCCAGGCTTATGAACTAAATCAAACGAAAAATGTTGAATAAAAGCTACCCATCTCGTCATGGGTGCGTTCGGTAAACTTGGGGAATTAATCATCTGGATTAACGATTTCGCATCCACTTGAAACTCAAAATGTTGCCCCCACAAAATATGCTGAAGTTTCTTCAGTATTTTTGCCACACCACATAATTCCAATTTTGGTTGAGAATATCTTGATTCGACCTCAGTAAATACTACAGATTCATACCTAACTGGCCTGATGTAACCAGCTTTATCCATCTGAGACGAAACCGCCCCAGCTGCAACCTGACTTGAATCAACTGCTAAATAAATTCTGCCAGAATTTTTTCCATAATCCATCTTGTGCAGGACTAAATCCTTCCCCACAGCCTCCTTCAACTTCACAAACGCCTTCTCACACTCTTCATCCCACTCCCAGTCTGCATCCTTTCTCGTTAACCGTCTCAATGGAGCTGCCAATAAAGAAAAGTCCTTGATAAACATTCTAACATATACGCAAACGCCTAAAAACCCTCTAACTTCGGTCGTATTCTTGGGTTTTGGCCAGGACTGAATTTTGTTAACTTTCTTCTTGGACATAATCCTACCCTCTCTACATACCACATGGCCTAATATTTCTAAGGCTGGCACACAACAGGAAAATTTTGAGCCTGAAATAGTTAAACCAGCCTCTTCAATTCGAAACAAGATTCTTTCTAATGTAATTGCAAACTCCCAAATGAATTTGCGTATCCCGGGATTCTCTTCCAACACCTGGTTATCATAGTCGGTTGTTGGTCCCTTAATTCCTCCATCATCTATAAAGATTCCAGCATATTGTGGAATTTCGTCTTGAAGGATCCAAGCCATCTGAGCTTGATATATGCAACCGAATTTGTTGCTCCTTGAGGTAATCTTGTTAACTGTAAACGTCCAAGTGGCGTATCGAATGTAGTGAGAGGCCTTGAGTCCGGATGTAACTCTCTCTCATCATATCCACCCATAATATCTCCCAAACCATAACACACTCTCCCTGCAAACGCTTCAACAAACTCCTCAGCACTAGGCGGTATCCCAGCATCCTTTATTGTAACCCTATTTAATTCCCTAAGATCATGAACAACTCTAAGCTTGCCATTCGGTTTCTTGATACAAAATACTGGACTAGAATAACTTGATGTTGATTGCTCATACAGTCCAGTGCATATCCGTTCTCTGACAACTTTGATATAAGCTTCTTTTAATGCAGCCAGAATAGGAATCAGTTTCTGCTGCCACGGTTCATGACATACCACAGGAATCTTGTAAGGCTCCCCATAGGAATGCTTCAACACACCCCTCTCCTCTTCTACAAAAGCAATGGCCTTCTCTCGCTTGACCATCACATCCAACAACAACTTCTTCTCTTCTCCAGACAACCAACCATCAGGTTAAAAATTAACAACACCCAGTCTCTCAAAAGTGATTCTTGACGTCTCAGAAAATTCCGGCGGATTCTTTACCAAGGGACTTTCATAAGGATCTCTTGATAACCTTTGTCTTCTCAAAGGTGGATTTAATTCAGCAGGTAGCGGTTCATTAATAGGTCAAACTTTATTTGCTACTTTCTTATATTTGGCTGCGTCCACATCCAAATTAACTTGAGGTAAAACATTTTCTTTTGTATTGCCATTAAAACTTTCATCAAATGAATCTTCTTCATCGCCAGAATCAAAATAAGAAAAATTAGAAAAATATTTTATTTCATTTTTAAATTTTACCCTTTTCTCCTTTCCCTCGTCTAATTTATAAACAGATTTTCCAACACCTTTGCTTCCCTTATCCAATAGTAAATCACCCGTAAAGAAAGTTGGCAGTTTAACCTCTTGCTGGAGGACCGGAATTGAATTATCACAAAAATTATTTTTTTGAGTTTTAATTATACTGAGATTTTTAATCGGATTTAGATAAGATTTTCGCAGTTTACCCTCTTGCTGGAGGTCCGGAATAAAATTTTCACAAAAATTATTATTTTTTTGTGTTTTAATTATGCTAAGATTTTTAATCGGGTTTTGATAAGATTTTCGCAGTTTACCCTCTTGCTGGAGGTCATAAAACATACCCTTCCAATTTTTATCCAACCCAATTTGGCCCATTTTGCCTTTTTCACCATTTTTAAATTTTATAGAAAAACAGGGTAAATCCAATAAACATATAGAAAAGTCCATAACGTATTTGCACTCCAAAGTAATATTAACAGAAAATAATTGAGAATCCACTTGAATTATCTCCAAGTGAGCTGACCTATTGCAATCCGGGATCTCATCCTGAGGAGAGATTACAACATTAGAGTGATCAGCTCCTGCTACCCCAAAAAATGAGGGCTTCCATCCCTTTCCAACTTACATAATTCACCAGAAGCCGTCCGTTTTATATGCCGCTTCTTGGTGCATACACAACACTGGCACAGAGTAGTAATCCCTGGCTGTGTTTCCCAACCTTAATCTCCAGGAGGCCCTAACCGCATATTTAACCTCCGCATATCTTCACCAGTGATCTCCAAACTAATCCCCATGCCAGCTTGATACCCCATCCTGGCCTCAAAATCCATCAAAAAAGGACCACCAAGAACAGTTTTGACTGCTCCTCTGGCCACATAAAAGTGAACCTTACCAACAGATCCACCAATGCCTAACCTGACATGCTCAGCTGTACCCATCAGCTCTGTTGCATGCCCTCCAATGCCTCTGAGGTTTCTTCCAGTTCCACTTTTAATTGGCAAGCCTATACTTGTCGCTTGCTCCAATGAAATTAAATTAATTTGAGACCCTGAATCGACCAAGGCCTTTACTTCTTTACCATTAAGAGTTACCACCAGGTAACCCAGGGGAGCAGAAAAATGCGTATCTACATCTTCCCCAAACTTTTAAGCATTTTCACAAATATATTCCACCTCTCCAGTGGAAACCCAACCCCTCGTCAAATGCTTCTTTTGCTTTTCAGCAAGCGCCGGATTAATCGTAAATAACTCCCCTAAAGATAAGGGAATCTGCAGTTGATTCACCCTATTCAAAACTGCGTCCATTGCATTAGCTTGACCAGAAACTACTGGCCGCTCATACTGGACCTTTGATTTAACAACCTTGGCCCTGGGTACCTCTTGAGGTCCAACCGAGCCATCTTCACCCCCCATTATAACATCTTCACTTTCTATAACCCTAACTCCGTCACCAGCTTCTTGCACTAATCCTGATCCATCGCTAGTCCTTCTTACTCCCTCCATTGGGATGGGACCGCTAAAACTTGGTCTGGGTAGAGACGCCAACGGTACGTCCTCCTCAGAATCCGAATCATCCTCTGGCATAGGCTCACCATTTAAATCAAACTTGCCATAACTAGGGGGCCCCATATCAGCAATCCCCTTCTGCATTTTATATAATTCGTCCTTAGAGTAAGGGTTCAATTTGTTGGCGGCAGTATGAGCACTAGAATTCTTGTCCTTAGAGTAAGGGTTCACTTTGTTATTGGCCTTGCCAGGATTAGCCCTCAATTGGCTCTGAATGCTACTCTTTGCCTTAGTAGCAGCTGCTCTTCTAGCAGCATTAACATTGTATTAGCCAGCCATACAGCTACCCTCCACCTGGGCAACCGTCGCCAGCTCTAAACCACCAAAAGAAGTAGAAAATGCGGCTTTACTGACCTCTTTCTCCTTGCCCTTGTCAGCTTTACCACCATTACCATTACCATTTTTGCCACTCTTGGCATTAACATCTTCATCCGTCACCTCTTCAAATCTGGATCTCCTTTCAGCCGTTAAACTTCTTCTGACCAAATCAGAAGGAGACTGTCCATCACTGGGCTTGATGAACGAACCATCAGGAAATTTAGAAACTTTACCATCGAATAAAACTCGCCCAGCATCCATATCCTTATCAAGAGCAAAACAAACTGTTGCTCTGTGCCCTCTCCTATTACAATAGGAGCACACCTTTGGCTCATCATAGCCACCTCTATAATTACTACCACCATTCCCACCATTTCTCCCATTGCCTGGGAAGCGGTTACCATTTTATTGCCATTATAATTTCGACGTTCATACCCTCTGGACTGATAAGAAGTCGACGTCGATGAAGAAGCGATTGGGGCCTTGTTGGCCTTCTGGGTTTCTTGAACAAATATTTTTAACCGTTTAGTTAAATCGGCCAAATGATCGACCATCTTATTATCTACATTGCCCTCAACTTTAGAAGCAGGTAATCCCATTTGAGCCTTCTTGGCCTCCTGGGATTTGACCATAATATCGTTGTTTTCGGCCAAAACTTCGCTAACCTTGCTAACATATTGAGTGCATGACTCTTGATATTTGTCCAACGCCAATAACTTTAGATGGGCTTGAATGTTCTCTTTGATAACCTCCAGAGCCGGCAGTTTCTGCTCACCATTAGGCAGTTCCTTCATCAAATCTTTTCTTGAAAGATCCTTCAAGACGTCCATTCGAATATCCCTGCTGCATGCTGTCCAAAACAAATCTTTTGCTTGGTTCTCATGCACTAACTCGTCCACCAGTATGAGATATTCCACCACTTCATCAAACTGAAAACAGAGCTTTTTGAAGTCAGCCATAGAAGAAACTCCACCTTTTGCTTGCCAGTCTCCATAAATTTTATTGAGGTCCATCATAGTAAACCTAACACCCCATCTATCAACCATAGCTTTAGAAAGCTTAACCCAATCCTTGTCCTTGAATGCCTCCATAGCAATAACCTCTTTTTCCACCTCCCTATCGGCAATAAAAAATCTAACTTGCTTCACCATATCCACATGAGAAGCACCATCAACAGCAGCAGCAGCTTCATACCTGCTAATGAACCATTTAACCTCCTCCCCATCAAACTTTGGGCCATCCCAAGAAACAATTCTAACTGAGGGAGTAAGAGGGTTAGAAGATCCAGAAGCAACAGCAGAAGAAGACATCCCAATAAGTAATGAAAAGCGTTAAAAATCGATAAAATAACAAGCCTCTTGTAGGCCAATATCAAAAATCAAATTAGAGTTCCAGAAAATAAGCCTCTTGCAGGCTAAGAACGTTCTTGATCCAAGTAAGTCTTTAAAGAAAGCTAGAGAAATCGAACCCCACGTTGGGCGCCAACTATGGTAAGGTAAACTCTTACAGTCGCCTTGCTGTAAGCAGAATCCGGAGGAGATATGTGGATTTAGCTGAAAACCCCGTCCTTCCAACAAAAATAACAAAATGGGTGTTCTAAATCGCTAAGCTAACCAATCTACTTGGATCCGATTGATGAAAATAATAAAACTCTAAAATAATTAACGCTTATTGAGATTTAAAGAAAGTGGCTGTTGAGAAAAGAAATACTGATAACAACAATTAAGGTGTACCAGTGAAAGATTGGAAAAGATAGACTTTTATGTTTTTATAATAATTTGAATTTTTATGAGACAGCAATAATCAAGTCCCAGTGACGAAGACCTTTCTAAAGATACCCTGTTTGAAGTGTGATTTAAATTGTTGAATAGTATTTCTAAAATTGTTAAATATAAAATATAAAGTTATAAGGGTATTACAAATTTATTTAATTTGTTGAGTAATAAAAAATGAGACCGTGGTGGTTAAAGATTAAGCTGTATGATCTGTCCCTCCCTCTCAATTTCGAGTTTGAGAGTCGCTTAAGTATTCCTAGTCACGTGCCTAAGTTTTCCCCTCCAGAGCTCTCCCAGAGTCAATCCGGAGCCCGTACAGAGCCGGAACGGAGTCCGTACAGAGCCCGTACAGAGCCGGAACGGAGTCCGTACGGAGTCCATACGGAGTCAAAGCGGAGTCCGTACAGACTTTCAGACTAAATTAGAACCTTAAAACTATAACCAAAACTGTAGAAAAATTACACATAATAGAGCTACTTCTCCTTTACATACCAAATCAATTTTCGTAGTCTGCGCAGCTCTAATTGCCCCGTGAAAATTCATCAAAGTTAAGTAATTTTTGAAAACGTAAATATTTCTATAAAACTTTAAAATTCATTTAAAAATATAAGAAAAATAGTAGAAATTCTGGGAAAATTTCCCAAGGTTCTTGAGTGACTTGACTTGATACTTAAAAATTTTTCAGACCATAATAATAAGTTTTCTCCGTAAAATAAATTGTATTTGTGTAGGCATTCGCTCGTGACCAATTTCTTCATATTTTAAACTCCAATAAATTAAATAAAACCCTTTTATAAAAAATAATAACGCCAATCTTGCACGCTGTAATAACTCCATTTACGTACTTAGGTGCCATACTATATTTTAGGCTACCACAACGGCCCAGCTGCAGAGTACTTAGTTTCTCAGACACCATCCTTGGGCACTACTAAGACTGCTGTTACTGGAACACCATCATCACCAATAATCCTTATTCCTATAGTCTTATTTAAAAAATAATCTATAGTCGCCGAATAATCCATTAAAAATGGTGTGCCTAAAACTGGTTTAACTACACCCATTGGAACATAAAAATGTATATCTCTTGTTGCTCCGGCAACTCTAGTGCGTACATACTCTGCTACAACTATAACAGGTAACCTACCTCCCCCAATTCCTGCGACAGTGCCTTCACCGTCTTTTACAAGAAGATCTAATTCCACTGCGTCATCCACTGATACCACGTTGATTTGTCAACCTGTATCTACTAACGCTTTAATTTGCTTACCATTTACCGTAATAGTCAAATACCCTAAGGGTCCTGCGTAATGTGGTGCCCTAGGTAATCCAACAACTGGCTGAAATGAGTGTTCCGCCATATCAAACTCAGCGCAATTAGCAATCCTTTGCTTTCTGCACTTATCCACGATTCCATTTGCTACGTCTGGCGCTACTGCAGTCAGCATCCCCAATGGAACAAAACTGTAGTCTTCAAATATTCTGCTACTAAATCCTCGGCAGCTTTGGGAAAATCAGAATGAACCGGGCGCTGCATTCTCCATTTAGACTGAGTTGCCTTGGCACCAGTTTTTGCTCTTCCGGGTGGGTTCTTTGGAGTATTATTCTTTGCTCCTGGAATTCCCTCAGCAGGTACCGCTATGGTAAGGTAAACTCTTACAGTCGCTTTGCTGTAAGCAGAATCCGGAGGAGATATGTGGATTTAGTGGAAAACCCCGTCCTTCCAATAAAAATAACAAAATGAGAATTTTAAATCACTAAGCTAACCAGTCTACTTGGATCTGATTGATAAAAATAATGAAACTCTAAAATATTTAATGCTTATTGAGATTTAATGATTGTAGCTGTTGAGAAAGAAATACTGATAACAACAATTAAGGTGTACCAGTGAAAGCTCTGAAAAGATTGACGTTTATGTTTTTATAATAATTTAAATTTTTATGAGACAGCAATAATCAAGTCCCAGTGATGAAGACCTTTCTAAAGATACCCTGTATGAAGTGTGATTTAAATTGTTGAGTAGTATTTCTAAAATGTTATATATAAAATATAAAGTTATAAGGGTATTACAATTTATTTAATTTGTTGAGTAATAAAAAAATGAGACTGTGGTGGTTAATGATTAAGTTGTATGTTGTTCCCCCCCTCTCAATTTCGAGTTTGAGAGGCGCTTAAGTATTTCTAGTCACGTGCCTAAGTTTTTCCTCCAGAGCTCTCCCAGAGTCAATCCGGAGCCCGTACGGAGTCTGTACGGAGTCGAAACGGAGTCCGTCCGGATTTCCGGACTCAATTAGAACCTTAAAAACTATTATAAAAAATCTAGAAAAATTACACATAATAGAGATACTTCCCCTTTACATTCCAAACTAATTTTTGTAGTCTGTGAAGCTCTAATTACTCCGTGAAAATTAATCAAAGTTAAGTAATTTTCTGAAAACATAAATATTTCTATAAAACTTCAAAATTCATTTAAAAATATAAGAAAAATAGTAAAAATTCTGGAAAAATTTCCCAAGGTTCTTGAGTGACTCGAATTGATACTAATAAACTTTTCGGACCGTAAAAATAAGTTTTCTCCGTAAAATAAATTGTTTTTGTGTAGGCATTTGCTCGTGACCAATTTCTTCATATTTAAAACTCAAATAAATTAAATAAAACCCTTTTATATAAAAAAATAATAATGCCAATCTTGCACGCCGTAATAACTCCATTTACGTACTTAGGTGCTATACTAAACTTTAGGCTACCACATCCTCCCTCCAATTGAGAATGTCCCCATTCCTAAAACTTTGCATAAGTGATTGAGCAATTCCAAAAGAATTATCTTTTCTAATAAAATAATTTGATAAATTTGTTTTAGCTGGTCTTCTTTTAATTCTTTACAATAAAAACATTGTTTCTTCTTCTCTGGCTTGATATAACATAAAATAAAATAATATAAATCTTGTGATGATTCCACTACGAGAGCAAGGTTTGAATCCCTTCAGACTCCCATTAACCAGTATTCCTTCTTGTCACAGCATTGAGAGAGTGGATCTTCCTATGAGCCGAATACTCCTGATTCCAACCTCATAGGGCCCCCCACTGAGCCGAATTCTACGATTCCAATATTGCCATAAGATCCTCCAAGCTTCACACCAAAAATGGCCTAACACTGAGGCACTAAAAAAAATCATTCCCTAAAATCCAGCTACCATCCTAACTTCTGATTCCTTCATCACAATTTTCAAACTTTGCTATACAGCAAACCCATAAAATACTTTTGCCAGGCTTCCAATAATAATATTAACTTTAGACCATGTTAAAGCGCCACAAATTTCACCTAATTAACCATTATGCTTTCATTAGCATCATCACCACCTAAAATTTTAACCTCCTAAAGCTTATCAGCACCCAATTCAAGAAATAATTGAATAACCAGTTTAGAGTCTTAGTGGACAGTGATAAATTAAATTATTGAATTGAGTTATCCAAACAAGATTGACATTCCAGTTTAAAGTCTTGGTGGACCAAACATATAATTGATTGCCAGTTTATGGTCTTGGTGGACCAAAGATCGTTTAGGTGCATAAATAACTTGATAAATTCCTAAATAAGGCCTAGGCTTGACCAAAGATTGAATAAATTTGATAATCCAGTTTAATGTCATAGTGGACCAAACATTTGATCGACAAGTAATCCAGTATAAGGTCATAGTGGACCAATGAATGTTGAATTATCCTGCAGATATTAATTTTCCAGTTTAAAGTCATAGTGGACTAAACAATGAATGAACTACCAGTTTAAAGTCATGGTGGACCAAACATTTAATCGATAAGAAATCCAGTTAAAGGTCATGATGGACCCAACAGCTTGATAACAGTCCAGTTTAAGGTCTTGGTGGACCTAACATTTGATAACACTCCAGTTTAAGGTCTTGGTGGACCTAACATTTGATTTATATAAAAAAAATCCATCTCCAAAAATATCCATAAAATCTTAAACATTCTTGAAATTCAGTTTAAAGTCTTGAAGGACTAATAGCTCCAATATAAAATCTTTAATGACAGTCTTGAAAATTAGCCAGTTTAAGTCTTGGAAGACTAACAGATCCAAAATTTGTATAAAACCTTAAGGAAAGTCTTGAACAGTAGCCAGTTTAAAGTCTTGGAGGACTAACAGATCCAAAATACGTATAAAAAAAAACTTAAAGAAGGTCTTGAACAGTAGCCAGTTTAAAGTCTTGGAGGACTAACATATGTCTTGAAGTAAAATCCCACAGGTTTTGAGCTCCCCTAGACCCTGTTTCCTGTCTAAACTAAATGAATAAAACTAAAAAGAATGAAGACTGAAAAATAAAACTAAGAAATATAATAATAATTTTGATTTAATTAATAATTTTTTTTTTTTATTTTATTTATTTTTTTTTATTTTTTTTTATATTTTTTTTTTATTTATTTTATTTATTTATTTATTTTTTCTTTTTTTTTTTTCTTTTTTTTTTTTTTTTCTTTTTTCTTTTTTTTTTTTTTTTTTGTTTTAAAAAAAAGATAGTTTTGAAATAAAAGTTAAAATTTAATTTTTTAAAGAAAGTTAAACAAATGTGAAAAGAAAGATAAAAAAAAGTAATAAATTTTTTTTTTTAAAATAAAGTTTTAAAAGATGACCCCCGGCCATTTGATGAGCCGTACCCTCGACATCATACCCACATCCAAGTGCAACTTGATGTGGTTACACAATTTTGAGAAATTGAAAACAAAAGAAAATAAATGAAAGTTTTTAGAAGATAATTTTTATAATGATGATCACTGGGTGGGCTCCCTCCAATTTATAAAAATGATTAGAGACCACCAGTGAGCATCGCCTTTACAATAATTCATAATATATATTAAAGAAAAGAAATTGCAATCTAACATAAAAAAAATCAAAAACAAAATAAAATAAAAAAAATCTTGAATCCAGCGTTGAGAGGGTTGTCTCTTTATTCGTTCCAGTTTATAGTCTTAGTGGACTTCAAATAATTAAAAGACAAAGCCAGGATTCAACTAGAAACAGGGAAAATTTGATAAGGAACATTATGGGGTAATTGTGTATAGAGCAGCCAGCCCATCAATTACCCCCACACTTGCCAATATTAAATTAAGAAGGTTCCCCTGTGAACACTTCTTCCAATAAATTTTTAAAATTTTCCAACACTATCTTTACCCATATTTTATGAATTTTAAATTTCCAAAATTTCAAAGAAGATTTTCTTGCATTTTGTTAAGTTTCATCAAAGTTTCGTCGCCCATAGGCAGTGTAACGACAGTAAAGTATTTTGATAAAAAGAAGATAGTTTACCCTCGTTGCGGAGGTCATCATAAAATTTCGTTGATATCATAGTTTATCCTTGTTGCAGAGGTATAAATTTAATAAAAGTCATTAAAATTGTAGTTTATCCTCATTTCGGAGTTAGACTTCGGCACTCCTGGTGCCTCTAGGATAGAACCGTTTCACTTGATCGGCTGCTACCCTCTTCTTCAATACTACTCCATCCAACTCTTCTAGCACATATGAACCGCCGGAAACTTGCTCCTTGATGTTATACGGTCCATTCCACCTATCTGCAAACATCTTTCCCCACTGACTTTTCAAACTCCTATTATACACCAGGACCATATCACCTGGGTTCAAAGGTTTCCATAATCGATGTGCCAACCACTCATCCCAATATCTAACTGATTGATTTCGGATCTTCATCATCCACGAATATGTCTTTTCTAAATATTCTTCTCTCTTTTCTAGCTGCATCATTCTTGCACACAAAAATTCTTCAGTAGTTTTGACCGTGTCCCAGTCAACTCCAAGATATGATTCAGCTTCTAAATCAACCGGTAAAACTGCTATCTGTCCAAAAACAACTTCATAAGGTGAAAATCTGGTCGTCCTTTTGGAAGTGATTCGATCAGCAAATAAAACTAAACGTAAATAGTGCCTCCACTTTTCGGCACTTGTCCCACACATTTTAACTAAAGCATCCTTAATAACTTGATGCCCTCTTTCAACCATGCCTTCAGCTTCAGGATAATATGGGGTTGCTACCCTAACCTTTGATCCAACTTTTAATACGGCCTCTTTAAACTCTGTCCCAAATTCAGGACCTCCATCTACCGTTACCAACTTCATCACCCCATACCTATATACCCAATTATTCAAAAAAAATTCTGCCACATTTTTGGCAGTTAAATTAATAAGAGGCGCTGCCTCTACCCAACCAGATAAATCATCTCTGGCCACAATTAAATATTTATACCGTCCCTCTTTTATATGAACGGCATCTAAACTAACTCTCCCAAAGAGCGTATATTCACCGGTCGCACGTCCAGGTTCTTTTGGCCTTAAATAACTTCGTCTTTGACATTCTTCGCATGACTGAACCCACTGTTTAACAGCCATTTTCATGCCAGGCCACCAAAATCAATCAGAAATTCTTCTAAACCTTTCCCCAACGCCTCTATGCCCGAGATCTTCATGCAGTGATTTCAAAACTAATTCTTGCCCCTTCTCTTGAGGTATAACTACTTGAGGATTTGGATACTTCCTCCTCATTAAACGTCAACCAGATAGGTAAAACGTAGAAGAATTCCTCTTGATAGCCACCCATTCATCGTCTTCACAATCTTCTGGCCTCTCTAAAGTCAACAAATATTTGACTAACAAAAAATAAAAACCAGTCTGACCCCAGACTTCATCTTGAAAATCGATTAATATAACATCAATAGGGACTTCTCTATCACCAATATCACCTCCATATGATTGAGCCAATAATCATTGGCCCCTAAATAAATCTTTACTTGGGCTATGTCGACGTTTTTCTTCTGAACCTTTGGATCCTTCGTAAACCGTATTCAAAAATACCTCTTTCTCTCTGTCCACCTTTTTATTTAAATTCTCTAATTCTCCAACATATACACCATTCCTTAAATTACTACTATCCCACACTACCAATCCATCTTCCTCTACATACAGCACATCTTCCTCTACCTCCTTTCTACCAAATTTATCTACACCTTTTCCAACACCTTTATTAACATAAAAACTATTTTCCAGTTTATCCTCTTGGTGGAGGTCATCATTACCATAATCTAAACACAATAGTCCTACCAGTTTAACCTCATTGGGGAGGTATGGAAAGTCTTCAGCTCCTTTAGTGCTGGCTTTGATAATTGGTATATCTTCATCGAACTCTTCTGAGTCTGAATCTTCTTCATTAGGTGGTCTCCTAGATAAACCATCTGGCATAGTAAAAGTCTTGCCAGGCTTATGAACTAAATCAAATGAAAAATGTTGAATAAAAGCTACCCATCTCGTCATGGGTGCGTTCGGTAAACTTGGGGAATTAATCATCTGGATTAATGATTTCGCATCCACTTGAAACTCAAAATGTTGCCCCCACAAAATATGCTGAAGTTTCTTCAGTATTTTTGCCACACCACATAATTCCAATTTTGGTTGAGAATATCTTGATTCGACTTTAGTAAATACTACAGATTCATACCTAACTGGCCTGATGTAACCAGCTTTATCCATCTGAGACAAAACCACCCCAGCTGCAACCTGACTTGAATCAACTGCTAAATAAATTCTGCCAGCTTCTTTTCCATAATCCAACTTGTGCAGGACTAAATCCTTCCCTACAACCTCCTTCAACTTCACAAACGCCTTCTCACACTTTTTATCCCACTCCCAGTCTGCATCCTTTCTCATTAACCGTCTCAATGGAGCTACCACCACACAATATGGGGGGCGGACTTGCTAGCGAGTCCGCAACCTTGGACCCAAACTCACCACAGATTGAACACACATTGAGCTATTAATAAAGGAACCATACAATCAGGGATGAACACCACTCAGCAGAACAGTTTTAGGTGGGTGTTCAAGTAGAGTTCAGTATGGGTTCAGTATGAGTTCAGTCTGAGTTCCATCTGAGTTCCATTTGAGTTCAGGTTGAGGAGTTGCTAGCAAGTCCACCCCCTATATTGCGTAGTGTACCAATGAAGAAAAGTTCTTGATAATCATTCTAACATACACGCAAACGCCTAAAAACCCTCTAACTTTGGTCGTATTCTTGGGTCTTGGCCAGGACTGAATTTTGTTAACTTTCTTCTTGGACATAATCCTACCCTCTCTACATACCACATGGCCTAATATTTCTAAGGCTGGCACACAACATGAAAATTTTGAACCTGAAATAGTTAAACCAGCCTCTTCAATTCAAAACAAGATTCTTTCTAATGTAATTTCAAACTCCCAAATGAATTTGTGTATCCCGGGATTCTCTTCCAACACCTGGTTATCATAGTCGGTTGTTGGTCCCTTAATTCCTCCATCATCTATAAAGATTCCAGCATATTGTGGAATTTTGTCTTGAAGGATCCAAGCCATCTGAGCTTGATAAACTGAAACAAAATTTGTTGCTCCTTGAGGTAATCTTGTTAACTGTCAACGTCCAAGTGGCGTATCGAATGTAGTGAGAGGCCTTGAGTCTGGACGTAACTCTCTCTCATCATATCCACCCATAATATCTCTCAATCCCTAACACACTCTACCTGCAAACGCTTCAACAAAATCCTCAGCACTAGGCGGTATCCCAGCATCCTTTATTATAACCCTATTTAATTCCCTAAGATCATGAACAACTCTAAGCTTGCCATTCGGTTTCTTGATACAAAATACCGGACTAGAATAACTTGATGTTGATTGCTCATACAGTCCAGTGCGTATCCGTTCTCTGACAACTTCAATATAGGCTTTTTTTAATGCAGCCGGAATAGGAATCGGTTTCTGCTGCCACGGTTCATGACATACCACAGGAATCTTGTAAGGCTCCCCATAGGAATGCTTCAACACACCCCTCTCCTCTTCTACAAAAGCAATGGCCTTCTCTCGCTTGACCATCACATCCAACAACAACTTCCTCTCTTCTCCAGACAACCAACCATCAGGTCCAAAATTAACAACACCCAGTCTCTCAAAAGTGATTCTTGACGTCTCAGAAAATTCAGGCGGATTCTTTACCAAGGGACTTTCATAAGGATCTCTTGATAACCTTGGTCTTCTCAAGGGTGGATTCAATTCAGCAGGAAGCGGTTCATTAATAGGTCGAACTTTATTTGCTACTTTCTTATATTTGGCTGCGTCCACATCTAAATAAACTTGAGGTAAAACATTTACTTTTGTATCGCCATTACATATTTTATCAAATGAATCTTCTTCATCGCCAGAATCAGAATAAGAAAAATTAGAAAAATATTTTATTTCATTTTTAAATTTTACCCTTTTCTCCTTTCCCTCATCTAATTTATAAACAGATTTTCCAACACCTTTGCTTCCCTTATCCAACAGTAAATCACCTGTAAAGAAAGTTGGCAGTTTAACCTCTTGCTGGAGGACCGGAAATGAATTTTTACAAAAATTATTTTTTTGTGTTTTAATTATACCGAGATTTTTTATTTGATTTTGATGTGATATTTGCAGTTTACCCTCTTGCTGGAGGTCCAAAATAGAAGGAGATACTTGCAGTTTAACCTCTTGCTGGAGGTCCGAAATAGAAGGTGATAATTGCAGTTTAACCTCTTGCTGGAGGTCCGGAAATGAATTTTCACAAAAATTATTTTTTTGTGTTTTAATTATACTAAGATTTTTAATTGGGTTTTGATAAGTTTTTCGCAGTTTACCCTCTTGCTGGAGGTCCAAAATAGAAGAAGATACTTGCAGTTTAACCTCTTGCTGGAGGCCATAAAACATACCCTTCCAATTTTTATCCAACCTAATTTGGTCTATTTTGCCTTTTCACCATTTTTAAATTTAATAGAAAAACCGGGTAAATCCAATAAACATATAGAAAAGTCCAAAGCATATTTGCACTCCAAAGTAATATTAACAGAAAATAATTGAGAATCCACTTGAATTATCTCCGAGCTGACTTATTTCAATCCGGGATCTCATTATGAGGAGATATTACAACATTAGAGTGATCAGCCCCTGCTACCCCAAAAAATGAGGGCATTCATCCCTTTCCAACAAACATAATTCACCAGAAGCCGTCTGTTTTATATGCCGCTTCTTGGTGCAAACACAACACTGGCACAGAGTAGTAATCCCTGGCCATGTTTCCCAACCTTCATCTCCAGGAGGCGCTAACCGCATATGTAACCTCCGCATATCTTCACCAGTGATCTCCAAACTAATCCCCATGCCAGCTTGATACCCTATCCTGGCCTCAAAATCCATCAAAAAAGGACCACTAAGAACAGTTTTGACTGCTCCTCTGGCCACATAAAAGTGAACCTTACCAACAGATCCACCAATGCCTAACCTGACATTCTCAGCTGTACCCATCAGCTCTGTTGCATGCCCTCCAATGCCTCTGAGGTTTCTTCCAGTTCCACTTTTAATTGGCAAGCCTATACTCGTCGCTTGCTCCAATGAAATTAAATTAATTTGAGACCCTGAATCGACCAAGGCCTTTACTTTTTTACCATTAAGTGTTACCACCAGGTAACCCAGGGGAGCGGAAAAATGTGTATCTACATCTTCCCCAAACTTTTCAGCATTTTCACAAATATATTCCACCTCTCCAGTGGAAACCCAACGCCTCGTCAAATGCTTCTTTTGCTTTTCAGCAAGCACCGGACTAATCGTAAATAACTCCCCCAAAGATAAGGGAATCTGAAGTTGATTCACCCTATTCAAAACTGCGTCCATTGCATTAGCTTGACCAGAAACTACTGGCCGCTCATACTGGACCTTGGATTTAATAACCTTGGCCCTGGGTACCTCTTGAGGTCCAACCGAGCCATCTTCACCCCTCATTATAACATATTCACTTTCTATAACCCTAACTCCGTCACCAGCTTCTTGCACTAATCCTGATCCATCGCTAGTCCTTCTTACTCCCTCCATTGGGATGGGACCGCTAAAACTTGGTCTGGGTAGAGACGCCAACGGTACGTCCTCCTCAGAATCCGAATCATCCTTTGGCATAGGCTCACCATTTAAATCAAACTTGCCATAACTAGGGGGCCCCATATCAGCAATTCCCTTCTGCATTTTATATAATTCGTCCTTAGAGTAAGGATTCAATTTGTTGACGGCAGTTTGAGCACTAGAATTCTTGTCCTTAGAGTAAGGGTTCACTTTGTTATTGGCCTTGCCAGGATTAGCCCTCAATTGGCTCTGAATGCTACTCTTTGCCTTAGTAGCAGCTGCTCTTCTAGCAGCATTAACATCGTATACACCAGCCATACAGCTACCCTCCACCTGGGCAACAGTAGCCAGCATTAAACCTCCAAAAGAAGTAGAAAATGTGGCTTTACTGACCTCTTTCTTCTTGCCCTTATCAGCTTTACCACCATTACCATTACCATTTTTTCCACTCTTGGAATTAACATCTTCATCCGTCACCTCTTTAAATCTGGCTCTCCTTTCAGCCGTTAAACTTCTTCTGACCAAATCAGAAGGAGACTGTCCATCACTGGGCTTGATGAACGAACCATCAGGAAATTTATAAACTTTACCATCGAATAAAACTCGCCCAGAATCCATATCCTTATCAAGAGCAAAACAAACTGTTGCTCTGTGCCCCCTCCTATTACAATAGGAGCACACCTTTGGCTCATCGTAGCCTCCTCTATATCCATTACCACCATTACCACCATTTCTCCCATTGCCTGGGAAGCGATTACCGTTGTTATTGCCATTATAATTTTGACGTTCATAACCTCTGGATTGATAAGATGTCGACGTCGAAGAAGAAGCAACTGGGGCCTTATTGGCCTTCTGGGTTTCTTGAACAAATATTTTTAATTGTTTCGTTAAATCGGCCAAATGATCGACCATCTTATTATCTACATTGCCCTCAACTTTAGCAGCAGGTAATCCCATTTGAGCCTTCTTGGCCTCCTGGGCTTTGACCATAATATCGTTGTTTTCGGCCAAAGCTTCGCTAACCTTGCTAACATATTGAGTGCATGACTCTTGATATTTGTCCAACGCCAATAACTTTAGATGGGCTTGAATGTTGTCCTTGATAGCCTCCAGAGCCGGCAGTTTCTTCTCACCATTAGGCAGTTCCTTCATCAAATCTTTTATTGAAAGATCCTTCAAGACGTCCATATGAATATCCCTTCTGCATGCTGTCCAAAAAAAAATCTTTTGCCTGGTTCTCATGCACTAACTTGTCCACCAAAATAAGATATTCAACTACTTCATCAAACTGAACACACACCTTTTTGAAGTCTGCCATAGAAGAAACACCACCTTTTGCTTGCCAGTCTCCAACAATTTTATTGAGGTCCATCATAGTAAACCTAACACCCCATCTATCAACCATAGCTTTAGAAAGCTTAACCCAATCCTTGTCCTTGAATGCCTGCATAGCAATAACCTCTTTTTCCACCTCCCTATCAGCAATAAAAAACCTAACTTGCTTCACCATGTCCACATGAGAAGCACCATCAACAGCAGCAGCAGCTTCATACCTGCTAATGAACCATTTAACCTCCTCCCCATCAAACTTTGGGCCATCCCAAGAAACAATTCTAACTGAGGGAGTAAGAGGGTTAGAAGATCCAGAAGCAACAGCAGAAGAAGACATCCCAATAAGTAATGAAAAGCGTTAACAATCGATAAAATAACAAGCCTCTTGCAGGCCAATAACAAAGATCCAATTAGAGTTCCAGAAAATAAGCCTCTTGCAGGCTAATAACATTCTTGATCCAAGTAAGTCTTTAAAGAAAGCTAGAGAAATCGAAACCCCATGTTGGGCGCCAACTATGGTAAGGTAAACTCTTACAGTCGCCTTGCTGTAAGCAGAATCCAGAGGAGATATGTGGATTTAGTGGAAAACCCCGTCCTTCCAATAAAAATAACAAAATGAGAATTTTAAATCACTAAGCTAACCAGTCTACTTGGATCTGATTGATAAAAATAATGAAACTCTAAAATATTTAACGCTTATTGAGATTTAATGATTGTAGCTGTTGAGAAAAAATACTGATAACAATAATTAAGGTGTACCAGTGAAAGATCTGAAAAGATTGAATTTTATGTTTTTATAATAATTTAAATTTTTATGAGACAGCAATAATCAAGTCCCAGTGATGAAGACCTTTCTAAAGATACCCTGTATGAAGTGTGATTTAAATTGTTGAGTAGTATTTCTAAAATGTTATATATAAAATATAAAGTTATAAGGGTATTACAATTTATTTAATTTCTTGAGTAATAAAAAAATGAGACTGTGGTGGTTAATGATTAAGCTGTATGTTGTTCCCCCCCTCTCAATTTCGAGTTTGAGAGGCGCTTAAGTATTCCTAGTCACGTGCCTAAGTTTTCCCCTCCAGAGCTCTCCCAGAGTCAATCCGGAGCCCGTATGGAGTCCGTACGGAGTCCGTCCGGACTTCCAGACTCAATTAGAACCTTAAAAACTATTATAAAAATTCTAGAAAAATTACACATATTAGAACTACTTCCCCTTTATATTCTAAACTAATTTTCGTAGTCTGCGCAGCTCTAATTACCCCATGAAAATTCATAAAGGTAAGTAATTTTCTGAAAACGTAAATATTTCTATAAATCTTCAAAATTCATTTAAAAATATAAGAAAAATAGTAAAAATTCTGGAAAAATTTCCCAAGGTTCTTGAGTGACTCGACTTGATACTAATAAATTTTTCAGACTGTAAAAATAAGTTTTCTCCGTAAAATAAATTGTTTTTGTGTAGGCATTTGCTCGTGACCAATTTCTTTATATTTAAAACTCAAATAAATTAAATAAAACCCTTTTTTATAAAAAAATAATAATGCCAATCTTGCACGCCGTAATAACTCCATTTACGTACTTAGGTGCCATACTAAACTTTAGGCTACCACACCGCTCTTTGCTGTACTACCACTGGTTCCTCCAACATTGCCATCTGTTCTATTTCATGGTGATCCACGCCGTAACCTCCAGAGTCGATACCATTCATTTCAACATCCTCGATAGGTGCAGGTTTATTTTCTCTAGTAGTATACCCTACTTCCTCCATATCCTATGGATTTGCATACCTAGAGCCAGCCCTTCTTGGCCTAATAATTATAGGTGGGGCCATTTTCTTATGCTTCGCCGCGAACATCTCCAGTCGTGCTGCGGTAAGTGGCTCTGCAACTGCTCCTTCTTTTACTTTAAAATCTAACACCGCGCAAGTAACTTCAAAATTAACCGACTTCACATCCTTGCTTTTCTCCTTATTTTCAGCTGTTTGCCCTTGCTTGACCTGCTTTCCATAGACTTTTTATTAATATGATCATTGACCATGGCTCGCATTCCTCGATCTTTGTCTTTAATCAACCTGGTACCATCTTCCAACATAAGCGTAGTCCCTTCCTCGTAAACTACCTTTTCCTCTTTATCCTTTTGAAGCGCATTACACCTCATCCTTGTATGCCCTTCTTTATTACAATAATAGCACACCATAGCGGAAAAAAGCAAATTTTGAGGAGAACTCTTGGGCCTAAACAATTCTTTTGCTTTTGCCGCTTCAACTATCTTCTTCTCCAACTCATCGATTCTTTCCATGACTGAATCTGCATCTTTGGAGAGAATTTTATCTTTAGGAGACGAGATCTGATAAGGCGATCGTACGCCTGGCGCATCTTCCCCCATATCCTCATTATCCAGACCAACCCTTGCTGCACGTCGCTCAACTCAAGGCAACTTCATTTCAGCTTCCACTGCCATTTCTAACTCCTCTAATACAGGGTACTTATAATTTCCGTCCCTCTTTTTAACCAACTTTCCTTCGTTATCCAAGCACCTTTTTGCCCAGTCCTCAACTTCTGCCGCTAAAGCTTTGCAAAACAAAGGTAATGACGCATTAACATCACTAAAATCTTTGTTACTAACTAAATACTCTACTATGCGATGGAAGACTTCCTTAAAACTTTTAAATTCCTTGGGGTCTCGAACACCTCCTCTAGCCTTGACCCTATTTACCAAAATATCCAGGTCCTTCATCGTATACCTAGTTTCCTCGGTAACCTTTGGCCATCTCTTGAGCATTTGTTCTTTTAGCGCTGACCAATTTTGCTCCTCATGCCCTTTTAAATCCTCTAAATCGTCATTTCACTCATCAGATACAAAGAATAGTACTTGTTGTACCATATCATATTTGGTTGCTCCATGGACTTCCGCTGCTTGTTCAAACCTGCGTAAAAACATTTTGGCATTAATTCCCGCAGAGCGCAAGCTTTTGTCTTTAAACCTAATAATCGTGATTACCGTTTTTGGAAACTATGTCGATGAATTGGGTGATTTAAACCTCTCTTGACATCCCCTAGATGTAGTCGCAGTAGGATCCATTCCCGAAATATCAAATCCAAGCAAAGATCACAAAGGAAAAAACACACTCTTGGTTAATTAAACCTGACTGTTTTCACGATACAGACCTACGCTATCCTCTGCTAATGGCTATTGATCCACTTTTTGTAGATCCTACGACTCTTCCGCTGAAGTGCAGGCTTGATTACGTCCTCTTGACAAAACCCTAAATAAAAAAACAATCTAATCAAAAACACTAGTTACAATTATGCCACTGTTGAGACACGAATTGTAGACAGTTCTAAAGTACTAAGCAGTAGACACAATGCGAGATGGGTTGGTTCTCCTTTTTTAATTTATAAAAAGAAGCGCCTTCCACTCTTATTTTTTTAAAGACAGTGTAATAATGTGTAACACTAATATTTGAATAGAAAGTTTATAAGTTGAGATGAGTTAAAGATAAGGAAACAAGCACTACTATCCGGATATTTCTATTCTTAACAAGCGCTATTATCCACAGCTACTCCCTCTTGAAGCTCTCTCTTTGAATTTGCCTTATTATAGTAATAATATATCTCTAATAATAGTTAATCCCACTGAATCTATATATTCTCTCTATGTTGCGCTCTTTCACTATACTATAGGAAATACACACACAGACGCACAAACTCTAAAGACTCAGAAAATACCTTTTAATATTCTCTCAACAATTAATCACAAATGATCTAATATCTTATACTGGGTACTATGACTATAGCTACACGTATATCTCTATATTGATTTTCTTTATGATCTGCTTTTTAAAATGACAACTAATGTGATTTTTCTTATTTTATTAACTAAATAGATAGATCGACAAGTTCTCCTCTTGTCCCTATCTAATAGTCCTCCTTTTATATTCTTCCGGAGCTCAAGACACAGTTCCCTAATTAATCTCCAGCGCTGACTCTAGCGCCACATTAGTAAAACAATAACTAATTTATTAGTATGCTACTTACACTGCTTGAAACAACTACAGCGCCTAAATCAGACCCTATAATTACTAACACTAGTATTAACTTGTTTCAATGATTCTCCACATATGCGCTTTTAACTATACCTTGTTTAATTTCAGCACTAGTTCCAGGTTTGACTTATCTTAGCACTGCGTCTAGTTGCCTTAACTCTTGGGTAGTTTTACAATTGAGTCCCCACTCTCTTTGCTTTAATAATAGGTTTGTAGTTCTGACAGCTCGCTTTACTAGTTAGCCTTCTTTATTACTTGTCTCAGTAAGTTTCCCAACTGGCCGCGGTACAGCATACCATGCACTTGAGTCGTCCTTAATCCATGAATTTCTTCTTAATGCGTAACACATACTTTTTTGGAAAGCCCAAATCCATATTGTTTAGCGCTTTATGGACCTAAATCAATAACACACAATTCCCCATTGTGCGGCACATTTCGCTACAAAATCCGAGCGCACAGACCCTTAATCTTTTCCACGCTTCCATTTCCTTTGTTCCTTGAAACACGCAAATACATATTATATTTTAACATTTCCTGCTACGCTAGCTCCCCTTTGTTCTTCCTGGAATACGCGCAATGATTGGTCTAAAATCACGCTTCCTGCGAGGAGCGTACCACAGCGTATAAATGGAATGTTGGGATCTATCTCACACAATAATAAAAAAAGTATGTGCTCCTATATTCTTTTTGTTCATCATAATTATTTACTTTAATATTTTTTATTTTGGATGAAATGGACAAAACCTTTATGAAAATGTTTATCTTGACTGGGAAGCTTCAATCTCTTCTTGAGAGGAATGACAATTGATTTGAAAACAAAATGAAATATGTTTTTGATATAGAAATAAAAAAGACTTCAAAATCATCTGTTAAACTACTTCATGAAGAATATGTTTTATGGCTGGATTATTTAAACAAGATTGATGGTGAAAAGTGTTCTTCAAATATTTTTGAAAAAGATAAATTGACTGGTGCTTTAGAATTTCTTCCATCTAAAATTACTTATCTCCAATACTTTAACCTTGGTGGTAAATACTTCTCACTATACTCAAAACATCAAGGGAATTGGAATATTGAGATCAAATTATCAAAAGGCAACAAGGTTGGAGTGGTGTTAAGAATGTGGGAGTCAAAGAAGTTCGCAGATCAAATATTTATTCTAGTTAGATTGTATGATGCTATTGAAAAAAAAAATAGAAAATTCTTTCTCAAAAGCAGGATTTAAAACATTTTGGTGCTACAATAGATGGTCTAAAAATTTTAATATTACTCATAAAGATATTATTGGACATGGTTCAAGAACTCTCAATCCAAGTGGCTTTGGTGGTGTTTTATCTTATACTGTCTGTATTATGTCATTAAGTACTATAGCTGGTGCCTATTAATAACCTTTGTAATATCCATTATTAATTCAATATATGCCTTTTAGACACCAAAGTATGATCTATTGCCTGTTGGAAAGTATGCAAAAAGCACTATATGAAGAATTCAAATTGTTCTTAATGATTCAGCTATGAGCTATGTGTCATGATGAAAAATTGTCCTACCAAAGTTCCAACACAATTTTGAATCAGGTTAGACCACAGGTACTAAACAACCACTTGACTGCAAGTCATCTAACTTTTGACCTGGTGTACATTCTACAGTAGTATTCCCAAGTCACCTATGAATTACCGCTCTACGTTATGGTAAGGTAAACTCTTACAGTCGCCTTGCTGTAAGCAGAATCCAGAGGAGATATGTGGATTTAGCTGAAAACCCCGTCCTTCCAATAAAAATAACAAAGTAGGTGTTCTAAATCACTAAGCTAACCAATCTACTTAGATCTGATTGATAAAATAATGAAACTCTAAAATAATTAACGCTTATTGAGATTTAAAGAAAGTAGCTGTTGATAAAAGAAATACTGATAACAACAATTAAGGTGTACCAGTGAAAGATCTGTAAAGATTGACTTTTATGTTTTTATAATAATTTAAATTTTTATGAGACAGCAATAATCAAGTCCCAGCGATGAAGACCTTTCTAAAGATCCCCTGTATGAAGTGTTATTTAAACTGTTGAATTGTATTTCTAAGATGTTATGTAAAAAATAATATTGTTATAAGGGTATTACAAGTTATTTTAATTTGTTGAGTAATAAAAAATGAGACTGTGGTAGTCAATGATTAAGCTGTATGATATGTTCCCCCTTTCAATTTCGAGTTTGAGAAGCGCTTAAGTATTCCTAGTCACGTGCCTAAGTTTTCCCCTCCAGAGCTCTTCCAGAGTCAATCCGGAGCCCGTACGGAGTCCGTACAGAGTCCGTACGGAGTCGAAACGGAGTCCGTCCGGACTTCCGGACTCAATTAGAACCTTAAAACTATAATAAAAAATCTAGAAAAATTACACATAATAGAGCTACTTCTCCTTTACATACCAAACTAATTTTCGTAGTCTCTAATTACCCCGTGAAAATTCATCAAAGTTAAGTAATTTTTGAAAACGTAAATATTTCTATAAGACTTTAAAATTCATTTAAAAATATAAGAAAAATAGTAAAAATTCTGGGAAAATTTCCCAAGGTTCTTGAGTGACTTGACTTGATACTTATAAGTTTTTCAGACCATAAAAATAAGTTTTCTCCGCAAATTAAATTGTTTTCGTGTAGGCATTCGCTCGTGACCAATTTCTACATATTTTAAACTCCAATAAATTAAATAAAACCCTTTTATAAAAAATAATAACGCCAATCTTGCACGCCGTAATAACTCCATTTACATATTTAGGTGCCGTACTAAACTTTAGGCTACCACATCCTCCCTCCAATTGAGAATGTCCCCATTCTTATAACTTTGCATAAGTGGTTGAGCAATTCCAAAAGAATTATCTTTTCTAATAAAATAATTTGATAAATTTGTTTTAGCTGGTCTTCTTTTAATTCTTTATAATAAAAATGTTGTTTCTTTTCTCTGGCTTGATATAACATATAATAAAATAATATAAATCTTGTGATGATTCCACTACTGAGAGCAAGGTTTGAATCCCTTCAGACTCCCATATACCAGTCTTCCTTCTTGTCACAGCATTGAGAGAGTGGATCTTCCTATGAGCCGAATACTCCTGATTCCAACCTCATAGGGCCCCCCACTGAGCCGAATTCTATGATTCCAATCTCGCCATAAGGTCCTCCAAGCTTCACACCAAAAAAAATGGCCTAACTATGAGGCACTAAAAAAAATCATTCCCTAAAATCCAACTACCATCCTAACTTCTGATTCCTTCATCACAATTTTCAAACTTTGCTATACAGCAAACCCATAAAATACTTTTTCCAGGCTTCCAATAATAATTTTAACTTTAGACCATGTTAAAGCGCCACAAATTTCACCTAATTAACCATTATGCTTTCATTAGCATCATCACCACCTAAAGTTTTAACCTCCTAAAGCTATCAGCACCCAATTCCAGAAATAATTAAATAACCAGTTTAGAGTCTTAGTGGACAGTGATAAATTAAAAGATTGAATTGAGTTATCCAAACAAGATTGACATTCCAATTTAAAGTCTTGGTAGACCAAACATATAATCGATTGCCAGTTTATGGTCTTGGTGGACCAAAGATCGTTTAAGTGCATAAATATCTTGATATATTCCTAAGTAAGGCCTAGGCTTGACCAAAGATTGAATAAATTTGATAATCCAGTTTAATGTCATAGTGGACCAAACATTTGATTGACAAGTAATCCAGTATAAGGCCATAGTGGTCCAATGAATGTTGAATTATCCTGCAGATATTAATTTTCCAGTTTAAAGTCATAGTGGACTAAACAATGAATGAACTACCAGTTTAAAGTCATGGTGGACCAAACATTTAATCGATAAGAAATCCAGTTTAAGGTCATGGTGGACCCAACAGCTTGATAACAGTCCAGTTTAAGGTCTTGGTGGACCTAACAACTTCTCTATCCTTGAAATTCAGTTTAAAGTCTTGAAGGACTAACAGCTCCAAATAAAATCTTTAATGAAAGTCTTGAAATTTAGCCAGTTTAAAATCTTGGAGGACTAACAGCTCTAAAATTCGTATGAAACCCTTAAGGAACGTCTTGAACAGTAGCCAGTTTAAAGTCTTGGAGGACTAACAGCTCCAATATATAATCTTTAATGAGAGTCTTGAAAATTAGCCAGTTTAAAGTCTTGGAGGACTAACAGATCCCAAATACGTGTAAAAAACCTTAAAGAACGTCTTGAAGAGTAGCCAGTTTAAAGTCTTGGAGGACTAACAGCTCCAATATATAATCTTTAATGAGAGTCTTGAAAATTAGCCAGTTTAAAGTCTTGGAGGACTAACAGATCCAAAATTCGTATAAAAAAACCATAAAGAATGTTTTGAACAGTAGCCAGTTTAAAGTCATGGAGGACTAACAGATATCTTGAAGTAAAATCCCATTGGTATTGAGTTCTCCTAGACCCTGTTTCCTGTCTAAACTAAATGAATAAAACTAAAAAGAATGAAAACTAAAAAAAAATAAAACTAAGAAATATAATAATGATTTTGATTTAATTAATAAATTTTAATTTTAATTTTAATTTTATTTATTATTTTTTTTTTTATTTATTTTATTTTTATTTTATTTTTATTTTTATTTTTATTTTATTTTTTATTTTTTTATTTTATTTTTTAATTTTAATTTTAATTTTTTTTTTTTTTTTTTAATTTAAAATAAAAGATTTTAGAAAAGATAGTTTTGAAATAAAAGTTAAAATTTAATTTTAAAGAAAGATAAATGAATGTGAAAAGGAAGATAAAAAAAAGTACTAAAAAAATTTTAAAATAAAATTTTAAAAGATGCCCCCCGGCCATTTGTTGAGCTGTACCCTCGACATCATACCCACATCCAAGTGCAACTTGATGTGGTTACACAATTTTGAGAAATTGAAAAGAAAAGAAAATAAATGAAAGTTTTTTTTTTAAAAGATAATTTTTATAATGATGATCACTGGGTGGGCTCCCTCCAATTTATAAAAATGATTAGAGACCACCAGTGAGCATCACCTTTTCATTAATTCACAATATATATTAAAGAAAAGAAATCACAATCTAACATAAAAAAATCAAAAACAAAATAAAATATAAAAAAAATCTTGAATCCGGCGTTGAGAGCGGTGTCTCTTGATTCGTTCCAGTTTATAGTCTTAGTGGACTTCCTATAATTAAAAGACAAAGCCAGGATTCGACTAGAAACAGGGAAAATTTTGGAAACAAACATTATGGGGTAATTGTGTATAGAGCAGCCAGCCCATCAATTACCCCCACACTTGCCAATATTAAATTAAGAAGGTTCCCCTGTGAACACTTCTTCCAATAAATTTTAAAAATTTTCCAACACTATCTTCACCTATATTTTAAGAATTTTAAATTTTGAAAATCTTCAAAGAAGGTTTTCTCGCATTTCGTTATGTTTCATCACAGTTTCGTCGCCCATATGCAGTGTAACGATAGTAAAGTATTTTGATAAAAAAAGAAGATAGTTTATCCTCGTTGCGGAGGTCGATAAGATTTTTATAAACATCATAGTTTACCCTCATTGCGGAGGAATCCATAAAATTTTGTCGATATCATAGTTTATCCTCGTTGCGGAGGTATAAATTTAATAAAAGTCATTAAAATTGTAGTTTATCCTCATTTCGGAGTTATCCATAAAATTTAAGAAATTTCATAGTTTATCCTCATTGCGGAGGAATCCATTAAGTTTCATTGATATCATAGTTTACCCTCATTGCGGAGGAAGACTTCGGCACTCCTGGTGCCTCTAGGATAGAACCGTTTCACTTGATTGGCCGCTACCCTCTTCTTCAATACTACTCCATCCAACTCTTCTAGCACATATGAACCGCCGGAAAGTTGCTCCTTGATTTTATACGGTCCATTCCACCTATCTGCAAACATTTTTCCCCACTGACTTTCCAAACTCCTATTATACACCAGGACCATATCTCCTGGGTTCAAACGTTTCCTTAATCAATGTGCCAACCGCTCATCCCAATATCTAACTGATTGATTTCGGATCTTCATCATCCGCGAATATGCCTTTTCTAAATATTCTTCTTTCTTTTCTAGCTGCATCATTCTTGCACACAATAATTCTTCAGTAGTTTTGACCGTTTCCCAGTCAACTCCAAGATATGATTCAGCTTCTAAATCAACCGGTAAAACTGCTTTCTGTCCAAAAACAAGTTCATAAGGTGAAAATCCGGTCGTCCTTTTGGCAGTGATTCGATCAGCAAATAAAACTAAAGGTAAATAGTGCCTCCATTTTTTGGCACTTGTCCCACACATTTTAACTAAAGCATCCTTGATAACTTGATGCCCTCTTTCAACCATGCCTTCAGCTTCAGGATAATATGGGGTTGCTACCCTAACCTTTGATCCAACTTTCAATACAGCCTCTTTAAACTCTGTCCCAAATTCAGGACCTCCATCTACCGTTACCAACTTCATCACCCCATACCTATATACCCAATTATTCAAAAAAAATTCTGCCACATTTTTGGCAGTTAAATTAATAAGAGGCGCTGCCTCTACCCAACCAGATAAATCATCTCTGGCCACAATTAAATATTTATACCGTCCCTCTTTTATATGAACGGCATCTAAACTAACTCTTCCAAAGAGCGTATATTCACCGGTCGCGCGTCCAGGTTCTTTTGGCCTTAAATAACTTCGTCTTTGACATTCTTCGCATGACTGAACCCACTGTTTAACAGCCATCTTCATGCCAGGCCACCAAAATCGATCAGAAATTCTTCTAAACGTTTCTCCAACGCCTCTATGCCCAGGATCTTCATGCAGTGATTTCAAAACTAATTCTTGCCCCTTCTGTTGAGTTATAACTACTTGAGGATTTGGATTCCTCCTCCTCATTAAACGTCGACCAGATAGGTAAAACGTAGATGACTTCCTCTTGATAGCCACCCATTCATTGTCTTCACACTCTTCTGGCCTCTCTTAAGTCAACAAATATTTGACTAACAAAAAATAAAAACCAGTCTGACCCCAGACTTCATCTTGAAAATCGATTAATATAACATCAATAGGGACTTCTCTATCACCAATATCACCTGCACATGAATGAGCCAATAATTTTTTACCCCTAAATAAATCTTTAATCGAGCTGTGTCGACGTTTTTCTTCTGAACCTTTGGATCCTTCAAAAACCGTATTTGAAAATACCTCTTTCTCTTTATCCACCCTTTTATTTAAATTCTCTAATTCTCCAACATATACACCATTCCTTAATTTACTACTATCCCACACTACCAATCCATTTTCCTCTACATACACCACATCTTTTTCTACCTCCTCTCTGCCGAATTTATCTACACCTTTTCCAACACCTTTATTAACATAAAAACTATTTTCCAGTTTATCCTCTTGGTGGAGGTCATCATCATCATAATCTAAACACAATAGTCCTTCCAGTTTAACCTCATGGGGGAGGTATGGAAAGTCTTCAGCTCCTTTAGTGCTGGCTTTGATAATAGGTATATCTTCATCGAACTCTTCAGAGTCTGAATCTTCTTCAGTGGGTGGTCTCCTTGATAAACCATCTGGCATAGTAAAAGTCTTGCCAGGCTTATGAACTAAATCAAATGAAAAATGTTGAATAAAAGCTACCCATCTCGTCATGGGTGTGTTCGGTAAACTTGGGGAATTAATCATCTGGATTAACGATTTCGCATCCACTTGCAACTCAAAATGTTGCCCCCACAAAATATGCTGAAGTTTCTTCAGTATTTTTGCCACACCACATAATTCCAATTTTGGTTGAGAATATCTTGATTCAACCTCAGTAAATACTACAGATTCATACCTAACTGGCCTGATGTAACCAGCTTTATCCATCTGAGACAAAACCGCCCCAGCTGCCACCTGACTTGAATCAACTGCTAAATAAATTCTACCAGCATCTTTTCCATAATCTAACTTGTGCAGGACTAAATCCTTCCCTACAACCTCCTTCAACTTCACAAACGCCTTCTCACACTCTTCATCCCACTCCCAGTCTGCATCCTTTCTCGTTAACCGTCTCAATGGAGCTGCCAATGAAGAAAAGTCCTTGATAAACATTCTAACATATACGCAAACGCCTAAAAACCCTCTAACTTCGGTCGTATTCTTGGGTCTTGGCCAGGACTGAATTTTGTTAACTTTCTTCTTGGACATAATCCTACCCTCTCTACATACCACATGGCCTAATATTTCTAAGGCTGGCGCACAACATGAAAATTTTGAACCTGAAATAGTTAAACCAGCCTCTTCAATTCAAAACAAGATTCTTTCTAAAGTAATTGCAAACTCCCAAATGAATTTGCGTATCCCGGGATTCTCTTCCAACACCTGGTTATCATAGTCGGTTGTTGGTCCCTTAATTCCTCCATCATCTATAAAGATTCCAGCATATTGTGGAATTTCATCTTGAAGGATCCAAGCCATCTGAGCTTGATAAACTGCAAACGAATTTGTTGCTCCTTGAGGTAATCTTGTTAACTGTAAACGTCCAAGTGGCGTATCGAATGTAGTGAGAGGCCTTGAGTCCGGATGTAACTCTCTCTCATCATATCCACCCATAATATCTCCCAAACCATAGCACACTCTCCCTGCAAACACTTCAACAAACTCCTCAGCACTAGGTGGTATCCCAGCATCCTTTATTGTAACCCTATTTAATTCCCTAAGATCATGAACAACTCTAAGCTTGCCATTCGGTTTCTTGATACAAAATACAGGACTAGAATAACTTGACGTTGATTGCTCATACAGTCCAGTGCGTATCTGTTCTGTGACAACTTCAATATAGACTTCTTTTAATGCAGCCTGAATAGGAATTGGTTTCTGCTGCCACGGTTCATGACATACCACAGGAATCTTGTAAGGCTCCCCATAGGAATGCTTCAACACACCCCTCTCCTCTTCTACAAAAGAAATAGCCTTCTCTCGCTTGACCATCACATCCAACAACAACTTCTTCTCTTCTCCAGACAACCAACCATCAGGTCCAAAATTAACAACACCCAGTCTCTCAAAAGTGATTCTTGATGTCTCAGAAAATTCAGGAGGATTCTTTACCAAGGGACTTTCATAAGGATCTCTTGATAACCTTGGTCTTCTCAAAGGTGGATTTAATTCAGCAGGTAGCGGTTCATTAATAGGTCGAACTTTATTTGCTACTTTCTTATATTTGGCTGCATCCACATCTAAATAAGCTTGAGGTAAATCATTTACTTTTGTATCGCCATTAATACTTTAATCAAATGAATCTTCTTCATCGCCAGAATCAGAATAAGAAAAATTAGAAAAATATTTTATTTCATTTTTAAATTTTACCCTTTTCTCCTTTCCCTCGTCTAATTTATAAACAGATTTTCCAACACCTTTGCTTCCCTTATCCAACATTAAATCACCTGTAAAGAAAGTTGGCAGTTTAACCTCTTGCTGGAGGACCGGAATTGAATTTTCACAAAAATTATTTTTTTGAGTTTTAATTATACTGAGATTTTTTATTGGATTTTGATAAGATTTTCGCAGTTTACCCTCTTGCTGGAGAACCGGAATAACATTTTCACATAAATTATTTTTTTGTGTTTTAATTATACCGAGATTTTTAATCGTATTTTGATAAGATTTTTGCAGTTTACCCTCTTGCTGGAGGTACATAAACATACCCTTCCAATTTTTATCCAACCTAATTTGGCCCATTTTGCCTTTTTCACCGTTTTTAAATTTAATAGAAAAACCGGGTAAATCCAATAAACATATAGAAAAGTCCAAAACATATTTGCACTCCAAAGTAATATTAACAGAAAATAATTGAGAATCCACTTGAATTATCTCCAAGTGAGCTGACCTATTGCAATCCGGGATCTCATCCTGAGGAGAGATTACAAAATTAGAGCGATCAGCCCCTGCTACCCCAAAAAATGAGGGCATCCATAATAATTTGAATCCTGAATATATTGAAGGCATAACGATAAAAGAAAATTTCAGCCCAGTTTAGGTAGTTTATCCTCATTTCGGAGGAATTAAATTCTTGATATCCCCTGGAGATAATCCATAATTTTGCCCCAAGGGCTTATCCACCGATTCCATAATACCCAAAAATAAACCCCCATAATTTGTCCTACCATTGGACATAAAAAATAAACAACCTTTTTCCAAAATATGAGTGCATCCAATTTATGCACTCTATTATCAAATGCCACTACACTCTTTATTAGTGCAGGGAAAAACATATCCTCCATAAAAATCTCTTCCTGAGATTGAAACAAATCCACCATATCCATATCTTCTTTGCAGACAGTCTCTGCTTCTAAAGACAAAACCTGAGGCAAGAAATCCTCTAAATCCGATTTCAAATCATTTGAAACAAAATTATCCCCATCATCCAAAATTTTGTCATTAATGACAACAATATCTTCATCTTCAAAAATCTCTTCTTTCCAAACAGAAGAGTCAACAAAAATAATATCTTCAGGCTGGACAAAATCTTCAGGAATGGCTGAATCCGAAATTTCATCAGAAACTAGTTCTTTTAAACCATCCTCTTCTATCTCTTGAGCGACCTCAGTGTCTTCTCCAGAGTCCAAATCAACAGAGTTATGAGTATCCAGATGTTCCAAAATAACCTTCTTTAGCACCTCCATACCAGGAATCCTAGTTTCTCCATCTGGAAGATCCTTCATTAAATTCGCATTAATAAGCACCATCAAAACATCTTTCTTAACCTTTTCCCCCATAGCATCCCAAAAAATATACTTTGATGCATTATCATGAAATAAAATTTCATACTCCAACAAATAATCCAGAACCACCTGAAATTCAACCATAAACTGATGATACTGATGCAGAGATGTTACACCACCTTTTGATTCCCATTTCCTAGCTATATCCTTTAGATCCTCCAATGAATAAACTTTTGGCCACCTTTTTTTCATTTCTATCTTAAGCTTTCTCCAATCTTGACCTTTATAACCATCCATAGAAATAACCTCCTTTTCCACCTCTCTGTCCAAAATAAAGAACCTAATCTGCTTCACCATATCCAAAGGTAAAGCACCATCAATAGCAGCTGCAGTTTCATACCTATGTAAAAATCCTTCTAAATCATCTCCAGAAAACTTGGGCCCAACCCAAGATACAATCCTTACTGATGCCCTAACAGGTACACCAGCAGCCAACACAGCAGTTCCACTAGTAGAAGACATCCCAAAACATAAGAAAAGTGTTAACAACCGTTAAAATAACAAGCCTCTTGCAGGCCAATAACAAAATCCAATTAGAGTTCCAGAGAATAAGCCTCTTGCAGGCTAAGAAAGTCCTAGATCCAAGTAAGTCTTTAAAGAAAGCTAGAGAAATCGAACCCCACGTTGGGCGCCAACTATGGTAAGGTAAAATCTTACAGTCGCCTTGCTGTAAGCAGAATCCGGAGGAGATATGTGGATTTAGCTGAAAACCCTGTCCTTCCAATAAAAATAACAAAGTAGGTGTTCTAAATCACTAAGCTAACCAATCTACTTAGATCTGATTGATAAAATAATGAAACTCTAAAATAATTAACGCTTATTGAGATTTAAAGAAAGTAGCTGTTGATAAAAGAAATACTGATAACAACAATTAAGGTGTACCAGTGAAAGATCTGTAAAGATTGACTTTTATGTTTTTATAATAATTTAAATTTTTATGAGACAGCAATAATCAAGTCCCAGCGATGAAGACCTTTCTAAAGATACCCTGTATGAAGTGTTATTTAAACTGTTGAATTGTATTTCTAAGATGTTATGTAAAAAATAATATTGTTATAAGGGTATTACAAGTTATTTTAATTTGTTGAGTAATAAAAAATGAGACTGTGGTAGTCAATGATTAAGCTGTATGATGTGTTCCCCCTTTCAATTTCGAGTTTGAGAAGTGCTTAAGTATTCCTAGTCACGTGCCTAAGTTTTCCCCTCCAGAGCTCTTCCAGAGTCAATCCGGAGCCCGTACGGAGTCGAAACGGAGTCCGTCCGGACTTCCGGACTCAATTAGAACCTTAAAACTATAATAAAAAATCTAGAAAAATTACACATAATAGAGCTACTTCTCCTTTACATACCAAACTAATTTTCGTAGTCTGCGCAGCTCTAATTACCCCGTGAAAATTCATCAAAGTTAAGTAATTTTTGAAAACGTAAATATTTCTATAAGACTTTAAAATTCATTTAAAAATATAAGAAAAATAGTAAAAATTCTGGGAAAATTTCCCAAGGTTCTTGAGTGACTTGACTTGATACTTATAAGTTTTTCAGACCATAAAAATAAGTTTTCTCTGCAAATTAAATTGTTTTCGTGTAGGCATTCGCTCGTGACCAATTTCTTCATATTTTAAACTCCAATAAATTAAATAAAACCCTTTTATAAAAAATAATAACGCCAATCTTGCACGCCGTAATAACTCCATTTACATATTTAGGTGCCATACTAAACTTTAGGCTACCACAACGTATCCCTCCTTGCTGGACTGACTGGTCACTATCCGGGTTCCTCTCATCCTGGGAGCTAGTAAAACCTAAAATGCTAGTCCCTAATGAAAATGTTGGCGCCTTCCTGGCGGTCGCCCTATCTCCTCATCTGAGACTTCCTCATAAAACTCTCTTTCTTTATCTAACTGCCCAGCTCCAGAGTACTTAGTTTCCCAGCCACCATCCTTGGGCGCTACTAAGACTGCTGTTACTGGAACACCATTATCACCAATAATCCTTATTCCTATAGTCTTATTTAAACAATAATCTATAGTCGTCGAATAATACATTTAAAATGGTGTGCCAAAAACTGGTTTAACTACACCCATTGGAGCATAAAAATGTATATCTCTTGTTACTCCCGCAACTCTAGTGCGTACATACCCTGCTACACCTATAACAGGTAACCTAACTCCCCCAATTCCTGTGACAGTGCCTTCGCCATCTTTTACAGGAAGACCTAATTCCACTGCGTCATCCACTGATACCACGTTGATTTGTGAACCCGTATCCACTAACGCTTTAATTTGCTTAACATTTACTGTAATAGTTAAATACCCTAAGGGTCCTGCATAATGTGGTGCCCTAGGTAATCCAATGACTGGCTGAAATGACTGTTCTTCCATATCGAACTCAGCGCAATTAGCAATCCTTTGCTTTCTGCACTTATCCACAATTCCAGTTGCTACATCTGGCGCTACTGCTGTCAGCATCCCCAATGGAACAGAGACTGTAGTCTTCAAACATTCTTCAACTAAATCCTCGGCAGCTTTAGGAAAATCAGAATGAGCCGGGCGCTGCATTCTCCATTTAGGCTGAGTTGTCTTGGCACCAGCTTTCACTCTTCCAGGTGGGTTCTTTGGAGTATTATGCTTTGCTCCTGGCATTCCTTCAGCAGGTACTGCCCTTTGCTGTACTACCTCTGGCTCCTCCAACATTGCCTTCTGTTCTACTTCCTGATGATCCACGCCATAACCTCCAGAGTCCATACCATCCATTTCAACATCCTCGATAGGCGCAAGTGTATTTTCTCTAGTAGTATACCCTACTTCCTCCATATCCTCTGGATTTACATACCTAGCCCCAGCCCTTCTTGTCCTAGTAATTGTAGGTGGGGCCATTTTCTTATGCTTTGCCCCGAACATCTCCAATTGTGCTGCAGTAAGTGGAACTGCAACCGCTCCTTCTTTTACTTTAAAATCTAACACCGTGCAAGTAACTTCAAAATTAACCGACTTCACATCCTTGCCTTTCTCCTTATTTTCCGGCTCTTTGCCCTTACTTGACCTACTTTCCATAGACTTTTTATTAATATGATCAATGACCATGTCTCGCATCCCTTGATCTTTGTCTTTAACCAACTTAGTACCATCTTCCAACATAAGCGTAGTCCCATCCTCGTAAACTACCTTTTTCTCTTTATCCTTTTGAAGAGCATTACACCTCATCCTTGTATGCCCCTCTTTATTACAATAATAGCACACCATAGCGGAAAAACGCAAAGGTTGAGGAGAACTCTTGGGCCTAAACTATTATTTCGCCTTTGCCGCTTAAACTATCTTCTT
Source organism: Hemileia vastatrix (assembly GCA_030280995.1). Classification (NCBI taxonomy): domain Eukaryota; kingdom Fungi; phylum Basidiomycota; class Pucciniomycetes; order Pucciniales; family Zaghouaniaceae; genus Hemileia; species Hemileia vastatrix. The sequence continues at coordinate 6,975,334 of JASXTE010000004.1, forward strand.
CTCCAACTCATCGATTCTTGCCATGACTGAATCTGGATCCTTAGAGAAAATTTTAACCTTAGGAGAAGAGATCTGAGAAGGCGATCGTATGCCTGGCGCATCTTCCTCCATATCCTCATTATCCAGAGCCACCCTTGCTGCACGTAGCTCAACTCGACGCAACCTCATTTCAGCTTTCACTGCCATTTCTACTTCTTCTGATCTGGGATATTTATAATTTCTGTCCCTCTTTTTAACCAGCTTTCCTTCATTATCCAAGCGCCTTTTTGACCAGTCTTCAACTTCTGGAGCTAAGGCTTCACAAAACCAAGGTAACGACGCATTAACATCACTAAAATCTTTGTTACTACCTAAATATTCCACTATACAATCAAAGTCTTCCCTAAGACTTTTAAATTCCTTGGGGTCTCGAAAACCACCTTTAGCCTTGACCCTATTTACCAAAATATCCAGGTCCTTCATCGTATACCTAGTTTCCTTAGTAACTTTTGGCCATCTCTTGAGCATTTGTTCTTTTAGAGCTTACCAATTTTGCTCCTTATGCCCTTTTAGATCCTCTAAATTGTCTTTGAACTCATCAGATACAAAGAATAGTACTTGTTGTACCATATCATATCCAGTTGCTCTATGAACTTCCACTGCTAGTTCAAACCTGCGTAAAAACTTTTTGGTATTAATGCCCGCAAGGCGCAAGCTTTTATCTTTTCACCTAATAATTGTGGTTACCGTTTTTGGAAACGATGCCGAAGAATTGGGCAATTTAACCCTCTCCTGACATCCCTTAGATGTAGTCACAGTAGGATCCATTTGTGAAATATCAAATCAAAACAAAGATCACAAAGAAAAAACACACGCTTGGTAATTAAACCTGACTGTTTTCACGATACAGCCCTACGCTATCCTCTGATAATGGCTATTGATCCAATTATTGTAGACCCTACTACTCTTCCACTGAAGTGCCGGCTTGATTACGTCCTCTTGACAAAACCCTAAAAAACCAAACAATCAAATCAAAAACACTAGTTACAATTATGCCACTGTTGGGACACCAATTGTAGACTGTTGTAAAGTACTAAGCAGTAGACACAATGCAAGATGGGTTGGTTCTTCTTTTTAATTTCTAAAAGAAGCGCCTGCCACTCTTATTTTAAAGACAGTGTAATAATGTGAAACACTAATAATTGGCTAGAAAGTTTATAAGTTGAGATGAGTTAAAGATAAGGAAAAAAAACAAGTATTACTATCTGGATATTTCTATTCTTAATAAGCGCTATTATCCACAGCTACTCCCTCTTCAAGCGCTCTCTTTGAATATGCCTTATTATAGTAATAAAATATCTCTAATAACAGTTAATCCCACTGAATCAATATATTCTCTCTATTTTGCGCTCTTTAATTATACTATATGAAATACACACACAGACGCACGAACTCTAAAAGACTCAGAAATACCTTTTAATATTCTCTCAAACAATTAATCACAAAAGATCTAATATCTTATACTGGGTACTATGACTATAGCTACTTGTATATCTCTATATTGATTTTTCTATGATCTGCTTTTTAAAACAACAACTAATACGATTTTTCTTATTTTTTTATTATTTTTCTTTTTGTAGATAGATCAACCAGTCCTCCTTTTATATTTTTCCAGCGCTTAAGACACAGTTCCCTAATGGATCTCCAGCACTGACTCTAGCGCGACATTAGTAAAACAAGAACTAATCTATTAGTAAACTACGTACACCGCTTGTAGAAACTACAGCGTATAAATCATACCCTATAGTTACTAACACTAGTATTAAATTGTTTCACTGATGCTCCACATATGCGCTTTTAACTATACCTATTAGCGCTGACACAGTGCTACTTCCAGGTTTTACTTATCCTAACGCTGCGTCTAGTTGCCTTAACTCTTGGGTAGTTTTACGATTGAGTCCCCACTCTCTTTGCTTTTAATACTAAGTTCATAGTTCCAACAGCTCGCTTAACTAGTTAGCCTTCTTCATTACTTGTCTCAGTAAGTTATAGCACTTGCCGCGGTACAGTATACTATGCACTTGTGTCGTCCTTAAGCCATAACTCCTTCTTTAATGCGTAACACAAAATTATTTGAAAATCCAAATCCATATTGTTTAGCACTTGCGGTCCTAAATCAATAACACACAATTCCCTATTGTGCGGCACATCCTGCTGCAAAATCGGAGCACACAGACCCTTAATCCTTTTCCGCGCTTCTATTTCTCTTGTTCCTAGAAACACACAAATACATATTCTATTTTTCTACTTCCTGTTGCGCTAACTCCCTTTTATTCTTCCTGGACTGCGCGCGCTGATTGGTCTAAATTCACGCTTCCTGCGAGGAACGTACCACACCGCCCCTCTAGCCACATAGAAATGAACCTTTCCAACTGATCCACCCACACATAACTCAACATGCTCTGATGTACCCATCAGCTCAGTAGTATGCCCTCCAATACTTCTGAGGTTTCCCCCAGTGCCAGATTTAATTGGCAGACAAATACTGGTAGCCAGCTTTAAAGAAATAATATTAATTTGAGACCCTTAAACTACCAGGGCCTTAACCTCTCTACCATTGAGAGTAACCATCAAATAACCTAAAGGTGCAGAAAAATGAGTTTCCACCTCCTCACCAAACTTCTCCACATTTTCACATATATATTCCACCTCTCCTGTGGACACTCTTCTCCTTTTTAGATGCTTCTTCTGCTTTTCTGCAAGGGCTGGACTAATTGTATATAATTTGCCTAAGGATAGAGGGATTTGAAGTTGATTTAAGCTTCCTAAATTCGTTTCCATCACATTCTCATGTCCAGCAACAATGGGCCTCTCATATTGAGCCCTAGATTTCATTACCATGGCTCTTGGCACCTCTTGGGGACCCACATTGCCATCTTCACCCCCCATAATAACATCTTCACTACTAATAACACTAACTCCATCACCAGCTACTTTTACTAATCCAGACCCATCACTGGTCCTCCTTACCCCTTCCATAGGAGTAGGACCACTAAAACTTGGTCTGGGGAGAGATGTCAAATGTACATTCTCCTCAGAATCTGAATCTTCATTCACAGGCATAGGCTCACCATTTAAGTCCAACTTTCCAAAACTAGGAGGCCCCATATCAGCCATCCCCTTCTGCATATTATAAATTTTGTCCTTAGAGAAAGGTTTCTTTTCCAACTTTTTAATTTCTACCTTGTCCGGTTTAGCCCTTAATTGGCTCTGTATGCTATTCTTAGCTTTAGTAGGAGCTGCTCTTCTGGCAGCATCGACATTGTATTCACCCGCCATACAACTTTCCTCTGCCCTAGCTACAGAGGATAACTCCAAACCAGCAAATGAAGTTGAGTATTTGGCCTTATTGACCTCTTTTCTTTTTCCTTTATCTACCTTTTCCACATCTTTACCATCATCAACTTTACCACCTTTAACCTTTTCTTCATCATCAACAGGTAACTCTTCAAACCTGGTCCTTTTCCACAAATACATATTCCTCCTAACCAAATCTGAGGGAGCTTGACCTTCACTGGGCTTGATGAAAGATCCATAAGGGAATTTATAAACTTTTCCATCAAATTTTACTCTACCAGCATCTAAGTCCCTATCCAAAAAATAACATTTTCCAGCCTTGTGTCCCCTCCTATTACAATAAGAACACACCCTGGGCTCGCCATATCCACCTCTAAAACCATTACCACCAGTACCATTGCCATTCCCATCACCAATAACATTTCCAGAAAACTGATTACCATTGCCATTAAATCCATAATTCTTCCTCTCATAACCTCTAGATTGGTAAGAAGAAGAATTTGAGGTTTAAGCCACAGGTGCTCTATTGGCTTTTTTAGTATCTTGAACAAATATCTTTAATTGTTTAGTTAAATTGGCAAAGTGATCCACCATCTTTTTATCTACATTTCCCTCAACTTTATCAACAGGCTGTCCCATCTGAGCCTTCTTGGCTTCTTGAGCTTGAATCATAATATCGTTATTTTCAGCCAATACTTCACAAACCTTGCTAACATATTGAGTACAAGATTCTTGATATTTGTCCAGTTCCATGAGTTTTAAGTAGCCTTGAATATTCTCCATGATGATCTCTAAATCTGGCAGTTTCTGTTCACCATGAGGCAGATCCATAATCAAATTTTTCCTAGACAGTTCTTTTAAAACATCCATCCTAATATCCCTACTAAAAGAAGACCAGAACAGATCCTTGGCCTGATTTTCATGGACCAATTCCTCCACCAAAATCAGATATTCCACCACTTCATCAAACTGTCCACATAAGTTTTTGAAGTCCACCATATTAGAAACACCACCTTAAGCTTGCCAATCACTGACAATCTTATTGAGATCCACCATAGTGTAACTTACACCCCATCTATCAAACATCTCTTTGAACAACCTTATTCAATTAAGCCTTTTATAACCCTCCATAGCAATGACATCCTTTTCCACCTCTCTGTCAACAATAAAAAACCTGATCTGCTTTACCATATCCAGATTAGTAGCTCCATCCACCAAAGCAGAAGCCTCATATCTGCTCAAAAACCATTTAACTTCTTCCCCATTAAACTTGGGCCCATCCCAAGAAACAATCCTAACTGATGGTGTAATAGGAAGAGACACACCAGATTCAGAAGCAGAAAACATCCTAATAGATTAGATTAAAGATAAAGTGTTCCAATAAGTGAGCCTCTTGCAGGCTAAGATAATTAAATTGATAAGAGTTTCAGAAAACAAGCCTCTTGCAGGCTAAAAGTCCAAGTATCAAGTAAGTTCTTTTAAAAGCTAGAAAAATTGAACCCCATGTTGGGCGCCAAATATGGAGGTAGACTCTTACAGTCACCTTCCTGTAAGCAGAATCTGAAGGAGTTGGATAATCAGAGAAAACCCTGTCCCACCAAATGAATTTGTGAGTTTTTTAGATCAATAAGCTTAAAGTCTATTTGATAATAATAAAAAATGAGATCCTGTTTAATTAACTCTTGTTAGGATGATTGAGTGGTTCTTCTGTGCAAAACAACTGAAATGCACCAATAAAGTTACACCAGAAACAATATTTTAAAAGAAAGAAGTTTTAATTTTTTTAGATTTTAATAATTTTTGAGAACAGATACAATAAATGAGTCCCTGGAGTTGAGACCTTTCTAATGCTACCCTATATGTTAATGTTCAAGAGTTGTTGAGTAAGATATTTAAAGTGTTATGTAAAATTATTATTTTATAAGGGTATTATAAATGATTAATTATTTTGTTGACAAAAGAAAAATATGAATAATGGTTGTTAATAATCCGAAAAGAATCTCAATATCAAAACTAAAAGACAAAAAAAACATGTAGAAGACTAAGATTCCCCCCCTCTATCTGATTCTCCTACTCCAGACCTTTCCAACAATACCCTACATGCATAGGATTTACAATAATCTATTCATCTAACAAGCATAATATGTTCTAACCATTGCCACTATAGCCAAACTTTTCTGCAGTGACAAAACTTTGCACTGGTGATCAGACTTTTCTACAGTGACAAAACTTTGCACTGATGATCAGACTTTTCTACAGTGACCAAACTTTACACTGGTGATCAGACTTTCCCATTGTGAGAAAATTTCGCCACAATGAGCTCTTTTTACCATAATGAGCTAATTTTTCCAGAGTGAGCTAAATTTGCCACAGTGAGTTAATCTTGTCACCATGACCAAACTTGGCCACAATGACAGAATTTTTCCAGTACACTTTGCTTTTGCACCGGAAAATCACTGGAGCAAACAGGAGTGCACCAGAGTGCACCAGAAAAAAGTGGCCATTCCAAGTGCACACTTCATTCACCAAAAATACAAATCCATAAAACCATCAAATCACAAAAGAAATACCATATATAACCATTCCAAAACACCAAAAATCAACCCAAAAAAATCCAGTTAACTCCCTTCAACCAAATTAACACCTGGTAACACCATGGTTTTCTTCCAACCAAGATCCAATCAAATTTTCACCTAAGTGGCCTACCCAGATTTGGAATGCCATAATGGACTACTTGCAATTTTCAGTCTAAAGTCTTGACCGACTTTCCAGTGTTCAGTTTAAAGTCTTGAAGGACTACCAGTGTTCAGTTCAAAGTCTTGATGGACTATTGCATAGCAAAGGCAGCCCCTCCTCCATGCACAATTCTCAGCAGCCAACCTTCTGAACTTCCACTCTTTCTTCACCATCTACACATCACAGATAAATCTGTTTATTAATCTCTTTTATTTCCAATTTTGATCCTTCACAGGTTATGGCTGGATCACCAATTTTTGACCCATTGGACCTTCCCTGGTTCACTGCTCCTAAGGACTATGCTTGTAAACAGTGAATAAACATGTGCAGACCTTGCACATTCACTCTTCCTACCTCCCAGGACAAATTCTATAACAGGACCTGTTATTCTTGAAATTCCAAAAAGAAAAGGTGTGACAGAGATCCCAACTAACCAAAACCTCCACCTTCACCTTCACACAAATATATATCTAGGTCACCTACCAGGTCACCAGAGCTTGGACCTGCTTCTTCCTCTTTGTCTCCTGCTCTTTCCAGAAGATCATGCAGTTCTACTCCCAAGACCATGCATAAAAGACCTGCTTTATCTTCCCAAGAATCTGCTTTCCTCTCAGAAGCTTCAGAAAAATTGGTGCCAAAATCAGTTCCTAGGCTGCTGGACTGCATCCAGGTGGCTCTCCTGTTGTCGGGCGGCCCACCCACCTACTCATAAAATGAAAATCAGGCTCAGAACATTCAATTTCAGCCAGAAAACAATCCAAATCTTCTATCCAACACCAATAACTCAACACCACAACCTCCTAATGCTCCCAGAGCAATGAATACCACCACCATATCTTCTTCTGTCAACACCAGAAAATTTAACATCTCTATAAAGCTTCCTAAAAGACACACTACAGACACCAGAACATCCAACACTGTTTCTAAATGCAAAACTCCTGTTACTTCAGGAGAAAACAACTTCACTCTCCTCTGGCCGTCAATTATTCCTCTGATACTTATTTTTCTTCTGGATCTTAATCCAAAAGATTACCATCTCCTGGTCCTTCCCTCAATCAACCTGGCACTCCTCCGCCAGCATCTACCAAACCTGCACCAAGAAATAATATAAACAATAACAACAACAACAGCCCTGCTTCTGCAACCAAGTCACAGGAACCTCCTTCTTCTCCTTCTCAACACCACTCAGAGGATGACCCCAAAAACCCACACCTCCATCTGGTGGACCCTCCTACAACACCTATTCAACACTCTTCAGCCGTCTAGATTCCAGATGCATAAAAATTTGAGGATCTCCCCATCTGTAAGTACCAAAATAAAATAACAAAATTCAATTTTTTCAACAGAGAACAATTATTGAACCAATTCTTTTATTTTTTAGTTGGAATCCCACCTTCTGCAACTGCATTTGGGACTGGCCAACCCTTAGAAACTACTTTGATGCTCGATTACTCTGATATGAAGCAGCAACATAGCATGATGTATTCCAACATGCTTAAAGCATTTTCTCTTCATGGTCCGTTGAATGATTTTGAGAAGAACCTGAGAAAACAACTCCTTGATGACCACTGGAAGATGTCTCAAATTATCAAGCGGAATTTTCAGCACAACATTCCTGCTTCTTCTTCTTCTTCCCACAGTTTACCTTCTGACCCAGTTTCAGACCACTATAACCCGTAAACTTTCTCCAGCTGCCTGCACTACAAAGAACACAGTTCTTCCTATAATCCAAACAAGGAACAAAAACTCCAACACCATCTGGACCAACTGCCAGAGGTTTCTTCATCCCATCATTAAATAAAAGAATATTAAAAAATTACTAAATATAAAAAATAATAACAGCTAACAGATATATCAAAAAAAAATTTTTTTTATTTTATTATTTATTTTTATTTTTATTTTTATTTTTATTTTTATTTTTATTTTTATTTTTATTTTTATTTTTATTTTTATTTTTATTTTTATTTTTATTTTTATTTTTATTTTTATTTTTATTTTTATTTTTATTTTTATTTTTATTTTTATTTTTATTTTTATTTTTATTTTTATTTTTATTTTTATTTTTATTTTTATTTTTATTTTTATTTTTATTTTTATTTTTATTTTTATTTTTATTTTTATTTTTATTTTTATTTTTATTTTTATTTTTATTTTTATTTTTATTTTTATTTTTATTTTTATTTTTATTTTTATTTTTATTTTTATTTTTATTTTTATTTTTATTTTTATTTTTATTTTTATTTTTATTTTTATTTTTATTTTTATTTTTATTTTTATTTTTATTTTTATTTTTATTTTTATTTTTATTTTTATTTTTATTTTTATTTTTATTTTTATTTTTATTTTTATTTTTATTTTTATTTTTATTTTTATTTTTATTTTTATTTTTATTTTTATTTTTATTTTTATTTTTATTTTTATTTTTATTTTTATTTTTATTTTTATTTTTATTTTTATTTTTATTTTTATTTTTATTTTTATTTTTATTTTTATTTTTATTTTTATTTTTATTTTTATTTTTATTTTTATTTTTATTTTTATTTTTATTTTTATTTTTATTTTTATTTTTATTTTTATTTTTATTTTTATTTTTATTTTTATTTTTATTTTTATTTTTATTTTTATTTTTATTTTTATTTTTATTTTTATTTTTATTTTTATTTTTATTTTTATTTTTATTTTTATTTTTATTTTTATTTTTATTTTTATTTTTATTTTTATTTTTATTTTTATTTTTATTTTTATTTTTATTTTTATTTTTATTTTTATTTTTATTTTTATTTTTATTTTTATTTTTATTTTTATTTTTATTTTTATTTTTATTTTTATTTTTATTTTTATTTTTATTTTTATTTTTATTTTTATTTTTATTTTTATTTTTATTTTTATTTTTATTTTTATTTTTATTTTTATTTTTATTTTTATTTTTATTTTTATTTTTATTTTTATTTTTATTTTTATTTTTATTTTTATTTTTATTTTTATTTTTATTTTTATTTTTTTTTTTATTTTTTTATTTTTTTTTTTTTTATTTTTATTTTTATTTTTATTTTTATTTTTATTTTTATTTTTATTTTTATTTTTATTTTTATTTTTATTTTTATTTTTATTTTTATTTTTATTTTTATTTTTATTTTTATTTTTATTTTTATTTTTATTTTTATTTTTATTTTTATTTTTATTTTTATTTTTATTTTTATTTTTATTTTTATTTTTATTTTTATTTTTATTTTTATTTTTATTTTTATTTTTATTTTTATTTTTATTTTTATTTTTATTTTTATTTTTATTTTTATTTTTATTTTTATTTTTATCTTTATTTTTATTTTTATTTTTATTTTTATACCCACTATACTACTAACATAAAAAAATTTGAAAATGAAATTAAAATGAAATAAATAAAATAATTTGTACTAAATAATTATTACAAATGGTATCCCCCAGCCAATATATGAGCTGATCCCCTGATACCTTACCCACATCCAAGTGCACCCTGATGTGGATACACAATTAAATATTTTAAATGATTTTTAATAAAAAAAAACTAGAAATTAAAGAAAATAATAAAAATTGAATCACAGAAATAAATGAAATAAATAAAAAAGTAAAAAAGAATAAAGCATTGCCCGGCCAATTGATGAGACTTTCCCCACCAATGCTTGCCCACATCCAGGTGACCCTGATGTGGTAACACCATAATTTATGTGATTTTTATCCTCTTTACATCCTAATAACCCCCATAAAAAATTATAAGAAAAAAAGAGAAAAAAGAAAATAATCTAAAACTACTATCCAACACAAACATTAAACCAAAATTCAGAAAAAAAAGAGGACATGAGAAAGTCCAATACAAAGAAATGATCACTGGGTGGGCTCCCTTCTTTAAGTAAAAATGATGGGAGACCACCAGTTATCTGCTGCCACTCCAAGGAAACGAAGAAGCTAGTCCAAATCCAGTTTAAAGTCATTGTGGACTAAAACCTGAATATCAAAAGCCAGAATTAGGATTCAACTAGAACAAACAAAACAATTGAAACAGACATTAGGGGGTAACTGTTCTACAGAGCAGCCAGCTCATCAGTTACCCTCACACTTGCCAAAATAAAGTCTAGTAGCCCCCCCTGGGTACCTTCTAACAAAAAAAAACAACATCTAACACAAAAAAACCAAAATTAATAATTGTGAATAGTCAGGCACTTTGTCAGCCTAAATATCCTTAGGACTGAGTATTCCTTATGCTTAAAATAAGATAACCTTAATTAGATTAAGCTTATATCTTAAAAATAAGGTTAAAATAATAATATATATTATTTTATTATATATATATAATTATTATTCTATTATATAATTTATAATAGTTTAAATAGCTTATCCATGGCCTAATAATACTTATTAAGGTGTTAATGGAGTCATAATATACTTATCTTAAGTGATATGAAGTAATTATTGACATACATAAGCTTATATGTATACATAAATCTCATATTCAGTGAAATATGCAGTATATTATGTATATTTAGGTATATAAGTGGGTTTTAGCCCCTTAATAGCCTATAACCTTTGTTTTTCTGCTTATTTTAGGTCATATGGACGAAATCAGTGGATTCACAACGCCTACAGAAGCATAGACACCTATATCAGGCGCATACACCCAGTTTGGACAACTAAAATTACTTCCTTGGATGGTTATTCACGGATTTATGGGTTGGAAATATGTTTTTGGGTTAATATGGATGCTTGGGGATGTTATTGGGGGCTTGGACATTTTATTTGTTTCCTTTATATGCTTTTAGTTTCATTAAATCTCTTTTTGATCTTTTATTTTACCTGTTTCTTTATGGTATCCGCTTTTATCTGGGACTTCTATTTATGGTATGGCTCTGTGTTATTATTAATAGTGATGGAGGGTCCTTACTGGAGGTCTGGGTGTTGAAACTGCTTGAAGTGGACGCCATGGGGAGGTGATGGGCCCTCACAGTGCTGTAATTGCCGGGGATAGCAGTGACATCATCTGGATTGAAGGTCTGTGCACTCCAGTGGATTTGGGTATAAGTAAGGAGGGATTTTGACGGTTTATTATCATCATTCAATTACTACACTTCAAACAAACACTACAATACAATTATTAGTATTCAGAAATATATTATAAAGCCCTTATAAATTGATATTATCTTTATAATAGCTATAACTATATTTTATTCTTCTATTTTCCACCACTAGCACGCATTTAAATCCAAGTATTGTGAGTTTTATTTGAGTATAACTATTCTATTAGTCTTCCCCTGAGGTTTAATCACTAAATCATTTATCAATAAGTAGTAGGACCATAAAATAACACTATTATATCATACTTATATACTAGACTATACTGACAATTGGGGGTCTTTCCTTATATTTTACTTATTATTTAGTATAAGCCTTGGGACGTGATTTTTACCTTAGTACAACTCAAAATTAACCAAATATTTGGGTCTGCTGCATATTAGTGGGTCATCATAACTCATTGATTGCGGAAAAGAATCCTTATAATAATTGTACTAATTTTTTATCATAAAAATTAGATATTTACAGTAGTAACTGTACCCAATATAAACCCAATTTCACTTGGTATTTGGACACCAATATAACACCCAATAAAATTGGTATTTGGCTAAAGCTTGGTAAGCTAATTATTCACCCTTATAGAGGTCTAGTTAAACTTATTATTATATTTTTAACAGATTTTTTCGAATTTTTCTTATATTTTATTTAAATAAATAAAGATATAAATTCAGGGTAAGCTCCATTGCTTTTTTATTAGTAATATAATTGCTAATATTATTTGTCTACTAATTCCACAGAGTTTTTTCCTTTTGTAGACGTAAAATATTGTTATTCTGAACAATATGAGTGCTCCTCAGGATAGTGTAAGTGAACAGCCTGCTTATAATACCAGGTCTAAAGCTAATAAAAACTTTCCAGGACATCACCATGGAGGGACAACAGTACCCCCAACCAGAAAGCATGAGTATAGAGGAAAAGGACGCCCTCTTAAAAAAGATAACTATCAAAAAGACGTCTCCTCCTCTTCAGGATCAACTGTCCCACCTGGCCAAACAGGTTCTGAAGCTAGAGGAATCAAAATCTCTCATGTTCAAAGAAGTAGAGCAGTTGCAAAACAATTGCAAGGTAGGATTTCAGCAGATGAATCAGGCAATGGCAGAATTAAAGGGAGGCCTGCCCAGTCAATCAAATCAGCAACCCCCTACCCAAGGAGGGTCCACTCACTCCCAGGAGAAAATCCTGGTAGACAAATGGAAATGGGACTGGTTTCACCAACAGTGGACAAGCCACAGTTGCAACAGGGATCCACCCCCTCATCTGACTTCCTCAGCTCACCCTTACAAGGGAAAAAGCGCCAAAAATCAGGCCTGGCAACCATCCCTTGGTAAGTAACTTACCCCCTCAGATTAAACATAATACTGATAATTACAATATAGGTAATTCTATTGATGTTAAATCTGTACAAAAAATAGAGGAGGATTTAAGAAATTTGGGTTTTAGAGTAGATACACCTGACTTGTCTTTTATCCATAATAACAGTACTATATACAATGATAATACAGTTAATCCTCAGTTGCAACCACCTACTAGTGAGATGAGTAGTTCACAGGAGAGTGAGAGAATTGAAAAGGAGGACATGGAATATTTTAACAATAATCCAACTGTCCATAGAATTGTTTCAGCATTGTGGAATAGAATGACTGATTGTGAGGAACAGACAGTTAAGCTCACTAGTGATACAATTTCATCCTTAACATTGAACATTTCTCAATTAGCAACACGTAATAAAGAATTAGAGAAGGAACATTTGTCTCTAACTCTTAAATATGATTCATTAAGTAATAAATATAATGACCTTTCAAACAAATTTTGTGAGTTAGAAAAATTATATGAAACACACTTATTAAAAACTGAATCAAGAACAAAGTTATCTTTTGCACAGACAAATCAAAGTGTCTCTGAGCTGCTACAAAGATTAACTAAAGTTGAGATTGAAACTGCCAATCTACTAATGAACCAGGATAATCATAAGTATAATCAATATAATAATAATCCTTTCATTGGCAAAAGTGAATCTCATTCCTTCCCTGTACCACCACAATTAAAACCATCTGGTGGTAGTGTCAAATCTGAAAATGTAAGTCACAAATCCGTGCAGGAAGAAATACAAGACCATTTATCAAAAGTAAATGAGTTGTTGAATTTACCTAAGATTAGTGAGATAAAATCCAATCAGAAGAACTGGCCTAAGATAGATCAGTACCCAACTTATGATGGGGAAGCCAGCTCTGATTGGCAACATTTTATTCAAAGAATTGACAACTTGAAATTCTCATATAAGTTACCAGATGAAGAGATAACATCAAAATTAATTTCTTTATTTAAGGATGTTGCTTTATTATGGTTTGAAGCTGTCTTAAGTGAGGGTAGAGACTACTCTTGGGCTGAATGGAAACAACTTATTGAAAAACAATTTGGAGGTTCTAAATTCAGGCTTACTCAGCAGAGACTGTATGAGAAGACTAGGTATAATCCGTTGAATGGTGACAAACCTATGGTATTTTTAATGAATTTAAACAAAATATTAAAAGCCATTGAGCCTCATATGGATTTTAACTTATGGAAAGATAAGATAATATACAAATTACCTATATCTGTCAGAGACATTGTTGTAGCTAGAACATTAAATGTTACTGAATATTCTGACTTTATTAATATTTGCAATGAAATATTATTGAACCATAAGTATGAATCAAGGTATTCCACTTATAAACAAAATGTTGAACCTGTAAAATCTCAGAATTCAAAAACACTTCAGGAGAAGCAGAAAAAACCTACTGCACCTGTAGTACCTAAAAAGTATGAAACAAATACTTGTTATAAGTGTAACAAACCTTGGGTAAAAGGTCACAAATGTGAGAAAAACATAAATATTGTTGAAAATCAACGTGAATCTGAAACTGAAACTGAAAAAAGTAAAGAATCAAGTGATTATGACAGCAATATCTCATATAGTGATGAAAATGAAGTCTGTATGTTGGAAGATGATTTGTCCATCTTTGAAAATCCAATATTAAATATGGACTCAAATGAATCTTTAATGAATTTTGAGGATGCTGAAATCATTAAGGATATACAAGCTGATAACTTTAGAATGACACCTATCACGGTTCCAGCTATCATTTCTGGTGAAAATGTTAATATAGTATTGGACACAGGAGCTGCTGGTTCAGTTGTTTCCACTAATACATTACAGAAAATTGATAGTGAATATAAGTTTAAGCTTGAACCACTTCAGAATAAAAATTGGAGAGGTTTTGGATCAGTACTACACCCCATTGGTAAATACAAAGCTGCTGTTTTCTTTAAACACCAACATGGTTATGTAAGGGTAACTTGTGACTTTGTAGTAATGGATAATACAAATTGTAGTAACTGTTTTATCATTGGAAATGATATTCTGACTAAATTTGGTGTAAAATTAGACCCTGCTAATAACAATTTTACAATTGGCATGAATGGTAAAAGGAAATTTAAAATAAATTCTTTTAACACAGTCTTACACATTGAGTCAGTAACAAATTCCCTGTCTAAAGGAAGAGAATCCAATGAGTTGGAACTTCTGGAAACAGAAATTTCAAAAGCATCATTTGGCACTCAGATAAGTGAAACTGAGAAAAATAATATTTTGGAATTAATTAAAGCTTTTCCAATGGCTTTTGCACATGGTACAAATGAACTTGGCCTTGTAAAAGATCATGAAATGAAAATTAGTTTAACCTGTGACATGGATAATATTCCTACTAGTCTTAAAAAGAAACCATATCCTGCTTCACCAATGAAGAGGAAAGACATAGAGGATAATATTAAGATGTTATTAAAAATGAACATTCTTGAGAAGGTTGAAACTACACCAAAATATTGTGTAATATCACCAGTGCTAATTTCTTATGAACAAGATAAAGCAAGACTGTGCGGTGATTATAGAGCATTAAATACATTTACAGTAGATGATATTTATCCCTTGCCAAGGATTGCCTCTATACATGCTACCCTTAAAGGTGCTAAATATATAAGTTGCCTAGATGGAAATAAAGGGTACCATCAAATTCCTGTTGAAAAGAATTCACAGAACTTTTTGTTGATAACAACACACATGGGAATTTATAAGTATGTCAGAATACCATTTGGACCAAAAAATGCTCCATCAGTATTTCAAAAGTTAATGGATATAACATTCCATAATGAAATGATTGAGGGATGGTTAATGGTATACATTGATGACATCATAGTGTTCTCTAAAAATTTTGATGAACACTTAATCCATTTAAGGAAAGTATTTCAGAAAATGGATGAAATAAATATGACCCTTGCATTGAAAAAATGTAAATTTGGGTTTGAATCTTTAAAAGTGCTTGGTCATATTGTATCTGGCTTACAAATATGTGTAGACCAAAATAAAGTGGCTGCAATAAAGAATATTGGCATTCCTCAAAATGTGAAGGATGTACAATCTTTTCTTGGAATGTGTGGTTATTATAGACAATATATAAAAAACTACCAATCAATTGCTGCACCACTGACCACACTGATAAAGAAATCAGAAGCTTTCATTTGGAATAATGAAAGACAACATGCTTTTAATAAGTTGAAAGAATGCTTAATGACAGCTCCTATCTTGGGATTACCAGATTTCCAATTACCTTTTGTATTATATACAGATGCAAGCTTTATTGGACTGGGTGCTGCTTTGCATCAAAAACAACTTATTGAAGGTAAAATGTCAGAAGTAGTAATCTGCTATATTTCACGTACTCTGAGAAGTAGTGAATTAAAATATGGTGCTACTCAACTTGAATGTTTGGCAGTAGTATGGGCTCTTGAAAAGCTACATTATTACCTTGAAGACCAAAAATTTGAGTTAATAACTGACTGTAGTGCAGTTAAGTCACTCTTAAACATGAAAACTCCTAATAGACACATGTTTAGATGGCAATTAGCTGTACAAGAATACAGAGGACGGATGACTATTACACATAGAGCAGGAACCTTGCACTCTAATGTAGATCTGTTATCTAGAGTACCTCTGCCTAATAATGATGATAATCCTGCTTATGTTCCTGAGTCAGAGATTATTAACATTTATGGCATTTATATTGTAGATCTTGAGGATGAATTTATGCAATCAATTCTTGATAATTATAATTCAGATCCTGACTTAAGTAAATTAACTACAATATTAAATGATCCATCTAATGCTTCCATGAATGTTTTAATAAAAACATTACCAGATAAGTATAAAGAGGCATTAGAGAAAGGAAAATTTTCCATTGAGGATGGTTTTATATATTACAGGAAAAAATTAAGTAATGTAATTGTAATTCCCCCTTCAATGAAGGAGTTAATGTTAAGTATATGTCATGATGATATATTAGCAGGTCATTTTGACTACCATAAAACATTAACCAGAGTAAAAAACACAGCTTGGTGGATTAACATGTCTGAGGATGTTCAGAAATATGTTGAAACATGTGATTCTTGTCAAAAATCTAAAAGATTAACAGGAAAAAGAGCTGGTTTATTACAACAAATTGAGCAACCAAAAGCTCCATGGGAAATTATTAACATGGACTTTGTAACAGGTTTGCCAATAGCAGGGCATAAGAGTTATAACTCCTGCTGGGTAATTGTAGATAGATTTACAAAGATGTGTAAATTTATTCCTACCCACAAAGAGGTTTCTGCAAAGGACTTAGCTTTTTTATGGTGGACACAAATGTTACATACAGCAGGTTTCCCCAAAGCAATAGTTTCAGACAGAGATCCTAAATTTACTTCTGAGTTCTGGACGTCACTTATGGATGTTTCAGGGTGTCAATTAAAACTTTCTACAGCACACCATCCACAAACTGATGGGCTAGCAGAAAGAATGATACAAACCTTAGAAGATATGATAAGAAGATACTGTGCTTTTGGTCTAAATTTTAAAGACAATGACAAATTCACGCATGATTGGGTAACCCTTATCCCAGGTTTAGAATTTGCATATAATAGTACAGTACATTCTGTCACTGGCAAAAAGCCATTTGAGTTATGGTTGGGTTATGTACCTAATACCCCTGCTAAAACTCTTAATAAGTTACCTAGATTGGATATTCATCCAGGTACTAAATCTTTTCTTCAGATGCAAGAACTATGCAGAAAACATGCTCAAGAATGTATAAATAAGGCTTTTGAGTATGAAAAGAAAAGATGGGATAAAGCCCATAAAGAACAAATGTTCAAAGAGGGTGATGAAGTCCTTATTTCAACGCTACATTTCAATTTAAATGGTAATGTTAAATTGAAGGATCCATTCATTGGACCATTTGTAGTTAAAAAGATGGTTGGTAATAATGCTGTTGAGGTTATTCTATATGCACCTTATGATAGAAAACATCCAGTATTTCCTATTTCTCTTATAAAACCATACCATTCTAATGATACTGCTCTCTTTCCAAGAAGATCAGGAAGGCATAAACAGCAACCTGAAGAAATAGTGGAAAAAGCAGAAATTGAAAAGATACTTAAAAAGAGACACCTTACAAAAGAAAAGGGAGTTGAGTATCTACTAAGATTTAAAAATAAATCAAGTGAATATGACCAGTGGATTCCAGAAAATGAAATCTCTGATCTTAAAAATCTCTTGAAAAAATTTAAATCTAAATAATACTGTTCATTCAGTATGTGTATTATAAAAATTATTTTTTATTTTATTATTTCATTCCTTAAGATTAATTAAAATGTCTTAACATTTTTTTTATTGTTTTTTTTGGGGTGAGGGAGTGTCAGCCTAAATATCCTTAGGACTGAGTATTCCTTATGCTTAAAATAAGATAACCTTAATTAGATTAAGCTTATATCTTAAAAATAAGGTTAAAATAATAATATATATTATTTTATTATATATATATAATTATTATTCTATTATATAATTTATAATAGTTTAAATAGCTTATCCATGGCCTAATAATACTTATTAAGGTGTTAATGGAGTCATAATATACTTATCTTAAGTGATATGAAGTAATTATTGACATACATAAGCTTATATGTATACATAAATCTCATATTCAGTGAAATATGCAGTATATTATGTATATTTAGGTATATAAGTGGGTTTTAGCCCCTTAATAGCCTATAACCTTTGTTTTTCTGCTTATTTTAGGTCATATGGACGAAATCAGTGGATTCACAACGCCTACAGAAGCATAGACACCTATATCAGGCGCATACACCCAGTTTGGACAACTAAAATTACTTCCTTGGATGGTTATTCACGGATTTATGGGTTGGAAATATGTTTTTGGGTTAATATGGATGCTTGGGGATGTTATTGGGGGCTTGGACATTTTATTTGTTTCCTTTATATGCTTTTAGTTTCATTAAATCTCTTTTTGATCTTTTATTTTACCTGTTTCTTTATGGTATCCGCTTTTATCTGGGACTTCTATTTATGGTATGGCTCTGTGTTATTATTAATAGTGATGGAGGGTCCTTACTGGAGGTCTGGGTGTTGAAACTGCTTGAAGTGGACGCCATGGGGAGGTGATGGGCCCTCACAGTGCTGTAATTGCCGGGGATAGCAGTGACATCATCTGGATTGAAGGTCTGTGCACT
The DNA here is from genome assembly GCA_030280995.1 of Hemileia vastatrix. Classification (NCBI taxonomy): domain Eukaryota; kingdom Fungi; phylum Basidiomycota; class Pucciniomycetes; order Pucciniales; family Zaghouaniaceae; genus Hemileia; species Hemileia vastatrix. Next base: position 6,994,108 of record JASXTE010000004.1, read on the forward strand.
CCAGTGGATTTGGGTATAAGTAAGGAGGGATTTTGACGGTTTATTATCATCATTCAATTACTACACTTCAAACAAACACTACAATACAATTATTAGTATTCAGAAATATATTATAAAGCCCTTATAAATTGATATTATCTTTATAATAGCTATAACTATATTTTATTCTTCTATTTTCCACCACTAGCACGCATTTAAATCCAAGTATTGTGAGTTTTATTTGAGTATAACTATTCTATTAGTCTTCCCCTGAGGTTTAATCACTAAATCATTTATCAATAAGTAGTAGGACCATAAAATAACACTATTATATCATACTTATATACTAGACTATACTGACACACTTGAAGACCAAAAGAATTTCCAGTTTAAAGTCATAGAGTACTAAAATCTGTGAAGAAAAACCAATGTTAGGGTTCAACCAAATTAAGAGAAGGGGTTGGAAACAAACAATCTGGGGTAACTGTTGATAGAGCAGCCAGCCCATCAGTCACCCCCACACTTGCCAAGGCAAAATCTAGAAGCCCCACCCATAGGTAGTATCTTAGAAACGTTTCCAACAAAACAGATGCACAGCATCACCTCAAAATAATCCAAATTTAAAGAATGTTCCATAGTTTATCCTCTTTGAAGAGTCACTCTTCTTCACTTCTTGTGCCTCTAGGGTAAAATATCTTCACCTGATCAGCAGCCACACTCTTCTTTAAGACTGCAACATCTAACTCCCCCAAAAGATAAGAACCTTTAGACACCTGAGATCTGACTCTGTAAGGTCCATTCCATCTGTCAGCAAACATTTTTTGCCACTGACTATCCAAACTTCTATTATACACCAAAACCAAACAACCAGGTTTCAAGGGATTCCTGAGTCTATGAGCCAACTTCTTGTCCCAGTATCTGACTGATTGATGTCTTATCTTCATCGTTCTAGCGTATGCCCTCTCTTGGCATTCCTCATAACATTCTAAATGTTGCATCCTGGAACAGATCAAATCTTCTGTTGAGCACAAATCATCCCAGTCAATTCCAAGATAAGAGACGGATTCCTAATCCACTGGTAGAAAAGCTTCTGACCAAAAATCGATTCATGAGGAGAATATCCAGTTGTCATTCTCACAGTGACCCTATCAGCAAATAACACCAAGGGTAAATAATGCCTCCATTTTTCAGCGCTATCTCCACACATCTTCACCAAAGAATTCTTGATAACTTGATGGCCTTTTTCAACCATTCCTTCAACTTCAGGATAATAAGGTGTAGCCACTCTAACTTTAGAACCAATACTTGCCACAGCTTCTTTGAACTCAGCTCCAAACTCTGGCCCTCTGTCAACAGTCACCAACTTCATCAACCCATATATAAATACCCATTCCTTCTTCAAAAACTCTGCAACACTTTTGGCAGTCAAATTAACCAGAGGTGCTGCCTCCACCCAACCAGACAAATCATCACAGGAAACAATCAAGTATTTATACCTGCCCTCTTTACTATGGACAGCATCTTAACTGACTCTTCCAAACACAGTTGATTCACCAGTAGCACAGTCAACCTCTTAAGGTTTCAAGTGACTTCTTCTTTGACATTCTTCACAAGATTGAACCCAACCCTGCACAGCCAACTTCATAACTGGCCACTGAAATCTGTCTGTTACTTTTCTATAAGTCTCCCCAAAGCCTCTATGACCAAGGTCTTCATGCAAAGACTTTAGCACCAACTCTTGACCCTTCTTCTGAGTCACCACAAATTGAGGATTTAAAGGTCTCCTCCTCATCACCGTGTTCCTGACACATAGAATCTAGGACTTTTCTTCTTGATTTCAAGCAAAGTATTTTCATCACAAATATCTGGCCTCTCCAAGGTCAACAGATATCCAACCAAAATAAAATAGAACCCATTCTTACCCCAGGTATCATCTTCAGAATCCAATAACACAAAATCCAAGGATACAACCCTATCATCAAAATCACCAGTGTACACATGAGCAACACAACCAGCCCATCCAGGAAACCAATTCCTTAACTTTGGTAAATCCCTTCCCTTCCACTGAATCTTATGAGAATGCAGTTCACTAACAAAACACCATTTTCCAGATTTAAGCCATCCCAAACAAAATCTTCATCTTCATCAAAAAAAACATTCTAATCACCAGAGACAAGATCAGAACAATCCAGTTTATCTTCTTGGGGGAGGAGAGAACAATCATCCAGTTTAGCCTCATGGGGGAGAAGAGAAAAATCTTCAACACCCTATGTGCTGGCTCTAACAAGTGGGCCATCTTTCTCAAACTCTTCAGGATCAGAATCTTCATCTGTGGGTGGTCTTTTCGACAATCCATCTGGCATTGTAAAATTTTGACCAGGCTTGTGCACCAGATCAAAAGAAAAATTTTGAATGAAGGCCACCCACCTAGACATTGGAGAATTTGGGAGACTAGGTGTGTTGATCATTTGAACCAGAGACTTAGCATCCACCTGCAGCTCGAAATGCTGCCCCCACAAAACAGTTTGTAGCTTTATTAAGATTTTGGCTACACTGCACAATTCAAACTTTGGCTGAGAGTACCTAGATTCCACCTCATTAAAAACCACAGACTCATACCTTACTGGCCTGACCTTCCCAGATTTATCTTCTTGAGACAGAACAGCAGCAGAAGCAATATAACTTGAATCCACCACCATATAAATTTTTCCAGCCCCTCTACCATAATCCAACTTGTGAAGAATAATATCTTCACCCACCACCTTCTTCTAATTCTGGAAATCCCTTTCACAGTTTTCACTCCATTCCCACTCTGCATCTTTCCTGGTCAACCTCCTTAAAGGTGAAGCCAACAAAGAAAACTCTTTAATGAAAACCCTGACATACACACAAACTCCCAAAAATTCTCTGACTTCGGTTTTATTTTTAGGATTTGGCCATGAATGAATTTTATTAACCTTCTTCTTTGCCATAATCCTCCCTTCTTTACATATCAAATGCCCAAGAAATTCCAGAGCAGGAACACAACAACAAAAATTTTACTCAGAAATGGTCAAGCCAGCCTCTTCAATTCTAAACAATACTCTCTCTAGAGTAATTGCATATTCCCAAACAAACCTCCTTATACCTGGGTTTTATTTCAGCAATTCATTTCCATAATCAATGAAGGGTCCTTTAATTCCACCATAATGAATTAAAATACCAGTATGAGTAGGAAACTCATCCTGTAAAATACAAGCCATTTGTGCTTGATAAACTGCTACTGAATTAGTTGCTACTTGAGGCAACTTAGTGAGCTAAAATATCCCCAGAGGAGTCTCAAATGTTGTGAGTGGCCGAGAATCAGTGTGATTTTCCCTTTCATCATAACCACCCATAATATCACCCAAACCAGAACACACTCTTCCAGAAAAGGCTTCCAAAAAGTCTTCTGCACTTGGACACATCCCCACCTCCTTGATCGTAACTCTATTCAGGGCTCTAAGATCATGTACCACCCTGAGCTTTCCATTCTGCTTTTTAACACAGAAAACTGGACTTGAGTAACAAGAAGTTGATTTTTTGTACAATCAAGTCTTGACTCTTTCCATAACAATCTCTACAAAATCATCCCTGATAGCAACAAGAATCGGAATAGGTGTGATATGACAAGGCTCATTACAAACCACAGGAATCAAGTAAGGTTCCCCATAAGAGTGTTTCAACACACCCCTTTCCTCTTCAATAAATTCCACTGCCTTCTCCCTTAGCACAATAACTTGCAACAACAACTTCTTTTCATCCTTGGATAACCAACCATCACGACCAAAATTTAAAACCTTCAACCTTTCCATTGTCACTCTAGCAGTTTCCTCAAAATCAGAAGGATTCTTCACCAGAGGAGTACAGTACGGATCTCTTGACAACGGAGGTCTCTTCAACAGAGGATTAAAACCTACAGTCATAGGCTCATTGACAGGCCTAATCATCTGTTCCACCTTCTTGTACTTTGCAGCTCAACCGTCAATTCAAAGGATCTTCAGGACATCTTCTCCACCAGACATGGAAAAAAAACCAAGGGTTTCCCCATTGCTCATCTGTGTGGCCAAGGTAATGTTTTTGAAATGTGTAGAAGAAACCCTAGCTGTGCACAATTGGGAGGACTTAATTTTACTCCCCGATCTCAGCACTCCAAAGCTTTTCCGCATTCCCACATCTTCTTCTTCACTTCCATCTACCAAATCTTCAAATCTTTATTCATCTTCTGAATCATATCTTCTAAAACTTTGCAGTTTATCTTCATGCGGGGGGCCCAAAACATAATTTTGCTGATCTTAATTCTTCAACAAATCTTGCAGTTTAACCTCTTGCAGGAGGCCCAAAACTGGATCTTTCTTATCTTTACAAAAATATTTTAAATCTTCTTTCTTCATTATCTTCAGATTTTTTTCTTGACTTTCTTCAATAATCATGAATTTTCTTTTCTTTTCTTGGGTTTTCTTCTTGCCCACAATTTTAACCAGGGTTTCTCCAATGCTCACAGATGTGGGTAAGGTAATGTTTTTGAAAGGTGTAAAAAAACCCTAGCAGTGCACAATTGGGAGGATGTACTTTTACACCCCAATCTCACCACTCCAAAGCTTTTCCGCATCTCTTTCAATAAAGATATATAACCCATCTTCCATTTTGAACTTGAATTAAATATCATTGAAAATCTTGAAAAAGAACAGAGACTTGATGAAAAAATTGAAAAATACTTGCAGTGAAGAGAAACATTAAAAAGAGAAAGTTGAAAATCCACTTGGTATATCTCCAAGGGAGCTGACCTACTACAACCTGGGAGTTCCTCATCTTGGGGAGAGGTTGTAGAACTTGGATGATTAGCCCTCATCACTCTAAAAAAGACAGACTCTCATTAGAGCCTGAGCCACACTCCAAAAAACCAGAGGCGGCACCCACTTCCCTTCTTCTCCTACAACAATCCATGCTTTAACACATGGATGACAAACCAGGCCTGGTCTCCCAACCATCATCTCCAGGAGATGACAACCTCATGTGAAGTCTTCTTTTGTCTTCAACAGTCAACTTCAAACTGATTCCCATATAAAATTGATAACCAATTCTTGCCTGGAAATCCATCAAGAATGGCCGACCCAAAACAGCTTTTACTTTACCTTTAGCAATGTAAAAATGAACTTTTTCAGAGGCTCCACCAACATCCAACTTCACAAATTCAGAGGTTCCCATAAACTCAGAGACATGGCCACCAATCCCTCTCAAATTCCTACCAATACCAGTTTTGATGGGGAGGCTTAAATAAGTAGCTTCAAACAAGTAAATAAGGTTGATCTGAGAACCTGAATCCACCAATGCCCTAGCCTCCCTGCCATTCAGAGTGATGTTGAAATATCACAGAGGTGAAGAAAAATGAGTTTCAAACCCCTCACCAAACTTTTCAGTAGAGTTACAAATGTATTCTACCTCCCCAGAAGAAACCATTCTTTTAGTCAAAAACTTCTTTTGTCTATTAGCCAACCCAGGAGTGATAGCATACAATTCCCCATAATTGAGGGAAACCTGACCCTGCTTCATCCTTTCCAGAACAGAGTCCATAAAATTAGATTGGCAAAAAACTACTGGCCTCTCAAAGTGAACCCTTAGCTTCACTACCTTGGTCCTAGAATTTTTGTGAGGACCAGAACCACCAACAAATTTTCCATCTATAGGAATCAAACCTGATCCCTCACAAGAACCCTTGAATCCAGCAGGCTTTGGAAATGAAGCCAAAGGGACATCCTCCTCAGAATCAGAATCCACATCCTTAGGCATTGGCTCTCCATTCATGTTCAATGCCCCAAAACTAGGGGGGCCCAAATAAGCAATACCCATCTGAATCTTGTACAGCTCCTCTTTACTTAACTTTTTTCTAGCTGCACTCAGCTTAGGATCCACCTTAGAAGCCTTAGGCTTTGGTTGGGTCTGAGTACTGCTTTTAGGCCTTCCCGCCTTTCCTGCTTCTACATCATAAAATCCAGCCAAACATTCCCCACTTGACTGTCCACCACAAGAAAAATATTCCAACCCACCAAAGGAAGTAGAAAAAGAGACCCTATTAACCTCCTTCCCTTTTTGCTTGAACTCAACATCTTCCTTACCAGAATAATTCCCCTTATCAGGAATATCCTCAAACCTTGGCATCCTCTGATTGAGACAAGCCCTTCTCCTGACCAAATCAACAGGAGCCTGCCCCTCACTGGGCTTCACAAATGAGCCATCTGGGAAGTTGAACACCCTCCCATCAAACTCCACCTTTCCATCTGACACATCTCTGTTCAGAGCCCAACAATCATTGGACTTATTCCCCCTCCAACTGCAGTAAGATCATACCCAAGGATCACCCCTACCAGCCCTCTTGTCAAAATCTCTAGGCTGAAAAGGAGCCTTATTGGCCTTCTTAGCCTCCTGCACAAAAATGTGACGCTGTTTTGTCAGGTCAGCTAACTTCTCCACCATTGGGTCCCTCTCCTGTTTTTAAACCTTCAACATGTTCTTTTTCTCCTTCTCTACCCTGCTCCCCTCTTCAGCCAAAACCTCACTGACTTTGCTGACATATTTGGCACACCCCTCTTGATAGGTGTCCACCGCCAATAACTTAAAATGGGCCTCCATAGACTCCTTCACCTTGTCCAAGGCAGGAAACTTCTGATCCCCATTAGAAAGAGTCTTCATTAAGTCCTTTCTTGACAGCTCCTTCAACACATCCATCCTGACATCTCTAGCCAGGGCAGACCAAAAAACATCCTTGGCAGCATTTTCATGTGCCAGCTCCTCATCTTCCACCAAATATTCCACCATAGGATTAAACTGCAGCAGAAACTTCCTGTAACTATGCAAGTTACCAACACCACCAAAAGACTGTCATTCACCGACAACCTTGTTCAGATCCACCATAGTGAACCTGAAACCCCATCTATCCACCATCTCCCTACACAACAACTTCCAGTCCCTCTTCTTGTAGCCAGGCATGGCCAGAACCTCCTTCTCTACTGCCCTATCACCAATGAAGAAAATAATCTGCTTCACCATGTCCTGGTAAGAATCATCATCCACAACAGCAGCAGTTTCATACTTCTCCAGAAACCACTTCACATCTTCACCATTAAACTTGGTGCCATCCCAATTTTTAATCCCAACACACTCCCTAACCATCACAGAAGCAGGACCTCCCCCCCCCCACTGACAGTCACCACAGGAATAGAAGAACCAGAAGCCATTCTTCTAGACCAAAATCATCAAAAAAGGGCCAATCAAAGACAACAGATATTCCAAGGAAATAGCAGATTTTTACCCCACAATGAGAGCCAGAAATGTAGACAATCCTATAGTGCTAGCTATAGGCCTTGACCAAGGGAGTTGGAGTAAAACTAGAGAGAAAAACCCCTGTCCCTTTAGAAAAATAAATTGAGATTTACCTGCTACAGTAAATTGGTTCCTGTTTGCTAAAGCCCCTTTTCCAACACCCTTGACTTCCTGATCAGCCAAGAAAGTAGTCTCTAGACAGACTACCAAAGCAAAGAACTGAAATTTAGACCAATTTCCACACCAGGGAAAGCAATGATACTTGATGTAGGTTGCAAATCCACACCATAGACAGCAATAATACTTGATATAGCTTGCAAGAATATACCAGAGAAAACAGTAGCCAAGTTAAGTTAAATGAAGAACTCACTTTGCAACAAACACATCCAATTGTGGCCAAAAAACATTGAAAACTGAGTGAGGAACAAGTATATCAACTCTGGATGGTTGTATGATAATTAAACTTGCCCCAAACTGTCTTATTCACCATATACACACTGACCACTAACTGAGAGCCCATTCACACCAACAAATTTGGCTTTCTTTGCCGCCAAATCACATAAAACCTCCCTAGAAACGCTTCCCAGCCCTCTAGCACTGAGGCGGGAGGTCCTCCTGATGTCGGGAGGTTCACCTGAGGCTGCCTGACCACCCTGAAGCCAGAAAACCACCAAAAACCACCAAAAGTACCAAACTACTTTGAAAAATCAACTACAACTACTAAAAACTTTAAAACATGTAATTATGCTATAAAAACATTGAGAAATGAAATGTAGAGAAAATTTAGCTCATTCCAACGGTACTATGCACTTAACCCTAAGACTTAAGGTTAGCCTGTAAAACACAAAAAATAAAATTCAACAGAAATATTTTTAAATAAAAGATGAGAAATTGTCCCATAAATACTTATACTATGAAAAATGTCAACAGGACATAAAATATGGAGAAAAACTGGGGCTATCCAATGGTAGTATCTACATCCCTGTAGTCCCAATATTTGCTGAGTGACCAGAAAAACACCTAATTATTTAAACAATGCCTTTTAAAGCATACCAAAACAACACCAAATAAACCAACAAAGGGCTCCACCAATGTTGGAATACCACAACAATTCCAGCAATAATTTCTGGAGAATATGTTAATATAGTATTGGATACAGGAGCTGCTCGTTCTGTTGTTTCTGCATATACATTACAGAAAATTTATAGTGATTATAAGTCAAAGCTTGAACCCCTTCAAAGTAGAAATTGGAGAGGTTGTGGATCAGTTCTACACCTCTTCCCAATTAGCATGAATGGTAATAGGAAATTTAAAATAAATTCTTTTAACACAGTCTTACACATTGATTCAGTAATAGATATTCCTTGCAAAGGAAGAGAATTCAGTGAGATGGAACTTCTGGAAACAGAAATTTCAAAAGCATCATTTGGCACTCAGATAAGTGAAACTGAGAAGAAAAATATTTTGGACTTAACTAAAGCAATACCAATGGCTTTGCACATGAGACCAATGAACTTGGCCTTGTAAAATATCATGAGATGAAAATTAGTTTAACCTTTGAAATGGACAATATTTCTGCTATTCTTAAAAAGAAACCATACCCTGCTTCAACAATGAAAAGGAAAGACATAGAGGCCAATATAAAAATGTTTATAACATGAACATTATTGAAAAGGTTGAAACTACACTAAAATATTGTGTGATCTCATCAGTGCTAATTTCTTATAAACAAGATCAAGTGACACTGCCGTGACTATAGAGCCTTAAATACATTTAAAGTAGATGATATTTACCTCGTGCCAAAGATTGCCTCTATAAATTCTACCCTTAAAGGTGCTAAGTATATAAGTTGCCTAGATGTAAATACAGGGTACCATCTAATTCCTGTTGAAAGCAATTCACCAAACTTTGTGTTGATAACAACACATATGTGAATTTATTAATATGTCAGGATTCTATTTGGACCAAAAAATGCTCCTTCAGTATTTCAGGAGTCAATGGATATAACATACCATAATGAAATGATAGAATGATGGCTAATGGTATACATTGATGACATCATAGTGCTCTTTAAGACATATGATGAACATTTAATCCATTTAAAGAAGGTATTTCAGAAGATGGATGAAATAAAAATCACCCTTGAATTGAAAAAATGTAAATTTGGGTTTGAGTCTTTAAAAGTGCTTGGTCACATTGTATCTGGCTTACAAATATGTGTAGACCAAAATAAGGTGGCTTAAATTAAAAATATTGTAATTCCTCAAAAAATAAAGGATGTACAATCTTTTGATGGAATGTGTGGTTATTATAGACAATATATAGAAATCTACCAATTAAGTTCCGCACCATTTACAACACTGATAAAGAAATCAGAAGATTTCATTTGGAACAATGAAAGAAAACAGGCTTTTGATAAGCTGAAATAATTTTTAAAGACAGCCCCCATCTTGGGATTGCCAGATTTCCAATTACCTTTTGTCTTGTATAATGATGCAAGTTTTATTGGTTTGGATTCTTCTTTCATCAAAAACAACTTATTGAAGGAAATATGTCAGAATTAGTAATTTGCTATATTTCACATACTCTAAGAAGTAGTGAATTGAAATATGGTGCTACTAAACTTGAATTCTTGGAAAAAGTATGGTTTCTGAGAAGCTACATTATTAACTTGAAGACCAAATATTTGAGTTAATAACTGACTCTAGTGCAGTTAAGTAACTTTTAAAAATGAAAAATCCTAATAGGCATATGTTTATATGGAAAGTAGCCTTAAAAGAATACAGACGACAGATGAGTATTAAACATAGAGCAGGAACTTTATGCTCCAATGTAGACCTGTTATCTAGAGTACCTCTACATAATAATGATGATAATCCAGCTTATGTTCCTGAAAAAGAGATTATTACCATTTATGGCATGTATATTGTATATCTTGAGGATGAATCTATGTGATTAATTCTTTATAATTATGCTTCAGATACTGAATTAAATAAAATTACTACAATATTAAATGATCCATATAAATCTTCAATGAATTTTTTAATAAAAACATTACCACAAAAATACAAGGAAGCATTAGAAAAAAAAAATTTCCATTGAGGATGGTTTTATATATTACAGGAAAAAATTAAGTAATGTAATTGTGATTCCCCCTTCAATGAAGGAGTTAATTTTAAGTATATTTCATGAAGATATATTAGCAGGTCATTTTGACATCCATAAAACATTAACCAGAGTAAAAAATACAGTTTGATAGATTAACATGCCGGATTATTCTCAAAAATATTTTCAAAAATGTGATTCTTGTTAAATATCTAAAAGATTGATGGGCAAAAGAGCTGGTATGTTTCAACAAATTGAGCAGACAAAATATCCATGGGAAATAGTTAACATGGACTTTTTAACATGTTTGCCAATAGCAGGTCATAAGAGTTATAACTCCTTCTGGGAAATCATACATAGATTTACAAAAATGTGTAAATTTATTCCCACCCACAAAGAGTTTCTGAAAAAGACTTAGCTTTTTTATGATGGACACAAATGTTATATATAGCAGGATTCTCTATAGTAATAGTTTCAGACACAGATACAAAATTTTCTTCTGAGTTCTGGACATCACTTATGGATGTTTAAGGTTGTCAATTAAAACTTTCTTCAGAACACCATCCACAAACTGATGGGCTAGCAGAAAGAATGATACTAACCTTAGAAGATATGATAAGAAGATAGTGTGCTTTTGGTCTTGACTTTAAAGACAATGACGAATTCACTCATGATTGGGTAACCCTTATCCCAGGTTTAGAATTTGCATACAATAGTACAGTACATTCCGTCACTGGCAAAAAGCCATTTGAGTTACGGTTAAGTTATGTACCTAATACCCCTGATAAAACTGTTAATAAATTACTTAGATTGGATATACATCCAGGTACAAAATTTTTTCTTCAAATGCAACAATTATGCAGAAAGAATGCTCAAGAATGTATAAATAAGGCATTTGAGTATGAGAAGAAAAGATGGGATAAAGCCCATGAAGATCAAATGTTCAAAGAGGGTGATGAAGCCCTTGTTTATACAATAAATTTTAATTTAAATGGTAATTTTAAATTTAAAGTTCCATTCATTGGACCATTTGTAGTAAAAAAGATGGTTGGTAAAAATGCAGTTGAAGTTATATTATATGCACCATATGATAGAAAACAACCAGTATTTTCTATTTCTCTTATAAAACAATACCATTATAATGATTCTGCTCTATTTCAAAGAAGATTAGAAAGGCATAAACAGAAACCTGAATAAATAGTTGAAAAGGCAGAAATTGAAAAGATACTTAAAAAGAGACACCTTACAAAAGAAAAGGGAGTTGATTATCTATTAAGGTTTAAAGATAAGTCAATGAATATGAACAGTGTATTCAAGAAAATTACACAGGCTAAAAAAGGTATGTTTCTCTTAGTTTTTTGATTATTTTTGTTACACCTCTCACTCACTTCAACACATCCACCCTCCAGACCCTTGGCTTCACCCCACCACGCCATGCCCCTCCATTTCCTCATTCTTGGTAAGTCTTCTGTTTAATTTTTGTTTATTCCTTTCCACCTCCCACTACCCTATGCTCGCCATACTCCACTCCACCCAACCTACACCACCACCTCCTCAACCCCCTCCTCAACCCCCTCCACCTGACCACCTAAACCACCTCTGCCTCAATCCCCTCCACCCAACCTCCAACACCACCAACTCAACCCCATCCAGAAACCCCCTCAACCTCAAACCTCTTTACCCAGCCTCCACCACCTCTACCTCAACCCCATCCAACAACCCCCTCCACCAATCCACCACCACCACCACTTTTACCACCAAACCACCACCATCACTTCCAAGAATCACCCACCTCCCACCTCCATGGTAAGTTGTTCCTTACTTTTTTTCATCTGGCTCACTACACACTCCTCCACCTCTACCAGCACATCTATCACCCAATCTCACCATCCCCAACTCCCCCAACACTTTTCCCACCTCCACCTGTATCACCTACCCCACTACTACCTCACCCCTTTACTTGACCACCCTCACAGCCACATCCTTCACCTCACTCCCTAAACCACTTTTCCACCTCCATTGTAAGTATTTTCCTTTTTAATTTACTTTTTTTTATCTCACTCACCATTCTTTCCTGCACCTCATCACCTTGAAACACTGCCCCAAACTTTCCCACCTTTCCCACCTCCTACATCAGCTCCACCCACTCACCTCAACCCCCACCCACCTTCTTGATTTCCTCCAACCCCACCTACCCACCTTGCTACCCTCCTATCCCAATCATGCACCACCCCACCCGCCCACATCACATCCCTCCACCCTCACTTCTCCACCTTGCTCTCCTAATCCCCCACCCACCCACCTGGCCTGCCAATGGATCCAACTCCAGCTCTTCTTTACCCAACTATTCCCACTCCTCCCATTCATTTTTTCCCAACCCACCCATCCAATCTCACCACCAACTTTTCCTTCCCACCCACCTTCACCCAATTCACCAATCCACCTTGCACCCTTCCACCCTCACCCATCCATCTTGCTCTTGTCCACCCCCAAACACCCACCTTGCCCCCTCCAACTCCAACTCCACCTCTTCACCACCCACCTTTTCCCAACTTCACCTTCACCTCCACCTGTCCACCCCCACCTTTCCAACACTCACCACTACCCAACCAGCTCCACCTTTTCCCACCTATACTATGCCCACCAAAATAATTCTTAATTTTAAGTAGTGGAGAAATCATGGTCAGAAATGTAGGGAATGGTCAGTGTTGTTGAAAGTGAAAACAATGCCTTCCCTTTGAATTCATTACATTGACTTCTCATTTTCACTTGAAGCATTAATAAGAGCTAAAAAATGACTGCTTTGGTGATGAGTGAGCAAAAATTTTGAGATGATTTTTCAAAGGCAAAGTCATCAAGAAATTACTAATAGTTTATTTTTATCCAGATATGAGGGAAGTGAATCTTTAAAAGAAAGAAAAGTAGGAGTTACCATGAGAAACCTAAGAATGGTAGCACTGTAACTGTACTTTATTTAAAAGTAAGACAAGATTAAAAATAAGGATGTGAGAGTGTCTTTGCAGGTGGATAATAGGGTCTAACTGAGCTTCACCCTTCAGATATGCACTCAAACCTAGTAAGTGTGGTTTGAGAATGAGGGAAGTGAAGTATGAAACCCAGTCAACAAACCAACTGTGAACATATATCTCAAAGGGTATTATGGCTGAAAAAAAGTGCCATAGAGAATAATATAGAAAGCTGGATAGTTCTGTCAAGCACAAAATTTGAAGCCTCTTTTTTATATTCACAAACCCATGTGGAGAGAACTTTGGACAAGAAATGCAATAAATTCAGGCTAATAGACAAGATATATTAGTTTTTAAGCATCTGGAGTGCTAGAAAACTGACTTACTAGGCATTACCTTCAAAAACCTTTGGCATACTGATCAAGCTATTAATTATTTTATAGGCTAAATTGAAATGAGCAAAAATTAAACATTATATATATATTAAAAGGATAGAATATTAAACAAAAAAATATTTCTTATTACACTCAAATCCTTACATAATTTTTATTTTGCAAAATAATTCCAGAAATTCTGATTACACACAAGTGCACACACAATTCAGATTCCAGATACAGATGCCACAAAAAATCAAGCGGAAAATTCTAGCAGGTGCCTATCCCTATATTCAGTTTTGATTTAAGAATGAATTTAATTTGATGTTGCACAAGCTAGTGTTATCATTTTTCTGTGTGAAGTATTTCCAGAAAAATTAAATCTGAGCTGAAATTGAGTTAAGTCAAAGATAGGGATTGGAACCTTCTATCAGGTGCCCATGTTTTTTTTCTGGTGAGATCCTTTAAATTCTGACTTCAAAAAAAAACCTATGCCCTGAAATCCATACCCTCCCCCTATATATTATCATATAGAAGATATTTAAAAAATCTATGATCAACAAGAAATTAAAGGAAAATTGAAACACCATATGCAATTTATGCACAATTCTCAGTCAATATAAGACATCCAGAAAATTTAGAGCTCATAATGAAATTCTATTTTATGCAGATTCCACATGAATCACCCAAAAAGTATTGATTCATCTGAAAGTTGTCAGAATATATGAGAACCACATATAAACCCCAAGAAATTTTTTTTCTGCATCTACTCCTTGGGAATTCTGACTCCCATAAACACAAATGTATTTCTGAATCAACACAAAGATCACAAGATTCTGATTTGTCAAAATACTCCCACAAATTCTGATTCTACACAAAGTCACACAAAATTATAAATACAGATAAAAATCCATGAAATTTTGATTCCAGACACAAGTACCTGAAAATCTGATTCCAATAAAAAACCCATGCTGGGCATGGGTCACATACGCTGTAAAATTAATAATATTTTAATAATCATATTAATTTTTAATTAGGTTGATACTTTGAGTAACACAAATCAAAAGCTTGATATTTATAAGGAGTGTTGACTTGTAAATATTTTCATACCTATCTTCAATTTCATTTACATCATCTTACCAACAAAATCATTTATCATCAAATTTTTGATGAATACATTTGCAATAAAGTTAATTCTATAATTATTTTTTCAAACCCTTCACATCTAAATGAAGCATTCTATAAAGATAGAAACATATAATAGAGATCTGAAGAAAGAGAGAGTAATATTAGGTGATCTAAACAGTTAAGTTTTTTTGATTTTTCCATAGATAAATTTAAAAGGAAGATTGTCACGTTCCACATGACACTTCAGGAAAAAGCAGCTCATTAAATCAATAAAATAGAAGTCTAAATCCATACTTGAAGCGCACAAAGCGATTCTAAATAGAAACGGCGACTTCCCTTTGTGTACTCACTATTCAACTGCGCTAATCTAAACTTTAAATCTAAATTAGTCAATTTCTCAAAAGTGTGTATAGTCTTTTCTTCGATTAGTGAGGCACAGCGCAATAGTCAATGCAATATTCCGCTTTAAGGTTTATTAAGTATCTGTGGGTTATTAAAAGGGGTAGTGAGCATGGACTGGATGGTTAGTGGAGGATTAAAGGGTTAACGGTATGGTAAGGTAAACTCTTACAGTCGCCTTGCTGTAAGCAGAATCCGGAGGAGATATGTGGATTTAGCTGAAAACCCCGTCCTTCCAATAAAAATAACAAAGTAGGTGTTCTAAATCACTAAGCTAACCAATCTACTTAGATCTGATTGATAAAAATAATGAAACTCTAAAATAATTAACGCTTATTGAGATTTAAAGAAAGTGGCTGTTGATAAAGAAATACTGATAACAACAATTAAGGTGTACCAGTGAAAGATCTGAAAAGATTGACTTTTATGTTTTATAATATTTTTAATTTTTATGAGACAGCAATAATCAAGTCCCAGTGATGAAGACCTTTCTAAAGATACCCTGTATGAAGTGTTATTTAAACTGTTGAATTGTATTTCTAAAATGTTATGTAAAAAATAATAATGTTATAAGGGTATTACAAGTTATTTTAATTTGTTGAGTAACAAAAAATGTGACTGTGATGGTTAATGATTAAGCTGTATGATGTGTCCCCCCCTCTCAATTTCGAGTTTGAGAAGCGCTTAAGTATTCCTAGTCACGTGCCTAAGTTTTCCCCTCCAGAGCTCTTCCAGAGTTAATCCGGAGCCCGTACGGAGTCCGTACGGAGTCAAAGCGGAGTCCGTACGGAGTCCGTACGCAGTCGAAACGGAGTCCGTCCAGACTTCTGGACTCAATTTAGAACCTTAAAACCATAATAAAAAATCTAGAAAAATTACACATAATAGACCTACTTCCCCTTTACCTACCAAACTAATTTTCGTAGTCTGCGCAGCTCTAATTACCCCGTGAAAATTCATCAAAGTTAAGTAATTTTTGAAAAACATAAATATTTCTATAAAACTTTAAAATTCATTTAAAAATATAAGAAAAATAGTAAAAATTCTGGGAAAATTTCCCAAGGTTCTTGAGTGACTCGACTTGATACTTATAAATTTTTCAGACCGTAAAAAATAAGTTTTTTCCGCAAAATAAATTGTTTTCATGTAGGCATTCGCTCGTGACCAATTTCTTCATATTTAAAACTCAAATAAATTAAATAAACCCTTTTATATATAAAAAAATAATAACGCCAATCTTGTAGGCCGTAATAACTCCATTTACATACTTAGGTGCCGTACTAAACTTTAGGCTACCACATCCTCCCTCCAATCGAGAATGTCCCCATTCTTATAACTTTGCATAAGTGGTTGAGCAATTCCAAAAGAATTATCTTTTCTCATAAAATAATTTGATAAATTTGTTTTAGCTGGTCTTCTTTTAAATCTTTATAATAAAAAACGTTCTTTCTTCTTCTCTGGCTTGATATAACATAAAATAAAATAATATAAATCTTGTGATGATTCCACTACTGAGAGCAAGGTTTGAATCCCTTCAGACTCCCATATACCAGTCTTCCTTCTTGTCACAGCATTGAGAGAGTGGATCTTCCTATGAGCCGAATACTCCTGATTCCAACCTCATAGGGCCCCCCACTGAGCCGAATTCTATGATTCCAATCTCGCCATAAGGTCCTCCAAGCTTCACACCAAAAAAAATGGCCTAACTATGAGGCACTAAAAAAAATCATTCCCTAAAATCCAACTACCATCCTAACTTCTGATTCCTTCATCACAATTTTCAAACTTTGCTATACAGCAAACCCATAAAATACTTTTGCCAGGCTTCCAATAATAATATTAACTTTAGACCATGTTAAAGCGCCACAAATTTCACCTAATTAAACATTATGCTTTCCTTAGCATCATTACCACCTAAAATTTTAACCTCCTAAAGCTTATCAGCACCCAATTCCAGAAATAATTGAATAACCAGTTTAAAGTCTTAGTGGACAGTGATAAATTAAAAGATTGAATTGAGTTATCCAAACAAGATTGACATTCCAGTTTAAAGTCTTGGTGGACCAAACATATAATTGATTGCCAGTTTATGGTCTTGGTGGACCAAAGATCGTTTAGGTGCATAAATAACTTGATAAATTCCTAAGTAAGGCCTAGGCTTGACCAAAGATTGAATAAATTTGATAATCCAGTTTAATGTCATAGTGGACCAAACATTTGATTGACAAGTAATCCAGTATAAGGCCATAGTGGTCCAATGAATGTTGAATTATCCTGCAGATATTAATTTTCCAGTTTAAAGTCATAGTGGACTAAACAATGAATGAACTACCAGTTTAAATTCATGGTGGACCAAAGATTTAATCGATAAGAAATCCAGTTTAAGGTCATGGTGGACCCAACAGCTTGATAACAATCCAGTTTAAGGTCTTGGTGGACCTAACATTTGATAACACTCCAGTTTAAGGTCTTGGTGGACCTAACATTTTGATTTATATAAAAAGAAATCCATCTCCGAAAATATTTATAAAATCTTGATTATCCTTGAAATTCAGTTTAAAGTCTTGAAGGACTAACAGCTCCAATATAAAATCTTTAATGACAGTCTTGAAAATTAGCCAGTTTAAAGTCTTGGAGGACTAACAGCTCCAAAATTTGTATAAAACCTTAAGGAAAGTCTTGAACAGTAGCCAGTTTAAAGTCTTGGTGGACTAACAGATGTCTTGAAGTAAAATCCCATAGGTATTGAGTTCTCCTAGACCCTGTTTCCTGTCTAAACTAAATGAATAAAACTAAATAGAATGAAAACTAAAAAATAAAACTAAGAAATATAATAATGATTTTGATTTAATTAATAAATTTTAATTTTAATTTTAATTTTAATTTTTTTTTTTTTTTTTTTTTATTATTATTATTATTATTTTTTTTTTTATTTATTTTATTTTTATTTTATTTTTTCAATTTTTTTTTTTTTTTTTTTTTTTTTTTTAAATTTAAAATAAAAGATTTTAGAAAAGATAGTTTTGAAATAAAAGTTAAAATTTAATTTTTAAAGAAAGATAAATGAGTGTGAAATGAATGATAAAAAAAAGTAATAAAAAAAAATTTTAAAATAAAATTTTAAAAGATGCCCCCCGGCCATTTGATGAGCCGTACCCTCGACATCATACCCACATCCAAGTGCAACTTGATGTGGTTACACAATTTTGAGAAATTGAAAAGAAAAGAAAATAAATGAAAGTTTTAAGAAGATAATTTTTATAATGATGATCACTGGGTGGGCTCCCTCCAATTTATAAAAATGATTAGAGACCACCAGTGAGCATCACCTTTACAATAATTCATAATATATATTAAAGAAAAGAAATCACAATCTAACATAAAAAAAATCAAAAACAAAATAAGAAAATCTTGAATCCGGCGTTGAGAGTGGTGTCTCTTGATTCGTTCCAGTTTATAGTCTTTGTGGACTTCCTAAAATTAAAAGACAAAGCCAGGATTCAACTAGAAACAGGGAAAATTTTGGAAACGAACATTATGGGGTAATTGTGTATAGAGCAGCCAGCCCATCAATTACCCCCACACTTGCCAATATTAAATTAAGAAGGTTCCCCTGTGAACACTTCTTCCAATAAATTTTAAAATTTTTCCAACACTATCTTCACCCATATTTTAAGAATTTTAAGTTTTTTTTTGAAAATTTCAAAGAATGGCTTCTTGAATTTCGTTAAGTTTCATCATAGTTTTGTCGCCCATAGGAAGTGTAACGATAGTAAAGTATTTTTGATAATAATAAGAAGATAGTTTATCCTCGTTGCGGAGGAATCCATAAAATTTCATTGATATCATAGTTTATCCTCGTTGCGGAGGTATCCATAAAATTTGATAAATGTCATTAAAATTGTAGTTTATCCTCATTTCGGAGTTGATAAAATTTAAGAAATTTCATAGTTTATCCTCATTGCGGAGGAATCCATAAAATTTCGTAGATATCATAGTTTATCCTCATTGCGGAGGAAGACTTCGGCACTCCTGGTGCCTCTAGGATAGAACCGCTTCACTTGATCGGCCGCTACCCTCTTCTTTAATACTGCTCCATCCAACTCTTCTAGCACATATGAACCGCCGGAAACTTGCTCCTTGATTTTATACGGTCCATTCCACCTATCTGCAAACATTTTTCCCCACTGACTTTCCAAACTCCTATTATACACCAGGACCATATCTCCTGGGTTCAAAGGTTTCCTTAATCGATGTGCCAACCGCTCATCCCAATATCTAACTGATTGATTTCGGACCTTCATCATCCGCGAATATGCCTTTTCTAAATATTCTTCTTTCTTTTCTAGCTGCATCATTCTTGCACACAATAATTCTTCAGTAGTTTTGACTGTGTCCCAGTCAACTCCAAGATATGATTCAGCTTCTAAATCAACCGGTAAAACTGCTTTCTGTCCAAAAACAAGTTCATAAGGTGAAAATCCGGTCGTCCTTTTGGCAGTGATTCGATCCGCAAATAAAACTAAAGGTAAATAGTGCCTCCACTTTTCGGCACTTGTCCCACACATTTTAACTAAAGCATCCTTAATAACTTGATGCCCTCTTTCAACCATGCCTTCAGCTTCAGGATAATATGGGGTTGCTACCCTAACCTTTGATCCAACTTTCAATACGGCCTCTTTAAACTCTGTCCCAAATTCAGGACCTCCATCTACCGTTACCAACTTCATCACCCCATACCTATATACCCAATTATTCAAAAAAAATTCTGCCACATTTTTGGCAGTTAAATTAATAAGAGGCGCTGCCTCTACCCAACCAGATAAATCATCTCTGGCCACAATTAAATATTTATACCGTCCCTCTTTTATATGAACGGCATCTAAACTAACTCTTCCAAAGAGCATATATTCACCGGTCGCGCGTCCAGGTTCTTTTGGCCTTAAATAACTTCGTCTTTGACATTCTTCGCATGACTGAACCCACTGTTTAACAGCCATCTTCATGCCAGGCCACCAAAATCGATCAGAAATTCTTCTAAACGTTTCTCCAACGCCTCTATGCCCGAGATCTTCATGCAGTGATTTCAAAACTAATTCTTGCCCCTTCTGTTGAGTTATAACTACTTGAGGATTTGGATACCTTCTCCTCATTAAACGTCGACCAGATAGATAAAACGTAGATGACTTCCTCTTGATAGCCACCCATTCATCGTCTTCACAATCTTCTGGCCTCTCTAAAGTCAACAAATATTTGACTAACAAAAAATAAAAACCAGTCTGACCCCAGACTTCATCTTGAAAATCGATTAATATAACATCAATAGGGACTTCTCTATCACCAATATCACCTGCACATGAATGAGCCAATAATCTTTGACCCCTAAATAAATCTTTAATCGAGCTATGTCGACGTTTTTCTTCTGAACCTTTGGATCCTTCGAAAACCGTATTTGAAAATACCTCTTTCTCTTTATCCACCTTTTTATTTAAGTTCTCTAATTCTCCAACATATACACCATTCCTTAATTTACTACTATCCCACACTACCAATCCATTTTCCTCTACATACACCACATCTTCTTCTACCTCCTCTCTGCCGAATTTATCTACACCTTTTCCAACAACTTTATTAACATAAAAACTATTTTCCAGTTTATCCTCTTGGTGGAGGTCATCAACACCATAATCTAAACACATTAGTCCTGCCAGTTTAACCTCATGGGGGAGGTATGGAAAGTCTTCAGCTCCTTTAGTGCTGGCTTTGATAATAGGTATATCTTCATCGAACTCTTCTGAGTCTGAATCTTCTTCAGTGGGTGGTCTCCTTGATAAACCATCTGGCATAGTAAAAGTTTTGCCAGGCTTATGAACTAAATCAAATGAAAAATATTGAATAAAAGCTACCCATCTCGTCATGGGTGCGTTCGGTAAACTTGGGGAATTAATCATCTGGATTAACAATTTCGCATCCACTTGCAACTCAAAATGTTGCCCCCACAAAATATGCTGAAGTTTCTTCAGTATTTTCGCCACCTCACATAATTCCAATTTCGGTTGAGAATATCTTGATTTGACCTCAGTAAATACTACAGATTCATACCTAACTGGCCTGATGTAACCAGCTTTATCCATCTGAGACAAAACCGCCCCAGCTGCAACCTGACTTGAATCAACTGCTAAATAAATTCTGCCAGCATCTTTTCCATATTCCAACTTGTGCAGGACTAAATCCTTCCCCACAACCTCCTTCAACTTCACAAACGCCTTCTCACACTCTTCATCCCACTCCCAGTCTGCATCCTTTCTTGTTAACCGTCTCAATGGAGCTGCCAATGAAGAAAAGTCCTTGATAAACATTCTAACATATACTCAAACGCCTAAAAACCCTCTAACTTCGGTCGTATTCTTGGGTCTTGGCCAGGACTGAATTTTGTTAACTTTCTTCTTGGACATAATCCTACCCTCTCTACATACCACATGGCCTAATATTTCTAAGGCTGGCACACAACATGAAAATTTTGAACCTGAAATAGTTAAACCAGACTCTTCAATTCGAAACAAGATTCTTTCTAACGTAATTGCAAACTCCCAAATGAATTTGCGTATCCCGGGATTCTCTTCCAACACCTGGTTATCATAGTCGGTTGTTGGTCCCTTAATTCCTCCATCATCTATAAAGATTCCAGCATATTGTGGAATTTCGTCTTGAAGGATCCAAGCCATCTGAGCTTGATAAACTGCAACTGAATTTGTTGCTCCTTGAGGTAATCTTGTTAACTGTAAGCGTCCAAGTGGCGTATCGAATGTAGTGAGAGGCCTTGAGTCCGGATGTAACTCTCTCTCATCATATCCACCCATAATATCTCCCAAACCATAACACACTCTCCCTGCAAACGCTTCAACAAACTCCTCAGCACTAGGTGGTATCCCAGCATCCTTTATTGTAACCCTATTTAATTCCCTAAGATCATGAACAACTCTAAGCTTGCCATTCGGTTTCTTGATACAAAATACAGGACTAGAATAACTTGATGTTGATTGCTCATACAGTCCAGTGCGTATCCGTTCTCTGACAACTTCAATATAGGCTTCTTTTAATGCAGCCGGAATAGGAATCGGTTTCTGCTGCCACGGTTCATGACATACCACAGGAATCTTGTAAGGCTCCCCATAGGAATGCTTCAACACACCCCTCTCCTCTTCTACAAAAGCAATGGCCTTCTCTCGCTTGACCATCACATCCAACAACAACTTCTTCTCTTCTCCAGACAACCAACCATCAGGTCCAAAATTAACAACACCCAGTCCCTCAAAAGTGATTCTTGACGTCTCAGAAAATTCAGGCGGATTCTTTACCAAGGGACTTTCATAAGGATCTCTTGATAACCTTGGTCTTCTCAAAGGTGGATTTAATTCAGCAGGTAGCGGCTCATTAATAGGTCGAACTTTATTTGCTACTTTCTTATATTTGGCTGCGTCCACATCTAAATTAACTTGAGGTAAAACATCGCCATTAAAACTCTCATCAAATGAATCTTCTTCATCGCCAGAATCGGAATAAGAAAAATTTGAAAAATATTTTATTTCATTTTTAAATTTTACCCTTTTCTCCTTTCCCTCGTCTAATTTATAAACAGATTTTCCAACACCTTTGCTTCCCTTATCCAACAGTAAATCACCCGTAAAAAAGTCGGCAGTTTAACCTCTTGCTGGAGGACCGGAATTGAATTTTCACAAAAATTATTTTTTTGTGTTTTAATTATACTGAGATTTTTTATTGAGTTTTGACGAGTTAATTGCAGTTTACCCTCTTGCTGGAGGTCCGTAATAGAAGGAGATAATTGCAGTTTAACCTCTTGCTGGAGGCCCGGAATAACATTTTCACAAAAATTATTTTTTTGTGTTTTACTTATACTGAGATTTTTAATCGAGTTTTGATGTAATTTTTGCAGTTTACCCTCTTGCTGGAGGTCCGGAATAACATTTTCACATAAATTATTTTTTTTTGTTTTAATTATACCAAGATTTTTAATCAGATTTTGATGTGATATTTGCAGTTTACCCTCTTGCTGGAGGTCCGTGATAGAAGGAGATAATTGCAGTTTAACCTCTTGCTGGAGGTCATAAAACATACCCTTCCAATTTTTATCCAACCTAATTTGGCCCATTTTGCCTTTTTCACCGTTTTTAAATTTAATAGAAAAACCGGGTAAATCCAATAAACATATAGAAAAGTCCATAATGTATTTGCACTCCAAAGTAATATTAACAGAAAATAATTGAGAATCCACTTGAATTATCTCCAAGTGAGCTGACCTATTGCAATCCGGGATCTCATCCTGAGGAGAGATTACAACATTAGAATGATCAGCCCCTGCTACCCCAAAAAATGAGGGCATCCATAATAATTTGAATCCTGAATAAATTGAAGACATAACAATAAAAAAAAAAAATTCAGCCGAGTTTAGGTAGTTTATCCTCATTTCGGAGGAAATAAATTCTTGATATCCCCTGGAGATAATCCATAATTTTGCCCCAAGGGCTTATCCACCCATTCCATAAAACCCAAAAATAAATTCCCAGAATTTGTCCTATAAAAGGACATAAAAAATAAACTACCTTTTTCCAAAATATGAGTGCATCCACTTTATGCACCCTATTGTCCAATGGCACTACACTCTTTTTTAGTGCAGGAAAAACCATATCCTCCATAAAAATCTCTTCCTGAGATTGAAGCAAATCCACCATACATATACCAGATTCATAAACCATATCCACATCTGAATTGCAGACAGTCTCCGCTTTTGAAGACAAAACCTGAGGTAAATATTCCTCTAAATCAAATTCCAAATTATCCAAAACAAAATTATCCCCAACATCCAAATTTTCTTCATCAGTGACAATTATATCTTCATCTTCAGAAACCTCTTCTTTCCTAACAGAAGAGTCAACAAAAATAATATCTTCAGGCTGGACAAAATCTTCAGGAATGGCTGAATCCGAAATTTCATCAGTAACTAGTTCTTTTACACCATCCTCTTCTATCTCTTGAGCGACCTCAGTGTCTTCTCCAGAGTCCAAATCAACAGAATTATGAGTATCCAGATGTTCTAAAATAGCCTTCTTTAGCACCTCCATACCAGGAATCCTAGTTTCTCCATCTGGGCAATCCTTCATTAAATTCGCATTAATAAGCACCATCAAAACATCTTTCTTAACCTTTTCCCCCATAGCATCCCAAAAAATATACTTTGATGCATTATCATGAAATAAAATTTCATACTCCAACAAATAATCCAGAACCACCTGAAATTCAACCATAAACTGATGATACTGATGCAGAGATGTTACACCACCTTTTGATTCCCATTTCGTAGATATATCCTTTAGATCCTCCAATGAATAAACTTTTGGCCACCTTTTTTCCATTTCCATCTTGAGCTTTCTCCAATCTTGATCTTTATAACCATCCATAGAAATAACCTCCTTTTCCACCTCTCTGTCCAAAATAAAGAACCTAATCTGCTTCACCATATCCAAAGGTAAAGCACCATCAATCGCAGCTGCAGTTTCATACCTATGTAAAAATCCTTCTAAATCATCTCCAGAAAACTTGGGCCCAACCCAAGATACAATCCTTACTGATGCCCTAACAGGTACACCAGCAGCCAACATAGCAGTTCCACTAGTAGAAGACATCCCAAAACATAAGAAAAGTGTTAACAACCGTTAAAATAACAAGCCTCTTGCAGGCCAATAACAAAAATCCAATTAGAGTTCCAGAAAATAAGCCTCTTGCAGGCTAATAACGTTCTTGATCCAAGTAAGTCTTTTAAAGAAAGCTAGAGAAAACGAACCCCACGTTGGGCGCCAACTATGGTAAGGTTAACTCTTACAGTCGCCTTGCTGTAAGCAGAATCCGGAGGAGATATGTGGATTTAGCTGAAAACCCCGTCCTTCCAATAAAAATAACAAAGTAGGTGTTCTAAATCACTAAGCTAACCAATCTACTTAGATCTGATTGATAAAAATAATGAAACTCTAAAATAATTAACGCTTATTGAGATTTAAAGAAAGTGGCTGTTGATAAAGAAATACTGATAACAACAATTAAGGTGTACCAGTGAAAGATCTGAAAAGATTGACTTTTATGTTTTATAATATTTTTAATTTTTATGAGACAGCAATAATCAAGTCCCAGTGATGAAGACCTTTCTAAAGATACCCTGTATGAAGTGTTATTTAAACTGTTGAATTGTATTTCTAAAATGTTATGTAAAAAATAATAATATTATAAGGGTATTACAAGTTATTTTAATTTGTTGAGTAACAAAAAATGAGACTGTGATGGTTAATGATTAAGCTGTATGATGTGTCCCCCCCTCTCAATTTCGAGTTTGAGAAGCGCTTAAGTATTCCTAGTCACGTGCCTAAGTTTTCCCCTCCAGAGCTCTTCCAGAGTTAATCCAGAGCCCGTACGGAGTCCGTACGGAGTCCGTACGGAGTCAAAGCGGAGTCCGTACGGAGTCCGTACGCAGTCGAAACGGAGTCCGTCCGGACTTCCGGACTCAATTTAGAACCTTAAAACCATAATAAAAAATCTAGAAAAATTACACATAATAGAGCTACTTCCCCTTTACCTACCAAACTAATTTTCGTAGTCTGAGCAGCTCTAATTACCCCGTGAAAATTCATCAAAGTTAAGTAATTTTTGAAAAACATAAATATTTCTATAAAACTTTAAAATTCATTTAAAAATATAAGAAAAATAGTAAAAATTCTGGGAAAATTTCCCAAGGTTCTTGAGTGACTCGACTTGATACTTATAAATTTTTCAGACCGTAAAAAATAAGTTTTCTCCGCAAAATAAATTGTTTTCGTGTAGGCATTCGCTCGTGACCAATTTCTTCATATTTAAAACTCAAATAAATTAAATAAACCCTTTTATATATAAAAAAATAATAACGCCAATCTTGTACGCCGTAATAACTCCATTTACATACTTAGGTGCCGTACTAAACTTTAGGCTACCACAACGGATGTTAGTGAGGAGGATCCAGGCGTAACGCTGTGGTGTTCCAACATTGGCAGGGGCCTTTGTTGTGCGATTTGGTGCTGTTTGTGCATGTCTTAATTGACATTGTTTGAAGAATAGGGCGTTTTTCTGGATTTATTCCGTGAATGTTTGGACTGCGGGTAAGTGGGTACTACCATTGGATAGCCCCAGTTTTTCTCTATATTTCATGTTGTGGACATTTTTCCTATTCTAAGTTTTAAGGGGTCATTTCCTCATATTTCATTATAAAAGATAGCTGTTTAATTTTGTTTTTCGTGTTTTACAGGCTAACCTTAAGTCTTAGGGTTAAGTGCTTAGTACCACTAAATAGGGCTAATTTGGCTCTACCTTTCATTTCACAATGTTGTCATAGATTAATTTTGTGTTTTAAGGGTTTTAGTAGCGGTAGTGCATTTTTCTAAGTAGATTTGATGTTTTTAGTGGTTTTCTGGCTTCAGGGAGGCGCGGCCGCTTCAGGCAGCCCAGCTGCCTCTGTTTTAGGGGGTTGGGGAATGCTTCTGAAGGGTCGTTTATGCAATTTGGCTGGTACAGGTTCCAAATGCATTGTTGTGCATGGATTCTAGAGGGGTGGTCCGTGTGTATTTACAATACAGGATAGTTTGGGGAATATCTAATTATCATACAACCATCCAGAGGTGATATCCTTGTTCCTCACTTAGTTTTTCACTGTTGTTGGCCACAATTTGGCTGTGTCTTTTTGCAAGTAAGTTCTTTATTTAACTTCACTAGAAACTGTTTTCTCTGTTATAGTCTTGCAAGCTATAGCAAGTATCATTGCTGTCTCTGGTGTGGATTTGCAACCTACATCAAGTATCATTGCTTTCTCTGGTGTGGACATTGGTTTTTATTTCAGTTCTTGGTCTGGTAGTCTGTCTGGGAACTAATTTCTTGGCTGATCAAGCAATCAGGTGTTTGGAAAAGAGGCTTTTGGGTAAACAGGAACCAATTTACTGTAGCAGGTAAATCTCACTTGTTTTTCTAAAGGGACAGGGGTTTTTCCTTCTGGTTTTTCTCCAACTCCCTTGGTCAAGGCCTATAGCTAGTACTATAGGATTTTCTACATTTCTGGTGCTCAATGTGGGGTTTAGAACCTGCTAGTGCTTTGGAATCTCTGTTGCCTGTGATTGGCTCTTTCTGTGTTTTTGGACCGGAAGAATGGCTTCTGGTTCTTCTATTCCTGTGGTGACTGTTAATAGGGAGATGGTCCTCCTGCTGTGATGGTTAGGAAGTGTGTTAGCATTAAAACTTGAGATGGTAGCAAGTTTAATGGTGAAGATGTGAAGTGGTTTCTGGAGAAGTATGAAACTGCTGCTGGTGTGGATGGTTCTTATTACCTAGACATGGTGAAGCAAATTATTTTCTTCATTGGTGATAGGGCGGTGGAGAAGGAAGATGTGGCCATGCCTGGCTAAAAGAAGAGGGATTGGAAGTTGCTGTAAAGGGAGATGGTGGACAGATGGGGTGTCAGGTTCACTATGGTGGATCTGAACAAGGTTGTCAGTGAATGGAAATCTTTTGGTGGTGTTGGTAACTTGCATAGTTACAGGAAGTTTCTGCTGAAGTTTAATCCTGTGGTGGAATATTTGGTGGAGGTGGAGGAGCTGGCACATGAAAATGCTGCCAAGGATGTTTTTTTGTCTGCCCTTTCTAGAGATGTCAGGATGGATGTGTTGAAGGAGCTGTCAAGGAAGGACTTGATGAAGACTCTTTCTAATGGGGACCAAAAGTTGCCTGCCTTGGAAAAAGTTAAGGAGGCTGTGGAGGCCCATTTAAAGTTATTGGCTGTGGACACCTATCATGAGGGGTGTGCCAAGTATGTCAGCAGAGTCAGTGAGACTTTGGCTGAAGAGGAGGGAAGAGTAAAGAGGGAAGAGAAGAATTTGGTGCAGGCTCCCAAACAGGAGAGGAACCTAGTGTTGGAACAGTTGGCTGATCTGACAAAACAGCTACATATTTTTGTTCAGGAGGCTAAGAAGGTCAACAAGGGTCCTTCTCAGCCTAGATATTTTGAAAGGAGGGCTGGTAGGAGTGATCCTTGGGTCTGCTCTTATTGCAGTAGAAGGGGGCACAAGTCCAATGATTGTTGGGCTCTGAACAGGGATGTGTCTGATGGAAAGGTGGAGTTTGATGGCAGGGTTTTCAAGTTCCCTGATGATTCATTTGTGAAGCCCAGTGAGGGGCAGGCTCCTGTTGATTTGGTCAGGAGAAGGGGTGGTCTCAATCAAAGGAGGCCAAGGTTTGATGAGATTCCTGATCAGGGGAAGTCTTCTGGTAAATAAGATGATGATGTCAAGGGAAAGGGGAAGGAGGCCAATAAGGTCTATTTTTCTACTTCCTTTGGTGGTTTAGAGTTGTATTCTTGTGGTGGACAGTCAAGTGGTGAATGCTTGGCTGGTGTTTATGATGTGGAAGCCAGAAAGGTGGGAAGGCCTAAGAGTAGTTTTCAGGCACAACCAAACACCACGGTAAATCTGGGGGTGAACTGCTAGCAGTTCCCTCTATTTGAAACTATCAGGAATTTGTCAGGAAACTGTTGGGAAACCATCCTGAAACTGTCAGAAAGATGTTTTTAAATCTGATGAAAAAACATTGAAAAAATAAACTGTCACAGATTGAATCCAGAATAATCCCTCCTTGAGCAGAGCTTAAGAACCACATTGAACATCAGTTAATCTCAGGTTTGGCAAAAGGTTGAACAACATCACTTAGAATACCTTAATATTCAAATATTAAACTTGAATATATGTTGCGTGTATGATATAGATGCATATGCATTTGAATTTGCATGGTGGATACTTATTGCATGCTAAAAATTGATGTGAAATGCCTATCCAAAGTGTATGCATAATGACTATGAAGAATAAATATGCATGAAAAATATGCAAAAAAATATTCATAAAAAATATTCATAAAAATATGCATATTGAATATGCATAAAAATATGAATATTGAATATGCATAAATATATGCATATTGAATATGCATTAAAAATATGCATATTTAATATGCAAAAAAAGGTGCATATATGTATATGAATAAAATATATTAATATGCATATAAATCTGTATAATGAATATGCATATGAATATGCATAAATATGCATAATGATTGAAAAATGGAAAAGAATGATGCTTAACGAGTATATTTTATGCATAAATAGAAATATGCAATATGAACTCATTTTGCATACAGATAACACTGGCAAACCATTTTGACCAAAACTCATACTAAATTTTCATTCTGGACTAAAGGTGTGAGGGACAGAAGAAAAACAGTCCGACGTTAGAAAAATGCTACATGCGCTCATTTTGTAGCAGAGCAAATGAGAAGTGCTGAATTATGGTTGGTGCCCATAATTTAGTATGATATCATAATTTTATTTAATTGTTTTCAATATTGAAAAGACTTTAGGTTGGTTGGTATGGATCTAGCTGTGCCAGGGTCTAATCTATTTATTTTAACAATTTCTTAATAATTAATGGGTTTTAATACAAAAACAGGTTGTATTTTTTTGTGGGATATTGGATATGATAAGGTCTTTTGTAAAAAAAACTTATATTGTTTAAGAATATTCTTGAATCAGATGTGGGATAATCACTACAAAAAATTGTAGTACTGTGGGCAAGAAAATATATGCACAAGCAGTAAAGAAAGGACCGAGTGAACCCTTTTTGTGCAGTGGGAATCATTAGAGTGGAATTGTGGATGAAAAATATAATTCATTATTACCATTTTATTTAATCAAAAAATTTAAAATATTAAAAAGAAATATTGATTAATTGGTTTTTGACCTTTGTGCCTCACTCATATTTATCATTTGATTTATTTTTTGTCACCATTATGTTATTAATATTATAAGTATAGCAAAAACTTGTGTACCCAAAGCATACTGGGTGATGTTACACCTTTTATAATATTATTAAATAAAGGTAAAAGAATATGAAAATGATTTGTTTTACAAAAAATAAATTAATATCCAAAAGCAATATGAGGGATAAAAAGGTAAAATTAAAGGGATGAAATATGAAATAAAAAATTAAAGTAAAATTCCTGCCATCAAGAGCAAGTAGACGTGATGGGGTGAACGCCCACCAGTGGCACTAAACTTGGACTATAATTTCTTTTTTGTAAAAATAAAAAAAAATCCACTTGAGCTTTACCAAAACTTCAGGATGACAATTTTGCCATATCAAACAACTTCTAGTGCAATTATTGAAGAAAAATTCATTTTCATTGCAATAGAGAGAAAAAGTGTCCAGCACAAGTTCGGCAAAACTTGTGCTGGACACTTTTATGATGGAGAGTAGCTAGGGTGGAATTTTTTTTCAGTTCATCTGGTATTTCTTATAAACATGTCCACTGGTATTTGATCTTTGTGCCTCACTCATATTTATCATTTGATTGATTTTTTGTCACCATTATGTTATTATTATTATAAGTATAGCAAAAACTTGTGTGCCCAACGCATACCAGGTGATATTACACCTTTTATAATATTATTAAATTAAGGTAAAAAAATATGAAAATGATTAGTTTTACAAAAAATAAATTGATATACAAAAGCAATATGAGGGATAAAAAGGTAAAATTAATCTCAAAGAGATCAATTATGAAAAAGAAAATACTAGTAAAATTCTTGCTCTCAAGAGCCAGTAGAAGTGTTGAAACAAATTGGAGCCATCAGGGCTAAATTGTAATAAGTGACCTTTTTTTTAAAGATACAAAATTATACACCTGAGGTCGGGAAGAAAAACAGGTGGATGATTCAGCTAAAAAAAACTACTTGTAGTGAAGTTTAATAAAAAAATGTTTTTTGTTGCCATATAGAGAATTGATCCCATCTGACTGCACATGACTAAAAGTGTCCAGCACAAGTTTGGGCGAACTTGTGCTGGACACTTTTATGATGGAGAGTAGCTTGGGTGGAAATTTTCTTTAGTTCCTTCATCTTGTATTTCTCATAAACATGTCTACTAGTATTTGATCGGTCTGTATCTTTCATATTTAACATCCCATTAGTATTTTATCACAATTATATTATTAATGTTATTAGTATAGCAAAAACCTGTGTGCCAAATGCATACCAGGTGAAGTTAAACCAAATAATTTTTTAAAGTAGATGTAAATAAATATGGAAATGATTAGTTTTACAAAAATTAAATAGAAATTTAAAAGTAAAAAGAGGAATAAAAGAGTAAAATAAAAGTAAAAGAATTCAAATATGAAAAAAATACTAGTAAAATTCCTGCTATCAAGAGCCAGTAGAGGTGTTAAAGCAAATGGGAGCCATCAGGGCTTAATTGTAATAAGTGACCTTTTATTTAAAGATAAAAAATTATATACCTGATATTGGGAAAAACAGCAGGTGGATGATTCAGCTAAACCAAACTACTTCTAGTGAAATTTGATAAAAAAAATTTTTTGTTGCAATACAGAGAATTGATCCCATCTTACTGCACATGACCAAAAGTGTCCAGCACAAGTTTGGCCGAACTTGTGCTGGACACTTCTATAATGGAGAGTGGCTGGGGTAGAATTTTTCTTCAGTTCATCTGGTATTTCTTACAAACATGTCTACTGGTATTTTATCTTTGTGCCTCACTCATACATATTGTTTGATTAATTTTTTGTCTTAATTATATTATTAATTATATAAGTATAGCAAAAAATTGTGTGCCAAATGCATACTGAGTGAAGTTACACCTTTTATAATATTATTAAAAAAATTTATAAAAATATTAAAATAATTTAGTTTCAAAATTATTAATTGATATCCAAAAGCAATATGAGAAATAAAAAATTAAGTTAAAGGGATCAAATATGAAAAACAAACTCCAAGTATTATTTCTAATATCAAAGAGCAGAAGAGATGTTGAAGCAAATGAGATCCATCAGGGATAAATTGTACTAAATTTACTGTTTTTTAAAGATAAAAAATTGTGTACCTGAGGTTTGGATGAACTCTAGGTGGATAATTCAGCTATATAAAACTACATCTAGTGAAGTTTCTTATCAAATAATTTTTTTCATTGCCATAGAGAGAATTGATCCCATCTGACTGCACCTGACCAAAAGTGTCTAGCACAAGTTCGGCTGAACTTTTTCTGGACACTTTTATGATGGAGAGTAGCTAGGGTGCAGGTCTTCTTCAGTGCAACTTTTATTTTTTTAAAACATGTCAACTGGTATTTGATCTTTCTGTGTTATTCATATTTTATTATCTGATTAATTTTATGTCATTAGAATATTATTAATTTTATTAGTATAGATAAAACTTGTGCGCCAAATGCATGCCATGTTATATTACACCTTTTATAATATTATTAAAAAATGTTAAAAAAATATGAAAATGATTTTTTTTCCAAAATTATAAATTAATATCCAAATGTAACATGAGTGATAAAAAAGTAAAGTAAACACTACGCAATATAGGGGGTGGACTTGCTAGCAAGTCCCCAATCTGAACTCAGACAGAACTCAGATGGAACTCAGACTGAACTCATAATATACTCATACTGAACTCTACTTGAAGACCCACCTAAAACTGTTCTGCTGAGTGGTGTTCATCCCTGATTGTATGGTTCCTTTATCAATAGCTCAATGTGTGTTCAATCTGTGGTGAATTTGAGTCCAAGGTTGCGGACTTGCTAAAAAGTCCACCCCCCGTATTGTGCGGTGAAAAGAGATCAAATATGAAAAAGAAAAATTCAAGAAAAATTCCTGCCTTCAAGAGCCAGTAGAGGTGTTGAAAAAAATGGGTGCCATCAGGGTTAAATTGATAAAATTTATTTTTTTTAAAAGATAAAAAAATTTTCACCTGAGGTTTGGAAAAACGCAAGGTGGATAATTCAGCCATACCAAACTACTTCTAATGTAATTATTTAACATTTTTTTTAATTTAATTTCCACAGATAGAATTTATCCCATCTGACTGCACCTGAACAAAAGTGTCCAGAACAAGTTTGGCTGAACTTGTGCTGGACACTTTTATGATGGAGAGTAGCTAGGGTGGAAGTGTTTCTCAGTACATCGGTTTTTTGTTTTTCACATTTCTATTCGGTTTTTAACTTTTTTTTATCATTCATATTTTTCTTATAATTAATATTTTGTCACCATATATATTATTAATGTTTCTAGTATAGCAAAAACCTGCATGCCAAATGCAAAATTGGTAATGTTACACCTTTAATAATGTTATTTTATAAAGTTAAAAAAATATGAATATGTTTAGTTTTTAAAAAAATAAATTGATATTTAAAATTAAAAAGAGTAATAGAAAAGTAAAATTAAAATAAATGGGATCAAATACAAAATAAAAAATACAAGTAAAAATTTTACTTTCAAGAGCCAGAAGTGGTGTTGGGACAGTTAGGGACCCCTAGGTCAAGACTTGGTCTAAACTTACTTTTATGTATAGCTAACAAATTTTGACCTGAGGTTTGGACGGACTTCCAGGGGACAATTTTACAATATTAAACATTCTTTACTTCAATAATTGAGTGAAATATCATTTTTATTGCCATAGAGAGATTTATCTCTTATGACTTCATGCAACCAAAAGTGTCCAGCACAAGTTCGGCCAAACTTGTGCTGGACACTTTTATAATTGAGAGTAGGCATACAGAAAATCTACTTAAACTCAAAAGGGATTTCTTATAAACATTTCCACTTGAATTTGATCTTTCTGTGTCATTTAAATTTACCATTTGATTAATTTTTTGTCATCATTTTATTATTAACGTTATTACTATAGTAATAACTTGTGTGAAAAATGCATACCAGGTGGTGTTCCACCTTTAACCATATATTATTAAATAAAGTTATAAGAGTATGAAAATTATTTATTTTAAAAATTAAAAATTGATATCCAAACCAATATGAGCAATAAAAAAGTAAAATAAAAGGGATAAAATAAGAAAAATAAATCTAAGGAAAATTCCCACTATCATTAACAAGTGGAGGTGTTAGATCAAATGTGCACCACCAGGGCTAAACTTGGACTATATTTTCTTTTTTGTTAAACCAAGAAAATGTCCTGATGAGTTTTGAAAAATCATCAGGAGGACATTTTGGAATATCAAACTACTTATTGTGCAATGATTGAGCAAAATGTCATTTTAATTTCCATAGAGTAAATTTATCCCATCTGACTGCATGCAACCAAAAGTGTCCAGAACAAGTTCTGCCAAACTTATTCTGGACACTTTTATGATGGTGAGTATCTAGGGTTCAGGTCTTCTTCAGTTCATCAGGTATTCCTTATACACAAATCCACTTGTATATGATCTTTGTGTGTAATTCTTATTTATCATTTGATTCATTGTTTTTCACCATTATACTATTGATGTTATTAGTATTGAAAAAACTTGTAAGCCGAATGCATACTGGGAGATGCTACATCTTTCAAAATCTTATTAAATAAAAGTAAAAAAAATAGGAAAAGTATTAGTTTTACAATAAATAAATTGATATTTGAAAGCAAAAAGAGGAATAAAAAAGTAAAATTAAAGTGATTAAATATGAAATTAAACATTCAAATAAAATTTCTGCCATCAAAGATAATTTGAGTTTTCAGACCAAATTTGCACCACCAGTTCTAGATTTGGAATTTTTTTTCTTTTTTATTAAAATTAATAAAAGTGCCACCCAAGGGTTTCCAAAAAATCAGGAGGATAGTATAGCAGTATAAAGCTACTTCTTGTGCAATGATTGAGCAAAAATTCATTTTAACTTCCATTGAGTAAATTTATCCCATCTGACTGCATGCAACCAAAAGTTTCCAGCACAAGCTCAGCTGAAATTGTGCTGGACACTTTTATGATGGAGAGTAGCTAGGGTGCAAGTCTTCTTCAGTTAATCTTATATTCATTTTAAAAATGTCTATGGGTATTTGATCTTTCTGTGTCATCCATATTTATTATTTGATTATTTTTTAGTCACCATTATATTATTAATGTTTTTAGTATAGAAAAAACATGTGTAATGAATTTAAACTGGGTGATTTTACAACTTTAATAATGTAATATAATAAATGTAAAAAAAATTGAAAGTTATAATTTTTACCAAAATAAAATTGATATTTAAAAGCTAAAGGATAAATAAAAGGGTAAGATTAAAATTAAAGAGATCAAACATGAAATGAAGATATTAAGTATAATTTCTGCTATCATGAGCCAGTAGAGGCTTCAGAAAAAATGGGCACCATCATAGATTAACATGGATCAAATTTACTTTTTACCAATGGAAAAAATTGTCTCCCTTAGGTTTGGACAAAATT
Organism: Hemileia vastatrix; assembly: GCA_030280995.1. Taxonomy (NCBI): domain Eukaryota; kingdom Fungi; phylum Basidiomycota; class Pucciniomycetes; order Pucciniales; family Zaghouaniaceae; genus Hemileia; species Hemileia vastatrix. Next base: position 7,029,753 of record JASXTE010000004.1, read on the forward strand.
CCAGGGGACAATTTGTCCATATAAAACTACTTTCAGTGCAATGATGGAGTGATAATTCAGTCTCATTTCCATAAAAAGAATTGATTGCGTCTGATGGCATGCAACCAAAAGTGTCCAGCACAAGTTTAGCCAAACTTGTGCTGGAGACTTTTATCATGAAGAGTAGCCAGGGTGCAAGTCATTTTAAATCATCTGGAATTTCTTATAAACATTTCCACTGTTATTAAATCCTTGTGCCTAACTCATATTTATCAATTGATTAATTTTTTATCACTATTATATTATTAATATTATCAGTATAGCAAAAATTGTGTGCCAAATGAATACTGGGTGATGTTACACCTTTTATAATATTATTGAATAAAGGTAAAAAAATATGAAAATGATTTATTTTACAAAAAATAAACTTCTATCCAAAAGCAATATGAGAGGAATAAAGTAAAATAAAAGAAATCAAAGATGAAAATTAAAATCCAAGTTAAATTCCTGCCATAAACAGAACAAAGAGGAGTTGAATAAAATTAGCACAATCAGGGCTAAACTTGCACTAAATTTTCTTTTTTGTAAAAATAAAAAAAAATCCACTTGAGCTTTACCAAAACTTCAGCATGAAAATTTTGCCATATCAAACTACCTCTAGTGTAATTTTATATCAAAAATTTATCTTCATTTCCATAGAGAGAATATCTCCCATCTGACTGCACCTGACCATAAGTGTCCAGCACAAGTTCGGCCGAACTTGTGCTGGACACTTTTATGATGGAGAGTAGCTAGGGTAGAATTTTTCTTCAGTTCATCTAGTATTTCTTACAAACATGTCTACTGGTATTTTATATTTGTTCCTCACTCATCAATATCATTTGATTAATTTTTGGTCGCCATTATATATTAAAATTTTATAAGTATAGAAAAAACTCATGTGCAAAATGCATACCAGGTGATGTTATGCCATTTATAATATTATTAAATAAATGTATAAAAATATGAAAATAGTTCATTTTAAAAATTATTAATTGATATCCAAAAGCAATATTAGGAATAAAAAATTAAGTTAAAGGGATCAAATATGAAAAAAGAAATCCAAGTAATATTCCTACTATCAAAGGCCAGTAGAGGTGTTGAAGCAAATGAGAGCCATCAGGGATAAATTGTACTAAATTGACTTTTTTTTAAAGATAAAAAATTGTGCACCTGTGGTTTGGATGAAATCTAGGTAGAAAATTTGGCTATTTAAAACTACTTCTAGTGAAGTTTTTTATCAAGTAATTTTTTTAATTGCCATAGCGAGAATTGATCTCAGATGACTGCAACTGATCAAAAGTGTCCAGCACAAGTTCGGCTGAACTTGTGCTGGAAAATTTTTTGATGGTGAGTATCTAGGGTGCAGCTCTTCTTCAGTGCAACTGGTATTTTTTTAAAACATATCCACTGGTATTTGATCTTTCTGTTTTATTAATATTTTATCATTTGATCAATTTTTTGTTACCAGTATATTATTATTTTTATTAGTATAGCAAAAAAACATGTGCCAAATGCTTACAGGGTGATGTTAAACCTTTAATAATTTTATTAAATACAGGTAAAAAATTATGAAAATGATTTGTTTTACATAAAATTAATTGATATCTAAAATAAAAAAAGGGATAAAAAGAAATAAGTTGAATAATAGGGATTTTATATGAAATTCAAAATTCAAGCTAAATGCCTACTTTCAAGGCTCAGAAGAGGTGTGAATAAAATGGGCATCATCAGGAATAAAATTTTACTTAATTTAATTTTTTGAAACACTAAATGAAGTTTTCAACTGATTTTTTTCCAATATTTAGTTGGACACTTTGTCTATATCAAATTACTTCTCGTATCATAATTGAACAAATTAAATCCTCATTTTCATATGCAGAATTGATCCCATATGGCTGGACCAGGCCAAAGGTGTCAATCACAAGTTTGAGAATTCTTCTGGTGGACACTTTTATGATGGACAGTAGTAGGGTGCAAGTCTTCTTTAGTTAATCTAGTATTCCTCATTAAAATTTCCAACTTATTTTTGGCCAAAAATCAGGTGGAAAGTTTGTCCATATAAGATTACTTCTAATGCCATGATTGACTAAAAATTGATTCTAATTGCCATATAAAGAGTTGATCCCATATGACTGGATCTGGAAAAAGTGTCACCACAATTTTTGATAAACTTAAGTGTGAAAATTTTATGATGGAAAGTAATTGAAAGTCTTCTTCATTTCACTAAGTAATCCTCATAAAAATTACCACCTGTATTTTGGCCAAACTTCAGGTGGACACTTTGGCCATATTAAATTAATTCTTGTTCCATGTTGATAAAAAACTGATACTTATTGCCATATATAGATATTAAACCCATCAGACTGTGCCTTTCCAAAAGTGTCTACCTGAATTATGTATTAACCTCAGTTGGACACTTTTATGATGCAGAGTAGCTAGGGCAAAAGTATTCTTCAGTTAATTTGGTATTCATTAGAAATTTATCCTCCTGAAGTTTAGCCTAACTTCAGGTGGACAATTTCGGAAAGCACCAGTTAGCCACTATCCATCAAAAAAGTGTTCACCAAAATTTTGGCTAAACTTGTGGTGGACTCCTTTGATCAGCCACATTCAGATGAGATCAACTCTTTAGATGGAAATCAGGATGATGTTTTGGTCAATCATGGAAATAGAAGTAGTGTGATGTGGCCAAATTACCCCCCTGAAGGTCAGACAAACCTCACAAGGACACTTTTTAGTAGGGAGTAACTGAAAAAAATCCATTTATCAGAAGGAAAATCTTTTATTGGATAGATGCCAAGGTTTCATACTTGTGTATTATGGTCAGTATTAATTTTGAAAGTTTCTGTCCAAGCAATTTCATTGCCCATCATGACACATTTTGTTTTAAATGTTTCAAACTGCGTGATACAGTATTAAGGTGTCACATAGTATATTTAAGTTCTATTAAGTGCCCTCCTATGATGCCTAAATTTCTAATTTAATATCTTACATAATAATTTTTTTTATATAAATTCATCAATATTTCATTTTATTATCAAATTTAATAGAGCAAGTATCCTGAATTATTATATATGCATAAGCTTAGGTTAGATCAATTTGTGCTCAATTTGTGCTCATCAGAGGACCAAAATCAAGTTCTGGAGGATCAACTTGTGCATAATTTGGAATCAGTTGATATTCTTTCTATAATCAATCTGAGAATAAATGTAAATCTAACTCTTATTTACTTATGTTTATAAAGTATTCATAAACCTGGCATAATTAAGGGACACTAGGAATTTCAAGAGAGGATATTGCTAGCAATTCACCCCTATATTCCCTGTGGTGAAAGCCTAAGGCTTAAAAGGTGGATCCTAAGCTGAGTGCAGCTAGGAAGAAGTACAGGAAAGAGGAGCTGTACAAGATGCAGAAGGGAATTGCAGAAATGGGCCCCCCTATTTTTGGTGCGCTGGACATGAATGGTGAGCCAATGCCCATGGATGTTGATTTTTACTCTGAGGAGGATGTCCATTTGGCTTCATTTCCAAAGCCTTCTGAATTTAGTGAGTCTGGTGAGGGATCTGGTTTGGTTCCTGTTGATGGTAAATCTGTTGGTGGTGCTGGTCCTCAAGAATCTTCTAGGACCAAGGTGGTAAAGCCAAGGGCTCACTTTGAGAGGCCAGTAGTTTCTGGTCAATCCAATGTTTTGGACTCTGTTCTGGAAAGGATGAATCAGGGTCAGGTTTCCCTTTCTTATGGAGAATTTTATGCTATCATTCCTGGGTTGGCTGATATACAAAAAAGGTTGTTGACCAGGAGAAGAGTGTCTTATAGGGAAGTGCAATACATCTGTGTGTCTGCTGAAAAGTTTGGAGAGGGTTTGGAAACTCATTTTTCTGCTCCTCTGGGATATGTCAACGTCACTCTGAATGGCAGGGAGGCTAGGGCATTGGTAGATTCAGGTTCTCAGATTACCCTTATTTCTTTGTTTGAGGCTACTCATCTGGGTCTCCCCATCAAAACTGGTATTAATTGAAATTTGAGAAGGATTGGTGGTCATGTCACTGAATTGGTTGGAACTTCTTAGTTTGTGAAGTTAGATGTTGGTGGAGCCTTGGGGAAGGTTAATTTTTATATTGCTAAAGGAACAGTTAAAGCTGTTTTGGGTGGACCATTCTTGATGGATTTTCAGGCAAGAATTGGTTATCAGTTTGACATGGGGATCAGTTTGGAGTTGACTGGTGAAGATGAGAGAAGGCTTCAAATGAGGTTGTCATCTCCTGGAGATGATGGTTGGGAAACCAGGCCTGGTTTGTCTTTCATGTTTCAATGCATGGATTGTTGTAGGAGGAGAGGAGAAGTGGGTGCTGCCTCTGGTTTTTTGGAGTGTGGCTCAGGCTCTAGTGAGGGTCTGCACTTTTTAGAGTGATAAGGGGCTGATCACCTTAGTGATACAACCTCTCCACAAGATGAGGAAATTCCAGGTTGTAGTAGGTCAGCTCCCTTGGAGATATACCAAGTGGATTTTCAAACTTCTCTTTTTAATGTTTCTCTTCTCTGCAAGTATTCTTCAAGTTTTTTATCAAGTCTCTGTTCTCTCTCAAGTTTTGCAATTATTTTTAACTCGAGTTCAAAAAAGAAGATTGGTTATATATCTTTATGGAAAGATATATGGAAAAGTTTTGGAGTGGTGAGATTGGGGTCTAAAAGTAAGTCCTCCCAATTGTGCACCAATAGGGTTTCTTCTACACCTTTCAAAAAAATTACCTGGGCCACACCTGTGAGCATTGGGGAAACCCCTGGTTATTTTTGTAGGTCAGAAGAAAACTCAAGAAAAGAAGAAAAAAACTTCAAGATAATTCAAGAAAATCAAGAAAAAAATCTGAAGATAATGAATAAAGAAGATCATAAAGATCAATTTTTGGGCCTCCAGCAAGAGGATAAACTGCACTATTTAAGAAGAGTGGATTCTGAAGAAGAATCAAGATTTAAAGATTTGGAAGATGGAACTGAAGATGAAGATTTGGGATTGTGGAAAAGTTTTGGAGTGGTGAGATTGGGGCCAAATGTAAGTCCTCCCAATTGTGCACAGCTAGGGTTTCTTCTACACATTTCAAAAACATTACCTGGGCCACACATGTGAGCAATGGGGAAACCCTTGGTTTTTGTTCCAGGTCTGGTGATGAAGATTTCCTGAAGATCCCTCAAGTTGAAGGTGGAGCCACAAAGTATAAGAAGGTGGTGCAGAAGATTAGGCCTGTCAATGAGCCTATCCATGTGGGATTTAAACCCCCTCTGAAGAGACCTCCATTTTCAAGAGATCCTTACTGTACTCCTTTGGTGAAGAATCCTCCAGATTTTGTTGAGACAGCTAGGGTGACAGTGGAAAGGTTGAAAGTTGTTAATTTTGGTCCTGATGGGTGGTTGTCTAAAGAAGAAAAGAAGTTGTTGTTGCACATTATTGTGCCAAGAAAAAGGCTGTGGCATTTTCTGAGGAGGAAAGGTGTGTATTGAAACACTCTTATGGGGAGCCTTACTTGATTCCTGTGGTTTGTCATGAACCATGGCAAAATCAAACCTATTCCGGTTCCAGCTGCTATCAGAGAGTATTTTGTGCAGATTGTTATGGAAAGATTCAGGACTGGGTTATACAAACAATCAATATCCAGTTACTCAAGTCCAGTTTTATTTTTAAAGAAGCAGAATGGAAAGTTGATGGTGGTTCATGATCTTTGAGCCTTGAATAGAGTCACAATCAAGGATGCTGGTATTCCACCAAGCGTAGAGGATTTTTTTGAAGCTTTTTCTGGAATTGTGTGTTATGGATTGGTTGATATTATGGGTTGTTATGATGAGAGGGAACTCCATACGGATTCAAGGCCTCTCACAACTTTTGAGACTCCTTTGGGAAGATTTCAGCTGACTAGGTTGCCTCAAGGAGCAACTGATTCAGTGGCAGTTTATCAAGCACAGATGGCTTGGATTTTTCAGGATGAGGTCCCTACTCATGCTGGTATTTTTATTGATGATGGTGGAATTAAAGGACCATCCACTGATTATGGTAATGTGGTGCTGAAAGAAAATCCTGGTATAAGGAGGTTTGTTTGGGAATATGCAATAACTCTAGAGAGAGTGTTGTTTAGGATTGAAGAGGCTGGTTTGACCATTTCTGGGTCAAAACTCTGTTGTTGTGTTCCTGCTTTGGAAATTCTGGGTCATGTGGTATGTAAAGAAAGAAGGAGTATGGTAAAGAAAAAGATTAATAAAATTCAGTCATGGAAAAGGCCTAAAAACACCACTGAAGTCAGGGGATTTTTGGGTGTGTGTGTTTATGTCAGGATTTTAATTAAGGACTTTTCTTTGTTGGCTTCACCTTTAAGTAGGCTGACTAGGAAAGATGCAGATTGGGAATAGACTGAAGAGTGTGAAGAGGCTTTTCAGAAGTTGAAGAAGGTGGTTGGTGAAGATATTGTTCTTCACAAGTTGGATTATGGTGTTGATGCCGGAAAAATTTATCTGGCAGTGGACTCAAGCTATATTGCTGCTGGTGCTGTTTTGTCTCAGGAAGATAAAACTGGGAGGTTCAGACCAGTAAGGTATGAGTCTGTGAAGTTTAAAGAGGTGGAATCTTGGTATTCTCAACCTAAGTTGGAATTGTGTGGTAAAGCAAAAATCTTGAAGAAGCTAAAAACTGTTTTGTGGGGGAAGCATTTTGAGCTTCAGGTGGATGCGAAATCTCTGGTTCAGATGATCAACACACCTAGTCTTCCTAATGCTCCAATGACTAGGTGGTTGGCATTTATTCAACATTTTTCTTTTGACCTGGTACACAAACTGGGAAAAACTTTTAAGATGCCTGATGGATTATCAGGGAGGCCACCTACAGATGAGGATTCTTATTTTGAAGAGTTTGATGAAGATGTTCCAGTGGTTAGGGTCAGCACAAAGGGTCCAGAAGATTTTTCTTTCCTTCCCCATGAGGCTAAACTGGTTGATTGTTCTGACCTCCCCCAAGAGGTTAAACTGGCTGGATCTGATTTTGATTCTGGTGATCAGAATGTTTTTGTTGATGAAGATGGAGTTGTTGTTTGAGACAGTTCGAATTTGGATAATGGGATCTTTGTTAGTGAACTGGATTCTCATAGAATTCAGTGGAAGAAGGAGGATGAGCCAGAATTTAAATATTGGTGTCCTGGTTGGGCTGGTCAATTGTCTCATGTTTACACTGGTGCTGTTGATGACAGGGTTGTACCTGTGGATGTTGTTTTGTTGGATTTTGAAGATGAGACCTGGGGTCAGTCTGGGTTTTATTTTACTATGGTGGAATATCTGTTGACCTTGGAGAGGCCAGATAGTTGTGATGATGATACTTGGCTGGCAATCAAGAAGAAGATTCTTGGCTTCTATGTGTCAGGAAGAAGGCTCATGAGGAGGAGACATCCTAATCCTCTAGTTTTGGTGACTCAGAAGAAGGGTCAAGAAGTTGTGTTGAAGTCTTTGCATAAAGACCTTGGTCATAGAGGCTTTGGGGAGACTTATCGAAGAGTAGCAGACAGATTTGGTGGCAAGGTATGAAGCTGGCTGTGCAGGGTTGGGTTCAATCTTGTGAAGAGTGTCAAAGAAGAATTCATTTGAAACCTATGAGTTTGGCTGTGCTAGTGGTGAAGCATCTGTGTTTGGAAGAGTCAGTCTGGATGCTGTCCATATTAAAGAGTGCATGTATAAATACTTGATTTTTGCTAGGGATGATTTGTCTGGCTTGGTTGAAGCAGTGCCTCTTGTTAATTTGACTGCCAAAAACGTGGCAGAATTTCTGAAGAAAGAGTGTGTTTATAGATATGGGTTAATGAAGTTGGTGACTGTTGATGGTGGGCCAGAGTTTGTGGCCAAATTTAAAGAAGCTGTGGCAAGTGTTAGTTCTAAAGTTAGAGTAGCAACATCCTATTATCCTGAAGCTGAAGGCATGGTGGAAAGAGTTCATAAAGTTATCAAGAATGCTATGGTGAAAATATGTGGAGATAGTGCTGAAAAGTGGAGGCATTATTTACCCTTGGTGTTATTTGCTGATAGGGTCACTGTGAAGAGGACAACTGGCTATTCTCCTTATGAATTAATGTTTGGTCAGAAAGCAGTTCTATCAGTGTGCTTGGAAGCTGTATCCTATCTTGGAGTTTTTTGGGATGATGTGCACTCAACAGAAGATTTGCTCTGTGCCAGGATGCGACAGTTGGAATGTAGAGAGGAATGTCACGAGAAGGCATACTCTAGGATGATGAAGATAAGAAATCAATTAGTCAGATACTGGGACAAGAAGTTGGCTCATAGACTCAGGAATCCCTTGAAACCTGGTTGTTTTGGTTTTGGTTTATAATAGAAGTTTGGAGAGTCAGTGGGGAAAGATGTTTGCTGACAGATGGAATGGACCTTACAGAGTCAGATCTCAGATGTCTGGAGGTTCTTATGTTTTGGAAGAGTTGGATGGTGCAGTCTTAAAGAGGAGAGTGGCTGCAGATCAGAAGAAGATATTTTATCTCAGAGGCACAAGACATGAAGAAGATTGACTCCGCAATGAGGATAAACTATGGAACATTCTTTAAATTTTGGATTTTGGGTGTTGCAGAGCAACTTTTGTGTTGGAAATTTTTGTTAGAAGGTACCCAGGGGTGGGGCTTCTAGATTTTTCCTTGGCAAGTGTGGGGGTGACTGATGGGCTGGCTGATCTATCAACAGTTACCCCCAGATTTTCTGTTTCCAACCCCTTCTCTTAATTTGGTTGAACCCTAGTATTGGTTCCTTTTCACAGGTTCTAGTCCTCTATGACTTTAAACTGGAAATTCTTTTGGTATTCAACTTCCGGACTCTTCACTTTTATTGGTTTTGGTTTATTTTGTTGGATGTTGTGTTTTTTTGGTTAGAAGGTACCCAGGGGGGGCTTCTAGATTTTATTTTGGCAAGTGTGGGGGTAACTGATGAGCTGGCTGCTCTGTAAATAAGTTACCCCAGAATGTCTGTCTCAAGTCTTTTGCTTGTCCTAGTTGAATTCTAGTTCGGTTGTAATTATTCAGGTAGTCCTCTATGACTTTAAACTGGACTGCCTTGGATGTCTTTTGATGCTTTTGGATTGGTGGTGGATCACTGGTGGTCTCCCATCATTTTTACTTATTGGAGTGAGCCCAACCAGTGATCATTTCTATGGATTGGACTTTCACTTACTGGACCTCCTCTGAATCTGGATTGTCTATGGAGCTGGACTGTCTTTGATTTTTTACTTATGTTTTTGTTAGATAGTAGTGTTAGATTATTTTCTTTTTTTCTCTTTTTCTTTCTTTTAATATTTTTATGGGGGTTGTTTAAAATTATAAAATCAAAAATATAGGGTGTTACCACATCAGGGTCACCTGGATGTGGGCAATCATTGGTGGGGAAAGGATCATCAATTGGCCGGGAAATGCTATTTTCTTTTTTATTTATTTCATTTTTTTCTGTGTTTCATTTTTTATTATTTTCTTTAATTTCTAAATTTTTATTGTTAATCATTTAAAATATTTAATTGTGTATCCACATCAAGGTGCACTTGGATGTGGGTAAGGTATCAGGGGATCAGCTCATCAATTGGCTGGGGGATACCATTTTTTATAATTAGTTAGTTCATATTATTTTATTTATTTCATTTTAATTTTATTTTCAATTTTTTTTATTATTAGTAGTTTAGTAGGATATTACACTCAAAAAAAAAAAACTTTTCTGAAATTATTTTTTATTATTGTTTTATTATTATTATTAAGTGTTTTTTTCAATTTGTCATTGTGTTGCGGGAGCTCATTGTCTGGATGATGAAGCTTCTGGAGGCTGTTTGGTATTGTGTTGGTGTTTTTGCCTTTTGTTGGGATTGTGGGAATCATGGTGCTCTTTGAAGTGGAGCGTGCTAGAAATATGGTACAGGTTGTAATGGGCAGAAATTGGATAAGAGGGAAGCTCAGAGGAGGAAGAAGAAGAGGCAGGAATGGAGTGCTGGAATGTGTGATTAATAATCCTAGACATCTTCCAGTGGTCGTCCAACAGTCGCTTTCTCAGGGATTTCTCAAAGTCATTTAAAGGTCCATGGAGGGCAAAGGCTTTCAGCATGTCAGAACACATAATGCTGAGGTGTTGCTTCATGTCTCCATAATCCAAGGTTGATGAAGTTTCAAGAGGTTGGCCAACTCCAATAGTAGATTCAGGAGAAGGGGTGCCAACTAGACAAGAAGAATCGGATCAGTAATTATTTTTGGTTGCTGAAGAAATGGGATGAATTAATTTGGTACTTACAGATTGGGAGCTCATCAAATTTTTAAGCGACTGGGATTTGGACTTCTGAAGATTTAGAAAGTGAGATAGTTTGGGGATCAATCAGGGAAAGATATGGAATCTCTTGGTCTTCCTCCGAAAGGTTTGAGAAGGTGAACTAGGAGGCTGATGTTCCATGGGTGGGACTTCTAGATTTGATCTTGGCAAGTGTAGGGGTAACTGATGGTCTGGCTGCTCTATCAACAGTTACCCCAAATTGTCTGTTTCCAACCCCTTCTCTTAATTTGGTTGAGCCCTAGTATTGGTTTATCATCACAGGTTTCAGTCCTCCATGACTTTAAACTGGGAATACTTTTGGTCTTCAAGTGCTGGACTCTTAACACTTATTGGTTTTGGTTTATTGTGTTGGATGTTGTGTTTTTTGTTAGAAGGTACCCAGGGGGGGCTTATATATTTTATTTATGAAAGTGTGGGAGTAACTGATGAGCTGGCTGCTCTGTAGAAAAGTTACCCCATTATGTCTGTTTCAAGTATTTTTTTTTCCTAGTTGAATCCTAGTTCTGGTTTTTGTTATTCGGGTTTCAAGTCCACTATGACTTTAAACTGGCTTGGGACTGGCTTCTTTATCTTTGGTCTATTTATATTGGTGGTGGATCACTGGTGGTCTCCGATCATTATTACTTATTGGAGGGAGCCCACCCAATGATCAATTCCTTAGACTGGAATTTCTATGGAGCCAGACTTTTTCTTTTTCTTTCTTTGATTTTTGTGTCTATGGTTGTGTTCGATAGTAGTTTTAGATTTTTTTCTTTTTTCTCTTTTTTTCTTTTAATTTTTTACGGGGGATTAGGATATAAAGAGGGAAATATCACAAAATTATATTATATGGTGTCACCACATCAGGGTCACCTGGATGTGGGCGAGAATTGGTGGTGAAAGGCTCATCAATTGGCCAGGCAATGCTAATTTCTTTGTTTTCTTATCTCATTTTTTTATTATTTACTTTAATTTCTATTCATCTCATCTTATCTTTATTGATATTATTTTTCTTAATTTATTTTTTTATCTTAATTCATTTAAAAATTATTTAATGGTGTATCCACATAAAGGTGTACTTGGATGTGGGTAAGGGATCAGGGGATCAGCTCATCAATTGGCTTGGGGATACCCTTTGTATTTATTATTTATTTCATCTTATTATTATTTGTTTCATTTTAATTTATCAGCTCTCATATTTTGTTGGGCAATTTTTTTTAATTTTTTTCAAGAATCTTTTTTTAGTACGTTGTTAGTTTAATTAATAATCAGTAAAAAAATAAAAAAAAATAAGAATAAAATAAAATAAAATTAAAAAGAAATAAAATTAAAAAATAAAAATAAAATAAAATAAAATATAAAATAAAACAAATTTTTATATATATAGATCTGCTAGTTATTATTTTTCTCTCTACTTAGTGAGTCATTAATCTCTTAGTGTTTTTATATAATGTGTGGAAGAATAAGCCTCCGGAATTTGGTCTGGATTATGTTGCAGATTTTGCTTTTTGTTAGGATTGAAGGAAGAACTGTGTTCTTTGTGGTGTAGGTGGCTGGAAAGAGTATATGGATTGTAAAGTCAGAAACTGGATGAGAAGGTAATTTTTGGGAAGAAGTAGAAGAGGCGGGAATGGAGTCTTGGAAGGTGTGCTTGATTATTCTAGACATCTTCCTGTGGTCATCAAGAACTTTTTTCTCAGTTTCTTCTCAAATTCATTCAATCACCCATGGAGAGCAAAGGCCTTAAGCATGTTTGAACACATACTTAGATGTTGCTTCATATCAACGTAATTCAGTGTCAAGTTAGTCTCTAGAGATTGGCCAATCCAAATTTCAGTTTCAGGAGGCGGGGTTACAACTAAACAGAAGAATTGGATCAGTAATTGTTCTCTGTTGAAGAAATTGTATTTATTAATTTGGTACTTACAGATTGGAAGCTCATCAAAATTGTAAGAAGGCAGAATCTGGACCATTGAAGAATGTTGAATGGATGTTGTAGGAGGATCAACCAGATGTAGGTAGGTATTTTCATGGTCATCTTCTAAATGGTGTTGAGAATATGAACTAGAAGAAGGATGCTCCTGTGGCCTGGTTTGAGCAGCAGGGCTGTTGTTGTTGTTGTTGTTGATATTTTTGCTTGGCTCAGCTCAGTTGGATACTGGTGGTGGAGTACCAGGTTGGTTGTAGGAAGGATCAGGAGAAGGTGACCTGGAAGCTTATTGAGATCTTCTAGATGAAAATACGGAAGAAATGGAACTGTCATATGAGTAATTGGCTGCCAGAAGAGAGATGTAGTTAATTCTTCTTGTTTGAGAGGGAGATTTTTGTCTGAGAGCAGTGTTTGGTGCTCTGGTGTTTTCTTGAGGTCCTCTGGCATGTCTTGTAGAAGTTATGAAATGTTTGGCATTTTCTGATGAAGAACTTGTTGTGCACATTGCTCTGCAAACACTTGGAGGTTGATGTGTGGTGTTATTGGTGTTTCCCGGCGGAATTTGGTTGTTTCCTGGCTGATTTTGAAAATTTTGAGCCTGATTTTTGCTTTCTAGAAAGGCGGGCAGGCTTCCCAAAGTTTAGAGGGCTTCCTGGACGTGGTCTAGAAGCCTGAGAGCTAATTTTGAAGCTATTTTATCTGAATTTGCTGAGATAAAGGCTGTTACTTGAGATGATAAAGCAGGTCTTTTGGAGAATGTTTTGGGGATGGAACTGCGTGATCCTCTAGATGGAGCTGATGATAAAGAAGAGGAAGCAGGACCAAGCTCTGGGGACCTGGTAGGATATCTAGAGATGTGTTTGTGTTTGTGTGAAGGTGGTGGTATAGTATAGTTGGGGTCTCTGTCACACTTTTTATTTTTGGAGTTTCAAGAATCACAGGCCCTGTTGTAGAATTTGGTGTCAGGAGCTGGAAGAGTGAATGTGCAAGGTCTGAAAATGTGGATGCACTGCTTGCAGGAATAGTCCTTGGGAGCAGTGAAGCAAGGAAGGTTATAAGGGTCAAAATTAGGAGATCCGGCCATGATGTGTGATGAGGAGGAGATGAAGAAAGAGATAAGAAGAAGTTTGTTGTCAGTGGTTGGGTAGATGATGAAGTGAAAGGTGGAAGTTCAGTGGACTGGCAGTGGCTGTATTCTGCATGGAATTGATTGGGTCTCTTCTATGCAAATTGTTAATCCCTCAAGACTTTAAACTGAAAAACAAGTCTGTCAAGACTTTAAACTGAACACTGTGTTAGTCCCTCAAGACTTCAAACTGAGGATTTTTGATGGTGTAGTCCCCCAAGACTATAAACTGGAGAATGGGTTTTGTTATTGGAGTTGGTTTGAAAGATTGGCGGAGGGTATCTACAGGGGGAGCCTCCGAATTTAGCAAAGGCAAGTTTGGTGGTAATTGATGGGCTGGCAGCTCTATTCACAATTACCCTAGAATGTTAGTTTTTTCTCTGTGTCTTAATGTGGTTGATCTCTGATTCTAGATTTATGATTTAGGTTTTGAGTCCCCCAAGACTATAAAATGAGGGTTTTTGAGTCCCCCAAGACTTAAAACTGAGGGTTATTTGTGGTTACATCCTATAGAGGGTGTGGTCAAATTTTCTTTTCTAAATCAAGATAAAGTACTAGTGGAATCACAGAGGGAATCAAGAGATGAAATGAAGTGTTCAGAATTAGCCTTGAATTGATGGATGAGGTGCCTTCTTTCTCAATGTCCTGTGGATCTCTAGCAGGAGTGGATTGGAAGTAGTGTAGCAGAAGTTGTTTCTGTTGAGATGTGTGTTGTTGGAACTTGGCTTTAATTGTGGGAAAGTGGTTTGGTGTTGGTGGTGCAATGGATCCTACATTGTTATCATCACTTTCAGAAGATGAAGGAACTGAGAAGAAGGAAGAAATGAAAGTTCTTTACCATCAGATGGACCAGGGACGGTGGAACTTGTGGTTTTAAGGGTTGTGGCACTCTTCTGGGAATAGTGTAGCTTTTTGATGATTCTGGGTATCAGGATGGATGGCCTAGATCTTTTGGTGCTGGTAGTAGATGGACCAGGTTGAGGTGGAGGCAAAGGTGTTGCAGAGGATAATGGACCAGGTCTGTGGCAGGTCTTCTTTCTGGAGTGGCAGACATCACAGGACGTTCTGTATGGATGGGCTGGAGGTGTGATGGTGTAGATTAGGTTATTGTCAATGCAGTATTGGAAGGGGCCCATGTCAGTAGCAGATTTGGAAAGAAAGCTGAAAACGGTGATTTTGGTATAGGAGAATGTGTAAATTCTTTATTGGAGGGAGGATGTGGTCTTCCAACATTGGCAGGGGCCCTTGTTGTGCGGTTTGGTGCTGTTTGTGCATTTCTTAATTGACATTGGTTGAAGAATAGGGTGTTTTTCTGGATTTATTCCGTGAATATTTAGACTGCGGGTATGTGGTTACTACCATTGGATAGCCCCGGTCTTTCTCTATATTTTATGTTATGGGGACATTTTTCATATTCTAAGTTTTAAGGGGTCGTTTCCTCATATTTCATTATAAAAGATAGCTGTTTAATTTTGTTTTTTGTGTTTTACGGGCTAACCTTAAGTCTTAGGGTTAAGTTCTTAGTACCGTTAGATAGGGCTAATTTGGCTCTACCTTTCATTTCACAATGTTGTCATAGCTTAATTTTGTGTTTTAAGGGTTTTAGTAGTGGTAGTGCATTTTTCTAAGTAGATTTGATGTTTTTAGTGGTTTTCTGGCTTCAGGGAGGTGCGGTCGCTTCAGGCAGCCCAGCTGCCTCTGTTTTAGGGGGTTGGGGAACGCTTCTGAAGGGTCGTTTATGCAATTTGGCTGGTACAGGTGCCAAATGCATTGTTGTGCATGGATTCTAGAGGGGTGGTCTGTGTGTATTTACAATACAGGATAGTTTGTGGAATATCTAATTATCATACAACCATCCAGAGGTGATATCCTTGTTCCTCACTCAGTTTTTCACTGTTGTTGGCCACAATTTGGCTGTGTCTTGTTGCAAGTAAGTTCTTTATTTAACTTCACTAGAAACTGTTTTCTCTGTTATAGTCTTGCAAGCTATAGCAAGTATCATTGCTGTCTCTGGTGTGGATTTGCAACCTACATCAAGTATCATTGCTTTCTCTGGTGTGGACATTGGTCTGCATTTCAGTTCTTTGGTCTGGTAGTCTGTCTGAAAACTACTTTCTTGGCTGATCAAGCAGCCAGGTGTTTGGAAAAGAGGCTTTTGGGTAAAAAGGAACCAATTTACTGTAGCAGTTAAATCTAACTTGTTTTTCTAAAGGGACAGGGGTTTCTCCTTCTGGGTTTTCTCCAACTCCCTTGGTCAAGGCCTATAGCTAGTACTATAGGATTGTCTACAACGGGTGTAATTTTGAAGGTCTGTGGTGTGCGGAATGATGGATGGGTATGAGTTCAATGCGAGGAGGAGTAATAGATATAAAAGGGGTTGGATTTTGGTTTGATATTTCTTTAGAATTAAATTATAAAACGTATCTATAGTTAATAGTGATAAAAACTTCAAATTAAATCATTATTGTTGTACATTTCCTTATTTTCTCAGTCATTATTTCTAAACTTAAATCTTGGATTCTTGAGTTTATAACCCTTTGTGAGATCCTAAGAATATTATTATTACCTTAAATTATATTGAGATTCTTATCAAACATATCTCGAAGCAGTAGCTCTTCCTTTGAGTCATCTTTGAGTTACTTCCTCGAACATTCCCTCTGTGCTTCAAAGAAGTTTCTAAAACTCCTCCCTCCATCTCACTTTCAGGAACACCCTCAACCTTGTGCGTAGGTCCTCCGGTGACAGTATAATTTAATTCTCCGTAGTTCTCATTCTTTGCACTACTAAGTCCTTTTCAGGTGTTTCTGAATTCTTTTAAAATGGCAATTGTTCAATGCACTCCTCCTATGGGCACTACTACTAGGGCTTGCTCCAAGGCAGGCCAACAGCCACATGGCCTGTTTCTCGAACTCACTCCCTGGAACCTCTTGACTTAGGGAAAGGCAACTCTCAGTCCAATCTGTAGAAGACATCACACAGGATTTTGATGATTATAGAAATGAAGAAGAAGGAGTGGATACAATGCATAAGGCACCATCTTCCCCTGCTACACACCCTTCTGGTCAACCTTCTGAACATGGACCATCTAATTCCCTGGAAGACTTCATGAGACTCTTCATTAAGAACCTTTCAAATCAAACGTCTTTGGAGGGATCAAAATTTAAAACTCCTTCCATGAAATCTCCTTATAAATTTGATGGAGAACATCCAGACAGATCGCGACCTTTCTTGCAAAAATGCAAGCTACTGTTCCATAACGACCCTCAAACCTTCAATAACAACCAATTGATGGTTGTTTACGCTTTTTCATTCCTAGCTGGAAAGGCAGCAAGATGGTTCAAACCTTATCTTCTCATGCTCTCTTTGACAGAAACCCACTTACTCATTAATAACTGGGAAAAGTTTGATGACCAACTTTTTACGTTTTTTGGTGATCCTAATGAAACTGAAAACACAGATATTGAACTTGACTTCCTCCGCATGAGTGATAATGGTAAAGCCTCTGAATACATCTCGAACTTCAGAGCACTTCAAACTTGAGTAGGTTGGAATGATGCTGCCCTCAAGTATCATTTCAAAAAGGGACTTCCTTCGATGATTCTGGATCAATTAAATTTTCATGGCCAGAAGATGACTATCTTAATGGTTTTAATGGATTGAACCCTCAAACTTGACGGTGTTTACCAAGAACGACTACAACATCTTCGATACGCCAACAAATCTCAAGGCCTAAATTTTAAATCGGGACCTTCTTCACACCCACGGCCAACTCAATCCTCCTCGACTCAATCCAAACCCAATAAGGAAAGGAGAAAACTCGACCGAAAAGCTCAACCCCAGGTGATATCAGTAAGGTATTGAATCTAAAAGGGGAACTTAAAGAAGCTGAGAGGAAGAGACAAGCGGATAATGGGTTATGTATGTATTGTAGGGGTAAACACAAGCTAGAAGATTGTTTAAAATTAAAGGATAGAGAAGGTACTAGTTCAAAGTCAAAAAACTAGTAGATAGTTTACTTGTGTGCAAAGCAAACTATCTTATCTCTCACAGGGCACAGAACCTCCATGTCTTAAGGACTTGAGTTGCCTTAAACCACTTGAGATTCATTCTATTAAATGAGGATACCCCCTTCAGTTGTCTTATAGACTCTAGAGCTTCAATTTCTTTTGTCAGTTTATCTTTTGCCAAGAAGTTAAAGCTAAAATTCACAGATATCAATAGAACTCCAATTTATTTGGTAAAATCAGAGGAACCCAAATATTGGGTAAGAAATTTTTATGGGTTTTAAACTTTCCGAACTTTTCCCCCTTCGAGTGGGGATTATCAGTCTTGGACGCCCCAAGAATGGACAATACCATTCTTGGCCATGACTTTTTAACACATTGGAATCCTGAAATTGATTGATCACGGGGATTGATCACCCAACGCACTAAGTATATTTCTGATTCTTCAATGCAGGTCAATAGGGAGTTAAACAACCTGTCTGACAATGTCCTGCTAGAGGACAAATCTCAGCCAGATGACTTGCAAGCATCTTTTTTCTCTCTAAATGAGTAATTGGCTAACCCTTATAGCTCAATGACTTCACTCAAAGAGGATTTAAATTTCCTCAAAGTACTTGAATTATGCTCTCTCAATTCTGGTCTTCCCTTGACAGATTCTCTCAAAGATGATGAGGACAACCAAATCAACGTTGAATCCATTAAATCAACTCTACTGGAAATCTATCATGATTTCCTCGATGTTTTTTCAATTCTCAAGGCTGATAAGTTAACACCTAATCAACCCTATTACCATCAAATATAGTTAATAGGTCCAGTACCTCTGGCAGGTCCTTTCTATTCTTTGTCAAAGGACAAATATCAAGTTCTTCGAGACTACATTGCAGAGAATGTAGCCAAAGGTTTAATAAGAGCCAGTAAATCTCCAACCGGCTCCCCTGTTCTTTTTGTAAAGAAAAAGGATGGTAGCCTTAGGTTGTGTGTTGACTACAGAAAGCTTAACTCAGTCACTAAGAAGAATGCATATCCTTTTCCTCCTATTTCATTGCTTCTTACCCTTTTCAATGGTGCTAATTTCTTTTCTAAAATTGATCTTAGAGGAGCTTATCATCTTATTTGCATTGCAGAAGGTCATGAACCACTGACTGCAATGCGCACTAGATTTGGAAGTTTTGAATATTTAGTTATGCCTTTTGGATTTTGTAACACACCATCTACTTTTAAAACTTTTGTTATTGAAATCTTTCAAGATGTTGTTGTCTATTTAGACAATATTTTAATTTTCTCAAAGACACTTGATTAACATATTCATTATGTTTTAAAGGTTCTAAATTGCCTTTGAGATCAAGGTCTCTAGGCCAAGCACAATAAATGCAAATTCCATCTAAAAACTATTGATTTTTTGGGGTTTACATTGTCCATTGATGGCTTAGTCATGGATGTCAAAAAGGTCCAAAAAGTTCTGGAATGGCCTGATCCCAAAACCGTTAAACCCCTCCAAGATTTTTTGGGTTTGCCAATTTCTATATAAGATTTATTAAAAATTACTCTAAAACTATTTCCAATCTTACTTATCTTATTAGAAAAGATATTCCTTTTGTTTTTACTTCTACAGCACAAAAGGAATTCAAAGCATTGAAAACTGCTTTCACCACAGCTCCAATTCTTTGACACTTTGATCCTTCTGCTTTGACAATAGTCGAGACAGACGCTAGCGATTATGCTATTGCAGGGGTCCTTTCTCAATTTTATCCTGAAACAAAATTATTTCATCCTGTTGCTTTTGAGTCACACAAACTCAATGCGGCAGAATTAAATTATGAATTTCATGACAAAGAGCTTTTAGCTATTATTCATTGTCTTAAAAAATGGTGCTCTTTTCTTATCAGCCTAGATAGTCCTTTTCAAATCTTGACTGACCATAATGCTTTGAAATACTTTATGTCTTCCAAAGTGTTAACCAGGCATCAAGCCAGGTGGGCTGAATTTTTTTCTGAATTTCCTTTTTCTATTTCCTATCGCCCTATTAAGAACTGCATTGTCCCAGATATCTTGTCACGTCAGGACGACATTTACCCACAGCGGGAGGACACATTTGCTGACAAGAACCCAACAAATGGGAAATCAATTTTCAACAAATCAATGTTAACGACTCATCAACTTAATTCAATGACAATTCAATCTTTTCAAAATCCACTATCCAACATCCTCCAAGCTCAGTCAAAGTACAATTATTGCTTAGGGTTAAAAGACAAAATACTCTCAAAGCAAGGGGCCAAAATATTTAGTATTGAATCAGGTCTATTAGTTTTCAAAGGTAGAGTAGTCATACCTGACAATAATGAAATAAAATTATGGATTTTCAATAGTCGACATGATTCTAAATTAGCTGTTCATTTTGGGGTTGATAAAATCTACCAGTTAATAGCAAGGGATTTCTTCTTGCCAGGAATGACCAGAGAAATCAAAGCCTATACAAGATCTTGTTAAAAATGTAATAGGAATAAGGCTCTCTGTCACCGGAAGCATGGGTTTCTTTAACCACTTCCTATTCCTTTTAAAACCTGGGAATCTTTATTGATTGATTTTATTTCTCAGCTTCCTCTTTCTAATAATTTTGATGCTATATTAGTAATAGTAGATAGATTTTCAAAAATGTCTATTTTCATTAAGACCACTACTACTGCTACAGCAGCAGATTTTTCAAAATTGTTTCTAGAATATGTATTTTCCAAACATGGATTACCTAATGATATTATTTCAGATAGAGGCTCATTGTTTGTACCCAACTTCTGGACTCAACTGTGTCGACAACTCAATATCACAAGGAATCTCTCCACGGCCTATCATCCTGAAACTGATGGGCAAATGGAAAGGGTCAACTAAATCCTCGAACAATATCTTTGAATGTATGTCAGTTACCAACAAGACAATTGGACCACATGGTTACCTTTGGCTGAATTTGCTAATAATAACTCGACTCATTCTTCAACACAACAATCTCCTTTCGAAATTGTTTATGGAAGACATCCTCGATTCAACTCAATCCATGTAGGAACTAATCATCCTGCGGAACATTATCTTCAAACCATATCATGACTCCAAGAAGAACTTAAATCAAACTTGGAATTAGCTATTTGAAGGTACAAGGAACAGGCCAACAAACATCGACAATCTGCTCCTCCCTTTAAACCAGGCGACAAAGTATGGCTCAACACAAAACATTCAAACAACTCGACCAACAAAGAAACTGGCCGAAAAGCGCTTGGGCCATTTGAAATTGACTCTGAAGTCTCTAAAAATGCATTTCAACTCAAGCTACCTCCTAAATGGCAGGCTATTCACCCTGATTTCCACGTATCTCTCCTAGAACTGGCTCGAGAAACATACCTGGGCAGGAACCAACCTCCTCCGGAACTGTTCAAAGTAGAAGACGATCTAGAGTTGGAAGTAAGATGTATCCTTTATTCAAGAATGCACAAGGGGAAGCTTCAATACCTTGTGAAGTGGGAAGGCTTCCTCAATGATTCAGACAAAACATCCTGGGAACCGGCCATCAATGTTTCTAACGCCCCTGAACTCCTAAAATCTTTTCATCTTAAATATCCTTTAAAACCAAAACCTTAAAACTCTCTTTTATTTTTTTTCTTCTCTTCTCTTTTTTTTCTTTTCTTTCTCTTTTTTCTTTCTTTTCTCAAAAATTCTAAAACTTCTTTACATCTAAAAAATCCTTACTTTGTTTTCTTCTTTCTTCTATCTTCTTTTCAAAAGTTTTTCAACCTTCTTTAAAAAAATAAATAAACAAAATAAAATAAAATAAAATAAAATAAAATAAAATAAAATAAAATAAAATAAAATAAAATAAAATAAAATAAAATAAAATAAAATAAAATAAAATAAAATAAAATAAAATAAAATAAAATAAAATAAAATAAAATAAAATAAAATAAAATAAAATAAAATAAAATAAAATAAAATAAAATAAAATAAAATAAAATAAAATAAAATAAAATAAAATAAAATAAAATAAAATAAAATAAAATAAAATAAAATAAAATAAAATAAAATAAAATAAAATAAAATAAAATAAAATAAAATAAAATAAAAGAAAATAAAATAAAATAAAATAAAATAAAATAAAATAAAATAAAATAAAATAAAATAAAATAAAATAAAATAAAATAAAATTAAATTAAATTAAATTAAATTAAATTAAAAATTAAAGTTATATAAATTCTTAAAATTCATCAAAATAAAAAACTTAAAAAATCAATAATTCCTTTAAATTGTTTCTTTCTTTCTCCTTTCAAAATTTTATATCTTTTTTTTCTTTTCCTTTAATTCTTTTTCTTTGAACTATCAAAATTCTTCACAAAATCAACACAACAATCTTTCTCAATCTACACTTCAACCTTTAAATCTCTCTTTTAAAATTCTTTGAACAAATTACTTCTTTCTTTCAAATTCTTTTTTTAAAACTATTTTTTCTCTTTCTTTTCAAATAACCAAAATTCCTCAAAAACTTCAATAAATAAACTTTCACAAATAACAAATTCTTCCCTCATTAAAAATTCATTTAAATCAAATTTTTTTGTATCAACTATTCTTCTTTCTTACTTAAAATTTTTTTTCTTTCTTTTCAAAACTTAAAACTTAAAATTTTCTCAGTTAAATATTTTTTTCTTTTCTTCTTTCAAAATTTTAAAACAAAAAATTTATTCAAATATTCCTTTTTCTTCTCTTTTTCTTTTCAAAGTCTTATAAAATATATATATTAAAATTTCAATTAAAACAACAAAATAAAAAATAAATAAATAAATACAAAATTTACTTTCTACTTTTTTTTCTTCCCTCTTTCTATCTTTTTTCTCTTTCCATTTTAAATTTTCTCCTGTATTTTCTCTCAAACCAGTTTCTTCATTTTTTCCAAAACCACCCTTATTCCCTTCCTGCATTTCTCAAATACCTCCTCCTCTCCTTCCGGTACCACTTCTCCAATCTCCAGTAATTCTTCAGCCACCTCAAAGGAGGCAGAATTGATAATCTTTTCAACCTCACCACTTAAATCTTTGATGAATCGAGCTTGTTGACCCTGCCAAGGTTTCTTCGACCATACCTGGTCAAGAGTTTCCTCTTTGTCCTCCCTCGAATCAATCGCTGGTTGATTTTCTTCAACTGGCATTGATGACGCCGCTTCCAGAATAGGGGCTTCCATGATGACATCTGAATTCTAAAACATATGATCATCAGTAACAAAATTTTAAAATAAAGGAAAGCAGACTTACTTCAAAAACCGGGTCAGCCTCTAAAAATAGCTTCATGGTGACCCCCACTGTCACTTCCTTCTCTTTTTCATCATCTTCAATTACCATCCGCCTTCAGATGGGGACTTCATCCTCATCTTCTTCAACCAATTCATCCACCTCCTCTTCCACCCCTTGTCTTTTACCTGTGGCCTGGGTTACCCAGGTTGCCACGGTATCCTCAACCTCCTCCTTTACTTCTTCCAACAATTGATTGTCCCCTAACGACACGTCCCAGATATCTTTGGCCACCTCTTTGGTCTTTGGGATTACCCAGTATTTGGTTTTGGTAAACCGTCGTTTGACGTTTTTTGATAGGGCATCACATGTTACCCGTCTCCATTGGCAAAACTCACATTTCTGGTGAGGACCTTGTGTAGCCGTGCTTATGACGCAAAAATATTCCATCGACTTGCAGGCCGTGCAGGCTTGGGAGTATTGTTGGGTAATGAGTCCACCATCCACTTTGGGGTGTGGAGGCATGGAAGTTGGGGTAGGACAAGTTGACATAATAAATAAAAAAATAATTAAAAGAAGAGTTGAGAGAAAGTAGTGTGGGGAGGATATGTCTCAGGCTCACTGGAGCTCACGTTTTATACCTGGGCATCTGTCACTCGCCATGTGACACTCGAGGCAAAAGCAGCTCATTGAATCAATAAAATAGAGGTCTAAATCCATACTTGAAGCGCAGAAAGCAATTCTACATAGCAACAGCGACTTCCCTTTGTGTACTCACTATTCAACCACACTAATCTAAACTTTAAATCTAAATTTGTCAATTTCCTAAAAGTGTGTTTAGTCTTTTCTTTGATAAGCAACGCACAGCGCAATAGTCAATGCAATATTCGGCTAAAAGGTTTATTAAGTATCTGTGGGTTATTAAAAGGGGTAGTGAGCATGGACAGGATGGTTAGTGGAGGATTAAAGGGTTAACAGATGTTAGTGAGGAGGGTCCAGGTGTAACGGGTGTAATTTTGAAGGTCTGTGGTGTGCAGAATGATGGATGGGTATGAGGTCAATGCGAGGAGGAGTAATAGATATAAAAGGGGTTGGATTTTGGTTTGATATTTCTTTAGAATTAAATTATAAAACGTATCTATAGTTAATAGTGATAAAAGCTTCAAGTTAAATCATTATTGTTGTACATTTCCTTATTTTCTCAGTAATCATTTCTAAACTTAAATATTTGATTATTGAGTCTACAACCCTTTGTGAGATCCTAAGAATATTAGTATTACCTTAAATTATATTGAGATTCTTATTGAACATATCTCGAAGCAGTAGCTCTTCTTTTGAGTCATCTTTGAATCACTTCCTCAAACATTCCCTCTGTTCTTCAAAGAAGTTTCTAAAACTCTTCCCTCTATCTCACTTTCAGGAACACCCTCGACCTTGTGTTTAAGTCGTCTAGTGACGGAGATAGTCTAATTTCAAATTTTTGTTGGAAGACTGATATAAACTTTTTGAAATAATTTTGAAATTAAAAATATGCACAAAAATCAATGGAAAAGTTATTGATATGTGCATTCATGATTGTAATGGGAAAAAATGCATATTTTTTAAAATAAAAACTACTGGAGTTATCTAATTTAACACTTTTTCATTTTAATTTCTGTAAATATATATTATCATTCATGAAGTGTAATAAGCTATACTTTTTGTTGACTCTAGTTTTATATTTCAGTTATGAAAAAAAACGATAAAAATTATAATGTTGCAAAGACACAATAAATTTGAATTCAAAACAGAATATATCTCTCTATAAATTTAATAATTTTAACAAGCACCATGAGAAATTTGGGGGTGAACTTCTAGCTTTTGTCCTTCTTTTAACTCTATTGTGTGCCTCTTTTATGCCATATATTGAACCCACCATAAGTAACACATTTACAAAAATTTATAATCACACTTAGTCTGAGATTTACACTTGATTGAAGCCAATTGTGTCCTACATTGAGCACAAGTTGATCCAACAAAACCCAATTTGATACCTCATTGAGCACAGATTGGTCTAACATAAGCACTATGTATGTGTACTCAATATGCATTATTCATGCATAATAAATATTCAAACTTCATACATATTCAGTATCTATAATGCATGCATATTTTGTATAAATTATTCATGTGTTATGAATAAAGCATAGGCATGCATATTAAATATTTCATATTTCATATTTCATATTACATGTTGCATATTACATATGACATAGTAAATAGTACATATTGCATATTCTATGTAGAATAATGGATAATGGATAATGAATATTGCATACAGAATACTCTATATTGCATTCTTAATATTGGATATTTCAAAATGCATATTATACAATGCATATTTTTTTTTTTTAAAAATGCATAATACAAGATGCATATTATATTTTGCAAGTTAAATATTTCATATCAAATAATGCATAATGAATAATGCATAATGCATAATGCATAGTGTAAAATGTATAATTCATTATGCATTGTTTATATTTCATAATACATAATTCATAATGCACAATGCATATTGCATATTGCATGTTGTAAGTAGCATATTGACTTTGAATATTGAATATTGCATATTGGATATAAACGCATAATGCATATGTAACATCAAATCTTCATCCATATGTGATCTAAAATTTAACCTTATATCAAAACAAGTAAATATTAAATCATGTGACCTGTAATTTTGAAAACAGATAAGAGAAAGATGATTTTCAGTTTTTATACAGTAGCTTGAGCTTTTGTCATATAATTAGAAAATATGACATGAAGAACTTTATTGTAAAAAAACCATATCTTTGGTTAGAAATACTTTATCATGTTAAAAAAATAAATTTCAACTGTAAGAGTTACCTGTGTAACTTGACATATGGTTGACTCAATGTAAAATATGAATATCTTTAGTATTTTAGTTAATTATTCTCCATCCAATTTTTAATTTCATATAAAAGCATATGAGGAAACAATGTGTAAGAGATATCTATATTTTATCATGTCCAAGTCACCACGGAAAATCTGGGGGTGAACTGCTAGCAATCCCCTCTCTTTGAACTCCAGAGTGTCTCTTATTATTCCAGGGTTATTCTCACTTTATAAAAATATACAAAATTGTATTTGAAGTACATTTATTCTCGGATTGATTATAGACAGAATATCAACTGATTCCAAATTATGCACAAGTTGATCCTCCAGAACTTGATTTTGGTCCTCTGTTGAGCCTTAATTGAGCACAAGTTGATCTAACCTAAGCTTATGCATATATAATAATTCAGGATACTTGCTCTATTAAATTTGAAAATAAAATAAAATATTGATAAATTTATATAAAAAAAATTATAATGTAAGATATTAAATTATAAATTTAGGCATAATAGGAGGGCACTTAATAGAACTTAATTATACTATGTGACAGCTTAATACTGAATCACACAGTTTGAAAAATTTAAAACAAAATGTGTCATGATGGGAAATGAAATTTCTTGGACAGACACTTTCAAAATTAATACTGACCATAATACACAAGTATTAAACCATGGCATCTAGCCAATAAAAGATTTTCCTTCTGATAAATGGATTTTTCTTAGTTACTCCCTGTTAAAAAGTGTCCTTGTGAGGTTTGTCTGACCTTCAGGGGGATAATTTGGCCACATCAAACTACTTCTATTTCTATGATTGACCAAAATATCATCCTCATTTCCATCTAAAGAGTTGATCTCATCTGTCTGTGGCTGATCAAAGGGGTCCACCACAAGTTTAGCCAAAATTTTGTTTTTTGATGGATAGTGACTAACTGGTGCTTTCCAAAATTTTCCACCTGAAGTTAGGCTAAACATCAGGAGGATAAATTTATTATAAATACTAAATTAACTGAAGAATACTTTTGCCCTCGCTACTCTGCATCATAAAAGTGTCCAACTGAGGTTTAGCCATAATTCAGGTAGACACTTTTGGAAAGGCACAGTCTGATGGGTTTAATATCTATATATGGCAATAAGTTTCAGTTTTTTATAAACATGGAACTAGAATTAATTTAATATGGCCAAAGTGTCCACCTGAAGTTTAACCAATATACAGGTAAAATTTTTTATGAGGATTACTTGATGAAATGAAAAAGACTTGCAATTACTTTCCATCATAAAATTTTCAAACTTAAGTTTATCAAAAATTGTGGTGACACTTTTTCCAGATCCAGTCATATGGGATCAACTCTTTATGTGGCAATGAGAATCAATTTTTAGTCAATCATGGCATTAGAAGTTATTTGATATGGACAAACTTTCTACCTGATTTTTGGCCAAAAATAAGTTGGAAATGCTTATGAGGAATACTAGATTAACTAAAGAGGACTTGCACCCTACTACTGTCCATCATAAAAGTGTCCCCCAGAAGAATTCTCAAACTTGTGATTGACACCTATGGCCTGGTCCGTCCATATGAGATAAATTCTGCATATGAAAATGAGGATGAAATTTTGTCAATCATGGTGCTAGAAGTAATTTGATATAGACAAAGTGTCCAACTAAATATTGGAAAAAAATCAGTTGAAAACTTCATTTAGTTTTTCAAAAAATCAAATTAAGTACAATTTTATTCCTGATTGTGTCCATTTTATCCAACACCTCTTTTGAGCCTTGAAAGTAGGCATTTAGCTTGAATTTTTAATTTCTTATAAAATCCCTTTTATTCAACCTATTTATTTTTATCCCTTTTTTTCTTTTAGATATCAATTAATATTATGTAAAACAAATCATTTTCATAATTTTTTACCTGTATTTAATAGAATTATTAAAGGTTTAACATCACCCTGTAAGCATTTGGCACATGTTTTTTTGCTATACTAATAAAAATAATAATATACTGGTAACAAAATATTGATCAAATGATAAAATATTAATAAAAAAGAAAGATCAAATACCAGTGGATATATTTTAAAAAAATACCAGTTGAACTGAAAATGACCTGCACCCTAGATACTCGCCATCAAAAAAGTGTCCAGCACAAGTTTGGCCAAACTTGTGCTGGACACTTTTGGTCAGGTGCAGTCATATGAGATCAATTCTCTCTATGGCAACGAAAAAAATTATTTGATAAAAAACTTCACTAGAAGTAGTTTTACATAGCCAAATTTTCTACCTAGAGTTCATCCAAACCACAGGTGCACAATTTTTTATCTTTAAAAAAAAGTAAATTTAGTACAATTTATCCCTGATGGCTTTCATTTGCTTCAACACCTCTACTGGCCTTTGATAGTAGGAATATTATTTGGATATTTTTTTCATATTTGATCCCTTTAACTTAATTTTTTATTCCTCATATTGCTTTTGGATATCTATTATTAATTATTAAAATAAATTATTTTCATATTTTTATACATTTATTTAATAATATTATAAATGGCGTAGCATCACCTGGTATGCATTTGGCACATGAGTTATTCCTATACTTATAAAATTGATAAAATAATGGTCACTAAAAATTAATCAAATGATACTTATGAATGAGGCACAAAGATAAAATACCAGTAGAAATGTTTGTGAGAAATACTAAATGAACTGAAGAAAAATTTTACCCTTGCTACTCTCCATTATAAAAGTGTCCAGCAAAAGTTCGGCCAAGCTTGTGCTGGACACTTTTGGTCACGTGCAGTCAGATGGGAGAAATTCTCTCTATGGAAATGAAGATAAATTTTTGATAAAAAATTACACTGGACGTAGTTTGATATGGAAAAATTGTCATCCTGAAGTTTTGGTAAAGCTCAAGTTTGTTTTTTTTTTAATTTTTACAAAAAAGAAGATTTAGTGCAAGTTTAGCCCTGCTTTTGCAAATTTGATTCAACATCTCATTTTTCTGTTTATGGCAGGAATTTAACTTGGATTTTAATTTTTATCTTTGATTTCTTTTATTTTAATTTATTCCCCTCATATTGCTTTTTGATAAAAGTTTATTTTTTGTAAAATAAATCATTTTCATATTTTTTTACCTTTATTTAATAATATTATAAAAGGTGTAACATCACCCAGTATTCATTTGACACACATGTTTTTGCTATACTGATAATATTTCTAATATAATGGTGACAAAAAATCAATCAATAAATAAATATGAGTGAGGCAAAAAGATTGAATAACAGTGGACATGCTTGTAAGAAATTCCAGATGATTTAAAATGACTTGCACCCTGGCTACCCTCCATGATAAAAGTGTCCAGCACAAGTTTGGCCAAACTTGTGCTGGAAACCTTTGGTTGCATTCCGTCAGATGCAATCAATTCTTTTTATGGAAATGAGACTGAATGATCACTCCATCCTTGCACTGAAAGTAGTTTTATATGGACAAATTGTCCTCCTGAAGTTTGTCCAAAACTAAGGTAGAAAATTTTACTTTGGTAAAAATCAAATTTAATCCATGTTAATCTATGATGGTGCCCATTTTTTCTGAAGCCTCTACTGGCTCATGATAGCAGAAATTATACTTAATATCTTAATTTTATGTTTGATCTCTTTCATTGTAATTTTACCCTTTTATATATCATTTAGATTTTAAATATTAATTTTATTTTGGAAAAACTGATAATTTTCACAATTTATCACATTTATTATATAATTTTATTAAAGTTGTATAATCACCCAGTGTACATTCAGAACACATGTTTTTTCTATACTAAAAACATTAATAATATACTGGTGACTAAAAATTAATCACATAATAGATATGGATGACACAGAAAGATCAAATACCCATAGACACTTTTAAAAGGAATACAAGATTAAATGAAGAAGACTTGCACCCTAGCTACTCTCCATCAAATAAGTGTCCAGCACAAGCTCAGCTGAGCTAGTGCTGGACACTTTTGGTTGCATGCAGTCAGATAGGATAAATTTACTCAAAGGAAGTTAAAATGAATTTTTGTTCAATAATTGCACAAAAAGTAGTTTTATACAGCTATAGTATCCTCCTTATTTTTTGGAAAACCTCAGGTTGACACTTTTATTAATTTAAAAAAAATGAAAATATTTCCAAATCTAGAACTGGTGGTGCAAATTTGGTCTGAAAACTCAATTTATCTTTTATGGCAGAAATCTTATTTGAATGTTTAATTTCATATTTAATCACTTTTACTTTACTTTTTTATTCCTCTTTTTGTTTCAAATATCAATTTATTTATTGTAAAACTAATACTCTTCATATTTTTTTTACTTTTATTTAATAATATTATTAAAGATCTAGCATCTCCTAGTTTGAATTTGGCTTACAATTTTTTCAATACTAATAAAATTAATACTATAATGGTGAAGAACAATGAATCAAATGATAAATATGAATGACACAGAAAGATCATATACAAGTGGATTTGTTTATAAGGAATACCTGATGAACTGAAGAAGACCTGCACCCTAGATACTCACCATCATAAAAGTGTCCAGCATATGTTCGGCCGAACTTGTTCTGGACACTTTTAGTTGAATGCAGTCAGATGCAATAAATTTACTCTATGGAAATGAAAATAACATTTTGCTCAATCATTGCACAATAATTAGTTTGATATTTCCAAAATGTCCTCCTGATGATTTATCAAAACTCATCAGGACACTTTCTTTGGCTTAACAAAAAATAAAATATAGTCCAAGTTTAGCCCTGGTGGTGCACATTTGATCTAACCCCTCTACTTGCTATTGATAGTGGGAATTTTCCTAGGATTTTTTTTCTAATTTTATACATTTTATTTTACTTTTTTATTGCTCATATTGCTTTGGATATCAATTTTTAATTTTTAAAATAAATAATTTTCATACTCTTATACCTTTATTTTATAATATATGATTAAAGGTGGAGCACCACCTAGTATGCATTTTTCACACAAGTTATTACTATAGTAATAATGTTAATAATACAATGATGACAAAAAATTAATAAAATGGTAAATTTAAATGACACAGAAAGATCAAATTCCAGTGGAAATGTTTATAAGAAATCCCTTTTGAGTTTAAGAAGATTTTCTGTATGCCTACTCTCAATTATAAAAGTGTCCAGCACAAGTTTGGCTGAACTTGTACTAGAAACTTTTGATTGCATGAAGTCATATGAGATAAATTCTCCCTATGGCAATGAAAATGATATTTCACTCAATTATTGAAGTAAAGAATGTTTAATATTGTAAAATTGTCCCCTGGAAGTCCGTCCAAACCTCAGGTCAAAATTTGTTAGCTATACATAAAAGTAAGTTTAGACCAAGTCTTGACCTACGGGTCCCTAACTGTCCCAACACCACTTCTGGCTCTTGATAGTAAAAATTTTACTTTTATTTTTTATTTTGTATTTGATCCCATTTATTTTAATTTTACTTTTCTATTACTCTTTTTAATTTTAAATATCAATTTATTTTTTTAAAAACTAAACATATTCATATTTTTTTAACTTTATATAATAATATTAATAAAGGTGTAACATCATCAATTTTGCATTTGGCATGCAGGTTTTTGCTATACTAGAAACATTAATAATATATATGGTGACAAAAAATTAATTATAAGATAAATATGAATGACAAAAAAAGATAAAAAACCAATAGAAACGTGAAAGGCAAAAAACTGATGTACTAAGCACTTCCACCCTAGCTACTCTCCATCATAAAAGAGTCCAGCACAAGTTCAGCCGAACTTGTGCTGGACACTTTTGTTCAGGTGCAGTCAGATGGTATCAATTCTCTCTGTGGAAATGAAATTAAAAAAATGCTAAATAATTACATTAGAAGTAGTTTGGTATGGCTGAATAATCCACCTTAAGTTTTTCCAAACCTCAGGTGAAAAATTTTTTATCTTTAAAAAAAAATTTAATTTTGTCAAATTTAACCTGATGGCACCCATTTGTTTCAACACCTCTACTAGATCTTGAAGGCAGGAATATCCTTGAATTTTTCTTTTTCATATTTGATCTCTTTTACTTTACTTTTTTATCACTTATGTTACATTCGGATATTAATTTATAATTTTGGAAAAAAAATCATTTTCATATTTTTTTTAACTTTTTTAATAATATTATAAAAGGTGTAATATAACATGGCATGCATTTCACGCACAAGTTTTTTCTATGCTAATAAAATTAATAATATTCTAATTACAAAAAATTAATCAGATAATAAAATATGAGTAACACAGAAAGATCAAATACCAGTTGACATGTTTTAAAAAAATAACAGTTGCACTGAAGAAGACCTGCACCCTAGCTACTCTCCATCATAAAAGTGTCCAGCACAAGCTTGGCCGAACTTGTGCTAGACACTTTTGGTCAGGTGAGTCAGATGGGATCAACTCTCTCTATGGCAATGAAAAAATTATTTGATAAGAAACTTCACTAGATGTAGTTTGATATAGCTGAATTATCCACCTAGAGTTCATCCAAACCTCAGGTACACAATTTTGTATCTTTAAAAAACAGTAAATTTAGTACAATTTATCCCTGATGGATCTCATTTGCTTCAACATCTCTAATGGCCTTTGATATTAGGAATAATACTTGGATTATTTTTTCATATTTGATCCCTTTAACTTAATTTTTTATTTCTCATATTGCTTTTGGATATCAATTAATAATTTTTAAAATAAATTATTTTAATATTTTTATACATTTATTTAATAATATTATAAAAGGTGTAACATCACTCAGTATGCATTTGGCACATGATTTTTTGCTATACTTATAAAATCAATAATATAATTAAGACAAAAAATTAATCAAACAATATATATGAGTGAGGCACAAAGATAAAATACCAGTAGACATGTTTGTAAAAAATACCAGATGAACTGAAGAAAAATTCTACCCCAGCCACTCTCCATCATAGAAGTGTCCAGCAAAAGTTCGGCCAAACTTGTACTGGACACTTTTGGTCATGTGCAGTCAGATGGGATCAATTCTCTGTATGGAAACAAAAAATTTTTTTTATCAAATTTCACTAGAAGTAGCTTGGTTTTGCTGAATCTTCCACCTGCTGTTCTGCCCAATATCAGCTGTATAATTATTTATCTTTAAATAAAAGGTCACTTATTACAATTAAGCCCTGATGGCTCTCATTTTCTTTAACACCTCTACTAGCTCTTGATAGCAGGAATTTTACTTGTATTTTTTTCATATTTAAACTCTTTGACTTTTATTTTACTCTTTTATTCTTCTTTTTACTTTTAAATTTCTATTTAATTTTTGTAAAACTAATCATTTCCATATTTATTTAAGTCTACTTTAAAAAATTATTTGGTTTAACTTCACCTGGTATGCATTTGGCACACAGGTTTTTGCTATACTAATAACATTAATAATATATTGAAAAAATATTAATTGAATGATAAATATAAATGATACAGACTTATCAAATACCAGTAGACATGTTTATGAGAAATACAAGATAAAGGAACTGAAGAAAAATTTCACCCAAGCTACTCTCCATCATAAAAGTGTCCAGCACAAGTTCGGCCAAACTTGTGCTGGACACTTTTGGTCATGTGCAGTCAGATGGGATCAATTCTCTCTATGGCAACAAAAAAACATTTTTTTATTAAAATTCACTACAAGTAGTTTTGTTTAGCTGAATAATCCACCTGTTGTTCTTCCCAACCTCAGGTGTATAATTTTTTATCTTTAAAAAAATGTCACTTATTACAATTTAGCCCTGATGGATCTTATTTGTTTAAACACTTCTACTGGCTCTTGAGAGGAAGAATTTTACTTGTATTTTGATTTTCATAATTGATCACTTAGAGATTAATTTTACTTTTTTATTTCTTATTTTTTTTAAATATCTAGTTAAATTATTGTAAAGTTAATCATTTTCATATTTTTTTACTTTTTTCTCATAATATTATAAAAGGTGTAACATCACCTTGTATGCATTTGGCACATGAGTTTTTTCTATACTTAAAATATTAATAATATAATGGTGACAATCAATTAATCAAATGATATATATGAGTGAGGCACAAAGATCAATTACCATGGACATTTTTATAAGAAATACAAGATTAACTAAAGAAAAATTCTACCCTAGCTACTCTCCATCATAAATGTGTTTAGCACAAGTTTGGCCAAACTTGTGCTGGACACTTTTGGTCACATGCAGTCTGGTGTGATCAATTCTCTCTCAATAATTGCACTAGAATTTGTTTGATATGGCTAAATGGTTCTGCTGAAGTTTTGTTAAAACTCAGGTTCGCACTTTTTTGTTTTTTAAAAAAGCAATTATAGTTCAAGTTTAGCCTCACTGGTGGACATTTGCCCCAACATGTCTACTTGCACTTGATGGCAGTAGCTTTTTTTTAATTTTTTATTTCATATTTTATTCCTTTAATTTTACCTTTTTATCCCTAATATTGCTTTTGTATATCAAGTTATTTTTCATAAAACAAATCATTTTCATATTTTTTTACCTTTATTTAATAACATTATAAAAGGTGTAACATCACCTGGTATGCATTGGACACACAAGTTTTTGCTATACTTATAATATTAATAACATAATTGTGAAAGAAAATCAATCAAATAATAAATATGAGTGAGGCACAAAGATCAAATACCAGTGGACATTTTTATAAGAAATACAAGATGAACTGAAGAAAAATTCCACCCTAGATACTCTCCATCATAAAAGTGTTCAGCACAAGTTTGGCCAAACTTGTGCTGGACACTTTTGGTCACATGCAGTCTGATGTGATCAATTCTCTCTATTGCAATGAAAATGAATTTTTCTTCAAAAATTGCACTGGAAGTTGTTTGATATGTCAAAATTGTCATCCTGAAGTTTTGGTAAAGCTCAACTGGATTTTTTTTAATTTTTACAAAAAAGAAATTATAGTCCAAGTTTAGTGCCACTGGTGGGTGTTCACCCCATCATGTCTACTTGCTCTTGATGGCAAGAATTTTACTTTTACTTTAATTTTTTATTTCATATTTGATCTCTTTAATTTTACCTTTTTATCCATCATATTGCTTTTGGATATCAATTTATTTTTTGTAAAATAAATCATTTTCTTATTTTTTTACCCTTATTTAATTATCTTATAAAAGTGGTAACATAACCTGGTATGCATTCAGTGTAGACAATCCTATAGTACTAGCTATAGGCCTTGACCAAGGGAGTTGGAGAAAAAACAGAGAGAAAATCCCCTGTCCCTTTAGAAAAATAGAGTGAGATTTACTTGCTAAAGTAAGTTGGTTCCTGTTTTGCTAAAGCTCCTGTTTAACACACTTGACTGCTTGATGATCCAAGAAAGTAGTCCCCAGATAGACTACCAGACCAAAGAACTGAAATGTAGAGCAAAGTCCACACCAGAGACAGCAAAGATACTTGATGTAGGCTGCAAATCCACACCAGAGACAGCAATAATACTTGCTATAGCTTGCAAGACTATAACAGAGAAAGCAGTTTCCAAAGTTAAGTTAAATGAAGAACTCACTTGCAACAAACACAGCTAATTGTGGCCAGAAAACAGTGAAAACTGAGTGAGGAACAATGAGATCACCTCCGGATGGTTGTATGATGATTAAGGTTGCCCCAAACTGTCTTATTCACTATGTACACACAGACCACTAACTTAGAGCCCATGCGCACCCACCAATCTGGCGCCTGTACCCGCCAAATTGCATAAAAAACCCTCCTGAAGCGCTCCCCAACCTCCTAAAACAGAGGTGGGCGGGCTGCCCGAAGTTGGAGATGCTGCCTGAAGCGGCCCGGCCTCCCTGAAGCCAGAAAACCAACAAAAACCACTAATCTACTTAGAAAAATTAGCTACAACTACTAAAACCTTTAAAACATGGAATTTCACTATAACAACATTGGGAAATGAAATATAGAGAAACATTAGCTCTATCCAATGGTACTAAGCACTTAACCCTAAGACTTAAGGTTAGCCCATAAAACACGAAAAACAAAGTTAAACAGCAATCTTTTATAAATGAAAAATGAGGAAATGACCCCTTAAAACTCAGAATATGAAAAATGTCTACACGACATATAATAAAGAGAAAAACCAGGGCTATCCAATGATAGTACCCACATACCCGCAGACCCAATATCCACGGAATAAAACCAGAAAAATACCCAATTCCTTAACAGATGTCAATTAAGACATGCACAAACAGCGCCAAATCACACAAAAAAGGCCCCTGCCAATGTTGGAAGACCACATCCTCCCTCCAATTAAGAATGTCCACATTCTTTCTTCATCAAACCACCATGTTCAACCTTCTTACCAAATCTGCCTCTGAAATGGGCCCTTGCCAATACTGCATTGACAATAATTTAATCTGCACCATGACACCACCTGTCCATCCATACAGAACGTCCTGCAATGTCTTCCAATCTAGAAAAAATACCTGCCACAGACCTGGTCCACTTTCTTCTGAAACAGATTCACCTCCACCTCAACCTGTCCCATCTTCTGCCAGCACAAAAAGGTCTAGGCCATCCATCCTGATACCCAGATTAATAAAAAAGCTTCACCCTTCCCAGAAGAGTGCCACAACCCATAAAACAACGAGTTCCACCATCCCTGGTCCATCTGATGGTAAAGAAAATTCATTTCTTCCTTCAACTTTAAAACTGATGACTTCTCAGTTCCTCCATCTTCTGATAGTGATGATAACAATGTAGGATCCATTGCACCACCAAAACCAACGCACTTGCCCACTATCAAGGCCAGGTTCCAACAACACACATCTCAACAGAAACAACTTCTGCTTCACTTATTCCAATCCACTCCTGCTAGAGATTCACAGGAAATTAAGAACAGAAGACACCTCATTAACCAGTTCAAGGCTAATTCTGAACACTTCATTTCCTCTCTTGATTCCCTCTGTAATTCCACTAGTACTTGAGTTTGATTCAGAAAAGAAAATTTGACCACACCCTCTATAGGATGTAACCACAAAACAACCCTCAGTTTTAAGTCTTGGGGGACCATCCTCATTTTATAGTCTTGAGGGACTCAAAAACCCTCATTTTAAAGTCTTGGGGGACTCAAAAACCTAAATCATAAACCCAGAACCATTTATCAACCACATTAAGACACAGAGAAAAAACTATCATTCTGGGGTAATTGTAAATAGAGCAGCAAGCCCATCAATTACCCCCAAACTTGCCTTTGCTAAATTTGGAGGCTCCCCCTGTGGATACCCTCCACCAATCTTTCAAAACCAATTCCAACAACAAAAACTTTTCCCTCAGTTTATAGTCTTGGGGGAATTACAACCCTCAGTTTAAAGTCTTGGGGGACTAAACCAACAACAATCCTCAGTTTAAAGTCTTGGGGGACTAACACAGTGTTCAGTTTAAAGTCTTGACGGACTAGTCTTGATAGAATCTTGAAACCAGCCAGTTTAAAGTCTTGGAGGACTAACAGAAACCAGATTTCAGTTTAAAGTCTTAAAGGACTGATCTTGATACCATAGATTTTTCAGTTTAGAGTCTTGATGGACTGATCTTGATACCATAGATTTTTCAGTTTGGAGTCTTGATGGACAGACAGAATTTTGCATAAAATAGACGCAGCCAATTTCATGCAGAACACCTCTACAGCCAACCTGCTGAACTTCCACCTTCACTTCATCATCTACCCATCACTGACAAAAATCTCCTCCTATCCCTTTACATCATCTTTTCTCACCACAGATCATGGCTGGATCTCCTGATGTTAACCCTTCTACTCTCCCTTGCTTCACTGCTCCCAAGGACTTTGCCTGCAAACAGTGCATCCAAATGTGCAGACCTTGCACATTCACTCTTCCAACTCCTGAATCCAAATTCTACAACAGGGCTTGTGATTCTTGCTATTCCAAAAATAAAATATGTGACAGAGATGCCAACTTCCCTATTCCTCCTCCTTCACCTTCCCACAAATACATCTCTAGATCCCCTAATAGATCCCCAGAGCTTGGTCCTTCCTCTTCCTCTTTATCTTCAGCACCTTCCAGAAGATCCAGAAGCTCCGCTTCCAGAACTCTTCCCAAAATACCAGCCTTAGATTCCTAAGAAACTGCTTTTATCTCTGCCAAATTAGCTCCAAAAGCTTCAAGATCAACTCCCAGGCTTCTAGACCGCGTCCAGGCGGCCCGGCTGACGTTGGGCAGCCCACCCGCCTCACCAAACAGTGAAAATCAGGGCCAAAACCTCCAAAAACGGCCAGAAAACCGCCAAATTCATTCAGAAAACAACAACAACTCAACCCAACTACCTCCTACTGCTCCCAGAGCAATGCAATCAACCCTTCCAAGGTCCAAAAGCACCAAAATTTCCCAGATTTTTAAGAGACCTGCCAGAGAACCCCAAGAAAAAACCAGAACACCACACACTCCTCCACAACAACAACTTCGTCCCCAACTAAGACAAAGAAACTACACCTCTCTGTCAGCCAACTACTTTTCTGACAGTTCCATCTTTTCAAAATCTCCATCCAGAAGTGATAAATCTGCTTCCAAATCCCCCTCTCCTTCTCCATCCTTTAACAACCCTGGTACTCCATCACCAGCACCTCCTCCAGCTGAATCCAACAGAAATAACAACCACAACAACAACAAAAATCTCACTGCTCCAACTAGGCCCCAGGAACATCAGCCTCCTAGTTCACCTTCTTAAAATCTTTCAGAGGAAGACCATGAGAATCCATATCTTTCCCTGGTTGATCCACCCACTATGACCATTCTAAAATCTTCAAAGATCCAAATCCCAGATGCTTACAAATTTGATGAGCTTCAAATCTGTAAGTACCAAATTAATTATCCCATTTCTTCAACAAAAATAATTACTGATCCAATTCTTCTTGTCTAGTTGGAACCCCTCCTCCTGAATCTATTATTGGAGTTGGCCAACCTCTTGAAACTTCTTTGACCCTGGATTATGGAGACATGAAGAAACACCTAAGTACCATGTGTTCCAACATGCTAAAAGCCTTTGCCCTCCATGGACCTTTGAATGACTTTGAAAAATCCCTGAGAAAGCGCCTACTGGACGGCCACTGGAAAATGTCTAGGATCATTAAGCACACCCTCCAGCACTCCATTCCTGCCTCTTCTTCCTCCTCCTCTGAACTTCCCTCTAATACAATTCCTGACCATTACAATCCCTATCATCTCTCTAGCAGGATGCACTTCAAATAACACAGTGCTTCCCACAATCCCAACAAAAAACAAAAATGTCATCACAATCCGGATCAGCCTCCAGAAGCTTCATCATCCAGACAATGAGCTCCTGGAAAAGATTAGAAACATAATAATAATATAAAACAATTAATAAAAATAATTTCAGAATTTTTTTTTTTTTTTTTTACTGTCTACTAATATACTAAAAATAAAAAAAATTAATAAATAAAATGAAATGAAATAACATAAATGAAATAAAATAAAATTTAAAAGATAATACAAATGGTATCCCCCATCCAATTGATGAGCTGATCCCCTGATACC
The DNA here is from genome assembly GCA_030280995.1 of Hemileia vastatrix. Taxonomy (NCBI): domain Eukaryota; kingdom Fungi; phylum Basidiomycota; class Pucciniomycetes; order Pucciniales; family Zaghouaniaceae; genus Hemileia; species Hemileia vastatrix. The sequence goes on from JASXTE010000004.1 coordinate 7,068,878, forward strand.
TTACCCACATCCAAGTGCACCTTGATGTGGATACACAATTAAATCTTTTAAATGATTAACATAAAACAAAATTCAAAAATTTTAGAAATTCAGAAGATAATAAAAATAATGAAGCACAGAAACACATAAAATAAATAATAAAAAATAAAAAAAGAGAATAGCATTGCCCGGCCAATTGATGAGCCTTTCCCCACCAATGCTTGCCCACATCCAGGTGACCCTGATGTGGTAACAACCTATATTTTTGATTTTATAATTTTAAACAACCCCCATAAAAAACTTAAAAGAAAAAAAGAGAAAAAAGAAAATAATCTAAAACTGCTATCTAGCAAAAAAATAACTGCAAAATCAAAGACAGTACAGCTCCATAGATGGTCCAATAAGGGAAATTTTGATCCATAGAAATGATCACTGGGTGGGCTCCCTCCAATAAGTAAAAATGATGGGAGACCGCCAGTGATCCACCACCAATCTGAAAGAACCAAAGATAAAGAAGCCAGTCCCAAACCAGTTTAAAGTCATAGTGGACTTGAAACCTGAATAATAAACAACAGAACTAGAATTCAACTAGGAAAAACAAAAGACTTGAGACAGACATTCTGGGGTAACTGTTCTAAAGATCAGCCAGCTCATCAGTTACCCCCACACTTTCCAAAATAAAATCTAGAAGCCCCCCCTGGGTACCTTCTAACAAAAACACAACATCCAACACAAAAAAACCAAAACCAATAAGAGTGAAGAGACCAGCACATGAAAACCAGAGGAAATTCCAGTTTAAAGTCATAGAGGACTAAAACCTGTGAAAAGAAACCAATACTAGGGTTCAACAAAATTAAGATAAAGGGTTGGAAACAGACAATCTGGAGTAACTGTTGATAGAGCAGCCAGCCCATCAGTCACCCCCACACTTGCCAAGACAAAATCTAGAGGCCCCACCCATGGGACCCTCTAACAAAGTTTCCAACAAACAGATGCATAGCATCACCACAAAAAAAACCAAGATTATAGAATGGTCTGTAGTTTATCCTCATTGCAGCGTCAATCTTCTTCATGCCTAGTGCCTCTGGGATAAAACCTCTTCACTTGGTCTGCAGCCACCCTCTTTTTCAAGACTGCACAATCCAACTCTTCCAAAACATAAGAACCTCCAGATGACTGAGATCTAATTCTTTAAGGTCCATTGCATCTTTCAGCAAAAATTTTCCCCCACTGACTCTCTAAACTTCTATTATACACCAAAACCAAACAACCAGGTTTCAAGGGATTCATGAGTCTATGAGCCAAATTCTTGTCCCAGTACCTGACTGATTGATTCCTAATCTTCATCATTCTAGATTATGCCTTCTCCTGACATTCCTCTCTACATTCTAACTGTTGCATCCTGGCACAGAGCAAATCTTCTGTTGAGTGCACGTCATCCCAATCAATTCCAAGATAAGAGACAGGTTTCAACTCCACTGGTAGAATGACTTTCTGACCAAACATTAACTCATAAGGAGAATAGCTAGTTGTCCTCTTCACAGTGACCCTATCAGAAAATAACACCAAGGTTAAATAATGCCTCCACTTTTCAGCACTATCTCCGCACATCTTCACCAAAGCATTCTTGATAACTTGATGGCCTCTTTCAAACATGCCTTCAGCTTCAGGATAAAAAGGTGTAGCTACTCTAACTTTAGAACCAACACTAGCCACAGCTTCTTTAAATTTGGCACCAAACTCTGGCTCACCATCAACAGTGACCAACTTCATCAACCCATACCTATAAATCTACTCCTTCTTCACAAACTCTGCCACATTTTTGGCAGTCAAATTAACCAGAGGCACTGCCTCAACCCAACCAGACAAATCATCCCTAGCAACAATCAAGTATTTATACCTGCCCTCTTTAATATGGACAGCATCCAGACTGACCCTTCCAAAAACAGTTGATTCACCAGTATCATGGCCCACCTCTTTAGGTTTCAAGTGACTTCTTCTTTGACATTCTTCACAAGATTGAACCCAACCCTGCACAGCCAACTTCATACCTGGCCACCAAAATCTGTATGCTAATCTTCTATAAGTCTCCTTAAAGACTCTATGACCAAGGTCTTCATGCAAAGACTTCAAAACCAATTCTTGACCCTTCTTCTTAGTCACCACCACTTGAGGATTTGGATGTCTCCTCCTCATCAACCGCCTTCCTGACACATAAAATCCAGGACTCTTCTTCTTGATTGCCAACCAAGTATCATCATCACAACTATCTGTCCTCTCAAAGGTCAAAAGATACTCCACCAAAATAAAATAAAACCCAGACTGACCCCAGGTCTCATCTTCAAAATCCAACAACACCACATCCAAGGGTACAATTCTGTCATCAAAATCACCAGTATGAACATGAGCCAATTGAGCAGCCCAACCAGGACACCAATCCTTAAATTTTGGCACATCTTTCTCTTTCCACTGAACCTTGTGAGAATCCAGTTCACTAACAAAAACACCCTTTTTCAATTTTGAGCTGTCCCAAACAACAAATCCATCTTCATCAACAAAAACATCCTGATCACCAGAATCAAGATCAGATCCAGCCAGTTTAGCCTCTTGGGGGAGGTCAGAAAAATCTTCAGCACCCTTTGTGCTAGCCCTAACTACTGGAACATCCTCATCAAACTCTTCAGCCTCAGAATCTTCATCTGTAGGTGGCCTCCTTGATAATCCATCAGGCATAGTAAAAGTTTTACCTGGTTTTTGTACCAGGTCAAAAGAAAAATATTGAATAAATTCCACCCACCTAGTCATTGGAGTATTTGGAAGACTAGGTGTATTGATCATCTGAACCAAAGATTTTGCATCCACCTGAAGCTCAAAAAGCTGCCCCCACAAAACCGTCTGTAGCTTCTTTAAAATTTTAGCTACGCCACACAATTTCAACTTAGGTTGAGAATACCTAGATTCCACCTCATTAAACACCACAGACTCATATCTTACTGGCCTGAACCTCCCAGTCTTATCCTCCTGAGACAAAACAGCACCAGCAGCAATATAATTTGAGTCCACTGCCAGATAAATTTTTCCAGCACCAAAACCATAATCCAACTTGTGAAGATCAATATCTTCACCAACAACCTATTAAATTTCTGAAAAGCCTCTTCACACTCTTCAGTCTATTCCCTATCTGCATCTTTTCTGGTCAACCTCCTTAAAGGTGAAGCCAACAAAGAAAAGTCCTTAATTAAAATCCTGACATATACACACACACCCAAAAATCCCCTGACTTCAGTAGTATTTTTAGGCCTTGGCCATGACTGGATTTTATTAATCTTCTTCTATGCCAAAATCCTTCCCTCTTTACATACCACATGACCCAGAATTTCCAAAGCAGGAACACAACAACAGAATTTTGACCCTGAAACGGTCAAACCAGCCTCTTCAATCCTAAACAACACTCTCTCTAGAGTTATTGCATATTACCACACAAACCTCCTTATGCCAGGGTTCTCCACTAACACCTCATTACCATAATAAGTGGATGGTCCTTAAATTCCACCATCATCAATAAAAATACCAGCATGAGTAGGAACCTCATCCTGTAAGATCCAAGCCATCTGTACTTGATAAACTGTCACTGAATTAGTTGCTCCTTGAGACAACCTAGTGAGCTGAAATCTTCCCAAAGGAGTCTCAATAGTTTGAGAGGCCTTGAATCCGTATGGAGTTCCCTCTCATCATAACCACCCATAATATCACCCAAACCATAACACACCCTTCCAGAAAAAGCTTCCACAAAGTCCTCTGCACTTGGTGGCATACCAGCGTCCTTGATAGTGACTCTATTCAAGGCTCTAAGATCATGAACCACCCTCAACTTTCCATTCTGCTTTTTTACACGGAAAACCGGACTTGAGTAGCTGGAAGTTGATTGTTTGTATAACCCAGTCCTGACTCTTTCCCTAACAATCTCTACAAAATCCTCTCTAATAGCAGCTGGAATCGTAATATGTTTGATTTGCCAAGGTTCATGGCAAACCACAGGAATCAAGTAAGGTTCCCCATAAGAGTGCTTCAATACACCCCTTTCCTCCTCAACAAACGCCACAGCTATTTCCCTTAGCACAATAACGTGCAACAACAACTTCTTTTCTTCCTCAGACAACCACCCATCAGGACCAAAATTAACAACTTTCAACCTTTCCACGGTCACCCTAGCCGTCTCTATAAATTCTGGAGGATTCTTCACCAAAGGAGTACAGTACGGATCTCTGAACAAAGGAGGCCTCTTCAAGGGCGGATTCAAGCCCACAGGCATAGGCTCATTGACAGGCCTAATATTCTGCGCTACCTTCTTATACTTTGCTGCTCCACCTTCAACTTGAGGGATCTTCAGGAATTTTTCACCACCAGACGAGGAACAAAAATCAAGGGTTTCCCCATTGCTCACATGTGTGGCCAAGGTAATGTTTTTGAAAGGTGTAGAGGAAACCCTAGCGGTGCACAATTGGGAGGACTTACTTTTACACCCCAATCTCACCACTCCAAAACATTTCCGCGATTCCACATCTTCATCCTCACTTCCAACTTCCAAATCTTCAAATCTTGATTCATCTTCTGATTCACATCTTCTAAAATTGTGCAGTTTATCCTCATGCTGGAGGCCCAAAAATAGATCTTGATGATCTTCTCCCTTCATAATTTTCTGCAGTTCAACCTCATGCTGGAGGCCCAAAAATTGATCTTGATGATCTTCACAAAAATATTTTGCATCTTCTTTCTTCATTATCTTCAGATTTTTTCTTGAATTTCATGAATTATTTTGAAATTTTTATCTTATTTTCTTGAGTTTTCTTCTGACCTACAAAAATAACCAGGGGTTTCCCCAATGCTCACAGGTGTGGCCCAGGTAATTTTTTTGAAAGGTGTAGAAGAAACCCTAGCGGTTCACAATTGGGAGGACTTACTTTTAGACCCCAATCTCACCGCCCCAAAACTTTTCCCCATATCTTTCAATAAAGATATATAACCAATCTTCTTCCTTGAACTTGAATTAAAAATAATTAAAAATCTTGAGAGAGAACCGAGAATTGATAAAAAACTTGATGAATACTTGCAGAGAAGAGAAACATTAAAAAGAGAAAGTTGAAAATCCACTTGGTATATCTCCAAGAGAGCTGACCTACTACAACCTGGGATTTCCTCATCATGGGGAGAGTTTGCAGCACTAGGGTGATCAGCCCTCATTACTCTAAAAAAGACAGACTCTCAATAGAGCCTGAGCCGCACTCCAAAAAACCAGAGGCAGCACCCACTTCCTTCCTTCTCCTGAAGCAGTCCATGCACTGGCACATTGAAGATAAACCAGGCCTGGTCTCCCAATCATCCTCTCCAGGGGATGACAACCTCATTTGAAGTCGCCTTTCGTCTTCACCAGTCAACTCCAAACTGATTCCCAAATCAAATTGATAACCAATTCTTGCCTGAAAATCCATCAAGAATGGCCCACCCAAAACTGCTTTTACATTACCTTTAGCAATGTAAAAATGAACCTTCCCTGAGGCTCCGCCAACATCTAACTTCACAAACTCTGAAGTTCCAACCAATTCAGTGACATGGCCACCGATACCTCTCAAATTCCCACCAATACCAGTTTTGATGGGGAGGCCCATATGAGTTTCCTCAAACAAAGAAATCAGGTTTATCTGAGGGCCTGAATCCACCAATGCCCTTGCCTTCCTGACATTCAGAGTGACATTGACATATCCCAGAGGAGCAGAAAAATGAGTTTCCAACCCCTCACCAAACCTTTCAGCAGAATCACAAATGTATTCTACCTCACCAGAAGAAACTCTTCTCCTGGTCAACAACTTTTTCTGCATATCAGCCAACCCTGGACTGATAGCATACAATTCCCCATAATATAGGGAAACCTGACCCTGATTCATCCTTTCCAGGACAGAGTCCATAAAATTAACTTGACCAGACACTACTGGCCTCTCAAAGTGAGCTCTTTGCTTCACCACCTTGGTCCTAGAAAATTCTTGAGGACCAGCACCACCAACAGATTTACCATTAACAGGAACCAAACCAGAACCCTCACCAGAACCTCTGACTCCAGCAGACTTTGGCAATGAAGCCAAAGGGACATCCTCCTCAGAGTCAGAATCAACCTCCATTGGCATTGGCTCACCATTCATGTCCAATGCGCCAAAACTAGGGGGGACCATGTCAGCCATACCCTTCTGCATCTTGTACAGCCCCTCTTTGCTGTACCCTTCCTAGCTGCACTCAGCTTAGGATCCATCTTTGAAGCATTTGGCTTTGGTTGGGCCTGAGAACTGCTCTTAGGCCTTCCCACCTTTCCTGCTTCCACATCATAAACACCAGCCAAGCATTCACCACTTGACTGTCCACCACAAGAATACAACTCCAAACCACCAAAGGAAGTAGAAAAAGAGACCTTATTGACCTTCTTCCCCTTTCCCTTGCCATCCTCATTCACCTTACCAGAAGACTTCCCTTGATCAGGAATCTCCTCAAACCTTGGCCTTCTTTGATTGAGACCTCCCCTCCTCCTGACCAAATCAACAGGAGCCTGCCCCTCACTGGGCTTAACAAAAGAACCATCAGGGAACTTGAAAACCCTGCCATCAGATTCCACCTTTCCTTCAGACACATCTCTTTTCAATGCCCAAAAATCATTGGACCTGTTCCCCCTCCTGCTTCAATAAGAGCAGACCCAAGGATCACATCTACCAGCCCTCCTATCAAAATCTCTAGGCTGATAAGGTGCCTTATTGACCTTCTTAGCCTCCTGAACAAAAATATGCAGCTGCTTTGTAAGATCAGCCAACTGCTCCACCATTGGGTCCCTCTCCTGTTTGGGAGCCTGCACCAAATTCTTCTCCTCCTTCTTCTACCTAACTTCCTCTTCAGCCAAAGCCTCACTTACTTTGATGACATACTTGGCACACCCCTTCTAATAGGTGTCCACAGCCAATAACTTCAAATGGGCCTCAACAGCCTCCTTCACCTTATCCAAGGCAGGCAACTTCTGGTCCCCATTAGAAAGAGTCTTCATCAATTCCTTTCTTGACAACTCCTTCAACACATCCATCCTGACATCTCTAGCCAGGGCAGACCAAAAACCATCCTTGGCAGCATTTTCATGTGCCAGCTCCTCCACTTCCACCAAATATTCCACCACAGGATCAAACTGTAGCAAAAAATTACTGTAACTATGTAAGTTAACAACACCACCATAAGATTGCCATTCACTGAAAACCTTGTTCAGATCCACCATAGTGAACCTGACACCCCATCTATCCACCATCTCCCTACACAACAATTTCAAATCCATCTTCTTGTAGCCAGACATGGCCACAATCTCCTTCTCCACTGACCTATCACCAATGAAGAAGATAATCTGCTTCACCATGTCCAGGTAGGAAGCACCATCCACTCTAGCAGCAGTTTCATACTTCTCTAGAAACCACTTGACATCCTCCCCATTAAACTTGGTACCATCCCAATTTTTAATCCTCACTCACTCCCTAACCATCACAGAAGGAGGACCATCCCCCCCACTGACAGTCACCACAGGAATAGAGGAACCAGAAGCCATTCCTCCAGACAAAAACTCCAAAAAGAGCCAACAAAAGAAAACAGATATTCCAAAGAACTAACAAGTTCCACCACACGTTGGGCGCCAGAAATGTAGACAATCCTATAGTACTAGCTATAGGCCTTGACCAAGGGAGTTGGAGAAAAACCAGAGAGAAAATCCCCTGTCCCTTTAGAAAAATAGAGTGAGATTTACTTGCTAAAGTAAGCTGGTTCCTGTTTTGCTAAAGCCCCTTTTAAACACACTTGACTGCTTGATGAGCCAAGAAAGTAGTCCCCAGATAGACTACCAGACCAAAGAACTGAAATGTAGAACAATGTCCACACCAGAGACAGCAAAGATACTTGATGTAGGCTGCACATCCACACCAGAGACAGCAATAATACTTGCTATAGCTTGCAAGACTATAACAGAGAAAAAAGTTTCCAAAGTTAAGTTAAATGAAGAACTCACTTGCAACAAACACAGCCAATTGTGGCCAGAAAACAGTGAAAACTGAGTGAGGAACAATGATATCACCTCCGGATGGTTGTATGATGATTAAGGTTGCCCCAATCTGTCTTATTCACTATGTACACACAGACCACAAACTAAGAGCCCACGCGCACCCACCAATCTGGCGCCTGTACCCGCCAAATTGCATAAAAAACCCTCCTGAAGCGCTCCCCAACCTCCTAAAGCAGATGAAGGCGGGCCGCCCAAAGTGGCCTGGCCTCCCTGAAGCCAGAAAACCAACAAAAACCACTAATCTACTTAGAAAAATTAACTACAACTACTAAAACCTTTAAAACACGGAATTTCACTATAACAACATTGGGAAATGAAATATAGAGAAAAATTAGCTCTATCCAATGGTACTAAGCACTTAACCCTAAGACTTAAGGTTAGCCCATAAAACACAAAAAACAAAATTAAACAGCAATCTTTTATAAATGAAAAATGAGGAAATGACCCCTTAAAACTCAGAATATGAAAAATGTCTACAAGACATAAAATATAGAGAAAAACCAGGGCTATTCAATGATAGTACCCACATACCCGCAGACCCAATATCCACAGAATAAAACCAGAAAAATACCAAACTCTTTAACAGATGTCAATTAAGACATGCACAAACAGCGCCAAATCACGCAACAAAGGCCCCTGCCAATGTTGGAAGACCACATCGGCACACGAGTTTTTGCTATACTTATAATATTAATAATATAATGGTGACAAAAAATCAATCAAATGATAAATATGAGTGAGGCACAAAGGTCAAATACCAATGAATTAATTGTTCATTTTAATATTATAAATTTTTTGATTAAATAAAATAGTAATAATGAATTATAATTTTCATCCACAATTCCACTCTCATGATTCCCCACTGCACAAAAAGGGTTAACTCAGTCCTTTCTATACTTCTCGTGCATATATTTTATTGCCCACAGTACTACAATTTTTTGTAGTGATTATCCTACATCTGATTCAGGAATATTTTTAAACAATATAAGTTTTTTTTACAAAAGACCTTATCATATCCAATATCCCACAAAAAATACAACCTGTTTTTGTATTAAAACCTGTTAATTATTAAGAAATTGTTTAAATAACTAAATTAGACCCTGGAACAGCTAGATCCATACCAACCAACCTAAAGTCTTTACAATATTGAGAACAAGTAAATAAAATTATAATATCATACTAAATTATGGGCACCAACCATAATTCAGCACTTCTCATTTCCCTGCTACAAATGAGTGCATGTAGCATTTTTCTAATGTCAGACTGTTTTTCTTCCTTCCCTCACACCTTTAGTCCAGAATGAAAATTTAGTATGAGTTTTGGTCAAGTTGGTTTGCCAGTGTTATCTGTATGCAATATGAATTCATATTGCATATTTCTATTTATGCATAAAATATACTCGTTAACACCACACAATATGGGGGGCGGACTTGCTAGCAAGTCCGCAACCTTGGACCCAAACTCACCATAGATTGAACACACATTGAGCTATTGATAAAGGAACCATTCAATCAGGGATGAACACCACTCAGCAGAACAGTTTTAGGTGGGTGTTCAAGTAGAGTTCAGTATGGGTTCAGTATGAGTTCAGTCTGAGTTCCATCTGAGTTCCATCTGAGTTCAGGTTTAGGACTTGCTAGCAAGTCCACCCCCTATATTGCGTAGTGTAAGCATCATTTTTTTGCATTTTTCAATCATTATGCATATTTATGCATATACATATGCATATTCATTATACAGATGTATATGCATATTAATATATTTTATTCATATACATATATGCACCTTTTTTTGCATATTCAACATAAACTTTTTTAATGCATATTCAATTTTAATATTTTTATGCATATTCAATATACATATTTTTTATGCATATTTTTTATGCATAATAACTATGCATATTTTTATGCATATTTTTTATGCATATTTATTCTTCATAGTCATTATGTATACACTTTGGATAGGCGTTTCACATCAATTTTTAACATGCAATAAGTATCCACCATGCAAATTCAAATGCATATGCATCTATATCAAACACGCAACATATATTCAAGTTTAATATTTGAATATTAAGGTATTCTAAGTGATGTTGTTCAACCTTTTGCCAAACCTGAGATTAACTGACGTTCAATGTGGTTCCTAAGCTCTGCTCAAGGAGGGATTGTTTTGGATTCAATCTGTGACAGTTTATTTTTTCAATGTTTTTTCATCAGATTTAAAAACATATTTCTGACAGTTTCAGGATGGTTTCGCAATAGTTTCCTGACAAATTCCTGATAGTTTCAAATAGAAGGAACTGCTAGCAGTTCACCCCCAGATTTCCTGTGGTGAGTGTTTCAAATTCAGTGTGCAGAATTGTGCAGAATATTCATTTGTTGTATTCAATTCTAGTTTTGGGGGTTGAATACAAAACAGGATTGCCAACTGGGATGCAAAAAAATTGGAATAAAATATGAAAATTATTATTTCATAATTAACAGTGGAGTTCTAAACTTGCAATTTGACTGATAGATTTTTATACTTGACTAGTAGTATGGGAAATGGAAGCAGTGATCAAGCAACAACAACAAAAAATTTTGCACTTGTTTTTGAAGAGCGGGTATTATAAGTGCAGAATTATGGAGGGTGCCCATATTTTATTAATATTCCTTAATTATATAGAATAATTTTCATTATTAAAATGACATTTGGTTGGAGAGTATGTGATCTAGCCATGCCAGAGTCTATTCTCAATAATAATGTTACTCTTTAAAATTATTCAATATTTTTGTATATGAAGATTTGATTATGGTGAAATTTGATGTTGGCTCTACATTATGACCATTGAATTACAAAAACACCTGATTAAATTTAATTCTAGTCATAAAAAAATGTAATGATGGTAGTAAGTTACTTTTATTATAAGTGAAGGTCGGATTAATTGTTGTATTTCCTTATGACTGAAAATTGTCATTCACAAACTTTACAGTCAATAACTCATTAAAAAATATTGATGATAGATAATATTTAAAAGTGGCACTCTAAAGCAAATTTTGGCTTGTGGATTTTGTTGTCAATAAAAACACTTTACATATTTTTTAATCTGGTAATGATCAGTTAAATAACAGTCTGAACACTGGTAAAAGATATGTGATGTGTTTTGACTTCATATTTAAATTTTATGGTGTGATATATTGTTAACACAGTGGGCCATGGAATAGAGTTAATTATCCTAAAAAAATATAAATGGTGCTGAAAATATTTTTTTCATGACTTGGTAGAGTGGAAAAAATAAACCAAGTTTTGGTGATAAATATGTTGGAATTATCAAGTCTTGTCAGTGAGCAGCAGATATTTTAGGCAATCAGTATAATAAGTGATACTGACAAAATATGCACATTCACAATAATGCATTATGATTGATATACTTATATGTGATTTATAATCAAAACTTTCTAAGAATTCTGATATCAAGTAAATTTTGACAACCATTGTTAAAGAATCATAACCATGTATATAAAAAATTCCTAGACAAGTGGCATAGAATTTTTCAACCAATGTTTATATATTTATATAAATATTTATTGCTAGAAAAATTATGAGTCAAATAAATTTTTAACACATCAAATGTGGTGTAGACTAGAGAGCCAGACATTTTATTAACCCTTTGATTCTTGGCTATGTTTTTCCAGAGAGGACTTGAATGACAGCCAGAAAAATTTTTGTGCAAATGTGACAAATAAGGCATATACACAATTGTAATTGGTTTCAATTTACATATCAGTAGGTTTTTAAAAACATAAAAAACAAGTATATTTATTTATATGTCCCAAAAATCTATAAGCTAGAGTAAGTTTTGGTTAAACATTCAATTTTTTACTTGTGAAAAATTAAATGAATTATAAATGTGAAGGAATATTGAGTAATATTTTTCTACAAGTCCTTGACTTTTTCTGAATCATATTCATATTAATGTTCTAAGTGAATAAAATTCAGATGTCATAGTCTCTACGTATGTATAAGATAATACTTTTCTTCTCATAATAATAATTCAATGAGCTTTTCCTTACCAGTTTATTATCTATGATTGGAGTATTGTTGAATCTTGTGTTCAGAATGCATCTGGAAAAATGCAATACTTTGATCATAATATTAAAGGATATTTGGCATTTAAATATATTTTTTACATGTTAAGAAGTAATTTTTCTTACTTTTCATATATTCCTATGGCTTAATGCTATGTTTATAAAAAAATTGTGTCTTACAATATACTTTCCATTATATTATTAATTTTTGATGTAGTATTATTTTTTGTTCCAAAGGCATTGGCCAGAGTGTTTTTGTCAGTTTATGCTAGTATATAATTATGATCTAATAGTGAATATTAATGGTCATACTACTTATTTTTAAATTATTTAGTGATTTAATCTCAGGGGAAGACTAATAAAATAGTTACCTCAATATTAACTCACAATATCTGGATTTGATGGGGCTAGTGGTGGAAAATAGGTTAATAAGATATAGTTTTAGCTAATATGAAGTTCATATCAGTTTATAAAGGCTTTAAAATACATTTATATATGATAAAAATTTTTGATAACATTTTTTTGATTTTTAGTAAGTAAGTGATGTCATATAACCCAACAAATCCTCCCTTACTTATACCGAAATCCACTGGAGTGCACAGACCTTCAATCCAGATGATGTCACTTCTATCCCTGAAAATTAGAGCACTGTTAGGGCTCATCACCTCCCCATGACCTTCACTTCAAGATGTTTCAAAAACCAGACCTCCAGTAAGGACTCTCCATCACAATTAATGATATCATAAACTCATACCATAAATGGAGAAAACAGATAAAAGGGGATAACATAAAGAAACTGGTAAAATAACTCATGCAAAGAGTATAGAATGAAAGAAAAAGCATCTAAAGGAGCCAAATCAACTTTCCAAGCCCCCAATTACATCCCCAAGCATCCATATTAACCCAGTAATCATATCCCAACCCATAAATCCATGAAAATCCATCAAAGGAAGCAGATTAAGTTGTCAAAACTCAATATATACACCTGAAAAAGGTGTATATGCATGTTTATGTGTGGTTAGTCCTTTAAATATGTCCATATGAACTAAGATAAGCAGAAAAATAAATCTTATATGCTATTTTGAGGTTTGAAACCACTTATAGACCTATATATACTTTTAAAACCACATATTTCACTGAATATGAGGTTCATGCATACATATAAGCTTATTTATGTCTATAATACTTAATATCACCTAGATAAGTATATTATGACTCTATTAGCACCTTAATTAGTTTTATGGGGCCATGGATAAGCAATTTAGACCTATATAAGTGATTTAATAGTTTAACAAATATATATATAAGCATAATAATCATATATAAAACTATTATAACAATAATTTTTACTTATAAACTTAATGAAATTGAGGTTATCTTATTTTAAAAATAAGATATACTCTGTTCTAGTGATAACTAGGCTGACAGTTTTACCTTGAATAATAATAACCTAATAAAATGCATTTTCAAATATGGGAGCAATATTTTAAAAAAAAATTAAAAAGACACTGTGTTATATAGCTTTGCATGGCCCCAAATTTCCTTCTGAGTATTGGCTCATTCTTAGGAAGACACCCTTTTGAAGCATGTCAGTAAGGGTATAAGTCTGTGAAAAATGGGTAGTTCAAATTATTAAAGTGTCCTTCTAAGCAATGGACCATTGCTCAGGTGGAAACTTTAGGTTTTTTGCAATAGGATGGCAATGGTTCTGCTAATGTCCATAGTACTTGACTGTTGGCTGACCAGAAAAGTGAAGGTGTTTCAGACATGGTCATAAGTGTCCTTCTGAAGGACAGTCGAAAGCTAAGAAGGACATTTTTGTAATGCATATCATCTAGGTATTATTTTTATACATATCTTACTTTTATGCATTATAAATGTGTCCTTAAAAGAATTGGACCATCCTTTATAAGGACACTTTAGACAAAGTCTGTATTACTTTCAATTTCATGTTTAACCAATGTTACACTACCAGGGCTATTAAAGGCACTCATGTCATTTAGAGTACTAAAAGTTTTCACCTGAACAATGGTCCATCACTCAGAAAGACAATTTTTTAAATTTCAAAAATAAAATGGTTATATGTATAATACCTAGATGAAATTTATCATTAAAGTGTCATTCTCAGAAAAAAATCATCCATCAGGGGTATAATTTTGAAAAATTATGGTGCACCTTCAATTTTCTTTTTAAACAATAAAAAAAATACTATGGCCTTTAGAAAATTGCATGCCATCTACTTACACATTTCCTGAAGTGTGCTCTTGAACAACAATCTGTTGCTAAGAAGGAGACATTCAAAATGCATATCATCTAGGTATTATATGTATACCTGTATATCTTTTACACATTATAAAAAATTATTTTTCACTATATCAAAAATTGTGTGGACTGGTTGACAAGATGCATGTCTTACCCTCTAGCTTTAGATTAGGGGGTATCAATGTTGACCGATCCGCAATTAAATTAATTGCGGAAAATAATCTGCATACCCCAAATATCTTACGCAATTATTTTTGCTAATAATTGGGTCATTAGACACTTTACGTGTCAATGTTCACCTCTTATCCGACATTTATTTACTCAATTTTCCATAACCACATCTTGGACAACTTTCTGGATATCCCAGCCTTCTACCTTGCTGCGCACTTCCATTCTCATCCCATCCTGTTCATTCTATCCGCTCAGAATTTCTCCCCATTTCATCTATTTGATTCTTCTCCTTTTCATCTCGCTATCTCATCTGCTTGTTTCTGCTCCTTTTCATCTTCATTTATAATAACATGCCTCGTCATCCTAGATCTTCTCAAAGGCAGCTATCACCCAGTTGTTCTTCAATTCCCACTAGTTCCTCTTTTCCCCGCTCAGCCAAGAAATCAAAGACTGTTCAATTAAAAAAAGATGATCATCTCATTCTTATCAACTGGCTGAAAACCAAATCTAACTATGATTCTTGTTTTGGTACTGAGTATGCCACTAAAGTAGGATGGCCCCCCACATCAAAAGTTAATGGCTATCTTCTAATTGCAAATGAATTACGCAATAAGACCAAGGGAAGGATTGATCTTTTGCCTAAACAGATGTCTGAACGCTTCAAGCATTATCGAGCAAAATACAAGAAGGCAAAGGCTCTTTCATCTTCCACTGGTTTTGGGGTTACTGACATTGATATAACTAAGGGTATAAAATCCATAGACAATAAACTTGATTCTTTATGTCCTTACTTTAAAGAGATGGATGCAATTTTTGGAGAGCGAGCCGATGTTAATCCTGTAAACATGTTGGATGGAGAAGATCCTATCTCCGAACATGATGTCAAAGCAAATCTTTTCCCATCCTCTTCCTCCACTCAAGCCTCCCCTCTTCTAAATTCTACGAATCTAGATAGCTTTGCTATTGATCCTATTGGCGATTTAACCCAACCCAATCTAACTCAGGTCTGTTTCTTTTATCTTATCAATTCTATTTTTTTATTTACTTATATTTTTCTTATTTCTTAAAAGGCTGATGAACAAACCCAGGATCCTCAATCAACTGAGTCTGAAGCTAGTGACAGTGATGAGGAGGAAAATGCTACGTTGAACAAAAAGAGAAGGGCTTCAACTAGTCTAAATTTCCTCTCCCAAAGAAGACAAAAAAGTGATAATTCATCACAAACACCTTTTTCTTCGATGGAACAGTTTTTAGAGAAACGTGATGCTGGTAAGTGATATCATACCTCTTATTACTTTACTCTGCTTTTCTTCTACTTTATGTTAATTTTTATTCTCACTCTAGAACAAGTGGAAATTGCTAAAGAGACACTGAGCTTTGAAAAGAAGAAATACGAGCTCTCTTTAAGGAGGGATGACAGAGTACAAGATTTGGAAGAGAGGAAGTATGAGCTCTCCTTACGGAAGGATGATCGGATCCAAGATTTGGAGGAGAAGAAGTTTGAGCTCTCTTTACAGAAGGATGGTAGGGCCCAAGATTTGGAGGAGAAGAAGTTTGAGTTAACTCTTAGTATTGAAAAATCCAAAAATAAGGAAAAAACACTCGAGCATCAAAACTTAATGGAACAGATGAAGTATAAGCATGATCTCCAAGAAAGTTCTAAAAAGAAAGATTTCTTGATCGAATGCATTAAAGCAAACAAATCTGTTGAAGAAATAGAACGTTTAATGAAATTTTTTGTTGACTAGTTTCTTTTATTTCTTTCACACTTCATGTGTTCATATTTATTTGTACATAAATTTTACAATTATTTTCTGTATTTCTTGAAATATCGTATTTTAATGATAAATATTCTTTTTTTAAATAAAATTTTCAAGTCTCCTTTGAAAATTTGACAATCCCCCACCCCTGGATTTTTTTGAAGTAAGGGGTGGGTATCACAAAAATTCTTTCATGTCATGAATCTTGAAAGTTTTATATGAAAATTTGGCTTTACTACCCCCTGCATTTTACCGGTATCCTAAAAATTCTTACATGTCAAGAATTTCACAAGTCTTATAAAAAATTTTGGCACAACCCCCCATGGATTTTATTGAAGTAACGGACGGGTATCACAAAAATATTTACAAGTCAAAAAAATTCTATATCTCACCACGCAATATGGGGGGCGGACTTGCTAGCAAGTCCGCAACCTTGAACCCTAATTCATATCTTTTTGTGCCCACATTGAATTAGTGATGAAACCACCAAGAAAAAATATTGACATTCTGGTGAACTCAATATGAATATAACTTGAACATTTAATGAAGCATAGGAAATAATACTTTGCACAAATCTTGAGATATAAAGAATGAGATTTTTTTATAGAAATTTTAATACAGTGCAGATCACACTCAAATTAATCTGAAAAATACATATTTAAAACTATTTAAGCAGTTTCTTTGCAATTTTTAAAAAAAAGAACAGCAATGTATAGATCCAAATGTAGATTTTTATTATATTTAAGTAAATGAAGAGAATAAAAGTATAGGAGTTGTGGATTTTTAGGATTCAAGGAATTTCTGTGCCCACTCTTTGTAACATATTTTATATATTTTATATTTTTTGTATATTTGTATTACTATCTTCTTTTATTGTCTTTTTTTACTCCCTCTCAAGAATACCCACTCTTTTCCCTTTGAAATATTTCTTTATCCTCACCTCATCCTTCTCCCCAACCTTTTCACTCCCTTTGTCATCATTTTCAACCCCTATCCACATTTTCCTCTCCCTCTCCACACCTCTCTACCCCTCTCCTCTCCTCTCCTTCCAGTTCGCTTACCTCCCCATTTCTCCCTAACACTTTATTTTTATATACAGAAATAGCGACTGGGTTGAAAGGGAGGAAATTGGGGTTCAAGAATTGTGGAGGCGAGGTAAAGGGGAGGAATGGGGCTACAAGGGTTGGAAAGGCTGGAGAGAGGGGTGAGGAAGGATATATGGGGTAGCAAAAAGGTTGGGAAAGAGTTGGAAGGGAAGATTAAGGGTTCCGAGGCATTTTAAATGAAGAAAAGGGTCTGGAAGAGGTTGAGAGGGGTGAAATGGGGATCAAAAGAGGATGGCATACAATGGGGCTGGGAGGATAGGGAAAGGCATGGGGAGAGAAGACAAGCATGTGTTGATAGAATTAAAAGGGATGGAGATTGGTGCAAACAGAGTGTGAAAATAGGAGGATGAACTCTGTTCTTTGGGCGAAGAACAGAGTTCACTTCCATAAAATATTAGCTGAAACATAGTTTTCAATTCTGTAAAAACAGTTGAGAAGACAAGCATGTGTTGATAGAATTGAAAGGGATGGAGATTGGTGCAAACAGAGTGTGAAAATAGGAGGATGAACTCTGTTCTTCGGGCGAAGAACAGAGTTCACTTCCATAAAATATTAGCTGAAACATAGTTTTCAATTCTGTAAAAACAGTTGAGAAGACAAGCATGTGTGATAGAATTGAAAGGGATGGAGATTGGTGCAAACAGAGTGTGAAAATAGGAGGATGAACTCTGTTCTTCGGGCGAAGAACAGAGTTCACTTCCATAAAATATTAGCTTGTGGGTAAAGAGAGGTGAAGGGGGGGGTTTGAGGCGCCAAAAGAGAGGTGAAGGGGGGGGTTTGAGGGACATAAAGAGAGGGGAAGGGGGGAGTATTGAAGCACCTAAAAAGAGGGGAAAGGGGGTGATGAGGGACCTAAAGAGGGGGGAAAGGGGGGATTTGAGGCAGCTAAAAAGGGGGTAAAAACGGGGTCAGAGACAGGTAAAGAGAGGGAAAAAGGGGGGCCTTGAGGATCATAAAGAGAGGTGAAGGAGAGAAAAAAAACAAAAAAATAAAAAGATAAAAAAGAGAAAAAAGCAAAACAAAAATTAGTTTACCCTAGAACAAAAATAATAGAAGCACTTACAAAAAAAACAAAAAAACCAAAAAAAAAGCAAAAAAAAAGCAAAAAAAAAGCAAAAAAAAAAATCATGATTAGCAAATAAAAAACCATGAAAAAAGAAAAAAAATGACCTACCTGGTGAGTTGAGTTGAGAAAATAAATGCAACCAAAATATTTGAGGGATGTTTGAGGAGAATAGGAAAAGGATATGAGTGATGAATGAAAAAAAAAAATCACTGACAAAATATGCGATTTCATGTTGAGGAAGTGAAAGAAAACCAATGAGCAATCCAAAAAAAAGATATTCACCGTAAATTCAAAAAAAAAATGAATATGCAACAAACCAAAATACAAAACCAAGTGATTAAAGTACACAAAGAGGACATTTGGAAAGTATGAAAACATAAAAATTAAAAATTAAAAGGGTGAAGAGAAATGTTGAAGAGTAATTGGCATTATAATGGGGCGTATGCCGGTTGATTGAATGATTTGTGAATCAAGGGAGGGGAGTGCCAGTGGTGGTTCAGGATCCTCTTCTTCATAAAGATCATTCCACTCATCCTTTAAATCAGCTAGAATATTGTGGAGTATTACGCAAGTCAAGATCCAATGATTTGCAGTTTTGATCTCCAATTTTTTTTGAAATTGGATTCTGAGCTCCCGAAGACTAGAAAATCGTCCCTTTAAAATACCTATAGAATGTTCAATTTGTACTCTTGATTGTGCAAGGTGATAATTAAATTTAGTTTTGGGGTCATTTTCTGAAGTTGCACCACGGAAAGCAGGTATAATGTACTTTCCACTTGCATATGCTGAGTCTGCAAGGAGGTACTGAGATTCGTCAAAGTATGATTCAGGGGATTGAGAAATCCTCATTCTTTGGAAGACAGAAGAGTCATGACATGATCCAGGGCAGCCACTGTGAAAAGCAATATATTTTTTATTGACATCGCATACAAGTTGAGCGGCAATAGAGTATCTAGAAAGAAGATAAAAAGTTAGATTGTGAAAGATGAGAACTTGGAGAAGATTTTGAAGAAACCTTTTTTTGCGATCAAAATAATGGTTGCCATCATGAGCAGGCTTTTGACTCAAAGGGATGGTTGTGCCATCAACAAAACCTATACAGCCAGGGAAACCTTCAGCTTGCATTACTTGAGAGGATTCAAGTCGCTGTTCTGGAGTTGGCCAAGCAAGAGTTTGAGACTTGAGGGAAAGGATAGCAATCATACAGAGCTTGGTGTATAATATCACGGTACCATATCCTATGTTAAAGAGATTATCCAAACGTCTTACGGCAGCACCATTTCCATTTGAGCCAAAGCGACATAGAGCAACAGCAAGTTGGATGGCAGGATTACGCTGTTTGTTATGAGAATTGTTATGGAAGATAGGATGATCGGAGATGAGTTGATAAAGTTTGAAGAAAGAATCAGGAGAAGTTCTAAAAAGTTGTGTGAAGTTTAAATGAGGAATGTTGAGAATGGAGGCCAGATCATATCGGGGATCATGATAAAGATTTGGCCCCCTGGTGATGATGTAACACTTTTTGGAAAGAAAACACATATAAGCTAAAGCATCTTCCAAATCAGAGTCAGATTTATAGTAAAGAACTAAAAGAAAAGTGATAGCATTCATTGTTGAGTGAAGTAGCTTCCTAGTAGAGAGGTGTTTCATTGTTGCCGGTGGAAGGGTTAAGTGATGAGGGAAGTGGGAATTCACCGCCAAATGTGCAGTTGGGGTGTGTAGATAGAAAAAAAACTTAAGTGTTCGCCACCAAAATTAAGTAGCATAGAGTGAGGAAATACTTAAGGATGGCATCAGCAATTATAAGTCATGTGACTTTCTTAAAAATCCATCATGGATGAGATGTGTTTGGGATCAGGAATTAGGAATGGAAATTGGGGTATAAGAGGCGGGATAATGCATTATCGTGGATTTCTTATCCACTAGCCCTGGGGCTAGTGGATAAGAATCTTCCGCAATTAATAATGTCTGATCCCGGGAAAAAAAATTCCTGATCCCTAATTGCGGATCCCTGAACATTGATACCCCCTATTATATGTCATAAAAATATTATTCTTGATTTTTATATATTCCTAGAGTTTAATTTCATGTTTTTAATTATAATATTGTGTTGCAATATCCTTACCTTTATAATATTAATTGTTGAGGTAGTATTATTTTTTGGTCCATAGGCATTGGCCAGAATGTTTTACCTTGAATAAAAATAATTTAATAGAATGCATTTTTCAAATATGGGATTAATACTTTAAATAAAATTAAAAATAAACTGTGATATCTAGCTTTGCATGGCCCAAAGTGTCCTTCTGATAATTAGCTGATGCTGAGGAAGACACATTTATAGAACATATCAGTAAGGGTTAAAGTCTGTAAGAATGGGTAGTTCAAATTATTAAAGTGTCCTTCTCAGAAACAGACCATTCTCAGGTGGACACTTTATGTCAGTGAGTCATCTAGAAGAAGTAAAATACAGCCCAAAAATTATAAAAGGAATAGAACAAGAACAACAAGAAGACATATACAGTTAACTAAACAAATTTAAAATGAAGATAAAAAGTTTCAAAAAACAACTATTTGGACATAAGGATTCTATTTAAACAATTAAGTAATTTTTTATTCCTCTAACTATAAAAAAAACAAAATATAACTGTGATTTTCTCTTAAAGCAACCTCTTATATAGTTTAATTTCTCAATTTTTATATTTGCAAAAAAAAAAAAATTGATTCAAAAAACCTAGTAAATGTAACAAAATTTATATTTTATAAATTTTAAAGTAATGTAGGTAATGGAGACTACAAAGTGAGAAAACAAAGCTTTTAAATAGATAAATGAGGCCCTCTGAGACGTTACTAAGGGTGCAAAAGAAAAGAAACAAATAAAATGAAGTGTTAAAGAAAAATATGGGTTTCTACATTACTATTTAAAAAAATAAAACAAAAGATCCCAAATTATCTATCCCTTTAGACCCTGTTACAATGTAAGAGATGAAATAGAATATTAGTTTGATCAACAACAGAAAACCACAAACTATAGTAGCTACAAACATGTTACATTTTGATGTATTGTAAAAAAATTGAATTTTTTAATGAAACAAAAATATTTTATACTATTTGGGTTATTCAATCAGTTTTATTAAAATGGAATATTTATATTTAAAATAAAGGTTTCACTTGTTTGATGTATTTACTTATTTAATTATTTTATTTTTTTATATTGCTACAGTTTTGAAAAAAATGAAGTGCTCAATAAATTTGTAAATTATTTTTATTTTTCTGATTTAATCTATATAATAGGGGGTATCAAAGTTAGAAATCTTCCATTTCAAAATACCTCTTTTTTTTCACCAAATCAACCATAATTATTTTTTAAAATATACCATGTTATGTCCCCAAAAAACCTTTATGCTGAGTACTAATGTCAAGTTTGTGAATTTCTTTTTTTGTTGTGAAATACCTTTTAAATAATTACAAATTTATAACTTTGATACCCCCTAATTAAATAATTAATGAATAACATTATAAGCTAATGTTTTTACTGATAATATTTTGTAAATAATTAATTATAAATTTATAATAATTTATTATGTGAAAGCATACTAAAATTTTTATGTAATATAATTCTATATTGTATTTAAATGTATATACATTATATTTAATAATAAAATTAATAGGGGGTATCAAAGTTAAGAGATCTGCAATTAGGGATCAGAAATTTTTTCTCCCAGGATCAGACATTATTAATTGTGAAAGACTCTTATCCACTAGCCCCAGGTCTAGTGGATAAGGAATCCATGATAATGCATTATCCCACCCCTTATACCTCATTTTCCTTTCCTAATTGCTGATCACAAACTCATCACATCCATGATGGATTTTAAGAATGTCACCTGACTTATAACTGCGGATTCAATCCTTAAGTCTTTCCTAACTCTATGCTACTTAATCTTGGTGGCAAATACTTAAATTATTTTTATATCTACACACCCCAACTGCACATTTGGTGGTGAATTTCCACTTCCCTTATCACATAAGCCTTCCACCCACAACTATTAAACACCTATCTACTAGGCAGCTACTTCACTCAAATATGAATCCTATCACTTCAATTTTAGCTCTTTACCTTAAATTCAACTCTGATTTGGAAGATTCTTTAGCCTATATATCTTTTCTTTCCAAAAATCCTTGTGGTCTTCCAACATTGGCAGAGGCCTTTTTTGATCTGTTTGGAGTGGTTTTGGTATGTCTTAATTGGCATTGGTCAAATAATTTTGTGTTATTTTGGTCATATTCAGTGAATATTGTGGGTACTACCATTGGATAGACCCCGTTTTTCTCTATATTCTATGTCCTGATGACATTTTTTATATTCTAAGTTTTAAGGGGTCATTACCTCATTTTTCATTTCTAAAAGATAGCTGTTTGATTTTGTTTTTTGTGTTTTACAGGCTAACCTTAAGTCTTAGGGTTAAGTGCTTAGTACCATTAAGAAGAGCTAATTTGGATCTATATTCTATTTCACAATTTTGTCATAGTTTAATTTTGTGTTTTAAGGGTTTTAATATTTGTGGTCAATTTTTCTAAGTATTTTGGGCTTTTTTGGAGGTTTTTGGTGGTTTTCTGGCTTCAGGGTGGTCTGGCCGCTGTAGAGAGTTCTAAAGTACTAAGAAGTAGACACAATGCAAGATGGGTTGGTTCTCCCTTTCAATTTCTAAAAAGAAGCCTCTTCCACTCTTATTAGGGGGTATCAAAGTTAGAAATCTTCCATTTAAAAATACCTCTTTTTTTCACCAAATCATTCATAATAATTTTTTAAAATATACCATATAATGTCACCAAAAAACCTTTTTACTGAGTACTAATTTCAAGTTTGTGACTTTTTTTTTGTGTTGTGAAATACCTTTTAAATAATTACAAATTTATAACTTTGATACCCCCCATTTTAAAGACAGCACAATAATGTGTAATACTAGTAACTGACTAGATAGTTTATAAGTTGAGAGATGAGATAAAAGATAAGAAAAAAAAACAAATATTACTATCTGGGTATTTCTATCCTTATAAGCGCTAATTTCCACAGCTACTCCCTCTTGAAGTGCTCTCTTTGAATATGCCTTATTATAGCAATAAGATAACTCTAATATAAGTTTATCCTACTGAATCTATATATTCTTCTGTGTTGCGCTTTTTCACTAAACTATATAAAATATAAAGACAGATGCATTAACTTGTTATCAGAGAAATCACAAAATAGACAGAATCACTATGTATCACAATATATTTCAAAAGTATATAATATCAAGCTTTAATGTTTGTAATCAGACTGAATGATCTTAATTATAATCTTTCTACCTCACTGCTCACAAATACTATAAGATAGCCTTTCCTTCTTATATTTTTCAGCGCTCCAGACACAGTTCCCTAGTGGATCTCCAGTGCTGTTTTGAGCACCACATCAATAAAACACTAACTAATTCATTAGTAAACTAAATACAATGCTTGTAACAACTACAGTGCCTAAACATACCCTAAGTTTAATAAAACTGGTATTTACTAGTTTCACTCATGTTCCACATGGGCCCTTATGACTGTACCTTTGCATTGTTTCAGCTCTACTTCCTGAGTTTTCACATTTAAGCGCTGATCCTAGTCTCTTTGACTCTTGGTTAATTTTGTGATTGAGTCCCCATTCTCCTTGTTTCATTACTAATTCCATAGTTCTGACAATTGACTTAACTATTTAGCCTCTGCAACTTACATTACCTATTTCAGTAAGTTACCACACTAGCCGTGGTGCAGTATACTATGTAATGAGTCCTTCCTTAACGCATAACACACAATTATTAAAAAATCCAAATTCATAATGTTCAGAGCTTGCACTCCTAAGTTGATGATTCCTTTATGCGGCACATCCTGCTGCAAAATCCAAGCACACAGACCCTAAATCCACTTCTGCGCTTCTCTTTCCCTTTGTTTTTCTAAAACCATACATACCTATTTATAATAGTTCTATCTTCTGCGCTGTGCTTCCCCTTTTTTCTTCCTAGGATATGCAAGCTTATTGGTCCAAAAGATAAGCTAACTGCAATGCGTGTACCACACCACTCCTAGGAGGGCCTCCCAACATTGAGAGGACCACCTTCCTTGGTTATAAAAGGCTGGGAAGCGTTTCTAGAGGGTTTTTATGCATTTTGGCTTTCAAAAGCGCTAAATTTGTTGTTGTGCATGAGCTTTTTAGATGGTGGTCTGTCTGTACATACTGAATAAGACAGTTTGGGGGAAACTTTGATTATCATACAACCATCTGGTAACTATATCATTGTTTCTTACTAAATTTTCACTGTTTTTTGGCCACAATTGGCTGTGTTTGTTGCAAGGTTAATTCTACATTTAACTCAACTTTGGCAATTGGTTTCTCTGGTGTAGCTTTGCAACTTGCATCAAGTATTTTTTCTGTTTTCTGTGCAAAAAGTGCACAGTGTTTTGGTTTTCTGGTGTGGATCTTTCTGCATTTCTGGTTTCTGGTTCTTTGGTTCTCAGTGGTCTGCTATTGGCTACTTTCTTGACTTCTTAAGCAGTCAAGAAGTGTGTTGAAAGGGGTATAGTAACATTCTCTAATTTGCTGTATCAAATAAATCTCACCTGGTATTTTTCAAAGGGACAGGGGTTTTTCTCTCCAGTTTTACTCCAACTCCCTTGGTCAAGGCCTATAGCTAGTACTATAGGATTGTCTACATTTCTGGCACCCAATGTGGGGTGAGGATTTGCAAGCTTTCAGAATCTCTGTTACTTTTTGACTCTTTTCTTTTTTGGACTCTTTGTGGACTTTGGATTTTTGGTGCTGTATCTCTCTGTGGTAGGTCTAGGGGGTCTTCTCTCCTGTTGGATTTGGTCCCTACTAGGTCTCTGAAGGCTATTGGGGGGACTTTGGCTATCTGTTGTGGAAAGTTAGGGAGGTGTAATAGGAAATAATAAGGATGGTCAGAATCAAGTCATGGAAAGGGCAAGTTTTC
This sequence comes from Hemileia vastatrix, assembly GCA_030280995.1. Lineage (NCBI taxonomy): Eukaryota > Fungi > Basidiomycota > Pucciniomycetes > Pucciniales > Zaghouaniaceae > Hemileia > Hemileia vastatrix. The sequence goes on from JASXTE010000004.1 coordinate 7,094,424, forward strand.
TTTGGAGTGGAGGCATGGTTATTTTTGGAGAACTTTGAAGCTTCTGCTGATGTGGATGGGGCTTCTGATATGGATAGGGTTTAGCAGGTTATCTTTTTCATTGATGATAAAGAGGTGGTGAAGGAAAATCTTAGGATGGAGGGATATAGGATTCAGGATTGTGGAAAGTTAAAGATGGAAATGATCAGGAGGTGGACCACTGTGTTTTCAATGGATGATCTTTATGGCATTGCTAGGAAATGAGAAATGGATGGTGGTGTAACTTATTTGGTTCAGTATGGTAAATTAATGGAGGAATTTGAAGAGGTTATGGATAATCTGGATTATAATGGTATGTCCTCTCATTAAAAACAGGCCAAGAGTTTATTTTGGAGTGCCATGGGTCTGGAGGTCAAAAAGAGGTTCAGGGATTTCTATTAAAGGCTGGGCTGATGAAGACACCTCTAAATGGAGAAAGTAGAATTCCTGCTATAGATTTTTTGAAGAAGGCTATTCTGGGGCATCTTTAAAACCTTGTTTTTAAAGAGGCGGAACCTGAAAATAAAAATTTAATTGATGGAAAGGTTTGGGAAGAAGTGGCGGAAAATTCAGCTACAATGAAAATTTTGGAATCACACACTTTGGTAGATGATGATGTTTGTGATGTTTAAGAAATGTTTATTTCTTTAAAAGATGATTTAAATGGATCTCAAGAATTTGCTTCATTTGATGTTTTGTATATGTACACACTGGATGATAAGTGTATCTTTTCAAAGGTGGATGAGTTCTGTGGGAAGGAAAAATTGGATGTTCATGATGATATGGTTTCTTCATGTTTAGATAATGGATTTTTGGATGAAGATGTTTCTTTAAGATCTTTTGATGGTCAGCAAGAGTCTGTGTTGGTTCTATTCTTCTTAGAGGAAGATTATTTTCTTGGTTCTCCTTTAAGTTCAGAAGATGAATTCTTGGAGGAGGATGTTAATTTTGATGTTATTGACTTTATTCTGGAGGATCTTTTAAATTGTCAGAGTAATTCTGAACTTAATGATTTGAAGCCTCATGAAAAAGATTCTCAGTTTCTTCATTCAAGTTCAGAGGATAGAAGAAGTGGTGGAAATCTCTCTATAGAAAGTTTGGATCTTCAGAATTATTATGTTCTGGATGTATGTTTTTTGGAGGAAAATAATTCAAAGCTGGCTCCCTCAATATCAGAAGATGATTCTTTTAGTGTTCCTGGTCCTGTTTTGGAGGATTTTTGTCAGTATATCTAGTATATAAGTATGATTTAATACTGTTTATTAATTTTCCTACTACTTATTGATAAATGATTTAGTGATTATACCTCAGGGGAAGACTAATAAAATAGTTATACTCAAATAAAATTCACAATACTTGGATTTAAATGCATGCTTAGTGGTGGAAAATAGATAAATAGAATATAGCTATAGCTTATATAGTGATAATATCAATGTATAAAGGCTTTATAATATATTTCTAAATTCTAATAATTGAATTTAAATGTTTGATTGAATTGTAGTAAGTAATTGATAATTAATAGCCCATCAAATCCCTCCTTACTTATACCAAAATCCCCTGGAGTGCGCAAACCTTCAATCAAGATGATGTCACTGCTATCCCCAGAAATTACAGCACTTTGAAGACCCATCACATCCCCATGGCGTCCACTTCAAGAAGATTCAACACCCAGACCTCCAGTAAGGACCCTCCATCACAATGAATGATAACACAGACCCAAACCATAATTAGAAAAACCAGATAAAAGTGGATACCATAAAGAAACAGGTAAAATAAATAATCCAAAAGAATAAAATGAAACCCAAAGCATATAAAGAAACAAATGAAATTTCCAAGCACCGAATAACATCCCCAAGAGTCCATATTAATGCAGCAATGACCTCCCAACCCATAAATCTGTGAATATCCATCCAAGGAAGCAGATTAAGTTGTCCAAACTGAGTGTATGCACCTGAAATAGGTGTATATGCTTTTGTAGGCGTTGTGAATCCACTTATTACATCCATATGACCTAAAGTAAGCATAAAAACAAAGTTTATAAGCTATTAAGATGCTAAAACCCACTTATAGACCTAAATATACATAAAGTACTGCATATTTCACTGAATATGAGCTTTATGTATACATTTAAGCTTATGTATGTCAATAATTACTTAATATCACTTATTATAAGTATATTATGACTCCATTAACACCTTAATAAGTATTATTAGGCTATGGATAAGCTATTTAAACTACTATAAGTTATATAATAGTGTAATAATTTTATATATTAGTGTTTTAACCTTATTTTTAAGATATAAGCTTAATTTACTTAAGGTTATTTTATTTCAAGCCTAAGAAATACTCAGTACTAAGGATATCTAGGCTGACACTCCCTCACCCAAAAAAAACAATAAAAAATATGTTAAGACATTTTAATTAAAAGTAAGGAGGGAATAGAAAAATAAATTTTAAATTTTCTATAATACATATACTGTATAAAAAGTATTATTTTTAATTAAATTTTTTCAAGACACCACGCAATATGGGAGACGGACTTTCTAGCAAGTCCGCAACCTTGAACCCAAATTCATATCTAATTGAGCACACATTGAGGTGGTGTTAAAACAATATTGAGGAAATATTGATTTTAATTTGAACACAACTTGAAATTAATTCAAAAATTTATTGAAGCACAGTTGATCATTAGCAAAACAAATCTTTATGCTTGAATTTTTAGAATTTTTGTAGGAATATTGAAGTATGTGAACCCCACTACCAAAAAAAGTGGGCACATCCATAAGATTGTGAAAAATCATGTTTTTTGTTTCTTGTTTAAAAGTATAAATATTGATGTATAAATTGAACTAAATCCCTTTTGCATGATTTTACAAGACTCTTTACTAATCAATTTATAAAGGAATCTCACAATACTATAAAAAGTTATTCAAGAAAAAAAATTATTAAAATGATACTTTTCTTCGAAATTTTATTAGTAAAACTTTCCTGAAGTATATATTTGCTCTCATTGTATGAGTATATATTCTTAAGTATTTCTCAAGCTTTAAAGTATTAGTAGAAGCTACATAAAGTTCAAAATTTATGGTAAAAATAATTAAGTTAATTTTAAAATCCAAAAAATTAATATTTATATCATAACTTTAGCTTTAAAAATATTTTATTGTCAGTATTTTTTCAAAAAAAATAATTTACCATTATCTTCATTATAGAAAAAAAATAAGTGTCAAATTTCAACAAGAATAATACATATGGCTAAAAAGTTTTGCACAATATTTATAAGTTTTTTTTTGTTTTGTGCCATTTCATTTTCAATTTTCTATAATTTATTATATATATATATTATTTACTCTCTTTAAAATTTATCCTTCCTAATACTTCCCTCCCCTATTTTGTGCTTCACATATGGCTCCCCTCACGCATTCTCTCACTCTCTAAAATTTAGTGCTACTCTCCCCAGTCCTCTCCCCTCATCACCCCTTGTATCACCCTTTTCTACCCCTCTCCCTACCAACTCACCTCACCTAAATCAATTTTTAACAAATATCACCCCTTTTGATCCCTTATCCACCCTTATATATCCCATATCAATATAAATAAATTTAACTTATCTCCTTCTCACCCCTCTTTCTCTATATGGAAAAAAGGGGTGAGTTGACAAGCCAACAAGGTTGGGTGAGCAGAGAAAGGATCAAGATGGTTTTGAGGTTAAATTGTTGGGATGGGGAAGAAGAAGGTTGGATTTGGAAGCAAGAGGTTTAGGATATATTGAAAAGGGCTTGGTGTGTTAAAGGGTGGAAAGGAAAGTTTGAGGTGGGAGGTGAAAGAGGTGGGGTGGGGTAGGGAGGAGTGAGAAAGAGGTGAATATAGATGAGGAGGGAAGCAAGAGTAGTAGGATGGGGTAAAAAGTAGAAGAGGAGGGGAGGAGAGGGGTAAGGAGTATGGAAACTTACTCATGAATGTTTGATACTACAGTAAATGTCTTGGGATGTTTATCAAAAGAAGAGATATGGGAATGAAGTCAGAAGGAATACAAAGGCAGAGAAAGGCATGTATAGAGCTCAAAAGGATGTGAAACAAGGTGGAAAAAAACTGAAGGTAGACTCTATTTTTGGGCGGAAGAACAATTTCAGCACCCATTTTCCGCAAGCAAAAGCAACATGTAGAAGTGGTTTATTACTATTCATACCCCTCAACACATACAAGCTATTGGTTTATTCAATGTTTGTAATAAGTACCAAAAATTGAGACTGAAGATATACAGAAGTGTAAAAACTAGCCATTAAATACAATTTTAATTTTTTACAAAGTTTTTTACAGAATGTTCATTAATAATTTAAATAAAATAGAAAACCAATAAAATGGGAAAACTTTTGAAACAAGTTGGAAAAAGTAGAAAAGCCTATATTTAAATTTTGAGCTAATGCATTTTTTTTATTAGATGAATGTATAGAGCTTTTAATTTAGTTCAGAACAATTTTAGTGAGATGTATAATATTTTTAAATTCAAAAATAAAATTTAAATAAATATTTAAAATGAAACACATTGATATATATAGTGAACCGTTTGCATTATTTTATGTTCTATGATTACTGTACATGAAATAATAATAAGTCATGATAAACAAAAATTTAATAAAATGAGTATTTTAGCTTCCACAATATCTTTTCTATAATCTATTAAATAAAAGAAAAAACTTTTTGTGTCATTTTTTTACAAAGTTTTTTTCATTTCAGTGACTATCTACATTTTCCAAAAATAATATATCTTAATTATGGTGGAACTTAGATTGAACTCACAATCAGATCCTGTTTTGGACTGTGATTCAAGCTAAGTTAAACTGTGAGAAAATTTATAATTTTTTAAAATTTTTATCAAATATTTTTAAATGAAAACATAAGTATATTCTTAAATCAAAATGATTTATTTTAAATACATTAAATTTCTGGAAACAAATACAAATGATGAATCATTTTAGAGAAATTTTTTATCAAAAATATTTGGATGTTGATTTTCTAATATTATGGAATTATTCATATTTCTCCATTAAATATTAAGAAGATAACTAAAAATTATTTTAATACAACTATAACATATAAATAAGGTATCAGATCTTCTTTTTAGATTCATGCTAACTCAAAAAAAAAATCATTTTAAATACAAATTATATAGATCCTTCAAAGCCTTACATTTTTTTCTTGATTTTCATGTGTAAATTAAAGTGAAATCTCATAGGGTAAAAATGGTATCTTTTTAAAAAATTAAATAAATGAATTTCAAATAAAAATACAGTGTTTTAAAAACTCAAAATTAAACCTTAAGTTTCTGTTTTAAATGTGTACTGATTAGTTGAAATATTCACTATCCAAATTCATTTTTTTAAATATATTCATTCTAGTATTTCTTTATTTTAAGGCCATTTACAAGAAAATTTATAAAATCTTCTGTTTACATATCATTTCAAAGGGATTTTACTTTAAAGAATTATAAATTTAATAGCAGAATAATATAATTTTTACCTCTCAGTGTGAATATCATTTTTCTAATAAATGATTGATAAATTTTTAACTCATATATTCTATTTAAGAAGTATGTGTAAATGTTCAGTTGTGAATTAATCCTTTCAAAAACTTTTTTCCAAAGACTAAAAAAGCAAACCTGAAAAATTTTACTTAGTTTGTTCATCAATAACATAGAATTGAAATATTCTTTCTATTCATTTAAAATATGCATCATTATTTATTTTAATTAAAATATAATCACTTTAAAATTAGCTTTTTTATATGAGTAAAAATACCTATTGTGGCTTTTTTAAAAAAAAATTATAATATGGTAGTTATTCAATGAGCAACTAATATAATGATGAATAATTACCACTTCTACCTTTTAAGTTCAGTTCTTGCACAATATTTTGCTCTGAGTTTCAACTTGAACCACATTTTTTTACATGAAACCACTTTTGAAAATCTATGGTGCTTATTACTAGGTGGACATAGCAATTATCCCACCATATAGCATGGAAGCAGACTTAAGCATTATTATTAAATTCAATTTTTTTTTGCTTTTTTGTTGTATTTTATCGTTAAAATTTTACTTCTAGTTTGAATTTCAGTTTTTCATATGGAAAATTCATTGAGTAGTGATTAATTTTTTTAACTCATGAGATAACCAACCAACTAAAAATATTTTCATAGAGTTTTAATGAACTAAATCCTGAAAAGTTCTGGAATCTCATATATTTATTATGTTGAATAAATGCTGATTACAAAACCACTTAGTATTTGAAGAATAAACAAAACAAATAAAAGTTCAAAAATGAATTTCCTTTTGATTTTAATCATTTACTTGCATTTGAAAATTTCAAAAGCCAGATTAAAATCTAATATTATAAGAGATATACTTTTTTACAGAATTACAATTGAATAATTTCTCACATATAAGTGTTGATTATAAGGAATTTATTAGAGTACTTCATTTATTCAGAGATTGAGAAAACACATTGATAATTCTTTTTGCTTAATTATATGTGGTTTAATGGTATTCTAGAAGTAAAAATATAAAAGATTTGATTTTTCAATATTTTTTTGGATAACTCAACTGAATTGAAATAAATTATATTGAATGAAAAAAAATATAAAAATACATGAAATAAAGAATCAGGACATATGGATTAAAATTAAAAACCAAAGCTTCAAATTCTGGTTTAATATAGAGTTTTCAGCAAAAAGAGCCACATATATAATTTTATATTTTTTCTCAAAAAGTTAATTAACTCTTAGAAATAATAAATTTTTAATAAGTACTATGATTTTCAGTCTTTATACTGATAAAGTAAGATTCAAAATTAGCATTAAATTGTGTTTTATTAAAAAATACTGTGTATTTATCACATTATTAAGCTCCCAAAATTTGTATTTCTATTAATCTTTCATTAAACTCTCAATATTATTTCAGAACAGTATCATTCATCCTTGGTTAAGAGCTCAATATGAGCTCAAAGTAAAGTTCATTATCAGTTCCTTATAGATTCAGTCTGAGTTCCATCTGTATTCTATATAAGCTCAAGTTGAGGACTTGCTAGCAAGTCCCCCCCCCAAATATTGTGTGGTGAGAGATTTTTAAAATCAGAGATTTCATTTTCTGGAATCCACTGGTCATATTCACTTGATTTATTTTTAAATCTTAATATATACTCAACTCCCTTTTCTTTTGTAAGGTGTCTCTTTTTAAGTATCTTTTCAATTTCTGCCTTTTCACTATTTCTTCAGGTTGCTGTTTATGCCTTCCTGATCTTCTTAGAAATAGAGAAGTATCATTAGAATGGTATGTTTTTATAAGAGAAATAGGAAATACTGGTTGTTTTCTATCATATGGTGCATATATAATAACTTGAACAGCACTGTTACCAACCATCTTTTTCACTACAAATGGTCCAATGAATGGATCCTTCAATTTAACATTACCATTTAAATTGAAATGTAGTGTAGAAATAAGGACTTCATCACCCTCTTTGAACATTAGTTCTTTATGGGCTTTATCCTATCTTTTCTTCTCATACTCAAATGCCCTATTTATACATTCTTGAGCATGTTTTCTACATAATTCTTGCATCTGATGAAAAGACTTAGTACCTGGATGGATATCCAATCTAGGTAATTTATTAAGAGTTTTAGCAGGGGTATTAGGTACATCACCCAAACATAACTCAAATGGCTTTCTGCCAGTGACAGAATGTACTGTACTCACCACACAATATGGGGGGCGGACTTGCTAGCAAGTCCGCAACCTTGGACCCAAACTCACCATAGATTGAACACACATTGAGCTTTTGATAAAGGAACCATTCAATCAGGGATTAACACCACTCAGCAGAACAGTTTTAGGTGGGTGTTCAAGTAGAGTTCAGTATGGGTTCAGTATGAGTTCAGTCTGAGTTCCATCTGAGTTCCATCTGAGTTCAGGTTGAGGACTTGCTAGCAAGTCCACCCCCTATATTGCGTAGTGACTATTGTACGCAAATTCTAAACCTGGGATAAGGGTTACCCAATCATGCATGAATTTTTCATTGTCTTTAAAGTTAAGACCAAAAGCACAATATCTTCTTATCATATCTTCTAAGGTTTGTATCATTCTTTCTTCTAGCCCATCTGTTTGTGGATGGTGTGCTGTAGAAAGTTTTAATTGACACCCTGAAACATCCATAAGTGATGTCCATAACTCAAAAGTAAATTTAAGGTCTCTTTCTGAAACTATTTCTTTTGGGAAACCTGCTACATTTAACATTCGTGTCCACCATATAAAAGCTAAGTCCTTTGCAGAAACCTCTTTGTGGGTAGGGATAAATTTACACATTTTTGTAAATCCATCTACAATTACCCAGCAGAAGTTATAAATCTTATGCCCTGCTATTGGAAAACCTGTTACAAAGTCCATGTTAACTATTTCCCATCAAGATTTTGGTTGCTCAATTTTTTGTAATAAACCAGCTCTTTTGCCTGTTAATCTTTTAGATTTTTGACAAGAATCACACCTCTCAACATATTTTTGAACATTATCTGACATGTTAATCCACCAAGCTGTGTATTTTACTCTGGTCAATTTTTTATGGAAGTCAAAATGACCTGCTAATATATCATCATGACATATACCTAACATTAACTCCTTCATTGAAGGGGGAATTACAATTACATTACTTAATTTTTTCCTGTAATATATAAAACCATCCTCAATGTAAGATTTTCCTTTTTCTAATGCTTCTTTATACTTATTTGGTAATGTTTTTATTAAAACATTCATTGAAGCATTAGATGGATCATTTAATATTGTATTAAGTTTGCTCAATTCAGGATCTGAATCATAATTATTAAGAATTGATTGCATAAATTCATCCTCAAGATCTACAATATAAATGCAAAAAATGTTAATAATCTCTGACTCAGGAGCATGAGCAGGATTATCATCATTATTAGGAAGAGGTACTGTAGATAACAAATCTACATTAGAATGTTAAGTTCCTGCTCTATGTGTAATAGACATCTGTCCTCTGTATTCTTGTACAGCTAATTTCCATCTAAAAATGTGTCTATTAGTAGTTTTCATGTTTAAGAGTGACTTAACTGCCCTACAGTCAGTTGTTAACTAAAATTTTTTGTCTTCAAGGTAATAATTTAGCTTTTCAAGAGCCCATAATACTGCCAAACATTCAAGTTGAGTAGCACCATATTTCAATTCACTACTTCTCAGAGTACGTGAAATATAGCAGATTACTACTTCTGACATTTTTCCTTCAATAAGTTGTTTTTTATGCAAAGCAGAACCCAGACCAGTAAAACTTGCATCTGTATACAATACAAAAGGCAATTGGAAATCTGGTAATCCCAAGATAGGAGCTGTCATCAAACATTCTTTCAACTTATCAAAAGCCTGTTGTCTTTCATTATTCCAAATGAAAGCATCTGATTTCTTTATCAGTGTGGTCAATAGTGCAGGAATTAATTGGTAGCTTTTTATATATTGTCTATAATAACCACACATACCAAGAAAAGATTTTACATCCTTTAAATTTTGAGGAATGCCAATATTTTTTATTGCAGCCACCTTATTTTGGTCTACACATATTTGTAATCCAGATACAATATGACCAAGCACTTTTAAAGATTCAAACTGAAATTTACATTTTTCAATGCAAGGGTCATTTTTATTTCATCCATTTTCTGAAATACTTTCTTTAACTGGATTAAGTGTTCATTATATGTTTTAGAGAACCCTATGATGTCATCAATGTATACATGAACCATCCCTCAATCATTTCTTTATGGAATGTTATATCCATTAACTTATGAAATACTGATGGAGAATTTTTTGGTCCAAATGGCATTCTGACATATTTATAAATTTTCATATGTGTTGTAATTAACAAAAATTTCTGTGGGCTCTTTTCAACAGGAATTTGATGGTACCCTTTATTTCCATCTAGACAACTTATATACTTAGCACCTTTAAGGGTAGCATGTATAGAGGCAATACTTGGAAAGGGATAAATATCATCTACTGTAAATGTATTTAATGCTATATAGTCCCTGCACAGTCTTTCTTTATCTTGTTCATAAGAAATTAGCACTGGAGATATTACACAATATTTTGGTGTAGTTACAACCTTTTCAAGAATGTTCATTTTTAATAACATCTTAATATTATCCTCTATGTCTTTCCTCTTCATTGGTGAAGCAGAGTATGGTTTCTTTTTAAGAATAGCAGGAATATTATCGATATTACAGGTTAAACTAATTTTTGTCTCATGATCTTTTACAAGTCCAAGTTCATTTGTACCATGTGCAAAAGCCACTGGAAATGCTTTAATTAAGTCCAAAATATTATTTTTCTCAGCTTCACTTATCTGAATGCCAAATGATGCTTTTGAAATTTCTGTTTCCAGAAGTTCCATCTCATTGGATTGTCTTCCTTTGCACGGAATATTTGTTACTGAATCAATGTGTAAAACTGTGTTAAAAGAGTTTATTTTAAATTTCCTTTTACCATTCATGCCAATTGTAAAATTGATATTAGCAGGGTATAATTTCACACCAAACTTGGTAAGAATATCATTTCCAATAATAAAACAGTTACTACAATTAGTATTGTCCATTACTACAAAGTCACAAGTTACTCTTACATAACCATTTTGATGTTTAAAGAAAACAGCAGCTTTGTATCTACCAATGGGATGTAGTACTGATCCAAAACCTCTCCAGTTTTTACTTTGAAGGGGTTCAATGTTAGACTGATATTCACTATCAATTTTCTGTAATGTATTAGTGGAAACAACAGAACCAGAAGCTCCTGTGTCCAACACTATATTAACATTTTCACCAGAAATAATAGCTGGAACCATGATAGGTGTCATTCTAAAGTTATCAGCTTGTATACCTTTAATGATTTCAGCATCCTCCAAATTCATTAAAGATGAATTTGAGTCCATATTTAATATTGGATTTTCAAAGATGGACAAATAATCTTTCAACAGACAGACTTTATTTTCATCACTATATGAGATATTGCTGTCATAATCACTTGATTCTTTACTTTTTTCAGTTTCAGTTTCAGATTCACATTGATTTTCAACAATATTTATATTTTTCTCATATTTGTGACCTTTAACCCAAGGTTTTTTACACTTATAACAAGTATTTGTTTCATACTTTTTAGGTACTACAGGTGCAGTAGGTTTTTTCTGCTTTTCCTGAAGTATTTTTGAATTCTGATTTTTCACAGGTTCAACATTTTGTTTATAAGTGGAATACCTTGATTCACACTTATGGTTTAATAATATTTCATTTCAAATATTAATAAAGCCAAATATTCAGTAACATTTATTGTTCTAGCTACAACAATGTCTCTGACAGATATAGGTAATTTATACATTATCTAATCTTTCTATAAGTTAAAATACATTTTAGGCTCAATGGCTTTTAATATTTTATTTAAATTCATTCAAAATACTATAGGTTTGTCACCATTCAAGGGATTGTACATATTTTTCTCATAAAGTCTCTGCTGAGTGAGCCTGAATTTAGAACCTCCAAATTGTTTTTCAAATTGTTGTTTCGATTCAGTCCAAGAGTAATATTTACCCTCACTTAAAACAGCTTCAAACCATAATAAAGCAACATACTTAAATAAAGAAATTAATCTTGATGTTATTTCTTCATCTGGTAACTTATATGAGAATTTTAAGTTGTCAATTCTTTGTATAAAATGTTGCCAATCAGAGCTGGCTTCCCCATCATAAGTTCAGTACTGATCTATCTTAGGCCAGTTTTTCTGATTGAATTATATCTCCCTAATCTTAGGTAAATTCAATGACTCATTTAAACTTGATAAATGGTCTTGTATTTCCTCCTGTACGGATTTGTGACTTACATTTTCAGATTTGACACTACCACCAGATGGTTTTAATTGTGGTGGGATGGGGAAGGAATGAGATTTACTTTTGCCAATGAAAGGATTATTATTATATTGAGTATACTTATGATTATCCTGGTTCATTAGTAGATTGGCAGTTTCAATCTCTACTTTAGTCAATCTTTGTAATAGCTCAGAGACACTTTGATATGTCTAGGTAAAAGATAACTTAATTCTTGATTCAGTTTTCAACAAGTGTGCTTCATACAATTTTTCCAACTCACAGAATTTGTTTGAAAGTTCACTATATTTATTACTCAATGAATCTTATTTAAGAATTAGAGACAAATTATCTTTCTCTAATTCTTTATTATGTGTTTCCAGTTGAGAAATATTTAATTTTAAGGATGAAATTGTATCACTTGTGATATTAGCTTTCTGTTCCTCACAATCAGTCAGTCTATTCCACAATGCTGAAACAATTATATGGACAGTTGGATTATTGTTAAAATACTTCATGTCTTCCTTCTCAATTCTCTCACTATCTTGTGAACTTCTCATCTCACTAGTAAGTGGTAGCAATTGAGGATTAACTGTATTATTATTATGAATAGTACTGTTATTATTGACAAAAGACAAGTCAGTTGTATCTACATCAAAACCTAAATTTCTTAAGTCCTCCTCTCTTTTCTGCACAGATTTGACATCCATAATATTACCTATATTGTAATTATCAGTATTGTGTTAAATCTAAGAGGGTAATCAACTTACCAAGGGATAGGTTCCAGTCCTGATTTTTGGCGCTTTTTTCCTTTGTATGGGTGAACTGAGGAAGTCTGATGAGGAGGAGGATCCCTGTTTCAGCTGTGACTGGACCATTGTTTATGGAACCAATGCCACTTCCATTTGTAGACCAGGATTTTCTCCTGGGAGTGATGTGGCCCTCCTGGGGTAGGGGGTTGCTGAGTTGGCTGGCTTCTCTTTAGCTCTTCCAGTGTTTGATTCATCTGTTGGAATCCTACCTTGTAATTGTTCTGCAATTGCTCTAACTCCTTGAGCATGAATGTCTTTGATTCCTCCAACTTCAGGACCCATTTTGCAAGATGGGATAGTTGATCCTGCAGAGAAGGAGACATCTTTTTTATGGTAATTTTTTTATGAGGGCTTCTTTTTCCTCTCAACTTATTTTCTCTGCCTGGGGGTTTGATTGACCCTCCATGGTTATGTCCTGGAGCAATGTTTTTGTTAGCTTTAGACCTGGTATTAAAAGCATAATTTTCACTTACATTGTCCTGGGGAGCACTCATATTAATAAGAATAACAATATATCATGTCTACAGAAAGGAAAACCTATTTGGAATTAGCAGACAAAAGTATTAGCAATGTTATTACTAATAAAAAAGCACTGGAGCTTACCCTGAATTTAAATCTTTATTTATTTAAATAAAATATAAGAAAAATACTAAAAAATCTGTTAAAAATAAAATAACAAGTTTAGCTAGACCTTTATAAGGGTGAATTATTAGCTTAACAAGCTTTAACCAAATACCAATTTAAATAAGTTTTATATTGGTGACCAAATACCAAGTGAAATTGGGTTTATATTGGGTACAGTTACTACTGTAAATACCTAATTTTTATTATAAAAAATTAGTACAATTTTTTTAAGGGTTCTTTTCCGCAATAACTGAGCTATGATGACCCACTAATATGCAGAAGACCCAAATATTTGGTTTTTTTTGAGCTATACTAAAGTAAAAATCACATCCCAAGGCTTATACTAAATAATAAGTAAAAATAAAGGAAAGACCCCCAATTGTCAGTGTATCTAGTATTTAAGTATGATATAATAGTATTTATTTATGGTCCTACCACTTATTAATAAATTATTTAGTGATTAAACCTCAGGGGAAGACTAATAAAATAGTTATACTCAAATAAAACTCACAATACTTGGATCTAAATGTGTGCTAGTGGTGGAAAATAGATGAATATAATATATTTATAGCCTATATAAAGATAATATCAATTTATAATGGCTTTATAATATATCTTTGAATAATAATAATTGTGTTATAATGTTGTTTTGAATTGTAGTAAGTGAATGATGATTAATAGCCCATCAAATCCCTCCTTACTTATACCAAAATCCCCTGGAGTGCGCAAACCTTCAATCAAGATGATGTCACTGCTATCCCCAGAAATTACAGCACTGTGAAGACCTATCACATCCCCATGGCGTCCAATTCAAGAAGATTCAACACCCAGACCTCCAGTAAGGACCCTCTATCACAATGAATGATAACACAGACCCAAACCATAATTAGAAAAACCAGATAAAAGTGGATACCATAAAGAAACAGGTAAAATAAATAATCCAAAAGAATAAAATGAAACCCAAAGCATATAAAGGAAACAAATGAAATTTCCAAGAACCGAATAACATCCCCAAGAATCCATATTAATCCAGCAATGACCTCCCAACCCATAAATCTGTGAATATCCATCCAAGGAAGCAGATTAAGTTGTCCAAACTGAGTGTATGCACCTGAAATAGGTGTATATGCTTCTGTAGGTGTTTTGAATTCACTGATTACGTCCATACGACCTAAAATAAGCAGAAAAACAAATTTTATAGGCTATTAAGAGGCTAAAACTCACTTATAGACCTAAATATACATAAAATACTGCATATTTCACTGAATATGAGCTTTATGTAAACATTTAAGCTTATGTATGTCAATAATTACTTAATATCACCTATGATAAGTATATTATGACTCCATTAACACCTTAATAAGTATTATTAGGCTATGGATAAGCTATTTAAACTACTATAAGTTATATAATAGTGTAATAATCATATATATATGTATTCTAATCATATATATAAGTGTTTTAACCTTATTTTTAAGATACAAGCTTAATGAACTTAATTTTATCTTATTTTAAGAATAAGAAATACTCATTCCTAGGGATATCTAGGCTGAAATTATTTATAAATTTCAGAATAATTTTGTGATTGATGATTTGGAGTTAGAGACAGTCAACTCTCAGCTTCCTCCCTCAACTGGAGAAAGCTTTTTTAGAAAAGAGGATAAAATTGTTGATGATTTAGATTGCTCTGTTTCAAAGGATATAGGGTGGATGGACACTGGAAATGAAATTGATGGTAAACTCAGTGTATGGAGAAGGATGGGGTATTTGTTTGGAGGTCTGATTTTGGGATATCAGAATTTGAATAGGGGCTTAACTATTTGTAGCCCTAGGAGCAAACTTATTGGTTTCAAGCTGGGGATTTCAACAATCTAATTCCTCAGAAATGGGGATAAACTACTTAATTGGTCTTTTGCTTTGTGTGGCTGGCTCTTCAGGATCCATTTTTCTCAACCTTTGGTCTGGTTATTTTTGTAGGTAAGAAGAAAACTCAAGAAAATAAATTAAAAAATTTCAAGATAGCTCAAGATTATCAAAAAAAAATCTGAACATAATGAAGAAAAAAGATAAGATTTATTTTTGTGAAGATCTGAAAGTTTTTTTCTTCACCCCCATGAGGCTAAACTGGAAGGTTTTTTCTCCTCCCCCATGAGGCTAAACTAGAAGGTTTTTTCTCCTCCCCCATGAGGCAAAACTGGAAGATTTTTCTCTCCTCCTGAAAGAGGTTAAACTGGCTGGATCTGATCTTGATTCTGGTTATATGGATGTTTTTGTTGATGAAGATGGGGCTGTTGTTTGGGATGGCTCAAATTTAGAAAATGGTGTTTTTATTAGTGAATTGGATTCTCTTAAGATTCAGTGGAAGGTAAAGGATGTACCAAAGCTTAGGGATTGGTGTCCTGGTTGAACCGTTCAAGTAGCTCATGTTCTAACAGGTGATTTTGATGATAGGGTTGTACCCTTGGATGTTGTTTTGTTGGATTTTGAAGATGAGACCTGGGGTCAGACAGGGTTTTATTTTACTATGATTGAATATCTGTTAAAATTGGAGAGGCTAGATAGTTGTGATGATGATACTTGAAGAAAAGTCCTGGATTCTATGTGTCAAGAAGGAGGTTGAAGTGGAGGAGAAATTCAAATCCTCAAGTAGTGGTGACTCAGAAGAAGGGTCAAGAGTTGATGTTGAAATCTTTGCATGAGGACCTTAATCATAGAGGCTTTTGGGAGACTTATAGAAGAGTAGCAGACAGATTTTGGTGGCCAGGTATGAAGTTGGCTGTGCAGGGTTGGGTTCAATCTTGTAAAAAATGTTAAAGAAGAAGTCACTTGTAACTTAAAGAGGTTGGAAGTGCTACTGGTGAATTAACTGTGTTTGAAAGAGTAAGTTTGGATGCTGTCCATATTAAAGAGGACAGGTATAAGTACTTGATTGTTGCCAGGGATGACTTGTCAGGTTAGGTTGAGGCAGAACCTCTGGTTAACTTGACTCCCAAAAATGTGGAAGAATTTTTGAAGAAGGAATGGGTGTTTAGATATGGGTTGATGAAGCTGGTGACTGTTGATAGTGGGCCAGAGTTTGGGGCTGAATTTAAAGAATCTGTTGCAAGTATTGGTTCTAAAGTTAGAGTGGCTATACCTTATTATCCTGAAGCTTAAGGCATGGTTGAAAAAGGCCATCAAGTTATCAAGAATGCTTTGGTGAATATGTGTAGAGATAGTGCTGAAAAATGGAGGCATTATTTACCCTAGGTGTTATTTGCTGATAGGGTTGCTGTGAAAAGGACAACTGGCTACCCTCCTTATGAATTAATGTTTGGGCAGAAAGCTGTTCTGCCAGTGGATTTGGAAGGCTTCTCTAATCATGGAATTGATTGGGATGATGTGTGCTAAACAGAAGATTTTCTCTGTTACAGGATGCAACAGTTGGAATGTAGAGAGGAATTTCAAGAGAAGGCATACTCTAGAATGATGAAGAGAAGAAACCAATCAGTAAGATACTGGGACAAGAATTTTTCTCATAGAATCATGAATCCCTTGAAACCTAATTATTTTGTTTTGGTGTATAATAGAAATTTGGAGAGTCAGTAGGAAAAAATGTTTGCTGACAGATGGAATTGACCTTACAGAGTCAGATCTCAGGTGTCTGGAGGTTCTTATGTTTTGGAGGAGTTGGATGATTCAGTCTTAAAGTAGAGAGTGGTTGCTGATCAGGTGAAGAGATTTTACCCAAGAGGCACTAGAAGTGAAGAAGATTGACTCTGAAAAGAGGATAAACTATGGACCATTCTTTATTTTTGGATTTTGGTGATGCTGTGCATCTGTTTTGTTGGAAATCTTTTTTGTTAGAAGTTACTGAAGGGTGGGGCTTCTAGATTTGATCTTGGTAAGTGTGGGGGTAAATGAGGAGCTGGCTGCTCTATCAACAGTTACCCCAGATTGTCTGTTTCCAACCCCTACTCTTAATTTGGTTGATCCCTAGTATTGGTTTCTCATCACAGGTTTCAGTCCTCCATGACTTTAAACTGGTAATACTTTTGGTCTTCAAGTGCTGGACTCTTCACACTTATTGGTTTTGGTTTATTGTGTTGGATGTTGTGTTTTATGTTAGAAGTTACCCAGGGGGGGCTTATAGATTTTATTTATGAAAGTGTGGGAGTAACTGATGAGCTGGCTGCTCTGTAGAAAAGTTACCCCATTATGTCTGTTTCAAGTATTTTTTTGACCTAGTTGAATCCTAGTTCTGGTTTTTCTTATTTGGGTTTCAAGTCCACTATGACTTTAAACTGGCTTGGTACTGGCTTCTTTATCTTTGGTCTATTTGGATTGGTGGTGGATCACTGGTGATCTCCCATCATTATTGCTTATTGGAGGGAGCCCACCCAATGATCAATTCCTTAGACTGGAATTTCTATGGAGCCGGACTATTTCTTTTTCTTTCTTTGATTTTTGTGTCTATGGTTGTGTTCGATAGTAGCTTAAGATTTTTTTCTTTTTTCTCTTTTTTTCTTTTAATTTTTTTACGGGGGATTAGGATATAAAGAGGAAAAAATCACAAAATTATAATATATGGTGTCACCACATCAGGGTCACCTGGATGTGGGCAAGAATTGGTGGTGAAAGGCTCATCAATCGGCTGGGAAATGCTAATTTCTTCTTTCTCTTATCTCATTTTTTTATTATTTACTTTAATTTCTATTCATCTCATCTTATCTTTATTGTTATTATTTTTCTTAATTTATTTTTTTATCTTAATTCATTTAAAAATTATTTAATGGTGTATCCACATAAAGGTGCACTTGGATGTGGGTAAGGGATCAGGGGATCAGCTCATCAATTGGCTGGGGGATACGCTTTGTATTTATTATTTATTTCATCTTATTATTATTTGTTTCATTTTAATTTATCAGCTCTCATATTTTGTTGGGCAATTTTTTTTAATTTTTTTCAAGAATTTTTTTTTTAGTATGTTGTTAGTTTAATTAATAATCAGTAAAAATAAAAATAAATAAAATAAGAATAAAATAAAAATAAAAATAAAAAGAAATATAATTAAAAAATAAATTATAAAATAAAACAAATTTTTATATATATAGATCTGCTAGTTATTATTTTTCTCTCTACTTAGTGAGTCATTAATCTCTTAGTGTTTTAATTTAATGTCAGGAAGAATAAGCCTCCGGAAGTCGGTCTGGATTATGTTGGAGATTTTTCTTTTTGTTAGGATTGAAGGATGAACTGTGTTCTTTGTGGTATAGGTGGCTGGAAAGAGTATATGGATTGTAAAGTCAGAAACAGGATTAGAAGTTAATTTTTGGGAATGGAGTCTTGGAAGGTGTGCTTGATTATTCTAGACATCTTCCAGAGGTCATCAAGAACTTTTTTTCTCAGTTTCTTCTCAAATTCATTCAATCACCCATGGAGAGCAAAGGCCTTAAGCATGTTTGAACACATACTTAGATGTTGCTTCATATCAATGTAACTCAGTGTCAAGTTAGTCTTTAGAGATTGGCCAATCCCAATTTCAGTTTCAGGAGGCGGGGTTACAACTAAACAGAAGAATTGGATCAGTAATTGTTCTCTGTTGAAGAAATTGTATTTATTAATTTGGTACTTACAGATTGGAAGCTCATAAAAATTGTAAGAAGGCAGAATCTGGACCATTGAAGAATGTTGAATGGATGTTGTAGGAGGATTGACCAGATGGAGGTAAGTATTTTCATGGTCATCTTCTAAATGGTGTTGAGAATATGAACTAGAAGAAGGATGTTCCTGTGGCCTGGTTTGAGCAGTAGGGCTGTTGTTGTTGTTGTTGTTGATATTTTTGCTTGGCTCAGCTTGGTTGGATACTGGTGGTGGAGTACCAGGTTGGTTGTAGGAAGGATCAGGAGAAGGTGACCTGGAAGCTTATTGAGATCTTCTAGATGAAAATATGGAAGAAATGGAACTGTCATATGAGTAATTGGCTTCCAGAGGAGAGATGTAGTTAATTCTTCTTGTTTGAGAGGGAGATTTTTGTCTTAGAGCATTGTTTGGTGCTCTGGTGTTTTCTTGAGGTCCTCTGGCAGGTCTTGTAGAAGTTATAAAATTTTTGGCATTTTCTGATGAAGAACTTGTTATGCACATTGCTCTGCAAACACTAGGAGGTTGATGTGTGGTGTTTTTGGTGTTTCACGGCGGAATTTGGTTGTTTCCTGGCTGATTTTGAAGGTTTTGTGCCTGATTTTTGCTTTCTAGAAAGGCGGGCAGGCTTCCTGGACACGGTCTAGAAACCTGAGAGTTAATTTTGAAGCTATTTTATCTGAATTTGCTGAGATAAAGGCTGTTACTTGAGATGATAAAGCAGGTCTTTTGGAGAATATTTTGGGGATGGAACTGCGTGATCTTCTAGATGGAGCTGATGATAAAGAAGAGGAAGCAGGACCAAGCTCTGGGGACCTGGTAGGAGATCTAGAGATGTTTTTGTGTGAAGGTGAAGGTGGCGGTATAGTATAGTTGGGGTCTCTGTCACACTTTTTCTTTTTGGAGTTGCAAGAATCACAGGCCCTGTTGTAGAGTATGGCTTGAGGAGTTGGAAGAGTGAAAGTGAAAGGTCTGCACATTTTGATACAAGTTTTGCAAGCATAGTCTTTGGGAGAAGTGAAACAAGGAAGGTCTGATGGGTCAAAATCTGGAGATCCAGCCATGATCTGTGATGAGACAAAAATGAAGAGAGAAGAGATAAAAGAAAATATTTTATCAGTGATGGGTAGATGGTGAAGAGAAAGTGGAAGTTCAGTAGGTTGCTTGCAGAGAATTGTGCATGGAATTGGCTCTGTCTTTTTATGCAAAGTGTGGAAAGTCTGTCAAGAATTTAAACTGAACTCTGTGTAAATCCGTAAAGACTTTAAACTGAACACTATGGTCAGTCCATCAAGACTTTAAACTGAAAAATGGTATAGACCCCAAGACTATAAACTGAAGATGGTTTGATGGTTGAGTCCTTCAGGAATATAAACTGATTATGTAATGTTGGTGTGATTCTGTAAGAGGGCCTCAAAAGGGGGAGTCTCTGAATTTAGTTAAGGCAAGTGTGGGGGTAACTGATGAGGTGGCTGCTCTGTAGAACAGTAACCTCAGAATTTTAGTTTCTTTCTCTGGTATTTAATGGTTTTATCTCTGGTTCTGTCTTTATGATTTAGGTTTTGAGTCCCCCAAGAATATAAAATGAGGGCTGATAGTCCCCCAAGACTTAAAACTGAGGATGAGTACCCCAAGACTGTAACTGAGTAATCTCTTATGATTGGCTACATTCAGGAGGTCTGGAGAGTGGTCAAGAATTTTTATTTCTAAGTCAAAAAGCATAAACAAGAGTCAAGTGGCAGAAGAGAATCAAGAGATGAAACAAACTGTTAAGCATTAGCATTGAACTGGTGGATGAGGTGTTTCCTTTTCTCAAGGTCTTGTGGATTTCTAGCAGGAGTGGATTCGAAGTAGCTTAGTAGAAGGTGTTTTGTTCAGAGTGTTGATGGAACTTGGCCTTAATGGTGGGCAAGTGGTTAGGTTTTTGAGGTTCAATGGATCCTACATTGTCATTATCACTGTCAGAAAATGGAGGAACTGAGAAGTCATCAGTTTTAAAAGTAGAAGGAAGGAATAAAAGTTTTATTTACCATCAGATGGTCCAAGAATTGTGGAAGTGGTTGCTGTAGTGGAGTTTTCACTCTTCTTTGAAGTGTGTAGTTTTTTGACTAATCTGGTTATCAGGATGGAGGGCCTGGATCTTTTGGTACTGGTGGAAGATGAACCAGATTGAGGTGGAGGTGAAGATGATGAAGATGATAATTGGGCAGGTCTGAAACAAGTCTTCTTTCTGGATTGGCAGACATCACAGGAGGTTTTGTATGGATGAGCTAGTGGTGCGATGGTGTAGATTAGATTTTTTTCAATACAGTATTGGCAAGGGCCCATGTCAAAGGCAGATTTTGAAAGAAAGCTGAACATGGTGGATGTGATAAAGGAGAAAGCGGACATTCTCAATTAGAGGGAGGATGTGGTCTTCCAACATTGGCATAGGCCTTTGTTGGTCTTTTTGGAGTTGTTTTGGTATGTCTTAATTGGAATCGGTCAAATAATTTTGTGTTATTTTGGTTTTATTCAGTGAATATTGGGACTACAGTGTAGTCTTCCAATATTGGCGGAGCCCTTTGTAGGTTTATTTGGTGTTGTTTTGGTATGCCTTAAATGGCATTGTTTAAATAATTAGGTATATTTGTGTTATGCAGCAAATATTGGGACTACTGGGATCTGTATACTCCCATTAGATAGCCCCCGTTTTTCTCTATATTTTATGTCTTGTGGACATTTTTCATAGCTTAAGTATTTGGGAGATAATTTCTCACTTTTCATTTTAAAAGATTGCTGTTGAATTTCGTTTTTCATGTTTTAGGGGCTAACCTTAAGTCTCAGGATTAAGTACTTAGTAGTGCTGGAAAGAGAAAAATTTTCTCTACATTTCATGTCTCAATGTTGTTATAGCGTAATTATGTGTTTTAAGGGTATTAGTAGTTGTACATGAATTTTAAAGTAGTTTGGGTGTTTTTGGTAGTTCTATTGGCTTCAGGGTGGTCAGGCCACTTCAGGCGGGCTTTCTGGTGTTGGATGGACTGCCCACCTCAGTGCTAGAGGGCTGGGAAGCGCTTTTAGGGAGGTTTTATGCAATTTGGTGGTCAGGAACACCATATTTGCAGGTGTGCATGGGCTCTTAATTAGTAGTCTGTGTGTATATAGTGAATAAGACAGTTTGGGGCAACTTTAATTATCATACAACCATCCGGGGATGATATCCTTGTTCCTCACTCAGTTTTCACTGGTTTCTGGCCACAATTTGGCTGTGTTTGTTGCAAGTGAGTTCTTCATTTAACTTAACTTAGCAACTGTTATCTCTGGTGTAGTCTTGAAAGCTATATAAAGTATTATTGCTGTCTCTGGTGTGGATTTGAAAACCTAAATCAAGTATTATTGCTGTCTCTGGTATGGATTTTCAACCTACATCAAGTATTATTGCTTTCTCTGGTGTGGAAATTAGTCTACATTTCAGTTCTTTGGTTTGGAAGTCTGTCTGGAGACTACTTTCTTGACTGATCAAGCAGTCAAATGTATTGGAAAAGTGATTTTTTGGTAAATAGGAACCAATTTACTGTAGCAGGTAAATCTCACTTGTTTTTCTAAAGGGACAGGGGTTTTTCTATCTGGTTTTACTCCAACTCCCTTGGTCAAGGCCTATAGCTAGTACTATAGGATTGTATAAATTTCTGGCACCCAATGTGGGGTACGGATCTGTTATTTCTTTGGAATCTCTGTTGCCTTGATTGGCCCTTTTTGGTGATTTGGACTGGAAGAATGGCTTCTGATTCTTTTATTCCTGTGGTGACTGTCAGTGGGGGGGAAGGTCTGCCTGCGGTGATTGTTAGGGAATGTGTGAGGATTAAAGCTTGAAATGGTACCAAGTTTAATGGTGAAGATGTAAAGTTGTTTCTGGAGAAGTATAGAACTTCTGCTGGTGTTAATAGTTCTTCCTACCTAGACATGGTGAAGCTAATTATCTTCTTCATTGGAGATAGAGAAGTGGAGAAGGAGGTTGTGGCCATGCCTGGCTACAAGAAGAGGAATTGAAAACTACTGTGTAGGGAAATGGTGGATAGATGCGTTGTCAGGTTCACTATGGTGGATCTGAATAAGGTTGTCAGTGAATGGCAGTCTTTTGGCTGTATGGGTAACTTACATATATACAGAGTGTTTCTACTACAGTTTGATCCTGTGGTGGAATACTTGGTGGAATTGGAGGAGCTGGCACATGAAAATTCTGCCAAAGATGTTTTTTAGTCCTCCCTGGATAGAGATGTCAGGATGGATGTGTTGAAGGAGTTATCAAGGAAAGACTTGATGAAGACTCTTTCTAATGGGGACCAGAAGTTGCCTGCCTTGGACAAGGTGAAGGAAGAAGTGGAAGCCCATTTGAAGTTATTGGCGGTAGACACCTACCAAGAGGGGTGCGCCAAGTATCTCAGCAAATTCAGTGAGGCTTTGGCTGAAGAAGATAGCAGGGTAGAGAAGGAGGAAAAGAACATGGTGAAGGTTCCAAAAAAGGAGAGGGACCCAGTGGTGGATCAGTTGGCTTATCTGACAAAACAGCTTCATATTTTTTTGCAGGAGGCGAAGAAGGCCAATAAGGTACCCCCTCAGCCCAGAGAATTTGACAGGCAGGCTGGTAAGAGTGATCCTTGTGTTTGCTCTTATTGTGGAAGAAGAGGAAATAAGTCCAATGATTGTTGGGCCCTGAACAGAGATGTGTCAGAGGACAAGGTGTAGTTTGACGTCAGGCTGTTTATGTTCCCTGATGGTCAATTTGTGAAGCCCAGTGAGGGGCAGGCTCCTGTTGATATGGTCAGGAGAAGGGCTGGTCTCAATCAGAGGAGGCCAAGATTTGAGGAGATTTCTGAGCAGGGGAATTCTTCTATTAAGCAACATGATGATGTCAAAGGGAAAGGGAATGAGGTGAATAAAGTCTCTTTTTCAACTTCCTTTGGTGGGTTAGAATTATATTCTAGCAGAGTACAGTCAGGTGGTGAATTCTTGGCTGTCTTCTATGATGTAGAGGAAGGTAAGGTAGGTAGGCCAAAGAGCAGTTCTCAGGCCCAACTAAAGCCTAAGGCTTCTAAGGCGGATCCTAAGCTGGGTGCAGCTAGGAGGAAGTACAGCAAGGAAGAGCTGTACAAGATGCAGAAGGGGATTGCTAACATGGGCCCCCCTAGCTTTGGTGCATTGGACATCAATGGTGAGCCAATGCCTATGGATGTGGATTATGACTCTGAGGAGGAGGTCCCATTGGCTTCTTTGCCAAGGCCCGCTGGAGTTAGAGGTTCTGGTGAGGGATCTGGTTTGATTCCTGTAGATGGAAAATCTGTTGGTGGTTCTTGTCCTCAGAAAAATTCTAGGGCCAAGGTAGTGAATCCAAGGGCTCACTTGAGAGGCCAGTAGTTTCTGGCCAATCTAATGTTATGGACTCTGTTCTGGATACGATAAACCAGGTTCAGGTTTCTCTCACTTATGGGTAGTTTTATGCTATCAGTCCTGGATTGGCTGATAGACAAAAGAAGTTGTTGACCAGAAGAAGAGTTTCTTCTGGGGAAGTAGAATACATATGTGATTCTGCTGAAACGTTTGGTGAGGGGTTGGAAACTCATTTTACTGCTCCTCTGGGATATGTCAATGTCACCCTGAATGGCAGGGAGGCTAGGGCATTTGTGGATTCAGGTTCTCAGATCAACCTGATTTCCTTTTTTGAGGCTACTCATTTGGGCCTCCCCATCAAAACTGGTATTGGTGGAAATTTGAGAGGTATAGTTGGTCATGTAATTGAGTTGATGGGAACCTCGGAATTGGTGAAGTTGGATGTTGGTGAAGCCTCCGGAAAGGCTCATTTTTACATTTCTAAAGGCAATGTTAAAGCTGTTTTGGGTGGGCCATTCTTGATATATTTCCAAGCAAGAATTGGTTACGGATTTGACATGGGCATTAGTTTGGAGTTAATTGGTGAAGATGAGAGGAGGCTTCACATGACTTTGTCATCCCCTGGAGATGATGGTTGGGAAACCTGGCCTGGTTTGTCGTCCATGTGTCAATGCATGGATTGTTGCAGGAGGGGAAAAGAAGTGGGTGCCGCCTCTGGATTTTTGGAGTGTGGCTCAGGCTCTAGTGAGAGTCTATCTTTTTTAGAATGATGAGAGCCGATCACCCAAGTGCTACAACCTCTCCCCAAGATGAGGAAAATACAGGTTGTAGTAGGTCCACTCCCTTAGAGATATAACAAGTGGATTTTCAACTTTCTATTTTTAATTTTTCTCTTATCTGCAAGTATTATTCAAGTTTTTTATCAAATC
Source organism: Hemileia vastatrix (assembly GCA_030280995.1). Taxonomy (NCBI): domain Eukaryota; kingdom Fungi; phylum Basidiomycota; class Pucciniomycetes; order Pucciniales; family Zaghouaniaceae; genus Hemileia; species Hemileia vastatrix. The sequence goes on from JASXTE010000004.1 coordinate 7,119,699, forward strand.
TTTGTTCTTTTTCAAGATTTTCAATGGGTTATATATCTTTATTAAAAGATATGCAGAAAAGCTGTGGAGTGGTGAGATTGGGGTCTAAAAGTAATTCCTTCCAATTTTGCACCACTAGGGTTTCTTCTACACCTTTCAAAAACATTACCTTGGCCACATCCGTGAGCATTTGGGAAATCCCTGGTTATTTTTGTAGGCAAGAAGAAAACCCAAGAAAAGAAAATAAAAATTTCAAGATAATTCAAGAAAGTGAAGAAATAAATCTGAAGATAATGAATAAAGAAGACAAAAATCATTTTTTTGAAGATCAAAAAGATCTTGTTTTGGGCCTTCAGCAAGAGGTTGTTAAGACCTAAGAAGGAGGACTACTACTAGCGCTGATGCTAGCATTAAACGGGACTGACTATGTTGGGTTAAAACAGTGAGACTAACTAGACTGACTATGTTGGGGTTACCAACAGTGAGGAGTAAACAGGACTGACTATGCTACTTGAGCAGTGATACAAGAGAGTAACTAGATTACTAAATAAGTTTTCTGATGAGGAGCGCTCCAAAGCGCTCGCCCCCATATAACTCCCTTATGCAATATCCACTCTTCCGCCTCTTTACAATGCATAGGGCCCATAGCGCTCCTCCTCTCCACCTCTCAAACCAAATCCTAACAGAGGTTAAACTGCATGAAATTTCGAAGAATGAAGATCAGCAAGACCATGTTTTGGGCCTAATGCATGAGGATAAACTGCACAGTTGTAGAAGATGTGATTCTGATTATGAATCAAGATTCAAAGAATTGGAAGATGGTAGTGAAGATGAGGATGTGGGATTGCCGAAAAGCTTAGAAGAGGTGAGATTGGGGAGTAAAAGTAAGTCCTTCCAATTTCGCACCGCTAGGGTTTCTTCTACACGTTTCAAAACCATTAACTTGTCCACACATGTAAGCAATGGGGAAAAATTTAGTTTTTTGTTCCAGGTCTGGTGAAGAAGACGTCCTGAAGATGCCTCAAGTTGAAGGTAGAGCCGCAAAGTACAAGAAGGTGGCACAGAAGATTAGGCCTGTCAATGATCCTATGCCTGTAGGTTTGAATCCTCCGTTGAAGAGATTTCTGTTTTCAAGAGATTAGTACTGTACTCCTCTGGTGAAGAATACTTCTGATTTTGAGGAAACTGCTAGAGTGATAATGGAAAGGTTAAAGGTTTTTAATTTTTGTCCTGATGGTTGGTTATCCGAGGAGGAAAAGAAGTTGTTGTTGCACGTTATTGTGCTAAGGGAGAAGGCAGTGGCATTTATTGAAGACGAAAGGGGTGTTTTGAAACACTCTTATGGTGAAACTTACTTTATTCCTGTGGTTTGTCATGAACCTTGGCAAATCAAACCTATTCCAATTCCTGTTGCTATCCGGGATGATGTTGTGGAGATTGTTAGCAAATGATTCAGGACTGGATTGTTTGAACAATCAACTTCTAGGTACTTAATTCCAGTTTTATTTGTTAAGGAGCAGAATGGAAAGCTCAGGGTGGTACATGATCTTGGAGCCCTGAATAGAGTTACTATCAAGAATGCGGGGATGCTTCCAAGTGTAGAAGACTTTGTGGATGCCTTTTCTGGAAGAGTGTGTTATGGTTTGGTTGATATTATGGGTGGTTATGATGAAAGGGAACTTCACACTGATTAGCAGCCACTCACAAAATTTTAGACTCCTCTGGGGAGATTTAAGCTCACTAGGTTGCCTCAAGGAGCAACTAATTCAGTAGCAGTTTATCATGCACAAATGGCTTGGATTTTACTGGATGAGGTGCCTACTCATGCTAGTATTTATATTGATGACTGTCAGTATAGTCTAGTATATAAGTATGATATAATAGTGTTATTTTATGGTCCTACTACTTATTGATAAATGATTTAGTGATTAAACCTCAGGGGAAGACTAATAAAATAGTAATACTCAAATAAAACTCACAATACTTGGATTTAAATGCGTGCTAGTGGTGGAAAATAGAAGAATAAAATATATAGTTATAGCTTATATAAAGATAATATCAATCTATAATGGCTTTATAATATATTTCCGATTGCTAATAATTGTATTTTAGTGGTTGTTTGAATTTTATTAATTGAATGATCATAATAAACCGTCAAAATCCCTCCTTACTTATACCCAAATCCACTGGAGTGCACAGACCTTCAATCCAGATGATGTCACTGCTATCCCTGGCAATTACAGCACTGTGAGGGCCCATCACCTCCCCATGGCGTCCACTTCAAGCAGTTTCAACACCCAGACCTCCAGTAAGGACCCTCCATCACTATTAATAATAAAACAGATCCATACCATAAATAGAAAACCCAGATAAAAGCGGATACCATAAAGAAACAGGTAAAATAAATAATCAAAAAGAGATTTAATGAAACTAAAAGCATATAAAGGAAACAAATAAAATGTCCAAGACCCCAATAACATCCCCAAGCATCCACATTAACCCAGAAACATCCTTCCAACCCATAAATCCGTTAATAACCATCCAAGGAAGTAATTTGAGTTGTCCAAACTGGGTGTATGCGCCTGATATAGGAGTCTATGCTTCTGTAGGCGTTGTGAGTCCACTGATTTTGTCCATATGACCTAAAATAATCAGAAAAACAATAGTTATAGGCTATTAAGGGGCTAAAACCCACTTATATACCTAAATATACATAATATACTGCATATTTCACTGAATATGAGATTTATGTATACATATAAGCTTATGTATGTCAATAATTACTTCATATCACTTAAGATAAGTATATTATGACTCTATTAACACCTTAATAAATATTTTTAGGCCATGGATAAGCTATTTAAACTATTATAAATTATATAATAGAATGATAATTATATATATATATAATAAAATAATATATATTATTATTTTAACCTTGTTTTTAAGATATAAGCTCAATCTACTTAAGGTTATCTTACTTTAAGCATAAGAAATACTCATTCCTAAGGATATTTAGGCTGACAATAACGGTGGAATTAAAGAACCCTCCACTGATTATGGAAATGAAGTGCTAAAAGAAAAACCCAGGTATAAAGATGTTTTTTTGGGAATATGCAATTAATCTAGAGAGAGTATTGTTTAGAATTAAAGAGGCTAGCTTGACCATTTCTGGATCAATGTTTTGTTGTTGTTTTCCGGCTCTGGAAATTCTTAAGCATATGGTATGTAAAGAAGGGAGGATTATGGCAAAGAAGAAGGTTAATAAAATTCAGTCATGGCCAAGGCCTAAGAATACTACTGAAGTCAGAGGATTTTTGGGAGTTTGTGTGTATATCAGGATTTTTGTTAAAGAATTTTCTTTGTTGGCTTCACCTTTAAGGAGGCTTACCAGGAAAGATGCAGAGTGGGAATGGACTGAAGAGTGTTAAGGGGATTTTCAGAAGTTGAAGAAGGTGGTGGGTGAAGATATTATTCTTCACAAGTTGGATTAGAGTAGAGAGGCTGGAAAAATTTATCTGGAAGTGGACTCAAGTTATTTTGCTGCTGGTGCTTTTTTGTCTCAGGAAGATAAATCTGGGAAGGTCAGGCCATTAAGGTATGAGTCAGTGGTTTTTAATGAGATGAAACCTAGGTACCCTCAGCCAAAGTTGGAATTGTGCATTGTAGCAAAGATCTTAAAGAAGCTACAAACTGTTTTGTGGGGGCAGCATTTTGAGCTGCAGGTAGACGCTAAATCTCTGGTTCAAATGATCAACACACCTAGTCTTCCAAATGCTCCAATGACTAGGTGGGTGCCTTTTATTGAACATTTTTCTTTTGACCTGGTGCACAAGCCAGGTAAAACTTTTACAATGCCAGATGGATTGTCAAGAAGACGGCCCACAGATGAAGATTCTGATCCTGAAGAGTTTGATGAATATGTCCCAGTTGTTAGGGCCAGCATAAAGGGTGCAGAAGATTTCTCTCTCCTCCCCCATGAGGCTAAACTGGAAGATTGTCGCAACCTCCCCCATGAGGGTAAACTAGATTATTGTTCTCTCCTCTTCCAAGAGGATAAACTGGATGGTTCTGATCTTGATTCTGGTGATCAGGGTGTTTTTTTTATGAAGATGGGGCTGTTGTTTGGGATGGCTCAAATCTGGAAAACGGTGTTTTTGTTAGTGAACTGGATTCTCATATTATTCAGTCAAAGGGAAGGGAATTACCAAAGTTTAGGGATTAGTGTCCTGGATGGGCTGGTAGTGTTTCTCATTTGTACACTGGTGATTTTGATGATAGGGTTGTACCCTTGGATGTTGTTTTGTTGGATTTTTAAGATGAGACCTGAGGTCAGACTGGGATTTATTTTATTTTGGTTGAATATCTGTTGACCCTGGAGAGGCCTAATAGTTGTGATGATAATACTTGGTTGGAAATGAAGAAAAGTCCTTCATTCTATGTGTTGTGAAGAAGGTTGATGAGGTGGAGACATCCAAATCCTCAAGTAGTGGTGACTCAGAGGAAGGGTCAAGAGTTGGTGTTTAAGTCTTTGCATGAAGACCTTGGTCATAGAGGCTTTGGGGAGACTTATAGCAGAGTATTAGACAGATTTTGGTGGCCAGGTATGAAGTTGTCTGGGAAGGGTAGGTTCAATCTTGTGAAGAATGTCAAAGACAAAGACACTTGAAACCTAAAGAGGTTGGCCATTCTACTGTTGAATCAACTGTTTTTGGAAGAGTCAGTTTAGATGCTGTCCATATTAAAGAGGGTAGGTATAAATACTTGATTGTTTCCTAGTTGTCTGGCTGGGTGGAGGCAGCGCCTCTGGTTAATTTGACTTCCAATAATGTGGCAGAGTTTTTGAAGAAAGAATGGGTATTTAAATATGGGTTGATGAAGTTTGTGACTGTTGAAAGAGGGCCAGAGTTTGGAGCTGAATTCAAAGAAGCTGTGACAAGTATTGGTTCTAAAGTCAGGGTGGCTATACCTTATTATCCTGAAGCTGAAGGCATGGTTGAAAGAGGCCATCAAGTTATCAAGAATTCTTTGGTCAAGATGTGGGGAGATAGTGCTGAAAAATGGAGGCATTATTTACCCTTGGTTTTATTTGCTGATAGGGTCACTGTGAAAAGAAAAACTGGCTATTCTCCTTATGAATTGATTTTTGTCAAATGCTGTTCTACCAGTGGATTTGGAAGCCATCTCTCATCTTGGAATTGATTGGGATGATGTATTCTCAACAGAAGATTTGCTCTGTGCCAGGATGCATCAGTTGGAATGTAAAGAGGAATGTCAAGAGAAGACATACTCTAGAATGATGAAGATAATATATCAATCAGTCAGATATTGGGAAAATAAAGTGGCTCACAGGCTAAGGAATCCCTTGAAACCTGGTTGTTTGGTTTTGGTGTATAATAGAAGTTTGGAGAGTCAGTGGGGAAAGATGTTTGCTGACAGATAGAATGGACCTTACAGAGTTAGATCTCATTTTTTGAAGTTTCTTATGTTTTAGAAGAGTTGGATTCTGTAGTACTAAAGAAGAGGGTTACTGCAGATCAGGTGAAGAGGCTTTACCCTGGAGGCATAAGAAGTGAAGAAGATTTACTCTGAAATGAGGATAAACTACGGACCATTCTTTAATTTTGGATATTTTTTGGTGATGCTGTGCATCTGTTTTGTTAGAAACATTTGTTAGGAGGTACTCATAGGTGGGGTATCTAGATTTTGCCTTGGCAAGTGTGGGGGTGACTGATGGGCTGGCTTCTCTATCAACAGTTACCCCAGATTGTCTGTTTCCAACCCCTTCTCTTAATTTTTATGAACCTTAGTATTGGTTTTTCTTCACAGGTTTTAGTCCTCTATGACTCTAAACTGGAAAATTGTTTTGGTCTTCAAGTGCTGGACTCTTCATGATTATTGGTTTGATTTTGTGTTGGATGTTGTGTTTTTGTTAGAAGGTACCCAGGACGGGCTTCTAGATTTTATTTTGGCAAGTGTGGGGGTGACAGATGGGCTGGCTGCTCTCTAGAACAGTCACCCCATAATTTCTGTTTTAATTATTTTGTTTGTCCTAGTTGAATCCTAGTTCAGGTTTTTTTTATTCAGGTTTAGTCCACTATGACTTAAAACTGGCTTTGGACTGGCTTCTGTGTTTCCTTTGAGTGGCGGCGGATCACTGGTGGTCTCCCATCATTTTTACTTATTTAAGGGAGCCCACCCAGTGATCATTTCTTTGAATTGGACTTTTTCTTTTTCTTTTTTTTCTGATTTTTTGGGTTCATGGTGGTGTAAGATAGTAGTTTTAGATTATTTTCTTTTTTTATTTTAGTTTTTACGGGGGTTATTTGAATGAAAAGAGGGAAAAATCACAAAATTATGGTGTTACCACATCAGGGTCACCTGGATGTCGGCAAGCATTGGCGGGAAAAGGCTCATCAATTGGCCGGGCAATGCTATTTTATTTTTTATTTATTTCATTTTTTTCTGTGTTTCATTTTCTATTATTTTCTTTAATCTCTAATTTTTCATCTTAAATCATTTAAAATATTTAATTGTGTATCCTCATCAAAGTTCAGTTAGATGTGGGTAAGGTATCAAAGCATTAGCTCATTAATTGGCTGGGGGATACCATTTAAAAAATAAAAAAAAATAAAAATAAAAATAAAAATAAAAATAAAAATAAAAATAAAAATAAAAATAAAAATAAAAATAAAAATAAAAATAAAAATAAAAATAAAAATAAAAATAAAAATAAAAATAAAAATAAAAATAAAAATAAAAATAAAAATAAAAATAAAAATAAAAATAAAAATAAAAATAAAAATAAAAATAAAAATAAAAATAAAAATAAAAATAAAAATAAAAATAAAAATAAAAATAAAAATAAAAATAAAAATAAAAATAAAAATAAAAATAAAAATAAAAATAAAAATAAAAATAAAAATAAAAATAAAAATAAAAATAAAAATAAAAATAAAAATAAAAATAAAAATAAAAATAAAAATAAAAATAAAAATAAAAATAAAAATAAAAATAAAAATAAAAATAAAAATAAAAATAAAAATAAAAATAAAAATAAAAATAAAAATAAAAATAAAAATAAAAATAAAAATAAAAATAAAAATAAAAATAAAAATAAAAATAAAAATAAAAATAAAAATAAAAATAAAAATAAAAATAAAAATAAAAATAAAAATAAAAATAAAAATAAAAATAAAAATAAAAATAAAAATAAAAATAAAAATAAAAATAAAAATAAAAATAAAAATAAAAATAAAAATAAAAATAAAAATAAAAATAAAAATAAAAATAAAAATAAAAATAAAAATAAAAATAAAAATAAAAATAAAAATAAAAATAAAAATAAAAATAAAAATAAAAATAAAAATAAAAATAAAAATAAAAATAAAAATAAAAATAAAAATAAAAATAAAAATAAAAATAAAAATAAAAATAAAAATAAAAATAAAAATAAAAATAAAAATAAAAATAAAAATAAAAATAAAAATAAAAATAAAAATAAAAATAAAAATAAAAATAAAAATAAAAATAAAAATAAAAATAAAAATAAAAATAAAAATAAAAATAAAAATAAAAATAAAAATAAAAATAAAAATAAAAATAAAAATAAAAATAAAAATAAAAATAAAAATAAAAATAAAAATAAAAATAAAAATAAAAATAAAAATAAAAATAAAAATAAAAATAAAAATAAAAATAAAAATAAAAATAAAAATAAAAATAAAAATAAAAATAAAAATAAAAATAAAAATAAAAATAAAAATAAAAATAAAAATAAAAATAAAAATAAAAATAAAAATAAAAATAAAAATAAAAATAAAAATAAAAATAAAAATAAAAATAAAAATAAAAATAAAAATAAAAATAAAAATAAAAATAAAAATAAAAATAAAAATAAATAAAATAAATAAATAAAGAAAACAAATTTATATATATATATCTGTTAGCTGTTATGATTTTTTTTCTAGTTAGTAAATTCTTTTAAATTCTTTCATTTAATGATGGGAAGAAGAAGCCTCTGGCAGTTGGTCCGGATGGTGTTGGAGTTTTTTTTTCTTGCTTAGATTAGAGGAAGAACTGTGTTCTTTGTAGTGCAGGCGGGTGGAGAAAGTATACGGGTAATAGTGGTCTGGAACTGGGTCAGAGGGTAAACTTTGGAAAGAAGAAGAAGAAGCAGGAATGGAGTGTTGGAAAGTGTGATTGATAATTTGAGACATCTTCCAGTGGTGATCAAGGAGTTGTTTTATCATATTCTTCTCAAAATCATTACACGGACAATGGAGAGAAAAGGCTATAAGCATGTTTGAACACATCATGCTAAGGCGTTGTTTCATATCATTGTAATCCAGAATTAAAGTAGTTTCTAGGGGTTGGCCAGTTCCAAATGCAGTTGCAGGAGGCGGGGTTCCAACTAATATTAGTATAATAGGTTCAATATTTATTCTCTGTTGAAGAAATTGAATTTTGTTTTTTTATTTTGGTACTTACAGATTGGGAGATCCTCAAATTTTTATGCAGCCAGAATCTGGATGGCTGAAGAGTGTTGGATAGGTATTGTAGGAGGGTCCACCAGATGGAGGTATGGATTTTCTTGGTTATCCTCTGAATGGTGCTGAGAAGATGAAGAAGAAGAAGGAGGTTCCTGCGACCTGGTTGCAGCAGCAGGGCTGTTGTTATTGTTATTTTTTATATTATTTATTGGTTCAAGCTTGGTAGATGCTGGCGGAGGAGTGCCAGGTTGATTAAGGGATGGACCAGGAGATGGTGATCTGGTAGCTGATTGGGATCTTCTGGATGAAGATTCAGAAGAAAAAGAATTATCAGAGGAATAATTGGAGGCCAGAGGAGAGGTGAAGTTGTTTTCTCATCAAGTAACAGGAGTTTTGCCTTTAGAAACAGTGTTAGCTGTTCTGGTGTTTGTAGTGGGCCCTTAGGAAGCTTTATAGGCATGTTGGAGTTTCTGGTGTTGACAGAAGAAGAAATGGAGGCAGTACTCTTGCTCTGGGAGCATTAGGAGGTTGTGTTGTTGAGTTATTGGTGTTGGAAGGAAGATTTTGGTTGTTTTCTGGCTGAATTTGGATGTTCTAAGCCTGATTTTTGTTTTCTGATGATGCGGGAAGGCCGCCCGATAACGGGAGAGCTGCTTGGACGCAGTCCAGCAGCCTAGGAGCTGATTTTGGTGCCATTTTTGCTGAAGTTGCTGAGAGGAAAGTAGATTCTTGTTAAGATAAAGCTTGTCTTTTGGGCATGGTCTTGGGAGTAGAGCGGTGTCATCTTCTGGAAGGAGCAGAAGACAAAGAGGAAGAAGCAGGTCCAAGCTCTGGTGACCAGGTAAGAGATCTGGATACATATTTTGGTGAAGGTGAAGGCAGAGGTATTGGGTAGTTGAAATCTCTGTCACACCTTTTCTTTTTGGAATTGAAAGAATCATAGGCCCTGTTATAGAGTTTGGCGTGGGAAGTAGGAAGAGTGAATGTGAAAGGTCTGCACATGTTTATGCACTGTTTGCAAGAGTAGTCCTTAGGAGCAGTGAAGCACGGAATTTCCAATGGGTCAAAAATGGGTGATCCAGCCATAACCTGTGAAAGAGCAATAGTTGAAAGAAAAGAGATGAACAAACAGATTTATCAATGATGTGTTGATGGTGAAGAAAAATTGGAAGTTTAGAAGTTTGGCTGCAGATCATTGTGCATGGAGGCAGCACCCCATTTTCTATGCATCAGTCCGTCAAGACTTTAAACTAAACACTGTGAAGTCCATCAAGACTTAAAACTGAACACTGGTACAGTCCCCCAAGACTATAAACTGAGGATGGTTTAATGGTTGAGTCCTTCAGGACTATAAACTGATATGGGAGATGGTGTGATTCTGGCAGAGGGCATCCAAGGGGGAGTCTTTGAATTTTGTTAAGGCAAGTGTGGGAGTAACTGATGAGGTGGCTGCTCTGTAGAAAAGTTACCCCAGAATGTTAGTTTGTTTCCTTGGGTCTTAAATGTTTTGATCTCTGTTTCTGTTTTTGATTTAGGTTTTAAGTCCCTCAAGACTATAAGATGAGGGTTTTAAGTCCCTTAAGACTATAAAATGAGGGCTGATAGTCCCCCAAGACTTAAAACTGAGGATTAGTCCCCCAAGACTGTAAACTGAGGAATTCTTTTATGTTGATTGGCTACATTCAGGAAGTCTGGAGAAGTGAAGATTTTGTTTTATTTCTAAGTCAAGAGATTAATCAAGAGTCAGGAGGCAGAAGAATTCAAGAGATGTGACAAAATGTTCAGCATTTGCTTTGAATTGGTGTACGAGGTTCTTCCTTTTCTCAAGATCCTGTGGGTTCCTAGCAGGAGTAGCTTGGAAGTAGTTTAATAAGAGATTCTTCTTTTGAGAAGAATGTTGTTGAAATTTGTCCTCAATGGTGGGCAATGGGTTAGGTGGGGGTGTTTCAATGGTGCCCACATTGTCATCATTGCTTTCAGGAGGAAAAGGAGCTGGAAAATTGTCAGATTGGAATTCAGGATGAAGAATTTTTTTTTCTTACCATCAGATGGACCAGGGATTGTAGAGCTAGCGGTAGTAGTGGTGTGGAAACTCTTTTTTGGAGATTTTAATTTGAGGACCAGTCTAGGAATCAAGATAGATGGCCTGGATCTTTTGGTACTGGTAGAAGGTGGATCAGGTTGTGGAGAAGGGGAAGAAGTTGCAGAGGACAATGGACCAGGTCTGAAGAAAGTCTTTTTTCTAGAGTGGCAGGCATCACAGGAGGTTCTGTAGGGATGAGCTGGTGGTGAGATGGAGCAGATGAGATTATTGTCAATGCAGTATTGTCAGGGGCTTATGTCAGTAGCAGATTTGGATAGAAGCTGAACATGGTGGTTGTGGTAATGATAATGTGGACATTCTCTATTGGAGCGACAATGTGGTCTTCCAACATTGGTGTAGCCCTTTTTTGGTTTATTTGGTGTTGTTTTGGTATGCCTTAAATGGCATTGTTTAAATAATTAGGTATTTATTGGAAATTACGCAGCAAATATTAGGACTACGGGGATCTAGATACTATTATTGGATAGCCCTAGTTTTTCTCTATATTTTACGTCCAGTTGACATTTTTCATAGCTTAAGTATTTGGAGGATAATTTCTCACTTTTCATTTTAAAATATTGCTGTTGAATTTTGTTTTTCATGTTTTACAGGCTAACCTTAGGTCTTAGTGTTAAGTGCTTAGTACTGTTGGAAAAAGCGGAATTTTCTCTACATTTCATGTCCCAATGTTGTTATGGTGTAATTATGTGTTTTAAGGGTTTTAGTAGCTGTAGGTAAATTTTCTAAGTAGTTTGGGTGTTTTTGGTGGTTTTCTTGGCTTCAGGCGGGCTTCCCCGTGTTGGGCAGACTGCCTACCTCAGTGCTACAGGGGTGGGAAGCACTTCTAGGGAGTTTTTATGTAGTTTGGTGGTCAGGAATGTCATCTTTGCAGGTGTGCATGGGCTTTTAATTAGTAGTCTTTGTGTATATAGTGAATAAGACATTTTGGGGCAACTTTAATTATCATACAACCATCCGGGGGTGATATCCTTGTTCCTCACTCAGTTTTCACTGGTTTCTGGCCACAATTTGGCTGTGTTTGTTGAAAGTGAGTCCTTTATTTAACTTAACTTAGCAACTGTTTTCTCTGGTGTAGTCTTGCAAGCTACATCAAGTATTATTGCTGTTTCTGGTGTGGATTTGCAACCTACATCAAGTATTATTGCTGTCTCTGGTGTGGAATTTCAACCTACATCAAGTATTATTGCTTTCTCTGATGTGGACATTAGTCTACATTTCAGTTCTTTGGTTTGGTAGTCTGTCTGGAGACTACTTTCTTTACTGATCAAGCAGTCAACTGTATTGGAAAAGGGGCTTTTTTGGTAAACAGGAACCAATTTACTGTAGCATGTAAATCTCACTTGATTTCTAAAGGGACAGGGATTTTTCTTTCTGGTTTTACTCCAACTCCCTTGGTCAAGGCCTATAGCTAGTACTATAGGATTTTCTACAATGGGTATGTGGGTACTACCATTGGATAGCTCTGGTTTTTCTATATATTTTATGTCTTGATGACATATTACAATTTCTAAGTTTTAAGGGGTTATTTCCTCATTTTTCATTTTTAAAAGATAGCTGTTCAATTTTGTTTTTTGTGTTTTATGGGCTAACCTTAAGTCTCAGGGTTAAATGCTTAGTACCAATAAATAGAGCTAATTTGGCTCTTTATTTTATCTCCCAATGTTTTCATAGCTTAAATTTGTGTTTTAAGGGTTTTAGTAGTCGTGGCGGATTTTTCTAAGTATTTTGGGCTTTTTTGGAGGTTTTTGGTGGTTTTCTGGCTTCAGGGTGGTCCGGAGGCCTCTAGGCCGGCCTTCCAATGTTGGGCAGACTGCCCGCCTCAGTTATAGAAGGATGGGAAGCGTTTCTAAAGAGTTTTTATGCTATTTGGCTGTCAAAAGCGCCAGATTTGTTGCTGTGCATGGGATTTTTAAATGGTGGTCTGTGTGTACATACTGAATACGACAGTTTGGGGGCATCTTTAATTATCATACAACCATCTGGTAACAATATCATTGTTTCTCACTCAGTTTTCACTGTTTTTTGGCCACAATTGGCTGTGTTTGTTGAAAGGTTAGTTCTACATTTAACTCAAATTTGGCAATTGGTTTCTCTGGTGTAGCTTTGCAACTTGCATCAAGTATTATTGCTGTTTTCTGTGCAAAAAGTAAACAGTGTTTTGGTTTTCTGGTGTTGATCTTTCTGAATTTCAGGTTTCTTGTTCTTAGGTTCTCAGTGGTCTGCTATTGGCTACTGTCTTGACTTCTTAAGCAGTTAAGAAGTGTGTTGGAAGAAGTATGGTAACAGTCTCTAATTTTCTGTAGTAAATAAATCTCACCTGGTATTTTTCAAAGGGGCAGGGGTTTTTCTCTTCAGTTTCACTCCAACTCCCTTGGTTAAGGCCTATAGCTACTACTATAGGATTGTCTACAGTGTTACATAAACCCAAGGGGGCCAAATCTTCATCATGATCCCAGATATGATCTCTACTCCATTCTCAACATTTCTCAACTATTTTGAACTGCTCCCAATTCCTTCTACAAGAACTTTAAGCTCATCTCAAAACATCCTATCTTTCATAACAATTCTCAAAATGAACAGTGTGATCCTACTATTTAACTTGCTGTTTCAATATTTTGCTTTGGCTCAAATGTGAATGGTGCTTCTGTAAGATTTTTGGATAATCTTTTTAAAATAAGATATGGTATAATGATATTATACACAAAGCAATGGATGATTGCTATCCTTTCCCTCAATTCTCAAACACTTGCTTGGCCAACTCCACAACAGCTACCTGAATCGTCTCAAGTAATCAAAGCCAAAAGTTTCCCTGGGTGTGTAGGTTATTCTGATTGCACAGCTATAACATTGAGTCAAAAGCCTGCTCATGATGGCAACCTTAATTTTGATTTCAAAAAAAGGCTTCTTCAAAATGTTCTCCAAATTCAAATCTTTCATAAACTAATTTTTTATCTTCCTTTAGATAATTTATTGACATTCAAATTGTCTGTGAAGTCAACAAAAAGTTTATTGATTTTAATAGTGGCTGCCCTAGCTCATGTCATGACTCTTCTGTCTTCCAAAGAATGAGGATTTTACAAATTCCTGACTGATACTTCAAAGAATCTCAGTACCTCCTTTCAGAATCAGCATATCCAAGTAGAAAGTACATTATACCTAGTTTCTGTGGTTCAAATTTAGAAAATGACCCCAAAACTGCTTTTAATTATCACCTTCCCCAATCAAGATAACAGATTGAACATGCTATTGGTTTTTAAAAGGGAAGATTTTCTAGTCTCCAGAAGCTCAGAATCCAATTTCAAAAATAAAATGGAGATCAAAATTGTAAATCATTAAATCATGACTTGCATTATACTCCACAAAATTGTAGCTGATTTAAAGGATGAGTGGAGTGATCTTTATTAAGAAAAGGATCCTGAACTAACACCAGCTCTCCCCTCCCTTAAATGACAAAACATTCATTCAATCAGCATATGCTCTGTTATGATGCCAATCACCCTCCACAATTTTGGCACAAAAAATTTTTAATTTTTTGTTTTTATACTCTCCAAATGTCCACTTTGTATACTTTATTCACTTGGGTTGGTATTTTTGTTTGTTGAATATTCATTTTTATTTTGAATTTTAGGTGAATATATCTTTTTTGGATGGCTCATTGGTTTTCTTTAACCAGCTCAACATGAAATCACATATTTTTTCAGTGCTTCTTTTTTTCATTCTTCACACATATCCTTTTCTTCCTCTCCTCAAACATCCCTTAAATTTTCTGGTTGCATTTTTTTAACTCATCTCACCTGGCAGGTCTTTTTTTTTAATTTTTATTGATTTTTAATTTTTTTGCTTTTTCTCTCCCCCTTTTCTCTCTTGTTCTGCTCTTTTCCCCTTCTTTCCCTTCTTTCGCCCCTTATTCTCTTCCTCACCCCTAATTCCTCACCTTTCCCCACAAATTGCATAGCAATTTGTTAGCTAGGAAAAGGGAGGTGGAGGCAAGAGGAGAGGGGAGGGGGGAGGGGGGAGGGGGGGGAAGGGATAAGGGATAAAGGGGGGAGGGGATGAGGGGGGGGAGAGAGGGGAGGGGGGAGAGGGATGAGGTGGCCTTAAGGGGGAGAAAGGTGCTTCAAGGGGGGAGGACCCGGTGAAAAAGGGGGGTAAGGGGGTTTTGAATAGGTTAAAAAGGGGAGGGGAGGTTTGAGGAGACCAAAAAGAGGGAAATGAGGCAGACAAGGAGGGGTAATATGGGAGTTTGTAAAAGATAATTAACATTATTTTAAATTTTTTTTGTTTTTTTTTACAGAATATTATAAAAAAATTTTTTACAGTTCAAGCTGATTCAAAAATAAATTTGGTGTGTTCTTAATTTTGATTTCTTTTTTGGGAATAATTTTTCTGATGCAAATTTTTTTTTTTTGGTTTAAATTTTTGATTAAAATTTTTTTCATCATTTTTTTTTCAAGGACTTTAAGTGGTATATTTAACACCAAATAACTTTAAATTTTATTCTTTTAGAAAATAATTTTACTGATGTTTGTTTTTATTTTTATTTTTATTTTTTGATATTCTTTTTTTTTGTTTCAATTGTTTTTCAAGGACAGTTTTAGTATTTGATTTCCTTTCAAAAAAATTATTTGAATTAATTTTTCTAAATAAAATTTTCAAGTTTGAATAAACTTAATTTTGTGATTTTAATTTTTTGACATTTTTTTTGGGTTTTTGACACAAATTTTTTTTGTTTAGAGAAAAATATATATTTTATCAGAATCACCTTGTACTTTTTTATAATCATCCTATTTATCATCTTTATCATCTTCTTCATATTAAGATTCATTTCAATCATCATCCAAAATATAAAAAAAATAATGATAAACGAAGTCAGAAGAATAAAAGAAATTTAAAAAAGAAAATTCATTTGGATTGTTTATTTGGCTATATATCAAATATTGTGTACTATAAAACTAAAGTGGATCTAAAAAATTTTTATACAAATGAGTTACCAGAAGATTTAAAATATTTAATCAAATCAGGTGACAATAAAATTGAAGCAGTTATCAGTAATTCTTTTAAACCTCAATTTATTTAAATATCTTTTATTTTCAAATGTTGTTATTACTTATTCATGATACCACAATAAGATTCATATTGATAGGAATGACACCAATTATCTCACTTTTGGAATTTTCTCATATATAAATCCAATAACTGGCCAACAAATACCATCTCCAGCTAAAATCAAAGGAAATGGCTTATATTTTCCAGACCATAAGTGCAAGATTTAATTCTGTTTGGGAAATGGTGTGATAAAAACAATTTGGAACTCTTCTCATGATCATCACCAAACAACCAAAGCTCCACCTGGCTTGGAATCTTGTCAAGAGTTCACATAATTCAGATGTTCATTTCAAATCAGTCAAAAACTAATCTACAGAATAAACAAGGTAAAAAAAGAAGGTAAATTTAACAAATATAATAAAACTTTAAGTAGATCAATAAAGTTGACAATGAGTATAGTCATCAAATATTTTTAATTTTTTCTTAAATTTTTTATAAATAACTCTTATTTTTCAAGTTCCTAAAGTAAAGTAATGGGCCAATGACCTTGTGTTGTATAAATGGGAATCATGACAAAATTTATTTGTTTCATGAGGTTCCTTGGCCTGCACTTGTGGAAAGTCCCAAACATTCATTTCTAGATTTTATCTGCATTTTAGCTAGAGGAATTTCTATTACTTTAAAGCTAGGGAAATTAATATATATTAGTTGTTTATATATTAATATATGTAATTATATTAAATTTTTGTGTTTCCCACCCCTTACTTCAACAAAATGCAAGGGGGGGTAATGCCAAATTTTCATATCAGAATTGAAAAATTTTTGACTTGAAATTTTGATGATACCCATCACTTACTTCAATAAAATGCAGGGGGGAGTGTCGCTGAAATTTCTTATAAAACTTGCCAAATTCTTGAATTGAAAGAATTTTGGTGATATCCATATAATGGAGGGGGTATTAATGCCAAATTTTCATATAATACTTTCAAGATTCTTGGCTTGAAAGAATTATGGTGATAACCACCCCTTACTTCAAAAAATGCAGGGAGGGAAATGGAAAATTTTCAAATGAGACTTGAAACTTTCATCACAAAAAGAATTTTTAACATTAAAATACAAAAATTCAACAAATTATGGATAGAGTATTGAAATACAGGAAATTGTTGTAGATTTTATGTACAAATAATCATGAATAGTTGAAGCATGAAAGAAATAAAAAAAAATTGTCATCAAAAAATTCATTAGACATTCAATTTTCTCATAAGATTTATTGGCTTTAACACATTCCATTAAAAAAATTTTCTTCTTTGAATTTTCTTTGAGATCATGCTTAAATTTCATCTTTTCAGTTAAGTTTTGATGCTCAAGTGTTTTCTCCTCTTTCTTTGATTTTTCAAAACTAAGACTTAGCTTAAATTTCTTCTTCTCCAAGTCTTGTGCCCTATAATCCTTCCGTAAAGAGAGCTCATAATTCCTCTCCTCAAAGTCTTTTGCCCTATCATCCTTCTGTAAAGAGAGCTTCTACTTCCTCTCTTCCAATATATGTACTCTGTCATCCCTCCTTAAATAGAGCTTGTATTTTTACTTTTCAAACTTTATATTCTCTTTAGAAACTTCCACTTGTTCTAGAGTGATATGAAATATTAACAAAAAGTAGAAGACAAGCAGAGAAATGTATTGAGAGGTATGGTATCACTTACCAGCATCACGTTTCTTCAAAAATTCTTTGATAGAACAAAAAGGGGTTTGATATGAAGTTCACTTTTTTGTCTTCTTTGAGAGTGTAAATTTAGATCACTTGAAGCCCTTCACTTTTTTGTTCAAGGTCACATTTTCCTCCTCACCATTGTCTCTGGCTTTAGACACAGTTGATTGTGGCTCCTGCATATGTTCTTATGCCATTTTAGAAATAAGAAAATTTAAATAAAAGAAAATAATTGGTAAGATAAAAGAAAAAATCATACTTGAGTTAGATTGGGTTGGTTTAAATTTCCATAAGGATCTATAGCAAATCTATCTATATTTAATGAATTTAGAGCAGGGGAGGCTTGAGTTGAGGAACAGGATGGGAAAAGATTTGTTTTGAAATAATGATTGGAGATATCATCTTCACCATCCAACATGTTTTCAGGATTAACATCTGCTTACTCTCCAAAAATAGCATCCATCTCTTTAAAGTAAGGACATAAATATTCAAGTTTATAATCTATGGATTTTTTTCCCTTACTGATATTGATGTCAGTAATACCAAAACCAGTGGAAGATGAAAAAGGCTTTGCCTTCTTGTATTTGGCTCAGTAATGCTTTAAAAAATTCAGAAATATGTTTAGGTAAAATATCTATCCTTCCCTTGGTCTCACCACACAATATAGGGGGTGGGCTTGTTAGCAAGTCCCCAACCTGAACTCAGATGGAATTTAAATGGAACTCAGACTGAACTTATACTGAACCCATATTGAAATCTACTTGAACACCCACCTAAAACTTTTAAGCTGAGTGGTGTTCTTCCCTGATTGTATGGTTCCTATCTCAATATCTCAATGTGTGTTCAATCTGGGATGAGTTTAGGTCCAAGGTTGCAGACTTGCTAGCAAGTCCGCCCCCCATATTGTGTGGTGTCTTATTATGTCATTAATTGGCCATTAGTAGATAACCAATAAATTTTGATGCAGGGAGCTATCCTACTTTAGTTATATTTTCAGTATCAAAACAAGAATCATAGTTAGCTTTGGTTTTCAGCCAGTTGATAAGAATGAGATGATCATCTTTTTTTAATTGAATGGACTTTGATTTCTTGGCTGAGTGGGGGAAAGAGGGAGTAGTTCAATTTGAAGAACAACTGGGGGAATTCTGCCTTTGAGAAAATCTATGTCGAAAGGGCATGTTAAGATAATTGAAGATGAAAAGGAGAAAAAATAAGCAGATGAGATAGCAAGGTGTTCAGAATGGAGAGAATAGACAGGATGAGATGAGAATGGGAGTGCGCAGAAAGGTAGAAGGCATATTCAGAGAGTAGACAAAAATGTGGTTATGAATGAAAGTAGGCCAAGATGTGGTTATGACAGAAAGTTGTCTGATATATGGTTAAGAAAAATTGAGTAGAAAAATATCAGATAAGTGGTCAAATTTGACATGTAAAAATTTTTAATAACCCAATTAATAGAAAAAATAATTGCAGAAGATAGTTGGTGTATAAGTATTTTTATACACAATTAATTTAATTTCAGATTGGTAAATTTTGATACCCCCTTATATAAAAATTTATTTAAAAGATATTGTTATATAATTATATTTTAATATAATATTTAATTTGAATATATTTTTAATCCAATGTTTTCTTATTTTAATTTAACATAATATTTTAATTACCTCTCAATACAGCCTGGATGACACTTAAGGTTCTGTGCAATAGGATGAAAATGGCTTTGCTAATGTCCATGGTATTTGTCAAGCAGTGCTTTTGGTCTAAAAGATTTAATGGCAGTCCAACAGAAATGAAAGGTGGGGAAAACTCAAGATTTCAAAAGAGGTACATATTTTTTATCTTTATAATTTAATACTAAATAAAAAGTTAAAGAATTATTATTATTATTACTTTAAAAGCTTAGAGGTATGCAGATGTAAATACTA
The DNA here is from genome assembly GCA_030280995.1 of Hemileia vastatrix. Lineage (NCBI taxonomy): Eukaryota > Fungi > Basidiomycota > Pucciniomycetes > Pucciniales > Zaghouaniaceae > Hemileia > Hemileia vastatrix. Next base: position 7,138,950 of record JASXTE010000004.1, read on the forward strand.
AGGTAATAACAGTAGTAATTGATGTGATTTGTGTATATATAATAAATTTGTAAAGTAAAAATGGAATGAATGAAAACAACCAGCTTGAGAGGCCTTATACAGGAAAAAAGGAGAGAAACTATGGAATAAAAATTCTATATACATGAGTATCAGATAAAGAAAAATTCCAAAATTAGAAATTTCAAATAATTAAAGTTTTTCTATAAAGAATCTACTCTTATACAGTATTTATCTGTATATGTCCCTTTTAATTTATTTATTTTAATTTTCTGTAAATGTCAAAGTAAAAATAAAAATATTCAATTTAATATTAAGAACTTATATTTTTCTCTTCAGCTGTCATAAGGACACTATCACAGAATATTAAATATGAGGAAACAAAAGAATTATATCTTTACTTATTTTTACCTATTAATTAGTTCAAATTGTATAAGTAATTTATAAAGTAAGTATAACTCATTAAATGAGAGGTAAAGGCATATCTCTACTCTAGTAAATAATTAATTTTTTACTGTGTAAGTTTACTAGCCTGGCTGACACTCCCTCACTCTAAAAAAATAAATAAAAATGCTATGATTTTTTCTTTTTATATTTCTTTAGTAGAGCAGGAAGGTTTGATATCTCTTTCCAAGGAGTCCAAGAATCAAATTCATAAGATTTATTCTTGAATCTCAATATATATTCAGTACCTTTTTCAGCAGTGACATTCTATCATTTACAATTTTATCAATTTCTGCTGTTTCAGTGATTTCTTTAGGAGTTTTTTTTGGTCTTCCCCTCCTTTTGAGAAAAAAATCACTATTGGATGTGTAATGTTTCAAAAGAGATATTGGAAAAACAGGATGTATCCTGTCATATGTATACTACAGAATAAATTCAACTGCATTATCACCAACCATTCTTGTGAAAATAAATGGACCTAAAAATTGGTCTTTTTATTTGTTATTACCTTGTAAATTGAAGTGGACTGTAGAAATAAGTACTTCATCACCCTTCTTGAAATTTGATTCTTTATGGGATTTTCCCACCTCTTCTTCTCATGTTCAAAAGATTTTCAAATACATTTTTGAGCATGACTTGTGCAAAGTTGTTGCATTTGAAGAAAAGATTTTACACAAGGATGTAAATCCATTTTGGGTATGTTATTATTGAGAATTCAAGAAGGAGTATATGGAACATATCCAAGCCAGAGCTTATAAGTTTTTCTCTGAGTAACAGAATGAACAGTGTTATTATAAGCAAATTCCAAACCAGGAAGTAAGGTGACCCAATCATGATTGAACCTATTATTTTCTTTGTACTCAAGGCCAAAGGCACAATACCTTTTCATTATGTCCTCTAAAGTCAGAATCATTCTTTCAGCTAATTCATCAGTCTGGAGGTGATGGGCAGTAGAAAGCTTCAGATCACAACCACAAACATCCATCAGAGACCTCTAAAATTCAAAGGTAAGTTTAGGGTCTCTTTCAGAGATCATGGAATGTAGGAAACCAGCAGTATTAAACATAAAAGACCACCACAAGAAGGCTAATTATTTAGTGGAAATAACCTTGTAAGTAGGGATGAATTTATACATTTTTGTAAATCTCTCCACAATAACCCAGAAAGAGTTATAACTGTCTTTCCCATCAATGGGAAATCGTGTTACAAAGTCCATGTTTATAATCTACCATGATGCATAAGGAGATTCAATATGTTGTATCAATCCATCCCTTTTTCCAGTTAATATTTTTGATTTCTGGCAAGAATTAAAGGATTCAACATATGGTTTGGTGTCTTCAGACATATTGGCCCACCAAGAAGTGTTCTTAATTCTAATCATTGTTTTTTTAAGATTATAATTTCCTGCCAAAATTTCATCATGAAAAATTTTTAAGATGATTTCTTTCATAGAAGGAGGAATAACAATAACATTACTCAACTTTATTCTATAATTGATATATCCTTCATAAATTGAAAATTTTCTCTACTTCAAAGCATTTTAGTTCTTTGGTGGAAGGGCTTTTATTAATGCTTGTATTGAAGCATTCTTTGGATCATTAAATATAGTACACAGCTTTTTAAGTCAGTGTCTTTATCATATGAGTCCAGAATAAGTTGTAATAGCTCTTCATCCATATAAGCCACATAAATTCCATTAATGTAGATTATTTTATCCTCAGGATCATATGCAGGATTTGAGTAATCATTTGGCAAAAGTAATCTTGATAAATATCCACATTCAAGTTAAAATACCAGCCCTATGAATTATTTTGATCTTTCCTCTGTATTCTTGAACAGCTAAATGCCATCTGAACATATGTCTATTAGGTTTCTTCAAGTTCAAGAGTGATTTCACTTCACTGAAATCAGTGACAAGTTCAAATTTCTGGTCATCCAGATAATAATTTAGTTTCTCCAGAGCCCACACCACTGCCAAACACTCAAGTTGAGTGGAACCATATTTCAATTCACTATTTCTCAAGGTCTTTGAAATATAAAAAATTACAAATTCTGATACTTTGTCATTCATAACTTTTTTTGATGGAGAGCAGCACCAAAGCCAATTAAACTGGCATCAGTGTACAAAAAAAATGTTTGAGTAAATTCAGGCAAAGAAAAAATTGGTGCTGACATCAAACATTTTTTCATAGTGTCAAAAGCTCTTTGTCTTTCACTGTTCCAGACAAAATCAACATCTTTCTAGATAATTGGGTGAGGGTTAATGCTATGACTTAATAATTTTTAATATATTGTCTATATTATCCACACATTTTCAAAAAACTTATGATCTCTCTGACTGTAGTAGGAGCTTTTACCTGTTGTATGGCTTCCACTATGCTCTTGTCAACACATATCTGTAATCCTGAGACAACGTGGAAGAAAACTTTCAAAGAATGAAAACCAAATTTGCATTTCTTCAAAGAAATTTTCATATTTATCTCATATATCTTATGGAACACTTTACACAGGTGGCTAAGGCGGTCCTCTAATGTCTTAGAGAATAGTATGATATCATCAATATAAACAATTAGCTATCTTTCAATTATTTCTTTATGGAATGTGTTATCCATAACTTTCTGAAAAACTGGAGGGGCATTGTTGGGGCCAAATAGAATCATAATATACTTATATATACCCATATGATAAGAGATCATTAGAAAATTATGTGAATTCTTCTCCAAAGGTACCTGGTGATATCTCTTATTACCATCTAAATAGCTGATATATTTAGCACCTTGTAAGGTAGCATGGATAGAGCTAATTCTGGGTAAAGGATAGATATCATATAAAGTATAAGTATTTAATGCTCTATAATCACCACATAATCTGGATTTTTCTTTCTCATAAGAAATTAGGACAGGTGAGATAACACAATGTTTAGGTGTTTCAACTACCTTTTCAATAATATTCATTTTTAAAAGGGTAGAGATATTGTCTTCAATATATTTCTCTTTGTGGGGGAAGAAGGATAAGGCTACTTCTTTTAATTAGGTGGTATTTCAGTTAATGGGAAAGATAATGAAAGCTTTATTTCTTCTTTTACCAATCCTAATTCATGTGACCCATGAGAAAAGGCCATAGGAAAAGATTTTATCAACTGAATGATGGAATCTTTTTCCTCACCAGAAATTTGATCTCCAAAAGAAGCTGTGTCAATTTCAGAAAGAAGGGCAGGTATTTCTTTTGTAGATCTTCCTTTATATTGAGCTACATAATGACATGTTTTCAATCCTGGTGTTAATAATTTTTTGGGGGAGGAAATTTTAAATTCTCTCATCCCATTCAACCCCATTGTGAAGAATCAGTTTGAGGGACCAAGTTTAATGCCATATTTTGTTAATATATTATTTCCCACAATAAACCAATTGCTTAAGTTATCATTTTTCATAACTAAAAAGTCATAAATAGCTCTTACAAAGCCATGGTTATATTTGAGAAATACTGTAGCTTTGTATTTACCAATGGGGGACAAAACAGAGCCATAACCTCTCCAATTTTCAGAGGTGATATCCATAAGTTTTGATTTATAATCCTAATCAACTGAAGCAAGTGCTTTTTCAGATACAACACTTCCTCCAGAACCAGAGTCCCAAACAACGTCAATGTTTTTTCCTTTAATCAAGACAGGTTCCTTGAGAGGGGCAATAATAATTGAGGTGTCCTCAAGATTTCTTAAAATTTCAGCATCTTCAACTGTAGAAAAATCATTTTTATCAATTTCAATATTATTTAAATATTGAATATATTCCTCCAGCATCATTATTTCCTGGTTAGACTCATAAGAAATGTTGCTGGAACAATCACTTGAAGTATCATCTAGTGAAACTGCATCATAATTAGGATCCTCTGTTTTTCAACAAGGTTAATTTTCTTGTAACAAAAATTTCCTTAATTCCAAGGCTTTCTGCATTTAAAGCAATTTTTTGTTGCATATTTTACAGGTGAAAAAGGGGAAGAGGGTTTACAAACTTTTTCAGGGAGTTTTTGTTGGTAGTTGGAGGGTTTCTCCACTGAAGGTCTTGAGAAGAACTTCCTAGATTAATAACTTCTTTTAAAATAACTTCATTACAAGTATTAATAAAAGAAGAAGGCTCCATGGAGAATTCAGATCTTTCAAAAATTAAGTCTCTAAAAGACATTGAAAATTTATAAAGGATCCTGTCCTTCCAGAGTTCATAATTCATCTTTGGATCTATTTCTACCAAGATTTTTACTAGTTTCATTAGGAGCTCAATATACTTTTCTGTAGATGATGAGCTATATCTAGACTCCTCATACTGCCTTATCTGGGCTAACCTAAATTTTGAACCACCAAATTGTCCTTTAATTAATTTTTTCCAATCTTCCCAAGAGTAATTATTATTATCCAAGACGACAGATTCATACCACATGAGGGCAACATTGGAAAACAAAGAAATTAATTTATACAAAATTTCTTCATCTGGTAGTTTATAAGAATTCTTAATATTATCAATCCTACAGATGAATTGCTGCCAGTAAGAAGAAGAATCACCATCAAATGTTGGATATTGGTCAAGTTTGGGCCAATTTTTCTGATTTGAGGTAATTTCCTTCTGTTTTACTTTTTTCTGTGTAAGAAGAAGCTTCAATTTCTCTAATTGAGCAGTAATCTCATTAATTAACACATTTGCAGATGAACAGGGTAAATAATAAATTTTTGATGAAAACTCAGAACTATCTACAAGTTTCTCTTGTACTAATACTTCTCTAGAGGAGCTTGGCTCAGGTACAAGTGGAGTAGCCTGTGCAACAGTTTCATTCTTAGAAGTGAAAGAGTATTTTTGGTCAAATAAAAATGAATTAATTTGTTTCTCAATGTTTTTAACCTAGTTTTCACCTCAGAATACTGGTTAATGTTTCATTGATGGTTGCAAAAGATAATTTATTCATATTTTGTAGAGATGAATAATGGTCATTTAATTTTTTCAAATTTAGTTTCTTACCTTCTAGTTCTTGTCAACAGATAGACATAGTCTCTTGCACTTTGGATAGATCATTCCTAACATTTTTACACAAAGCAAATTTCTTTTCATAATATACCTTGCACCTATACATTTCATAAGGTTCCCTATTCAGTCAACAAGCTGTTAAACTTGTGGGTCAATTGTAGGTTATTCATTATCTGATTTTATTTTGTGATGATATCTCTCAAATATTGATCATTAATAGTTGCTACATCAGGAGCATTTTTTAGGAGAGAGATAGAGTAATTTTCAAGGCTCTCATAAACTTCAGGATCAATTGATTCATCTATAATAGCCATCTCTGGATTTATAATTGAGTTAGAAATTAAAACTAAAGAAGTATTTACAAGACTAGAACATTGATTAATTTTTCTGCTAGAACCAGCTTCTCAAGGTCTCAAAATGTTATCTAATATCCCAGAGTTACCTGAAGGAACTGAATCAGTAACAAGGAAATGAACTTGAGATTCAATGGAATGCCTTACCATGGTTTTGGAAAAATTTGAAGATGATATTTTTTCTTTCTTCTTTATCCTTGGTTATGTTGAGAAAAGATGGGATTTAAATCTTGGGGCCTGGAGGGGCCTGCTTGAGGGTCCTGCTGCATTTTCTGAGCCTGGAGGGAGTCCCATTGGGTGTTCAGCAATTCCCATTGCCATTTTTACACTTCCTCTTTTTCTTGTTGTTGGGAGCCAGCTGTGGAAGTTGTTTTTCTCCATGTGGCTGTCTCTTCTTCTCTTGAAGAAAAGTTTTCATGCTTCTTATTCTTTCTTCTAAGAACTCTACCTTTGCCCTTATTTTGAGTTTCTCTGACTTCAACTCCTTGATGTGAGTTAACAGGTTGTTGAAATCTAACTGAACTGGAATCTTTTTTATTTTGAAGCCTTTTGGAAGCTCTTCTTGGGGGGGGTACCTGGGACTTGGAGTCCAGGGTAGGGTGTTCCTTCTTGATTTCTACCTCCTGCATTTATACATCCTGTTTAGTTTACTAATTGTTTCATTTGAAAAAAATTTGTAGTCAAAGGAGAGCTTACAGAACTTGAATCATTATCAATAAGATTCAATTCCTCATCATGAGCGGTAGAGTGATTTAATTTAGCCATTGTTTTTATAACTTGAGCTGAGAGAAAGAAAAAATATTAATATTTTGTCAGTTATTATTCTTTTTGTTAAAAAAATAAGAGATAAAGTAAAGAAATTTAAAGTTTATTATCAATTACCAGGGCTACTAATCAACTGAAATAATGAATATATATCAATTATCATGACCAAAAAGTAACTGAAATAATTAATTTATTTTCAATTACCAGGATTACTACTCAACTGAAATAATGAAAGTGTATCTATTATCAGGACTAAATATTAACTGAAATAATTAATTAATGCAATTTTTAATCAATTAATTTAGTAAGATATTGTAATTATTTATTGCCAGGTTTTTTATAAAATCAACTGAAATAATAAAATAATAAATTAATTATCAGGACAAAAAATCAACTGAAATAATTAATAAAATTTCTTCACCAAATATCCAATCTATATATTGTATATTTCTTAATTACCAGGACTAAATTTCAACTGAAATAATTTATTAATATAATTTTTCAATTAAATAATTAACTTATATATTGTTATTATTTTAATTTCCAGGACTAATTTAAAACAGAAATAATAAAATAATATTTTAATTATCAGGAAAATTTGTCAACTGAAAAATTAAATAAAATAATTTTTTAATTAAATAAATGAATTATATTATTTCTAGGACTAAGAAATATGTTGCTATAACTTGGTCAACTATGAAAAAAGATATTATATACCTGACACCTCCCCCTTTCATTTGAGAAATTTAATTCCAACTACAGAGTTCTGAGTAAAAATATATATGTTTATAATGAAATATTCAGAGTGAGAAATACAGATAATAACCGCTATAGTCACTACAAATATATAGAACAATTAAAGTTTTATAAACCTTCAATACAGGGTGAGGTTTGAATCCCAGTGGCGGCAAAAAATTTTACTCATGTGCCTTTGATGTTCATTGTTTGTTGTTTGTCCAAAAATTGCTATAGGTGTTGGATTCAATGGTCCTTTGGTTGCCGGCACCAAGATAACCATGATTTGATGACTATTTGGAAAGGCCCTCAGTTTTCAGGGGGTGCTTTTGGTCTAGAAGATTTTATGGCAGTCCAACGGCAATGAAAGGTAGGGAAAGCTCATGATTTTAAAAGAGGTACATATTTTCTATCTATATAATTTAATACTCAAAAAAAAGTTAAAGAGTTATTATTATTATTACTTTAAAAGCTTAGAAGTATTCAGATGTAAATACTAAGGTAGTAAAAGTAGTAATAGATGTGATTTGTGTATATATAGTACATTTGCAAAGTTAAAATGGAATGAATGAAAACAGCCAGATTGAGAGGCCTTATATAGGAAAAAAGGAGAGAAACTATGGAATCAAAATTCTATATACATGAGTATCAGATAAAGAAAAATTCCAAAATTAGAAATTTCAAATAATTAAAGTTTTTCTATAAAGAATCTACTCTTATACAGTATTTATCTGTATATGTCCATTTTAATTTATTTATTTTAATTTTCTGTAAATGTCAAAGTAAAAATAAAAATATTCAATTTAATATTAAGAACTTATATTTTTCTCTTCAGCTGTCATAAGGACACTATCACAGAATTAAAAATATGAGGAAACAATAGAATTATATCTTTACTTATTTTTTCCTATTAATTAGTTCAAATTGTATAAGTAATTTATAAAGTAAGTATAACTCATTAAATGAGAGGTAAAGGAATATCTCTACTCTAGTAAATAATTAATTATTTACTGTGTAAGTTTAGTAGCCTGTCTGACAGTATGTCACCGGACGACCTACGCACAAGGTCAAGGATGTTCCTGAAAGTGAGATGAGAGATTTAGAAACTTCTTCGAAGCACAGAGGAATGATTCAAGGAAGTGGTTTTAAGGTTACTCGAAGTAAGAGCTACAGGTTCGAGGTTTGTTTGACAAGAATTATAAAATAGTTTCAAAGGTAATAGGAATTCTTAAGATCTCACGAAGGGTTGGAAACTCAATAATCAAAGATTTAGGATTTAGAAATGAATATTGAGAAAATAATGAAAGATACAATAACAATGATTTAACTTTAAACATTTACCACTATTAATGTATATACGATTTTATAATTTAATTCTAAGGAATATCGAACCAAATACCCAACCCCTTTTATATCCTTTGTTCCTCCTCGCATTGACCTCCCTTCCATCGCATCATTCCCATTCCATTGACCATTACTAACATACACTTAGACCCTCTTCGCTAAATACCCGTCTATTCTCAATTTACCCCTTTTTAATTAATTAACAAAACTTTAATGAAAAACTACTACTGTACTATTTGGTTGAACCTAGCGCTGTGCGTCGCTTATTGAAAAGGACTAAGGCATCCTATTGGGAGATTGACTAATTTAGATTTAGAGTTTAGGCTAGCACAGTTAAATAGTAAGTACACAAAGGAAAATCGCAGTTGCTATGGAGAATTGCTTTCTGCCCTTTGAGTATAGATTTAGGACTCGATATTATTGATTTAATGAGCTGCTTTCGCCTCGAGTGTCACGTGGCGCATGACAGATGCCCGGGTATAAGAATTGCAAACTCCGTTGAGCTTGAGCCATCTTCCCACACTAGTTTCTCTTCTTCTATAACTTTTTCCTCCCTTATTAATTTCTCTTTTTATAATGAACTGCCCTACTTCCACACCTACTCCTCCACACCCTAAAGCGGATGGGGGAATGATTACACAACAATTTTCACAAACTTGAACGGCTTGTGAAAGCATGGAATATTTTTGTGTCGAAAGTACGGCGACTCGAGGCCCTCTCCAAAAATGTGAGTTTTGCCGTTGGCGACAAGTGGCGTGCGATGCGTTGACGAAGAACGCAAAGATTGAACAACGATTCACCAAGACCAAGTTTTGGGTAATCCCTAAAACAAAAGAGGTGGTTGAAGACATTTGGGATGTCTCGATTGAAGATGAACAATGGGTGGGGGAAAATGATAAGGAATTAAATAACGAGATCTCAACCTGGGTAACCCAGGCCACGAGTTCGAAGCGAGGTGTCAAGGAAGAGGTCAACGAGTTGGTGGAGGAAGATGAAGATGAAGTCCCTGTTCCAGGGCGGGCACCCAAGAAATGACGGGTGGTCATCGAAGACGACGAGGAGGAAAGAGAGGCAGAGGTCGAGGTGGCGCCAAGGTTATTCTTAGAGCCTGACGCCATCTTCGAGGTAAGTTTTCATTTGTTATTTTTTAAGGATGAAGTTACTGATGAGTTTTGTTTAGACATCGAATACCCTTGAAGACCCAATTTGGGAGCCTGCGCCGGTTTTACCAACTGAGGCGATCCCTCTGGTCACAGATGTAGTTGAAAAACCTGAAGACACACTGGACCAGGTGTGGTCGAAGAAACCTCGTCAAGGTCGACGAGTAAGGTTCGCGGAAGAGTTATGTGGGGAGGTCAACACAATTATCGACACTGCTTCCTTCGACGTGGCAGAGGAGCTCTTGGAGATTGGAGAGGTGGTTCCAGTAGGAGAGGAGGAGGTATTTGAGAAATGCAGGAAGGAGATAAGGGTAGTTTTGGAGAAAATGAAAAGATTGGTTCAAGAAAAATTAAAAGAAAAAATTTGAAATGAAAAGGAGATGTAAAGAAGTATAAAAATTTGTATTTTAGTTTTATTTTATTTTATTTTATTTTTTTATTATAGGTGAATATTATTAATTTTATAAGATTTGGGAGAGAGAGAAAAGGAAAAGAAAAAAGAAGTAATAAATAAAAATTTTAGAATTTGAAAGAAAAAAGTTGTTTAATTGAAGGAAGTTTTAAGGTTTTTTTTTTTTTTTTTTTTTAAAAAAAAGGAAAATTTTATGTAAAAAAAGAGAGAGAAAAAGAAACGGTTTGTGATTGAGATGAGTTTGTTAAATTGAGAATTTAATGAAAGAAAATTTTTTTTTTTTTTTTTTTATTTTTTTTAGGAAATATTAGTTGAAAAGAGAGGAAGAAGAAAGAAAAGAAAAAACAGAATTTAGAATTTAAAGAGAATTTGAAAGAAGAATTATTTGTTCAAAGAATTATTATAGGGAGATTTAGAGGTTGAAGTTAAGTTCGAGGAAATGGTTGTGCCGTACAAGATTTGATGGTTCGAAGAAAAGAAAAATTTTTAAAGAGAGAATAAATTTTTAGAGGAGAAAATTTTTAAAGAGAATTTTAAATTTAAGAAAAGAATGTATTTTTAGAGAATTGAAAAGAGAAAAGAAAGAAAATATTTAGAGAGATTTAAGAGTTTTTTTTATTTTATTTTTTTTATTTTATTATTTATGTTTATTTTATTTATTTTATTTTATTATTTTTTTATTTTATTGTTTATGTTTATTCTATTTATTTTATTTTATTTTTTTTAATTTTACTTTTGATTTTACTTTTAGTTGGTTTTTAGAGAAAATTTATATAGAAGTAGAAGAAAGAAAAAGAAGAAAAAGAAAAAAAACAAGGCTAAGAAATTTAAGAGGTGTTTAGATTTTAAAGAAAGAAAGAAAAAGAAAATAAAATTTAAACAAAAGAAATTTTAAGGTTTTGGTTTTAAAGGATATTTCAAATGAAAAGATTTTAGGATTTCAGGGGCATTAGAAACATTGATGGCTGGTTCCCAGGATGTTTTGTCTGAGTCATTGAGGAAGCCTTCCCATTCCACGAGGTATTGAAGTTTCCCCTTGCGTATTCTTGAATCAAGGATACGACTTACTTCCCACTCTAGATGATCTTCTATTTTGACCGGTTCCGGAGGGGGTTGGTTCTTGCCTGGGTATATTTCTCGAGCCAGTTCCAGGAGAGATACATGGAAAACAGGGTGAATTGCCTGCCATTTAGGAGGTAACTTGAGTCGAAATGCAGTTTTAGAGACTTCAGAGTCGATTTCAAATGGTCCCAAGCGCTTTTCAGCCAGTTTCTTTGATGTTCGTGTTGTTTGAATGTTTTGTGCGTCAAGGCATACTTTGTGGCCTGGTTTAAAGGAAGGAGCAGATTGTCAATGTTTGTCGGCCTGTTCCTTGTATCTTTGAATCACTGATTCCAAATTTGTTTTAAGTTCTTCTTGAAGTCGTGATATAGTTGGAAGATAGTTTTCCGCAGGATGATTGGTTCCTACATGGATTGAGTTGAATCGAGGATGTCGTCCATAAATGGTTTCGAAGGGAGATTTTTGTGTCGAGGAATGAGTCGAGTTATTATAAGCAAATTCGGCCAATGGTAACCATGTGGTCCAATCTTCTTGTTGGTAACTGACATACATTCGAAGATATTGTTCGAGGATTTGGTTAACTCTTTCTGTTTGACCGTCGGTTTCAGGGTGATAGGCCGTGGAGAGGTTCCTCGTGATATTGAGTTGTCGACACAGTTGGGTCCAGAATGTGGATACAAACAATGAGCCTCTATCTGAAATAATATCATTTGGTAAGCCGTGTTTAGAAAATACATATTCTAGAAACAATTTTTACAAATCTTCTGCTGTAGCAGTAGTATTGTTTTTAATGAAAATAGACATTTTTGAAAATCTATCTACTATTACTAATATAGAATCAAAATCATTAGAAATAGGAAGTTGAGAAATGAAATCCATCGATAAAGATTCCCAAGGTTTAGAGGGAATAGGAAGTGGTTGAAGCAACCCATGCTTCCGGTGACGGGGAGCCTTATTCCTATTACATTTGTAACATGCTTTTATATAGGCCTCAATTTCCCTGGTCATACCTGGCCAGAAGAAATCCCTCGCTATTAACTGGTAGGTTTTATCAACCCCAAAATGACCAGCTAATGGAGAATCATGTCGACTGTTGAAAATCCATAATTTTATCTCATTGTTGTCGGGTATGACTACTCTACCTTCGAAGACTAATACACCTGATTCAATAATAAATCTTTTGGCCCCTTCCTTTGAGAGTATTTGTCTTTTAACCCTAAACAATATTCGTCCTTTGACTGAGCTTCGAGGATTTTGGATAGTGGATTTTGAAAAAATTGAATTGTCATTGAATTAAGTTGATGAGTTGTTAACATTGATTCGTTGAAGATTGATTGCACATTTGCTGGGTTATTGTCAGCAAATGCGTCCCCCCGCTGTGGGTAAACGTTCTCCCGACGTGACAAGATATCTGGGACAATGCAGTATTTTCCTGGGCAATGGGAAATAGAGAAAGAAAATTCAGACAAAAATTCAGCCCACCTGGCTTGACGCCTGGTTAACACTTTAGAAGACATGAAGTATTTCAAAGCATTATGATCTGTTAAAATTTGAAAAGAACTATCTAGGCTGAGAAGAAAAGAACACCATTTTTTAAGACAATGGATAATAGCTAAAAGCTTTTTGTCATGAATTTCATAATTTAATTCTTTGGCTATGAGTTTGCGTGACTCAAAAGCAACAGGATGAAACAAATTTGTTTCAGGGTTTAATTGGGAGATGACCCCTGCAATAGCATAATCGCTCGCATCTGTCTCAACTATTGTCGAGGCAGAAGGATCAAAATGTCGAAGAATTGGGGCTGTGGTGAACGCCATTTTTAGTGCTTTGAATTCCTTTCGTGCTGTAGAAGTAAAAACAAAAGGAATGTCTTTTCTAAGAAGAGAAGTAAGATTGGAAATAGTTTTAGAGTAATCTTTAATAAATCTTCTATAGAATTTTTCAAAACCCAAAAATCCTTGGAGCGATTTAATGTTTTTGGGCTCAGGCCATTCCAGAATTTTCTGGACTTTTTTGTCATCCATGACTAAAACGTCAGTGGATAACGTAAAACCCGAAAAATCAATTGATTTGAGGTGGAATTTGCATTTATTAGGCTTGGCGTAGAGACCATGATCTCGAAAACGATTAAGGACCTGTCGAACATGATGAATATGTTCATCTAGTGTTTTCGAGAATATTAAAATATCATCTAAATAGACGACTACAAATTGTTCAACAACATCTTGAAAGATATCATTAACAAAAGTTTGAAAAGTTGAAGGTGCATTACATAGTCCAAAAGGCATAACTAAATATTCAAAATTACCAAATCTAGTGCGCATTGCAGTCAGTGGTTCATGACCTTCTGCAATACGAATCAGATTGTAAGCGCCTCTAAGATCAATTTTAGAAAAGAAATTAGCACCATTGAAAAGGGTAAGAAGTAATGACATAGGAGGAACAGGATATGCATTCTTCTTTGTGAGTGTGTTGAGCATTCTATAGTCAACACACAACCTAAGACTACCGTCCTTCTTTTTTACAAAGAGGACAGGGGAGCCGGTTGGAGATTTACTGGCTCTGATGAAACCTTTGGCTACATTCTCTGCAATGTAGTCTCGAAGAACTTGAGATTCGTCCTTCGATAAAGAATAGACAGGACCTGCCGGAGGTACTGGGCCTATTAACTCTATTTGATGGTCTTAGGGTCGATGAGGTGGTAACTTATCAGCCTTTCGGATTGAGAAAACATCAAGGAAATCGTGGTAGATTTCGGGTAGAGTTGATTTAATGGCTTCAACGTTGATTTGGTCGTCCTCTTTATCTTCAAGAGAATCTGTCGAGGGGATGCCTGTATTGAGAGAGCAGAATTCGATTACTTCGAGGCAATTTAAAACCTCTTCAAGTGAAGTGATCGAGCTAGAAGGGTTAGCAAATTTCTCATTTAGAGAAGGATCAGATGCTTGAAAGTCATCTGGAAGATACTTGTCCTCTAGCAGGACGTTGTCAGGCGGGTTGTTTAACTCCCTATTGACCTGCATTGAAGAATCAGAAATATACTTAGAGCGTGGGGTGATCAATCCCTTAGTCCAATCAATTTCGGGATTCCAATGCGTTAAAAAGTCATGGCCAAGAATGGTATCGTCCATCCTTGGGGCGTCCAAGACCGATAATTCCCACTCGAAGGGGGGAAAGTTCGGAAAGTTGAAAACCCATAAAACTTTCTTACTTACCCAATATTTGGGTTCCTCTGATTCGACCAAATAGATTGTAATTCGATCGATATCTGTAAATCTTAGTTGAAGCTTCTTGGAAAAAGATAAACTAACAAAATAAATTGAAGCTCCAGAGTCTACAAGACAACTGAAGGGAATATCCTCCTTAAAAAGAATGAATCTCAAGCGGTTTAAGGCAACTCCAGTCCTTAAGACATGGAGGTTCTGTGCACTGTGAGAGATAAGATAGTTTGCTTTGCACACAAGTAAACTATCTACTAGTTTTTTGACTTCAAACTAGTACCTTCTCTTTCCTTCAACTTTACACAGTCTTCCAACTTGTGCTTACCCCCACAATACATACATAACCCATTATCTGCTCTTCTCTTCCTCTCAGCTTCTTTAAGTTCCCCTTTAGGATCCAGTACTTTGCTGATATTGCCTGGGGTCGAGCCTTTTGGTCGAGTTTTATCCTTTCCCTTATTGGGTTTGGATTAAGTCAAGGATAATTGATATGGTTGTGGGTGTGAAGAAGTTCCCGATTTAAAATTTAGGACTTGAGATTTGTTGGCATATCGACGATGTTGAAGTCGTCCTTGATAAACGCCGTCAAGTTCAAGGGTTCGATCCATTAAATCCGTTAAAGTAGTCATCTTCTGACCGTGAAGATTTAATTGATCCAGAATCCTCGAAGGAAGTCCTTTCTTGAAATGATACTTAAGGGCAGCATCATTCCAACCTACTCGAGTTTGAAGTGCTCTGAAGTTCGAGATATATTCAGAGGCTTTACCATTATCACTCATGCGAAGAAAATCAAGTTCAATTTCTGCGTTGTCCGTTTCATTAGGGTCCCCAAACAACGTAAAAAGTTGGTCTTCGAACTTTTCCCAATTATTGATAAGTAAGTGGGTTTCTGTCGAAGAAAGCATGAGCAGATAAGGTTCGAACCATCTTGCTGCTTTACTGGCTAGGAATGAAGAAGCGTAAACAACCTTTGATCGGTTGCTGTTAAAGGTTCGAGGGTCATTATGGAACAGTAGCTTGCAGGTTTGCAAGAAGGGTCGCAATCTGTCGGGGTGATCTCCGTCGAATTTGTCAGGAGATTTCATAGAAGGAGTTTTGAACTTAGATCCCTCTGAAGACGTTGGATTTGAAAGGGTTTTCATGAAAATTCTCACGAAATCTTCCAGAGAGTTAGATGGTCCAGGTTCTGAGGATTGACCAGAAGGGTGATTGGATGGGGCGGATGGTGCCTCGTGCATTGTATCCTCTCCTTCTTCTTCATCGCTAGAATCCTCAAAATCTTGTGGGATGTCTTCTACAGATTGAACTGAATGTTGCCGTTCCCTAAGGTTGAGGGGTTTTAAAGAGTGAGTGCGGGAAACAGACCTTGTGGCTTTTGGCCTGCCCCTAGCGCGAGCTCTAGTAGTAGCACCCGGAGGAGGAGTGCATTGAACAGGTGCCATTTTAAAACTTTAAAAAAACACCTAAAAGGACGTAGTAGTGCAAAGAATGAGAACTACGGAGAATTAAATTATACTGTCACCGGACGACCTACGCACAAGGTTGAGGATGTACCTGAAAGTGAGATGAGAGATTTAGAAACTTCTTTGAAGCACAGAAGAATTATTCGAGGAAGTGGTTCGAAGGTTACTCGAAGTAAGAGCTACAGGTTCGAGGTTTGTTCAACAAGAATTATAAAATAGTTTCAAAGGTAATAGGAATTCTTAAGATCTCATGAAGGGTTGGAAACTCAATAATCAAAGATTTAGGATTTAGAAATAAATATTGAGAAAATAATGAAAGATACAATAACAATGATTTAACTTTAAAGATTTACCACTATTAATGTAAATACGATTTTATAATTTAATTCTAAAGAATATCGAACCAAATACCCAACCCATTTTATATCCCTTGTTCCTCCTCGCATTGACCTCCCTTCCATCGCACCATTCCCATTCCATTGACCATTACTAACATACACTTAGACCCTCTTCGCTAAATACCCGTCTATGCTCAATTTACCCCTTTTTAATTAATTAACAAAACTTTAATGAAAAACTACTACTGTACTATTTCGTTGAACCTAGCGCTGTGCGTCGCTTATTGAAAAGGACTAAGACACCCTATTGGGAGATTGACTAATTTAGATTTAGAGTTTAGGCTAGCGCAGTTAAATAGTAAGTACACAAAGGAAAATCGCAGTTGCTATGGAGAATTGCTTTCTGCGCTTCGAGTATAGATTTAGGACTCGATATTATTGATTTAATGAGCTGCTTTCGCCTCGAGTGTCACGTGGAGCGTGACACAGTATTTGATAGTTTTCTAACCATAAAAGTGAAGGTGTTACAGCTTTGTCAAAAGTGTCCTTCTATAACACAGTATAATACTTAAAAGACATTTTTATAATGCATATCATATAGGTTTCATATGTATACATATCTATCTTTTGTGCATTATAAAAGTGTCCTTCTCAGTGTCAGACCATCCTTCAGAAGGACACTTTTGACCAAGTTTTTAACACATTCAATTTAATGTTTAACCAATTTTCAAATCCCAAGGCTATTAAAAAAAGCTCATTTCATTCAAAGTATTTAAATTTTTCACCTGAAAAATGGTTCATAACTGAGAAAAAAAAATTTATAAATTTTAAAGATAAAATAATTATATATAATAGGGGGTGTCAGTTCTGGCAAATCCGCATTTCACTTAAGTGTAGATTTCAAACCAAATCAGCACTTAAATTTTGCAAAAAAGTCACTTATTTCAAAAATGGGTGTCAGTTATGACCTCAAATCAGCACTTTTTTCCCGTTTTTTTTCAAAACCACATGTTGGCCACAAAACATCCCTGTCTCATGTGACACACTGACCTTCCTTGCTACCTACATATCAATCATTGGCACACACCCCTTCCTGAAATTTTCAACATTTTGACCAGGCATGTTTACATTCTTTTTTACTTGTTTCTTCTACCTCTTAATCTTTTTTCTTGTTATGTGCCAGTTTCATAATGCCTCCCAGACATTCCGAATCTCAAAAGGTAACTCAAAAATCTGCTTTGTCAAAAAAGTCTCCTCGTAAAGCAAGCCCTACACCTAAAAATCAAAGTTAGGTTCAGGTCAGCTTAAAAAGGATGAATATCTAATCATAATTAGCTTCCTTAAAATAAAATCAAATTTTGAAGCATATTTTGGATGTGAAAAGTCCACCTTCTTCAAAGGTTAATGGCTACTTATTGATGGCCAATGAAGTAAGGAAGAAAACAAGGGGGAGAATCAATGTCAATCCTAAACAAATGAAGGAGAGATTTAAGAGTTACCAATCAAAATATAAAAAGGCTCATCATGCTGAAAATTAAACTGGCTTTGGTATTGACAATGATGATTTGGATATTGGAATTACTACTGTTTCCGAAAGCTCAATGTCATGTGCCCTTTCTATGAGGAAATGGATAATCTTTTTGGCTCCCGAGTTAATGTAAACCCTTGGTTTCTACACGATACTACTAAGGATATACCCTCTGAATCTCAACCATCAATTAATCCTCCTGAAGTACCTGTACATCAACAGGATCAATCCCCTCCACCTTCTAACCATAGTTCAGCTGAAGATGATCCCGACTATCAAGCAGAACAATTATATCGCAGCAGATCTGAATCCTCAGAGGCCCAAAATTTAAGTTTATGTTTACTTTTTGTTTTTTCTTCAATTCTTCTCTGCATTTCTCTTTCATTCTAGTCTCCTCCTACTCAAACTCAATCTCCATTAAATAATCTTGATTCTGGAAATATGAATCCCACTTTATAAGCTGCTTTAGATGAACTCCCTTAAGCCTCTTGCTCAAGCTCGAAACTAAAGCGTCAAGCCTCAACTTCAATGAACTTGAACCATCTATTAAAACGTGGTAATACTTCAACAAGCTCATTTGGCTCCCTTGTGGATTATTTTGAAAAAAAGATATAAGTAAGATTCGTTTACTATATATCTTAATCAATAACTCATTTATTTATTTATTTCAATTTAATTTTCTCAGCAAAATAAATTATTGCAAAAAATGCCCTTGACTTTAAGAAGATGAAGTTTGATCATACGCTAAGGAAAGATCAGCAAGCCTTAGATTTGGAAGAAAAAAAATTTGAGGCAGAGCAGATTGAAAGATTAAATGACCGTCAATTTCAAAGAGAAATGGCTACTTGTGAATTGGAAAAACAAGATAGTTTTAAAAAAAAGATTTCATTATGGAATGTTTGAAAAATGGCCAACCTTATGAGGACATTAAAAAATTACTTGACCTTTTCAATTGATAAATTGTTTTTCTAGTTAATTTAATTTTGTTTGATTTTTTTTGGTAATATTTTCTTATATGCTGACTTATAAAAGGTCTTGAAGGGTTGGAAAGGCTGGAGAGAGGGGTGAGGAAGGGTATATGGGGTAGCGAAAAGGTTGGAAAAGAGTTGGAAGTAAGATTTAGGATTCCGAGGCATTATAAATGAAGAAAAGGGTCTGGGAGATGTTGAGAGGGGTGAAATGGGGATCAAAAGAGGATGGAATACAATGGGTCTGTGAGGATAGCGAAAGGCATGGGGAGGGAAGACAAGCATGTGTTGATAGAATTGAAAGGGATGGAGATTGGTGCAAACAGAGTTTGAAAATAGGAGGATGAACTCTGTTCTTTGGGGAAGGGCAGAGTTCACTTCCATAAAATATTAGCTGAAACATAGTTTTCAATTCTGTAAAAACAGTTGTAAGTAATAGAAAAAGTCACTGATTTTTTTTATATGTAACTGAAATTTTTTAATAAACTTATTGTATTTAAGAATTGCAATATTGTCAATCAATTTTTATTGATCAACTTAATTTAGTAAAGTATTATTTAAATAAGTTTCTTCAAAAAATACTTTGCATTGAGTAGACTCATGGAATGATTTTTTCTGGCTTCCATTCAGTTATGCTCACACTTTCACTATGTTTTCATTATAGATCCATTATTATTTGTGTGATACCTCAAGTGAAAGCTCAGTATTACTTTAGTCTGAGTTCCATCTGATTTCCATCTGACTTCAAGTTGCAGACTTATTAGCAAGTCTGCCCCCATATTGCATGGTGGCTTTAACAGCAAATTCAAAAACCAAAAAAATATGCAAAAAAATTTACCATTCTCAGTGAATAACACATGCAAATTGATCATTTGAAGAGAATGAAAAAAAAAAATTAAAATTGCGTTGAAAAATGTTGGAGTGTTATTGGAAGAATTTTTGCCCTTATACTAGTTGATTGAGAAAAAAAAGTGTTGGATATAGTCAGAGGTGAATCAACTTGTTCATCTTCATACAGCTCTAACCATTGATCTTTGAGGTCAGCAAGTAGGTTATGAAGTATAGTGCAACACAGAATTCAGTTGATCACCGCCTCCATTTCAGATTTATTTCTAAGAGGACTTCTTATTTCCCTTAAACTATAAAAATGGCCTTTCAAGATTCCAATAGAATGTTCAATATGGACTCTTGACTTTGCCAAATGATTGTTGAACTTGGCATTTTGACTGTCTTCTGAAGCTGCTCCCTGAAAAGCAGGAAGTACATACTTTCCCTTCACATAAGCAGAATCTGCAAGAAGATACTGATCTTCATCAAATAATTTTTCAGGTTCATTTGAAATTTGCATTCTTTGGAAGACGTAGGAGTCATGACATGAGCCAGGATAGCCAGCAAAGAATGATATAAATTTTTTGTTTACGTCACATATAAGCTGAACGGAAATTGAATATCTATGAAGAAGATATATTTGTTTCTGTTAGTTTTAAAGAGAATGAAAGGAGTTAAAAATAATCTACCTCTTTTTATGGTTAAAGTAATTGTTTCCACCTTGAGCAGGTTTCTGGCTCAAAGGAATAGTAGTACCATCAAAAAAACCAATACATCCTGGGAAGCCCTCTGCTTGCATAACCTGAGATGATTCAGGTAGCTCTTCTTTTGTTGGCCAGGTGAGAATTTGAGATTCCAAGGAGTTGATGGCAGTGATACATTGTTTGGTATAAGTGTTAACTGAACCATACCCTAAATCCAAGACATTTTCTAAACGTTTCAAGGCGGCTCCATTACCATTTGAACCCAAACGACATAGTGTGATGGCCAATTGAATTGAAGGATGTTGTTGTTCTTTTTGAGAATTATTTTGAAATATGGGATGATCCTGAGTAAGCTCAAGAAATTTAAGGAAACATTCCTGAGAATTCCTGAACAGCTGTCTAAAACTGGGTGTAGATAGGTTAAGAAGTGTTTGGATGGTGTACTTGGTGGTAGGTAGTACTTGAGGCTTTCTGGGAAGAAGGTAACGTTTCATGGCCATTTTTGATAAAAAGACAAAATCTTCTTCTAGATCAGAATCAGAGTCAGAATCAGAGTCCAAGAGCAGTTCAAGAGCCATTAAAGTCATTGCTTTATGTAATTTATCATGATTTGAAAGTGAGGAAGGCATAACTCTTATATGATATGATATGAAGATGTAAATGATGTACAATTTTTTGAGTTATGAAGTGTTATGATGCAGAGTGCTGCGTATGAATGGGATGATGCTGACAAATCAGTGAAATAGGACTTGATGGTGAAATCAGCACTTTTGGTTGAGAAAGTGCAGATTTGAGTGAAATAAGTGACTTTTTTCAATTTTGAAATACACCAGTATTGGGGATAGTGTGTTTTGGAAATCGGCACTTAGATAAGTGTGGATTTTCCAGAGCTGACACCCCCTAATACATAGATGAAATGCATCATAAAAGTGTTATTCTTAGCAACAGACCATCTTTCAAGTGTATAATTTTAAACAAGTATATTGAAACTTAAATTTTATGTTTAAACAATAATTAAATACCATTTCCTTTATAAAACCTCATTACATCTACTTAAAAATTGCCTAAAGTGTCCTCCTGAACAATGGTCTGTTGCTTAGAAGGACACTTAAAATTCATATGATCTAGATATTATATGTATACCTGTGTATTTCTATGAATTACAAAAAATCATTTCTCACCACATCAAATATTGTTGTGGACTGGTTAAAAAGATTCTTTTTTAACTCTTTACCTCTAAAAAATTTTCTTCTATATATTTTTTCACTCATTCTTAGAAACACATTTGTGCCAGTGGGTGAGGTAAAGCATAAACAAGGCTGTAACAGGTTTAATTTTTAGATTAATAGGTTTTTAAATCCTTGAAAAGCAAAGGTAATACTTTTTTGTACAACCTATATTTGTGTTAGAGTATGTATTGATTAATTGATTGATCTTTTACTTAATAAATATTATTCAAAAAACAAATGTGAAGACATGGAGTATTAATATTTTATAACTCCTAAGATTTTCCTGAATCATATTCATGTTAATGGCTTTAATGAATAAAATTTAGATATCACAGTTTCCACATATTTATGAAATAATATTTATTTTCATAATAATAATGTGATGAACTTATCCTTACTAGTTTATTATATATGATTGGGGTATTGTTGAATCTTGTGAGCCCAATGCATCCAGCAAAATGCCATACTTTGAGCATAATAATAAAAGGATATTTGAAAGTTCAATATATTTATTATATATCATGAAAGTATTAGTCTTGATTTTTATATATTCCTATGGCTTAATGATATATTTTAAAAATCATTGTGTGTTGCAAAATACATTCAATTATATTATTTATTTTTAAGTTAGTTTAATTTTTTGTTCTAAAGGCATTAGCCAGAATATTTTACTTTGAATAATAATAATTTAATAAAAAGTTTTTCTCCATTATAAGATTAATATTATAACTACAATTAAATAGAAACTGTGTTATCTGGATTTAAATGGTACCAAGTGTCCTTCTGAGATTTGGCTGATGCTGAGGAAGATAATTTTACAAAGCATATCAGTAAGAGTATAAGTCTGTGAAAAATGGGTAGTTCAAATTATTAAATTGTCCTTCTCAGCAACAGACCACTGCTCAAGTGGAAAATCTAGGTTCTGTGATATAGGATGGAAGAGGTTCTGCTAATGTCCATTGTATTTAATTTTTGGCTAACCATAAAAGTGAACATGTTACAGACATGGTAAAAAGTGTCCTTCTGAAGGACAATCTAGCACTCAGAAGGAAAATTTTATATTTCATATTATCCAGGTATTTTATGTATACATATCTATCTTCTATGCATTATAAAAATTCCCTTCTCAGTGTCAGACTGTCTTTCAGAAGGACTATTTTGTCCAACTCTTTGACACCTTCAATATAATTTTTAACCAATTTTCAAGTACCAAGGCTATTAAAAGAGCTTATGTCATTTACAGTACCTAAAGTGTTCACTTGAGCAACAGTTCATCACTGAGAAAGATACTTTCACAATCTTTGAAAGATATAATGGTTATATATAAAATCTAGATGATATGCATAATAAAAGTGTTAATATTAGCAACAGACCATCATTTAAATGTATAATTTTTAAAAATTATGGTGCACCTTGAATTTTATTTTTACAAAATAATCAAATTCCATTGCCATTTAAAAACCTCATTACATTTAATAATTCATTGCCTAAAGTGTCCCCCTGAGAAATGGACTGTTTCTGAGAAGTATACTTTTATAATGCATATCATCTAGATATTATATGTATAAATTTGTATCTTTTATGTAGTATAAATGTTTCCTTCTCAGAAATGGAAAGTTTTTTAGCAAGACACTTTAGGAAATGTGTAAGTAGATGGAATGAGGTTTTCTGAAGGCCATGGTATTTTTTTATTGTGTAACATAAAAGTGAAGGTGCCTCAGATTTGTTTAAAATTGTTCACTTAAAGGATATTCTGTTGCTGAGAAGGACAATTTTTATTGTCTATCATATAGCTATTACGAATAATCAATACTCCTTTTACGCTTTATATAATGTCCTTCTTGGTGTTTGAAAGTCTTTTAGGCTGATCCATTAGGTACTGTGTATAACATGAGAACTTTTACTTGACTTGTAACTCAAAAATTGACTAACCATAAAAGTGAAGGCGTTTCACACTTGGAAAAATGTGTCTTTCTGAACAAGGGTCCATTTCTGAGAAGAAAGTTTTTTTTAAGGCATATCATATAGGCATTATATGTATACCTATCTATATTTATTCATTATAAAAGTTTTATTCTCAGTAGCAGACTGTCTTCCAGAAGGACACTTTTTACCAAGTTTTTGATACAATTAATGTCAGCATAGGTATCCCTAGGACTGAGTAATTCTTATTTTTAAAATAAGATATCCTTAATTCAGTTAATCTTATAGGTTAAAATTAAGGTTATAATACTTATATATATAATTATTACACTATTGTATGACTTATAGTAGTTTAAATGACTTATCAATAGCCTTATAATACTTATTAAGGTGTTAATGGAGTCATAATATACTTATCTTAAGTGATATAAAGTAATTATAGACATGCATAAACTTATATGTATACATAAATCTCATATTCAGTGAAATTTGTAGTTATATTATGTATATTTAGGTCTATTAGTGGGTTTTAACCTCTAAATAGCCTATAAATTTTAACTTTATGCTTATTTTAGGTAATATGTACATATTCAGTGGACTCAAAATGCCTACACAAGCATATATTCCTTTTTCAGGCGCATTTATCCAGATGGACAACTTAATCTGCTTCCTTTAATGGATTTTTACAGATTTATGGGTTGGGATATCATTACTGGGTTAATATGGATGATTGGGAATGCCATTGGGGGCTTGGAAAGTCAATTTGGTTCCTTTATATGCTTTAGGTTTCATGATATACTCTATGGATGAGTTATTTTACCTGTTTCTTTATGGTATCCATTTTTATCTGTTTATTCTATTTATGGTATGGGTCTGTGATATCATTAATTGTGATGGAGGGTCCTTAATGGAGGTCTGGGTGTTGAAACTGATTGAAGTGGAAGCCATGGGGATGTGATGGGCCCTCACAGTGCTGTAATTTCTGGTGATAGCAGTGACATCATCTGGATTGAAGGTCTGTGCACACCAGTGGATTTTGGTATAAGTAAGGGAGGATTTGACAGCTTATTGGACATCACTTACTTACTAAAATTCAAATAAAAATTGTAAGAGAATTATTATCATAAATAAATATATTATAAAGCATTTATAAATTGATATTATCTTTATATAAGATATAACTATATATTATTGATCTATTTTCCACCACTAGCATGCATAACAATTCAAGTATTGTGAGTATATATTGAGAATAATAATTTTATTAGTCTTCCCCTGAGGTTTAATCACTAAATAATTTATTAATAAGTTGTAGGAGAATTAATATTTATTATTAGATCATACTTAGATACTAGCATAAACTGACAATTAATTTCATGGTTAGTCAATGTTAAAGTACCAAGGCTAGTAAAAGAGATCATTTCAATTAAAGTAAATAAAGTTTCCACTTGAAGGACACTTTTATAATTGATAAAAGTTATGTTGCACATATTTACATCCAGGCCAACATTAATTCTAAAATTATCATCTTTACCAATGAAAATCTTTCTGTAGTAATATTTTTTCCATTATTAGATAGATCTCATGAGCTCTTTATAAGCAAATTATCACTAAATTAAATTCATCCTTTTATTGAGGGCACCTAGACATGAAATGATGTGTCATCATTAAATGTTTTCATTAATAATGAGCAAAATTTTATAATGAATACTACCTGCAATTAAAATATATATGTAAATTAGTAACTTGAATAATATGGCTCATTAAACTCAGTGCTTAAACTTTGATCAATCTGGGTTAAAATTATTTTCAATTTTACTTCATTGCTCTTATCAAGACTACTTCAAGTAAGGGTAAATATGGGTTCAATCTATGACCAATTTTTTTTTCAAAAATTTTTAATCAGATCTCTCAAACATATATCAACCTACTGCTGACCATTTCACAACCATTTCCTAACCATTTCAAAGGGGGAGAATAGCTAGCAGTTCATCCCCAAATTTCCTGTGGTGAAGGTAGTTTTTTATAAAATTTACAGTCATTCCTATATGGGATTACTAAATTTTATTTTGTTTTCTTTTATTAAAATTATATTTCTCTAATTATCATTCAATAAAAAGTTTAATTTTAAAATTTGATGATGAATATTTTTAAGTGGAGGTGATGGTGTCACCGGATAGACAATTCAAAAGGTCAAGGGTGTTCCTGAGTAAGTATGATTGGAAGAGATGATTGAGGAATCCTTTGAAGCACAGAGGAATACTTTGAGGCAGTGGTTTGAAGACATGTCAAAGATTAAGCAATAATGCTTCAGGATAGGTTCAAGATGAATAATATGGTAATTCTAAAGTGACACTAACTATTCAGGTTAATCTCACAAAGGGTTGGCACTTAAAAATGAAATAAAAATTTAGGAATTTAAGATTGAATGAAATTTATTATTAAGAAAGATGGGAAAAAAATAATGGCTTTATATAAATTCAACTACTATCTCAACAATATTTTAATTTAATTCTAAGTAATGTCAAGCCAAATCCACTTAATTATATAGATAACTCCACCTCACATTGAACTCTTTAATAAACCACCCTTAATTTATTACTGACCCTCCAATATAACCCACAGATCCTTTAACCATACTCATACTCCTTCTCACAGACCTTTAAGTACCCTCAGATACCCAATAACTCAACATTAAAAATATACAATTGAAAATAGCACTAATACATTTCTAATTTTTTAAGATTGAAGAGTATTATCATATGATTGACTAACTTAGATATAAGGTTTAAATTGCCTGGTTGCTATCACTGTAAAATTGATACATACAAAGTGGAAAGGCAGTTTATATGTAGATGTCACTTCTTTTCTTTGCATATGTATTTGTGTACTGATTTATGGATTAAATTATTGACTTTTACTTCAAGTGTCAGGTGGTGCATGACAGATGGTTGTGCAAGTTAAAAATGAAATTTCATGTTTAAAATTTAAAATCCTACTTGACATGCAAAATGGCTCAATCTTGATCAATCTGTGATCAATGAGGGATCAAATAAGATTTTTGATTGATCAACTTGTGCTCAATAATGGATACACCCGGCTTTAATCCAGGACCAATCTCAGACTAAATTTTACTATAATTTTTTCTCATTGAGGTATTCATTGTGGGTCTGATACATGGCATAAATTGGGGTCACCATGGATTTCAAATGGTGAGAACTTCTAGCAGTTCACCCCCAAATTTCCCATGGTGAAGAAGATGGGAGAACATTTGTTTGAAAAAATGTTTGGAGATAGCATCTTCTCCATCCAACATGTTTGCAGGATTAAAATCTGCTTACTCTCCAAAAATAGCATTCATCTCTTTAAGGTAACGACATAAAGAATCAAGTTTATCATTGATAGATTTGATGCCCTTACTGATATTGATTTCAGTAATACAAAAACCAGTGGAAGATGATAGAGTCTTAGCCTTCTTCTATTTAGATTGATAGTGCTTAAAGCATTCAAAAATCTGTTTAGGCAAAAGATCTATCCTTCCCTTGGTCTTATTTCTTAATTTGTTTGCCATTAGAAGATAGCCATTCAATTTTGATGTGGTGGGCTGTCCTACTTTAGCTAGATACTTAGTACCAGAACAAGAATCATTGTTAGATTTAGTTTTCAGCCAGTTGATAAGTATGAGATGATTATCTTTTTTTTAAATGAACAGTCTTTTATTTCTTAGCTGAGAAGGGGAAAGAGGGAGTAGTGGGATTTATATAACAACTGGTGAAGGCTGCCTTTGAGAAGATCTATTACAACCAGGCAAGTTAAGATATTTGATGATGATGATGAAAAGGAGCAGAAATGAGCTGATGAGATCAGGAGGAATCTGAATGGATGGAAGAAATAGACAGGATGGGAGTGCGCAGCAAGGTAGGGAGGCTGGCACATCCAGAAAGTTGTCCAAGATGTGGTTATGAAAAATTGAGTAGAAAAATGGTGAACATTGACATGTAAAATGTCTAAGAGCCCAATTATTGTCAAAAATAATTTCAGAAGATAATTGGGGTATAAGGATTTTTATCCATAATTAGTTTAATTTCAGATTGGTTAACATTGATACCCCCTTTATTTAATGACTGAAGAGTAGTTATGTAATAAAATCAATAAACTTGCCAGTGTAGACATTTTCACTGTACTGAAAAATCCAAACCCTCGCAAACCTTCATTGGGAACTGTAATCAGAGCAAGGCCAACCGTAGCCACTTTTTTCTGGGCGGATAAATGCTAATCCCTTTTTATCACATTTTAGATCATGAATCCTTCTTTTATTTTGCCAGCTGGTTATCGTAGTTTCTCATCCGCTATAAGAGACTTCTTCTTCCTTTATTTCCTTAGTTACTTTAGCACTTGAAAATGCTCTAGAATTTTACTGATATCAAAATTTTTCTTTTTACTGAACTGAAAGTACTTTATAATTAGCATACATCAAGAAGTATTAAATAGACAATTAAATTCAATATTCTTCCTTTTTTTTTTTTTTTTTTTTTTTTGGCATTTATTGTTTTCCAAATTTTATCATGGCCGAAATCATCTCGAATTTCGTGATACAGATACATTTATATAGAGTAATATAAGATTTTTGGAGCGCATCTACACAAAGGGCTAATGATTGAGTTGTAGCACTGCGCAGATTTAATTCCGTTTCAATTCCACACAGCTCAATGCGCTCCACTATCTCGTTTATACGAATGATAATAAGAAAAAAATTAGCTTACCGGTTATGATATGTTCATAATTTATCCAATAAAGATGCTATGGATATTTTCATAATGATAATTGAGGTTATGGTATGGCTTATTCGGCCGTGTGTTATGAATCTGAGCGGCTGGAAGCAGATTCCGGTGACTTCGCAACTTTTAACAGACACACACCCATTGAAGGAAGAAACTAATGATTCTCTCATAACACAAACTTGAGCTTTGAAGTAAAAAACCTAAACACCCACAGTCTGATGGGACACTATTATAAAAAGTTTGTCCTCAACGAATTGAAGATAGATTTCCATTCTTCATTTATTTAGAGTTTTATCTAAAAAAAATTCCTTTATTTTCTCCAGGAACACAGTGGCCACACTTCCGTTTGAAGCAAGGTAAACTGAGGCCTACCATTTAATTTCAACTCTATACTTAGAGAAAGGAAGATGAAAAACTGGAATTCTGGGGAAGCAGCAATTTTTGTCTTTGGTTTAACTATTGGATTGATCTTGCACATTATTGAAAAGGTCTTTTCTCAGGTGAAACCCATGAATTGGTTTTCGGTTTGGATTTATGCAGAAGTCTGTCTCAAGCCTCATTTTTTTGCTTGATAACAAACACCTTTAATCTCATACTTGCCACAACTTTTAAAATATACTCCAACAGATTTTATCATGTATTTCAATGTCGATTGTAACTGTATTGTTTCTTTCGGGGATTGTTGTGCCCAGCAGGGAGTATTATTTAATGCTTCTGTTTTTATGTTTGTATTTTCATGTTTTTGTTACTCGCGATTTTTAAAAATTTATCTCTGCGAACCCTAAATTTTTTGAATGGCAATTATTTTTACCTTTTAGATTCTTTTCAGGTAAGGAAGAAAAAAATGCATAGTTTTTTATTGTTTGAATGATTATAAACTGAAATTCTTCAATGTGATACGGTAGGCTCAATGTCTAATCCAAGTTACTGTAGGAAGAGAAAGACCGCTTTTTAGAATTACCTGGTGCTCCATGCCATGCAGTCTAATAAAAATTTTTCGTTCTTTTTTGAAAAGGCAAGCCGAATGATGTTGCTGTGGATCACACCTACTCATCGAAAGATGTGGAGATGGTTGATAGCCATTCTATCATTCGTAACTTTTGCTCCAAGCATAATTTTTTGTATCTGGATGGATTGGAAATATCCGCTGGAAAATACGACCATCGAACAAAAGGCACACGTTGAGAAAATTGGTCGTTACATAATGGTTTTCTGGTATTTTGATTTCCTATAAGAACACAACACCACAAATTCTGACATGAAAATTTATCTTTTTTGCGTACTGATATTTCTACATTTGTATTTGATCTCTTCAAGGAAATTTGAAATTTTTTGTATTGATATTATCATTAATACGATGTTTATGCGAAAGGTACATAAAGCCCTTGTAAAAGGTGGATTACCCAAATAGTATGTCATTAAGCTTTTCTAATTGTCAAAAAATAGTGAACCATTACTCCATCCTCTTCGAAGACTTGATTAGTTTTTTCTGAAACCAGATAGAAAACTAAAACTATGTTCCCTCTCAACTTTTTAGTCAAAAACTGGTGAAAGTTAACATATCGATGTTTGTATTGAATTTTGTGGTAGTAAGTAAAGACAATTTGAAATTGTAATAAGGGGTTTATCACTATAAAAAATTATGGCACAATTTTGAATTTTGACTTTTGTTTTTATATGCTAGGACGCTGTCATAATAAGTTTCATGTATGTTTTTCTTTTCAAAGTGCCTCTTGACAGATTTGCAGTTGTCTTCAAAAGCCTCAATCTTCGAAAAGATAGGATAGTTTGATTCAATTTTTTTTCTTGTTTTGTTTGAAATCGAAGTTGGCTTCAGAGAGGGTAGTCGGTAGTTTTTTCACTCTCCTTCAAGTATTTAAAGGCACAGCTGATTTATTTTCTCTGTGATAGATATCTTCACTGCCAAGTTCAAAGTTTGGCATCTGCAATAAAACTTGATTTGGTAATCATTTCATTTCCTGAACCCAAGTTCAAAAAGAATCCTCATAATCTATAATTTTTGAAAAAAGGAGCTTCGACTGAATTATGTGATGGTTGAAATCTGCAATGAGAAAAGTAATACTATATTGCCATATCCTGAAACCCATGCAGAAACCAGTTCTGATGTTAGCTCAGGTGAGGATTATATTATTTTATATATTTATTTTTGAGAATTAAAAGTATAACAAAAGGTGGTATTTCAATGGTCCTGAATCTCTTCCAAAAGCTTCATTTGAGCAGCAAGGTCCTTCCCGAAACCCTAAAATCCACAGGGGTATGTCTCAAATTGTGGTGTCTGTTAGCCGGGAGACATGGAGGTCCGAACCAAGCTCTGATCTGCTTCCGGCGCCATTTCCCCGAAAAGGTCTAAGACTTTGATAATACGATTAAAAATTTGGCCATTACTACAGATCCTAACCTTTTCGATTACATTATGAAAGATATGGAGATGTTATCAAATGAGAGGACGCCGCATAGATTCAAATATCCTCATCTTGTTTGACATCAGAAAAAAAAATACTGGCGCCTGGTAGTGTTAGAATTTAATAATGTGTAATCATCTTCATTCACATATTGTTGCATTATGTCTACTCATACTTCCTCTTTGTGTCCTTTTCTATTTCTGCTTTTGTATTTTCCCATCTCTTTTACTCGAAGTATCCACCATCGTTCATTTAAAAGGACTTAATATGTATATTTGAATTTAAGTGAATTATAGTGGAAAAGTGGCATTTGTTTCATAATGAAACTCAAGTAATTTTCATTGTAAATGAAATGGCCTTCACAAAGACTAAAAATACCATAGTGCACCATATTTCACCCAAATATTCCATAACCACTTCATTCTCATGACATTTTCCTTTCCAAAGACATTTTGTCTCTCCTTTTTTGTTTTTTGAAGGCTGCAAGGTTTGAGGTCCATCAAATATGTTCTCCAATTGGTGGATAAAAGGGCCAGAGAAATACATCATCAGATGTGCATTGAAGGAGACTATGACATATTTATGTTGAACATAGGCATATTATTTATTTACTTCCATTTTTAGGGAAACATAAAGGATCAGCTTTTTTATCTTTTTTTGAATTTAATGAAATTTTTGATCTAGAAAACAAATTAATGTCTATTATACTTAGATATGTACAGTGGCCTGTAACAAGTCTGAAACCAGTATTTTTTTAACACTACTCTCTCAATAAATTTCAGAAAATTTTTATTTTTTTTATTCTGGTGTAAAAGCATGTTTCATATTGATCTAACATATTATAAATACAAAAAAAAATTGTAACATAAAAAAAAAATTTAAATCCAAAAAGCAAATTTTTGACCTACCCAAAACAATTTTTTACCTAGATGAAATACATACCATTAGATAGCTGAGACATTATAGAATGTCTCCCCAAAAGGATTTTGAATTATTTATTTTTGAAAAATAAAAAATAAAAAAAAAGTTCCCCTCCCCGGTTCCCATTAATATCTACCAATGAGTTTATCCTCCATGATTATCAATAACCATTTTAATTCTTTCTGGCATTGAAGCAATGAGGTTCTCCAGTTCCAAGGTTGGGTAGTCTTCCTCAGCTAGCAGCAATGCTTCTTGCATCTCTTTGACGTTTTTAGGTTGATATTTTTCTTACACATTACACTTGAGGCTTTTCCAAGAATTTTAAATAGGGTTAATATCAGGAGATTGAGGTTGCCATTCAAGTTTTTTTATTTTATTTTTTAATCAAAATAAATTGCTGACATCAGCTTTGTGGACAGGCGCATTGTCCTCCATGTTCTTTAAGGTGTGCTTAGGGTCTTTTTTTTGAGATAAGGCATAAGATTATTTTTATAGACTTTTTCAATGAAATAAGCTGCCTTTTGCTGTTGAGGAGGAAGAAAAACAAACACAAGTTTTTTAGTGTTGTAAAATTCTCCCCAGATCATAGTAGAAGTTTGGATACTTTTGAAAGTGGGCTAGAGGAAATTTTCTTCATAATTTTCAGATTTTGTGAGCCAAACAAATGTAGCTGACGACCTCTTTCCTATTTCAAATGAAGATCCATTGGTCCAAATGATCTTCTTCCTGTCATTAGCAGTCCACAAAGAATTATTACGAGCAAATTGAAGCCATTTTGCCTTGTGTATTTCATTTAGATATGGTTTCTTTGCTGAAACATACTTGTGATACCCAAGACCATGAATACTTTTAAAAACAGTGGAAGGTAAAGCTTGGGTGGTTGAAGAGTCAGAAATGGCATGAAGTTTCTCTTTTTAATTGCTGCTGAAAACTCCAGACAGTTGTCAAAGATCTCACAAGCTGAGTTTAGATGGACAGCCAGAACAGGGAGCAGCTTCAATTGTTCCAGTTTCTTTAAAATGCTTAAGAAAGGTAGAGACACTTGAGTGGGGTAGATTAAAAATTTTACATATTTTCCTATTTGGAACCTCCCCTTTAAAAAGGCCAAGAATTTGCCTTTGTACTTCCTGCAACATTTGTGTATTTCATGCCCCATCTCTTGACATCTATGAAGATTTTGGAACATAAGACAAACAGTAATAATAGAGATAAATAAAATTTAGTTAAACAGATAAAAAAATACATTAAAACAAAAGAATAATTTTGTTGATGAATGGAAGTTGTTCTGGTGGTGTGAATTGGAGCCTGGAGGATGCAGGAGATATGCAAGTTTCAAAAATGAATTTTGGTTGCTCACTTGTTACAGGCCACTGTACATGTTAGTAAAAAATAGTAATTTTAGTCAATAAATTTGAATATTTAATTTAAAAATTATAATATAACATAGGAAAAGTCAATATAAGCAAAGAGACTTCCCATACCACTTGAGCAGCTAATTTTGGCACCCATCTTTTGTTTAGTTTTGTGAGATTTTTAAGTCTAAACATTGTACAGTGGGTGGCCTTTATTTTTGTCACTTTTTCATCACAACTCTTTCAATTCTCATCAAGAAACACTATAAATTTATATTCTGATAACTGAGATACTAGGTATTAACAGCATATATATTAAGAAACAATCCAATAAACATTTTTTTCAAAATTCAAAACCTTTGGCTACATTCTCTGAAATATAGTTCAAAGAACTTGAGATTTTTCCTTTGACAAAGAATAGACAGGACCTTCCGGAGGTACTGGACCTATTAGCTCTATTTGATCGTTGTAGGGTCAATGAGGTGGTAACTTATCAGCCTTGCGGATTGAGAAAACATCAAGAAAATCGTGATAGATTTCCGGTAGAGTTGATTGAATGGCTTTAATGTTGATTTGGTCGTCCTCATCTTCTTCAAGAGAATCTGTCAAGGGAAGACCAGAATTGAGAAAGCATAATTTGACTTCTTTGAGGAAATTTAAATACTCTTCAAGTGAAGTGATCAAGCTAGAAGGGTTAGCCAATTGCTCATTTAGAGAAAGATCAGATGCTTGCAAGTCATCTGGCAGAGATTTGTCCTCTAGCAGGACATTGTCAGGCGGGTTTTTTAACTCCCTATTGACCTGCATTGAAGAATCAGAAATATACTTAGCGCGTGGGGTGATCAATCCCCGTGATCAATCAATTTCAGGATTCCAATGCGTTAAAAAGTCATGGCCAAGAATGGTATCGTCCATTCTTTGAGGGTCCAAGACAGATAATTCCCACTCGAAGGGGGGAAAATTTGGAAAGTTGAAAACCCATAAAACTTTCTTACTTACCCAATATTTGGGTTCCTCCGATTTGACCAAATAAATTGGAGTTTGGTCGATATCTGTGAATGTCTGCTTTAACTTCTCGGCAAAAGATAAACTGACAATAGAAATTGAAGCTCCAGAGTCTATTAGACAACTGAAGGGGGTATCCTCCTTAAAAAGAATGAATCTCAAGCAGTTTAAGCAACTCTAGTCCTTAAGACATGGATTTTATGTGCACTGGGAGAGATAAGATAGTTTTCTTTGCACACAAGCAAACTATCTACTAGTTTTTTGACCTTGAACTAGTACCTTCTCTTTCCTTCAACTTCACAAAATCTTCTAGATTGTGCTTACCCCCACAATACATACATAGCCCATTATCTGCTTGTCTCTTCCTCTCAGCTTCTTTAAGTTCCCCTTTTGGATCCAATACCTTACTGATATCACCTGGGGTTGAGCCTTTTGGTCAAGTTTTGTCCTTTCCCTTATTGGGTTTGGATTGAGTCGAGGAGGATTGAGTTGGCCGTGGGTGTGAAGAAGGTCCCAATTTAAAATTTTGGCATTGAGATTTGTTGGCATATCGAAGATGTTGTAGTCGTCCTTGGTAAACACCATCGAGTTCAAGGGTTCGATCCATTAAATCTGTTAAGGTAGTCATCTTCTGACCATGAAGATTTAATTGATCCAGAATCCTTAAAGGAAGTCCCTTTTTGAAATGATATTTGAGGGCAGCATCATTCCAACCTACTTGAGTTTGAAGTGCTCTGAAGTTTGAGATATATTCAGAGGCTTTACCATTATCACTCATGTGGAGGAAATTAAGTTCAATTTCCGCATTGTAAGTTTCATTAGGGTCACCGAACAATGTAAAAATTTTGTCTTTGAAATTTTCCCAGTTATTGATAAGTATGTGGGTTTTTGTCAAAGAGAGCATGAGAAGATAAGGTTCAAACCATCTGGCTGCTTTTCCGGCTAGGAATGAAGAAGCGTAAACAACCTTTGATCAGTAGTTATGAAACAGGAGCTTGCAGGTTTTCAAGAAGGGGCGCAATCTGTCTGGGTGTTCTCCATCAAATTTGTCAGGAGATTTAATGGAAGGAGTTTTGAATTTTGATCCCTCCAAAGACTTTGGATTTAAAAGTGTTTTCATGAAAAGCCTCATGAAGTCTTCTAGAGAATTAGATGGTCCATGTTCCAAAGGTTGACCAGAAGGGTGAGTAGCAGGGGCAGATGGTGCCTCATGCATTGTATCCTCTCCTTCTTCTTCATTGCTAGAGTCATCAAAATCCTGGGGGATGTCTTCCACAGATTTGACTGAGTGTTCCTGTTCCCTAAGGTCAAGAGGTTCCAGGGAGTGAGTGCAGGAAAAAGGCTATGTGGCTGTTAGCCTTCCTCTGATGCAAGCCCTAGTAGTAGCACCTGTAGGAGGAGTTTGTTGAACAGGTGCCATTTTAAAGAATTTAAAACACCTGAAAAAGGACGTAGTAGTGCAAAGAATTAGAACTACGGAGAATTAAATTATACTGTCACTGGACGACCTACACACAAGGTCAAGGGTGTTCCTGGAAGTGAGATGGAGGGAGGAGTTTAGAAACTTCTTTGAATTACAGAGGGAATATTTGAGGAATTGATTTGAAGATGATTCGAAGGAAGAGCTGCTTCTTTGAAATATGTTCAATAAGAATCTCAATATAATTTAAAGGTAATATCAATATTCTTAGGATCTCAAAAAGGGTTATAAAATTTATAATCAAATATTTAAGTTTTAGAAATGATTACTGAGAAAATAGGGAAATGTACAATAATTATGATTTAATCAGAAGCTTTACCACTATTAACTATGTATACGTTTTATAATTTAATTCTTAAGAATGTAGAACTGAAATCCAATCCATTTTATATCCAATACTCCTCCACGCATTGACCTCATGCCCATCCATCATTCCGCACACCACAGACCTCCAAAAAACACCTGTTACACCTGGACCGTCCTCAATAACATCTGTTAACCCTTTAACCTTCCACTAACCATCCCATCCATGCTCAGTACCCCTGTTTATAACCCACAGACACTTAATAAACCTTTAGCGGAATTATGCATTGACTGTTGCACTGTGTGTCACTTATTGAGGAAAAGACTAAAAACACTATTAAGAGATTAGATTTAAAGTTTAGATTAGCGTGGTTGAATAGTGAGTACACAAAGGAAAGTTGCAGTTGCTATGTAGAATCACTTTCTGCGCTTCAAATATGGATTTAGACCTCTTTATTATTGATTTAATGAGCTGCTTTTGCCTCAAGTGTCACGTGGCGGGTGATAATTACATAACATTAAACATTATTTAAATCAAAAAGGGTTAAAGATATTTAGAATTTCACAAAATTTCAACATTTATTAATCTTTGATTTGAAAACAAACTATGATGTACACTCAC
Organism: Hemileia vastatrix; assembly: GCA_030280995.1. NCBI lineage: Eukaryota > Fungi > Basidiomycota > Pucciniomycetes > Pucciniales > Zaghouaniaceae > Hemileia > Hemileia vastatrix. The sequence goes on from JASXTE010000004.1 coordinate 7,175,323, forward strand.
TAGAAATAAGTGATCCCAACTTTAACATAATTTATCAATCCAAAAATAATGAGTCAATTAACATAAAAATACATATTTTTTCAAAACCAAATCTTTAGCTTCAAAATATGATGTTTTAATGAAAAATTGAGACAAAAATTTAATGAAATGAACTCTCTTAAAAAATTCAAAAATAGAATATCAAAACAAGTGATTTCTGCTAAAAAAAACTACTAACTATTGTAGATAAAGCATAAAAATATGTCATATTTTTTAAAAAAATGATCTAACAATATTTATTTTTGTTAAAAAAATTAAAAACATTGTTAAGCTTGTCTGTTATAATAATTTTAAAATCCACTAAACATTATCTAAAGGTGGAAACATATGTCAAAATTATGTTGAATTTTGTGAGCCAAAAATCAACAATTTTGTATCATTTCCTGTTGTGCTATGACTTTATTACACCCTTTTTATCTGATTGTTCCAGTATTACTTTGCTATGATCACTAGTTTTGAAGTTAAAATTTACAAATGTTCATTATATTTGATAAATTAAAAATAACTCAAAATTTAATAACTACAAAATAAGATTTTGAAACTCCTTCTTTCAATCAATGATTGAAAAAATTTTCAGTTTATTTGAGTAATGATTTTAAGAATAACAAAAAATTTGAAATTCAAAAGGACTTATTTCCAGGGACTATAATTATTTACTTGTGTAATGCATGAGCTACTTATCAATGATGTAAAACATCAGAAAAGTAAGTTATAGTTATAAATCTACAAATTATACTGTGTCTGGTATATATATCTTCAATAAATCCTTCAAACTTATCTTAACCTACATATCACACAATAGAAAATCATTATATTAAAAAAGGAAAAAATTCTATGATAGTATCATAAAGAATAATAACCATGGATTGATATTCCATAAAAATGGTTAATAAAGTTTTTAGAGAAGCTATATCAGTATTCTTTCATCAATATATATCCTTTTTGTCTTTGTAATTTATTCCAAAAATTTTTTTTGAAAGTTGAATACATATATCTAATTCCAAAACCACTATTAAGTTCCCTCTTAGACTTTTTAAGCAATTATATATATCACAATGGAATATGGGGGGCGGACTTGCTAGCAAGTCCGCAACCTTGAACCCTAATTCATATCTTTTTTAGCCCACATTGAATTAGTGATGAAACCACCAAGAAAAATATTGACATTCTCGTGAATTCAATATGAATATAACTTGAACATTTAATGAAGCATAGGAAATAATACTTTGAACAAATCTTGAGATATGAAGAATGAGATTTTTTTATAGAAATTTTAATACAGTGCAGATCAAACTCAAATTAATCTGAAAAATACATATTTTAAACTATTTAAGCAGTTTCTTTTCAATTAAAAAAAAAAGAACACCAATGTATAGATCCGGCAAGATACCATCTGATATTATTATATAAGTTTCTTTGGCCAGAAATACATGGAGAAACTACAATTTGAAATATGTCAATTTGTTCATGAAAGTTTATTTTGTGCATTTATATTATTAATTGTATTATTTTCAAGAATTGAAAAAATTATATATTTTTTTATGACTAGATAATATTGAATATTATAAATCATTGAAAGATCTAAAGAGGGTGCAAAAAACTTAAAAATGATGTTACAAAGACTTTACTTAGACATATAATTTTCAAATTCAATTGACATACTATATTTCAATATTAAATAAATAAAAATATTATACTAATATTTATTAAAATTTATTTCCCCTCTTCTTTAAAATTTTCAAAATATTAAAATGTATATTTTTATTAGATTTAAGTAAATGAAGAGAATAACAGTATAGGAGTTGTAGATTTTTAGGATTCAAGGAATTTCTGTGCCCACTCTTTGTAACATATTTTATGTATTTTATATTTTTTTTTATATTTATTTTGTATTAATATTTTCTTTTATTGTCTTTTTTTACTCCCTCTCAAGAATACCCACTCTTTTCCCTTTGAAATATTTCTTTATCCTCACCTCATCCTTCTCCCCAACCTTTTCACTCCCTTCGTCATCATTTTCAACACCTATCCACATTTTCCTCTCCCTCTCCACGCCTCTCCTTCCAGTTCACTTACCTCCCCATTTCTTCCTAACACTTTATTTTTATATACAGAAATAGGAACTGGGTTGAAATGGAGGAAATTGGGGTTTAAGGATTGTGGAGGCGAGGTAAAGGGGAGGAATGGGGCTACAAGGGCTGGAAAGGCTGGAGAGAGGGGTGAGGAAGGGTATATGGGGTAGCGAAAAGGTTGGGAAAGAGCTGGAAGGGAAGATTAAGGATTGTGAGGCATTATAAATGAAGAAAAGGGTCTGGGAGAGGTTGAGAGGGGTGAAATGGGGATCAAAAGAGGATGGCATACTATGGGGCTGGGAGGATAGCAAAAGGCATGGGGAGGGAAGACAAGCATGTGTTGATAGAATTGAAAGGGATGGAGATTGGTGCAAACAGAGTGTGAAAATAGGAGGATGAAATCTGTTCTTTGGGCAAAGAACAGAGTTCACTTCCATAAAATATTAGCTGAAACATAGTTTTCAATTCTGTAAAAACAGTTGTAAGTAATAGAAAAAGTCACTGATTTTTTTTATATGTAATCTGAAATTTTTTAATAAACTTATTGTATTTAAGAATTGCAATATTTTCAATCAATTTTTATTGATCAACTTAATTTAATAAAGTATTATTTAAATAAGTTGCTTCAAAAACTCCTTTGCATTGAGTAGACTGATGGAATGATTTTTTCTGGCTTCCATTAAGTTATCCTCAAACTTTCACTATGATTTCAATATAGATCCATTATTATTTGTGTGATACTTCAAGTGAAAGTTCAGTATTACTTCAGTCTGAGTTCCATCTGATTTCCATCTGACTTCAAGTTGCCGACTTGCTAGCAAGTCTGCCCCCCATATTGTGTGGTATATATATATATATATACATTATTTATCAAAAATTGAAATAAAAAATAAAAACATAATTTTATTTACCTTTAATTATTTAAATATAGAGTATTTTCAGAATGCATTGTGGTTACTAGTGAAGGTTATAAGATTTGAAGTTGGATTTATGAGTTTTTAGAAGGGCAAATATTGTATTATTCTTTCATAAATATTTATTTCATAGTTTCAAATTTTGAAATCTACAAACTAATGGGATTTAAAATTATATTGAGATTTAAAATCTGTTTTATACTCAAGTAAAATTAAATAAAATGATGATATCAAAATTGAAATCACCACAGAAAAAATGGGGGGGTATTGCTAGCAATACCCCTTTCTTGAACTCCGTTGAGCCACAAATCTATTCCTGAATTATGCACACATCATCACCATGTAGGAAATTGTTTTGCCTTACATTTAGTCAGAGATTTGTCACAAATTGAGCTCAAGATGAGCCTACATTGATCACCATTTGATCTTGCAAAATCCTAATTTGATCATGAGTTGAACTCCCTTTGATCTCACTTTGATCTAACATAAGCTTTTGCATATCCAATATGTCAACTATTCACTTTCAAAAAGATTCATAATGAATGTCACATGGAATATTAAAACCGAAACCAGTAATTTTGAGTAAATGGCTCATCAAAATGATAAATCTACAATAAAATACCATCAAAATTCAATCTGATAACTGAAAACTTTTGTTAAAATGACTAATAGATATTTAAATTGGAAAATAATATTGCATTTCTCAATTTCAATTTCAAAATATAAATCCTCATTTCAAATGTAAATTTTGTAGTTTCCTTGCCTTTATGTATTATGAGTAATATTTGAGGTATTGTACACCTTTGTAAATATGGTGTTGTGCTGCTAGAAATTATCTCTGTTTCAATTCAACTTTATTGAAGCTTGATTCCAGAAAGATACATATTTTATAACTATTTTGAGAAAAAAGTCACTAGTAATGAAGTTAGCCTTTTATCTGTCCTTTATTAAACCTCACTTAATCCTACTTAAATCCAAATTGACCCAGAAAAACCTTATTCAAGATATTTTTTAGCCCAGGATGATTCAATATTGGAGCAAAATATGATTTTACATATCCAATATGCCTATTGATTAAATTTCTTTAAGCTTACTTAAAATTCACATTAACTTTACTTTCACAGGAAATATTAAACACAAATCTTGAAAATATAGTATTTTCAATCAAAATAAATATAATATGCTTACAAAAAATTTTTTTTTCTGGATTAATTGAAACAAAAAATGTTTCATTTGTGAAAATAGAAAAAATAGTATCCATCCTAAATTTAGAATTCATTTTTAAAAGTTTAATGCCCCCTCACTTTCAATTTTATCATGTATTTCAAAAATTATATTTTTAATAATCTTGTGAATAGTACATCTGAGATATAAACTTGGGGATATCAAAAACTAAAACATCAGCAAATTGAAATGTTTTTATTATTATGAATGGAAATAATTATTGAAAAACACCTTTAGAGCAAGTTTGATTTTGAATAATAGGCATACTTTCTCATGTTAATTTCAATAAAAATAATTTTTATTCTTACATAAGTTGAAGTGGATACATTTGAGCTCAAAAAGAATTAAAATTGACAAAATAAGACTTCTATAATTCATATTAAAAATGAAATCACCTTTCATTATCTACCTGTAAACTATTTTAAATTAAATAATTTCAAAGTCAGTATATACTGATGTTATTTTTTCTTCTAAAAAACTTATTATATAGATTAATAGTCATAAACTGTTGACATAATGTTAACTTAATATAAGCAATCTTTAATACATAAAATGATAAAACTATCTTTTATGTAAAAAGTGATGAAGGAAAAAAATATTATTAAATTTTTGATGCACTATCAATAAAATTGAAGATAGAGCATATCAAAAGTTTAAACTTAATTTCAATTTTGATATCATCATTTTATTTTATTTTAGTTGAGTAGAAAACAGATTTTAAATCTCAATATAATTTTAAATCCCATTAGTTTATAGATTTCAACATTTGAAACTATGAAATAAATATTTATGAAAGAATTTTACAATATTTGCCCTTCTAAAAACTCATAAATCCAACTTCAAATCTTCTAACCTTCACAAGTAACCACAATGCATTCTGAAAATACTCTATATTTAAATAATTAAAGGTAAATAAAATTATGTTTTTATTCTTTATTTTAATTTTTGATAAATAATATATATATATATATATATATATATATATAATTGCTTAAAAAGTCTAAGAGGTAACTTAATAGTGGTTTTGGCATTAGATATTTAGATTCAACTTTCAAAAAATTTGTTTGGAATAAATTACAAAGACAAAAAGGATATATTTTGATGAAAAAATACTGATTTAGGTTCTCTTAAAATTTTATTAAACATTTTTATGGAATATCAATCCATGGTTATCATTCTTTATGATATTATCATAGAATTTTTTCCTTTTTTAATATAATGATTTTCTATTGTGTGGTATGTAGGTTAAGATAAGTTTAAAAGATTTATTGAAGATATATATACCAGACACAGTATAATCTGTAGATTTATAACTATAACTTACTTTTCTGATGTTTTACATCATTGATAAGTAGCTCATGCATTACACAAGTAAATAATTATAGTCTCTGGAAATAAGTCCTTGTGAATTTCAAATTTTTAGATATTCTTAAAATCATTACTCAAATAAACTAAAAATTTCTTTAAATATTGATTGAAAGAAGGAGTTTCAAAATCTTATTTTGTAGTTATAAAAGTTTGAGTTAATTTTCATATTATCAAGTATAATGAACATTTGTAAATTTTAACTTGAAAACTAGTGATCATAGCAAAGTAATACTTAAAGAATCAGATAAAAAGGGTGGAATAAAGTCATAGCACAACAGGAAATGATACAAAATTGTTGATTTTTGGCTCACAAAATTCAACATATTTTTGACATATCTTGCCACCGTTAGATAATGTTTAGTGGATTTTAACATTATTATAACAAGCACACTTAACAATGTTTATGAATTTTTTAACAAAAATAAATATTGTTAGATCATTTTTTAAGATATGACTTATTTTTATGCTTTATCTACAATAGTTAGTAGTTTTTTTTGCAGAAATTACTTGTTTTGATATTCTATTTTTGTTTTTTTAAGAGAGTTCATTGCATTAAAGTTTTGTATAAATTTATCATTAAAGCATCATATTTTAAATCTAGAGATTTGGTTTTGAAATAATATATATTTTAATTTTAATTGACTCATTATTTTTGGATTGATAAATTATGTTAAAATTGGGATTGCTTATTTCTATTGAGTGTACATCATAGTTGGTTTTCAAATCAAAGATTAATAAATGGTGAAATTTTGTAAAATTCTAAATATCTTTTAAACCTTTTTGATTTAAATAATGTTTAATGTTATGTAATCATTCTATAATTAGAACACAGTTAAAATCTGATAATGGTACATTGCTTTCAATTTCTAATACTAAAATTCTATTCTACTTGAAACATTTTAAACTAAAGCTTGGTATCTCATAAGAAACTCACAATTTTCAAAAATCATATTTTTAACTTTTTAAACATGATACACATTAAAATATATTTTTAGAATAATTTCCTAATTAGTTTCAAATACTAGAGAAAAATGACCTCAATTTATTTTAATACTTAAACCATTCTGATGAGTGAATTTCACAATCCTCTAAGTAACATATGGTTACCATTTGTACACATATGCATGATTTCTCCTTTTGTTTAATTTTAGCTGAATCTAAAAAGGAAAATCACACACCACACAATATGGGGGGCGGACTTGCTAGCAAGTCCGCAACCTTGGACCCAAACTCACCATAGATTGAACACACATTGAGCTATTGATAAAGGAACCATTCAATCAGGGATGAACACCACTCAGAAGAACAGTTTTAGGTGGGTGTTCAAGTAGAGTTCAGTATGGGTTCAGTATGAGTTCAGTCTGAGTTCCATCTGAGTTCCATCTGAGTTCAGGTTGAGGACTTGCTAGCAAGTCCACCCCCTATATTGCGTAGTGACATGTTGAATATCATCTATAGATAAACTTCTTATATTAGAAGCTAATATTTCATATGAGAAATTTGTTATTGAGTTTGGGAAAGATTAATAAGTGTTGAGAATTATAATTGAGCCATTTATTCAAGTAAATAAAAAAGGATGACCTTCTAAATATTTCATATATATATATATATATATATATATATATATATAATAAAAATTAATTAAATAGTAGCATTTAACCATGGTTTTATACTAATTTCATATAAAAAAAGGGATTGAACTAAAAATTTCAGTAAAAAAAATAAAAATAAGATAAGTTAATATTCTTGTTTATATTTTCATATTTTTGAAATGGCTTACTTAAGGGAGAAAAATAATTTGGTTTTAGAGTACAAGAATTTCTAGATAAAAATCTTCACAATATAGTTTGACCCTCTCAAAAAGAAAATTCCTCAAATTTTACTATCACATTTTATATATTTGTTAAGTAATAGAAAATGGAGTTGTGTCTTTGACAATGAATCTTTAGAAAATGAAATAAATGATGTAACTTTATAACATAATTTTTGAAACAATAAATCATGTATTCAAAAAAATTATATATCTTACAATCAAGATAACAGTATTAATTAAGCAACTCTAACAACTTTGGAATAAAAAAAAATATTTAGTAAAATGCATAATTTATTTTTAGAATTTAAGGAAACTTAATAGCTCTACCTGTAAACTAGCCTTAAAGCAGGTTTAGATTTAACATGTGGAAATTCATACATAGTACCCTTCCATCATTAGAGCAGAATAAATTTATGTAGTTTTATTTTATTAATTTATAATAGTATTTTTATTTTTGGCTTTTTCATTAGTATAACTATATATTTTTTAACTTTTTTGTTTTTCATAACATAAGTTCAAAGCTGCCCATCACTACTTCAATATGAAACTCCATATAATGTAATAAATGAATGATATATTATAATGAATTTTACTAGAGACTTTTCAAAAATGGTGATTAAGAATACTTATTATAATTTTTTTGAATTTTTATTATTATTCTATCTCTTGAAAGGAGATGGCCATATCTCAATTTAATTAGTTTTTCCTCAGAAAAATTTATTCTTGATCTAAATAAAATTGCATCACTATTAACTAGATGTTATTATACAATTTTACAAATTTTTTTATCTGAACATAGTTGAAAGTATGTATAAATTAAAGTGTTTCCACATAGTCTTACTATTATACCAACATTATTTTCACATTTAGATTTCATTATAACTGTAAAATAAGTTTTTCAATAATTTTAATAATACCTTAATATTTAATAATTTAGTTACATAGTAGATTTTTTATCCTTTTTTTTATATGAGGCTTATTATATAAACACCACTTTTAGATTTTTTCCATTTTGCAGTCTGATAATTTAAATTTTCATTTAACTACCCAAATTATATCAAAAAAAATTCAAAAGTTTTTTTTTAATGTACTCTTTTTGATAAACTTATCATTTCTTATAGGTTATTCTTCAACTATTTATTGTAATTGCCCACTAATTTATGGTCTGTTATTGTCGTTAATTACATACAGATAAAATAAGGATACTCTCATATTATATTGGAGTTTTGAATTAAAAAGTAAATACTAGTGGCTGGTATTAAATATGAAGTTGATATAACTAAGTTGAACAATAATTAATGATTAAATGGCATTTTATATTACAAATTTTTTTGAATGTATATAAAAATAACACTCAAGAAATATATATAAGATATACATATAAGTATTGTATATCAAAAATGAAGTACTTATCAACATGGTCTTTTTTAATGATTTTCAAATGTACTTAAAGAGACATTAATATTACCAATTCAAATTTTATATCAAATATATCAATATTATTATTTCAATTTTAATTATTTTACAAAAAATTTGAGTTACAAAGTAATTAAATTCAGTATTTAATGAATGTTTTTGAAAAATATTTACAAAAATAGAAATAACCCCTCACAAAAAAAATAGAATTTTTTTTACTAACAATTTGCACCATATTTCTACCCTTAAAATATTGGTATTCTTCTAACAAAAATATTTTTTGAATAAATTTAAAATTTTTTTCATTATTCAATTACAAAATGTCAAATTTATAATTTTTTTTACCTTACTAAAAAATTTAGTTGAAAATTTAATTTTGTATTTCCAAAAAATCAACTTAAAATTCAAAAATTAAAAAAACAAAATTATAAATATAATTATGAGAAAGAGGTAAATTAAATTTATAATATTCATATAAAAAAATTTCATATATTTCATGGTGTTTTAATTTTAAATATAATGTATTAAAAAATAATTATTAAATAACCAAGCCAAATGAAATCGGCTTGGGTTTTTGGTATCACTAGCACTTATTTTTTTTCTTATACTCACATTTTAATTTTTAATTTTTTTTTCTAGATTTCTCATTTTTTTTATGATTTTTAATGTTTTTAAGACTGAAGTTGCTTTCAAACAACTTCAGTCTAACTTGTCTCTCACTTTCCCACCAGTTTGCACCTGGTAGGGAAAGTCACTTACATTTTAGAGACCAAAGTCCCTTGCAGGGACTTTGGTTTCTCTGTGTGCATTGCACAGCCAGAAAAAAACTGACTGTGCAATGCGCTGCATGCAGCACATGCAACGCGCATCTCTGCTTCAAGTAATGCACGTTGCATGCAGCACATGCAGCCTGCATTGCTGCTGCATGAAACGCGCATTTCTGCTGCATGCAGCGCGCATTGCATGTGCTGCCCATATCTCATGCAGCTGACTTGATATCAGCTGCATGAGATATGGAAGCGATTGTGCAACGCGCGTTGCACACAGATTTGGCCACCTCCCAGCCTAGTAAATTGGCTGGGAGGGTGGCAAATGTTACAGCAAGCAATCAAAGTCGCTTTTAGCGACTTTGATTGCCTGAAAGAGACACTTCCAGCCAGGGGAAACCTGGCTGGAAGTACTAAATTGCAATGTAAGGGACCCAAGCCAATTTCAAAGGCTTGGGTCATAAATTAAGCTTTCCAAAAAGCAGCCAGTATAAATCTGGCTGCAATAAAAAGAAAATTATTTAATTAAAATACATAAATAAGTAAAAATTTGTTCAAAAAGATATACAACACTCTTCAGCCAGTTATAAACGGCCTTCCATTGATACACATAGAAACAAAATCAAATGTTGATTTCAGCAACATTGGCCATGTTTTGATATTTTGAGCCAAGTAAGATCAGGAAAAAGGCCAAGGCATAAAAATTGCACAATTAAAAATCTACCAATTTAATATGGTGGGGAGGTTCATATTTTAGAAATAGGTGGTGCACATTATAGTTCCCTTTAAAAAAATTTGAAAATGAATTAATTTTGACACAATGTAAATTTAAATGTGATAAGTGTATGTTTTTTAGCTATGTGAAACATGGTAGCTAGAATTATGTGGCGTCAATTTTTTTTAGATGTGAAATTCAGCGCTCCACAAAAGTTCATCTGTACAACATTCAGCCAAGTAAATTCTAGCTGGAATTAGTATATGAATAGGAAAAAATGATCATGCTGTGTAAAGTGCCTTGGAAACATTATTCTTGGAATTTAGATGAAGTTTATCATATGACTTGGAGAGCTGTATTTTTTTGAAAATGAGATCAGTGAAGATTCATGATATCTACATCTGTTTGCCACCCAATTTATTTTTCCTTTCTCTTTCTCACTTACCTTTTTCAAAAATTATCAATCATATTTTTGCTTTATCATTTTGAATTATTGGTACTATTTTCTTGACCTTATCTGATTACTGGTAAGCAAATTTTTCTTGCTATTGCATTTCATATCATTTTGGTTTGTTACACTTTTTTACACTTTTGACAAGTTAATCTAATGATTCTAATTCTGAATTTATTTTTATGGTATCTTTTACTGTACCCTTTTGATTCATTATAAAAAAATTCTTTTTTCAGTTAACTTAAAGTTTATTTATTTGTTTGTCAATTTACTTTTCTTTATTCCTTATCAAAAATGTTCAATTTTTTTATCTAACCATTTATTTTTTAAAACAGTAATTATAAAATAAACTTTATAATTAATTTTGATCAATCAGCTACAAATGGAAGAAGATTTTATAGACACGTAAGTTCATGTTTGGCTTATCATTTTTCTATATTTCTTTAATACTTTCTCAACCATTATATTATTAATATGAAAGGTAAAACATCATCTCGTACTTTCTGAAAGCATACAGGATAATGTTTTGCTTTTCACAATAATAATTTGATTTTTTGTACTTTAACTTTAATTTATTGATTTTTAAGTTGTTTCAAAGTCTCGTACTTGCTGAAAGCATACAGTACAGTGCTACAATATAAAAATCAATAATTTATTGAAGTATAACTTTCTAAGTCAATATATTGGTCAGAGCAAGATTTTTCATTTTATATATGTGGATATGATAATTCTGTAAATTTTTTAATATTACTAGTGTATTGGAGTTATACTTTCATTATATTACTAATATTAAGTGTAGAGCCAAATCTTGTACTTGCTGAATGCATACAGGATAAAGCTATACTCTTTATATGTATAATTTATAAAGTATACCTTTGAAACACTTTCTTAATATTTGAAATAAAGAAAAAGTATATAAATTTACTAATATGTAGATATGCTAACTTTTGTATTTCTAATATTGAAGATATGATAAAGTTAAAGGTATCTTTTACCAATAATTGAAATTATGTTACTATTTTCTAATTTTTGATTTTTTTCTTCTTTAAATCAAAATTGAATTCTCTTAGGATTGAACCATCAATGTGTAACAATTTGAAAAAAAAGGCCAGGGAAGAACTCTAACAATAGGTGGGTGAAAGAAATTGCTACTGGAATGAGACTTGTAAATGCTCTTGGAATGGATACAAATGGGAAGAAGCCACATTTCTACGCACAATCTTATGAAAATAATATGACAGATTGCAATAATTATTACAATTTTTTTCCTTGTTGTAGTATTTAGAAACCAAAAGGTGTCTTAATACCTAATGTTCTTGTGCAGACTTTTGAAATTCATGAGCTCAAAGAACTAGATATGTTAGAAGCTACGGTGCAATGAATTAAGGATCTTTCTTACTGCAAACATGAAATTACAAATAATGGTTATCATCAAAGAGATGGTGGTTTTGGAAAAATTTTTGAAGGTGGCTTTATTTTAGATAGTAAGAAATCTTTATATATTTGTAAGTATCACTTTTTTTAATTTAAATACTGAATTTTTGAATGCTTTTACTTTCAGATGAATACACTGATAATATTGTACGCACAGATGAATATAAAAAACAAATGAAGAGGATTGAAATGTACTTTGAATATTTTTTTAAAAAAATATCATATGTAAAGTACAACAAGGCAACTAATCTTTGTGAAAAACTTGGTATTCCTGGATTTTCAAATGTTTGTAGTGAAGAAGAGGGTGTACCGTTTGCTAGTAATTTAACTTGGACATCTGGAGCAAATGGTAATGGGTTCTCCAATGAGGTTCATTGTGATAAGGATGCAAGTGAGTATACTTTAGGAATATTTTTTCCTAAAGATACAGAAAACAATACCATTCATATGAAGTACAATAAGACCCAACCACGACAAACAGGTGGAGAACCTATGTTTCCAGAAATTCAAAGTAAAATCAACTTTGAAGCAACTAATGGAATAACAGTGATTTTATGGCCTTCCAATCAACTGAGAAATTTTACCTCAAGATGTCACTAAATTCATGGCTTCACAAGGATAGGTTCTCCTATTCAAATCAGCACTAGAATTTTTCATGCTATAGAGAAGTTTAATGTTTTTGATATTTATATTTCAAAGTACTTGGAAATGAAAGAAGAAAAAGATAGGTATAAATATTTGATTAGTGCTTTGAGAGTTTTTTTGAAAAGAGATGACTTAATAGAGGAAGAAATAAAATCAGCAAAGTATTATTTATCTAATGTTAAGACAAATCTAAAAAATTTTGATAATTAAATATTTAAAATTTATATCATATTTACACAACTTAATGTGAAATTAAACATGATAAATACTGGGAGTATCTGTAACATTTTCAGTTGTGATGATTAAAGTATTATCTATTTTTTTTACTTGTGAAATAGAATAATTTTTTTTTCATAATATTATAAGAAAATTTGATTTACTTTTGAGGAAAAATTTAAGTTGTGAAATCTTTAAATGTCATTTTTATTAAATTGGTAGCAAAGGTGTTAAAATAAAAAAACTATAATTAAGAATTTGAAATATATTAGCCATAAAAATGTGCTTTTAATGCTACCAAATTAACTGTATAGTATTTTAGGTCAAACAAGCTTATTAATAAAAAAGTTATTAATAAAGAGTTGATGAAATAATTTTGAATCAAAAATAGATTAAATTGTATTTTTTAAGAATACACACATTTAATTATTTAAGTTGTTCTACTTCTGATTAAAAATGTTACAATCAATGAAAAAATTTGTAATAATTAATAGATCATTTAATATTAAAGGTAAAGTAACAAAACTAGAGAAGTTATCATATTTTTATATAAACAATAAAATATTTAAGAATTTAATACAAGTATTTGAAATCATATAAGTAGATTTTCAAATCTTTTTTATTGCTGGACTTACAATAATTTTTTTAATAATTAATTTAGAAAATCATGTCAAAGGTTTCTTAATAAATTTCAAAGATGGTCACATGTTTGACGTATTTGAAGGAAAATAACTTGAATTATACAAGATAAATCATATACACAGAACTTTATCTATTTACATGTTGGAATATTAATTTATTGAAAGGCTATGTTTAGCAAAAAAAGGTGATACTGGCTGAATGGAGCTCCAGTGATAAAGAAAATCTGCAGAAATAGCCCTGGCAATTCCCAGAGGACTTGGGGTATAAAATTTTAAAGAAATGGATCACAATTGCCTATAAATGGTTTTATTAATGTTAAAATATAGTTATTTAAATTTTTCCAAATTATTTCTTCCATCAAATGATTTTTTTTTCATGTAAATTAAGAAAATTAATTTCTGATATTACCTCCAAGCAATAAGCTGCTGAATCCAATCTATGATCTTGAGAGCTCAGAAATAAACCATGGACACCATCAATTATATAGAATGTGAAAGATTGATATCGGTGGTGGAGTATTCAGAATTTATCTTGTTTAGTGCAGCCTTTTGTTTCTGTCTCATTATAGTCAGTTCATTATTTTTGTTTTTCTGACTTGATTGTTGAGCTTTGCTAGTCTTGCCACTTGATATTTTTAGAGCACAATATTTTGATATAAGAATGATAATTGACATAATTATATCAATGATAATATTTCTGATTTGAAGAAGAGTTTACATTGATATATTACAGGTTTGAAGTGCAGTGGGACCAACTTCTAAGCCATCAGGAATCAGACTCTTCAGATTTGAAAGGTGAGCTAGAAGCTGAAGACCACGTTCAATTGGACAATCTGAGTTATTGTTTTGATGTGATGGAAGTTGGCTGAATTCATGTGGGGTCAGATAAAGAGAAAATGATATGAGAGATACCCATGAAGAACGGCAGTGGTCACTTGGGATCATTAATCTCATGAGCATTCGGATAAGATTGGATTCAGGGTGGTCAGTTTTCTTTGTTGAGGAAAGAATTTCAGTATTTAAACCATAAGGATCACATAAATCTTCCATTTTTTTGAAATCAATATTATTGAGTACCCATAGCTGTGAGCTATCAATATCTAAAAAAATATTTGCTACAAAAGGAAAAAAAAATAAGTAAAAGAACAAAGTCAAGACTAAAAATTATGGTAACTTAAATAACTCAGTAAGTTTTGAAAGCCAATCTTCTCCACAAGATTTTTCCCAATGAAAAGTAAACATTGGAATATTTAACATGGGTTCTTGGGAAGAAGTAGAAGAGCGTAATTCCAGGAGAGTAACAATTTCCAACCACGACCTGAGGACCTTTGCCGTGCTGATTCTACCTTTATAAACATTATGAATTTTACAGAATTACTCCTGAAAATCAGAGTCTTTTAGAACTGAGGGTGAATAAGTTAGAGGTTTTTTTGATATCTTGATTGGAGTTGATTTCATTGGTAGAGAAGCTTTCAAAGTGGTCAAAGTAGGTAATTTAGGAGGTGATAGGTATTGCTTCTTAGAAATGAAGGAATTCGGTGATGAGCGGTTTGAATCATCATCTTTATCAAACATATTGTCATGTCTTGAAGAAGATTTTAAAGTTTGCTTGTTTTGATCAGCAAGCATAGCTTCATATTCTGACAGTTCATCATTGCTATTTTCATCGCTCTTTTCATCATCTTCATCAGAGAGAGGGTGTTTATGGATGGAACAATCTACAGTAGGTGAGTTTCTGGTACAAAATATCAAAAGAAAGATAAAAAGTACAATATGTAAGCAATAAAAGAGATATATGATAGAATTTTAAAGATTAAAGAATAACAATAAAAAAAAAGGAAACAAGAATATACTCATTATCAAAGCCTTTGATTCTTTTTTGAGATTTATTATTTGATACATCAGAAAATACATTAGCAGAAGCCGGTTTAATACGTCAAACAAAAAAGGAGCCTTGGGATAATTTCTTTTTCTTGGAGCGGATAACAGGTGTTTCAAGATTTTCCTTAGAAGTTGAAGCATGAGTTAAAGCTGATGGTTCATCTGTCTCATCATCATCCCTAATGACAATGATTTCATCAGGAGGAATCATACCCTCCTCGTAAGCTACAAATATATATGAAGAAAAAAAATATTAATAATCTCATCTACTAATTTAAAAGTAGACAAAAAAAGTGAAGAACTTACATTTTTCAAGGCTTTTCACATATTGGAGTAAGTCATTACAAGGGTTAGATTAATATGAAGGAGAAGGATTATTGTTAAGGATATTGACAAGTTATTCTGTTTTATCTCTAGCCAATTCAAGTAAATTGCAATACTGAACTCTCGTTATTTCCTGCCTCTCATTGCTGAGTACAAGAGGGTTAGGTGCCATGCCATGTGGCAGACATGGTGCAAGCTCAAAAGCTTCAAAGCGAGTATCAATCAGAGAGTGGGATGAAACACATTTAGGCACTGGAAAATCAATTTTTTGAAAAAAAAAAGATATAGAACATAAGTGAAATATATAAATTAAGAGAGAGTAACATGATATACATACAAAGTGGAGATGTAGGATTTTGAATACTAGACATATTGATTAATGAATATTAAAAAAAAGTATTCGATATCAAAAAATTATGATGTAATATGATGAATAATTATAAGAAACTCTATTCTAAAAAATAGAAGTTGATAATTTAATAGGATAAAAATTTGAATAAGATTAAAATTAAAGTGAGGATGAAAGGAACAGAAAACATAAAGAGGAGGATTTTATATTATTTGAGCTTTTTTTAACATGTATTATTCATAGTGGGGTAAACTGAGTAACATGCTAAATCACAATCTGTTTATATTGAAGCAAAATTTGATTTAGCTAACAGAAAATACTTAGAATTCTTTGGGGAATTTTAGTGTGAAAAAAAAATAATAACAAATGTATATCCCATATGCGAATTGCCACGGGTAAATACAAAATTTATTAAATTAGAATTTACTCCTAAACAATGGAGATAAACTTAATTGGTATATTATATGAAAAAAAAGGATAATGCTTTATAAATATTTGTTAAATTTAATTTCAGATGACAATGGGAGATTCACAAATATACTGATATGCCTCATCAAACAATAAATGAATTATAAATATAAAATTGGTAACATTAGAATTTAAGATAAGAATTTGTTTTTTAAGTGACAGGAGGATTTTCAGGCTAGGGTGTGGGAACCGTGACCAAACCATTGATAAACTTGGATACAACTAAGGGAAAAAAAAATTGAATAGTTTTATTTTACAATATATCTTATTTTGCACAAGATATTGCATTGTTGTCCCTAACTATATCAATATTGTTACTTTTTAAAAGTTATAGGACTACTAAGTTGATAAAATATTATTATGAATCACCCAATGAAATACCTTAAGCAACTTTCAAAATTATTATAATATTAATATTCAATTTGAGATTTGGATTAGCTAATTTTTCACAACTTACCACAGTTTTGATTAATATAATAAAACTTGAAAAAAATTGTTGATATAGCCTAGAAATGGGTGCAAGAAAATGATGAAACATATAACTTGAAACTTAACTCATACACTATTGATAAACTTCATGGATCCTGATTAATTTCTATTGAAATTTATTTTGAGACTGGCATATTGAATTTTAGCTATGACCAAGTACTGTAAGTGCCATGGTTTGTATTCAATATATTGGTGTTGAAATTAATTTTGATAGGAATTGAAAAGTATCATATGGAACCATGCATGAAACCCTGACAGAAACCACCAAATTTATGAGGCAATGAACCTCATAATTTTGATCAAAATTAATGTAGACCCCAGCATATTGAATACAAGCCATTTCACATGGACTACACAGACATAGATAAAATTCAACATGCATGGCTTAAAATTAATTTCGATCGAAATTAACCAAGGCATTAAAACATCAATTTTTATATGGTGTACTTGATCAAAACAGTTAATCTAACTGCTTAGCTTACCTATACTTATTGGAATTTTATGCATAGTCCATGTCCATATTAATTTTGATTGAAATTAATGTTGACCAATACATAGTGAATACATGCTATTCCACTTACACTTGCCAGGCATAGCTACCATTGAATATTCCAGTATCAAAAATTAATTTCAATCAAAATGAATGAGCATGATAATCATGAATTTCTGGAGTCAACTGCTTATTTTTATGCATGGTGCCTTGCCAACATTAATTTCGATCGAAATTACTTTTGATACTGGCATATTGCATGTAGCTATGCCTGGAAAGTGTAAGTGGCATAGTGTGTATTCATTATGTATTTCTCAACATTAATTTCGATCAAATTTAATATTGACATTTGCATATTAAACCCAAGCCAGCAAACAACCCAAAAGATTCTTCATAAAACTGCCCATTAATTTCAATTGAAATTAAGGCTGACCATATACATATTGAATGGTAGTTATATCTGGTCTGAGTAAGCAGAGATTACTTATATTCAATATGTATTGGTCAACATTAATTTTGATCATGAACTTTTTTAGTCTGTTGGTCGTTTCAATGCATAATGGCATGCCAAAATTAATTTTGATCAAAATTAATGTTGAAATGATATAATGCTTTTTTGCATGACATGTAAAGGACAGCAAGTATTTTTAAGTATTGAGATTTACTATACATGTTGAGGGTAAATATAAAATTTACATTTCCATATTAATTTCTATAAAAATTAATGTTGACCAATACATAATAAATAGTAAATATGCCTGGTTAGTGTAAGTGGTATAGCTTTTTTTTAATCTGCACTTGGCAAAATTAATTTCAATTGAAATTAATGTTCATGATTATCATCAATTTATGCAGTCAGTTGATTACTGTTATGCATGGTAACATGTCAACATTAATTTTAATAAAAATTGGATTTGACATGCCACCAAGCATTTTTCTGTAAGATGAAAAGTAGGGCCCTCTATTCTTAAGTAAACACATTACAATGCATATTGAGCATGTATATATCATTTACACATTAATATTAATTTCAAATAAAATTAATGTTGACAAATACACATTGAACATAAGCTTTCAACTTACACACACCAGATATAACTACCATTCAATATGTATATGGTCAACCCTAATTTCGATCAAAATTAATGAGCAGTTTTATGAAGAATTTTTTGGGTTGTATGCTGGTTTGGGTTCAATATGCAAATTTCAATATTAAATTCTATTGAAATTAATGTTGACCAATACATAATGAATACACACTATGCCACTTACACTTTCCAGGAATAGACACCATGAAATATGCCAGTATCAAAATATATTTCAATCAAAATTAATGTTGGAAGGGAACCATGCATTAAAATATGCAGTTTACTCCTGTAATTCATGATTAACATGCTCATTGATTTTGATCAAAAATAATTTTGATACTGGCATATTTAATGGTAGCTATGCCTGGCAAGTGTAAGTGGCATAGTGTGTATTCACTATGTATTGGTAAACATTAAATTCGATTGAAATTAATATGGATACATAAATGCGACATAAAGAGGTATGGACCATCAATTTGTTGAAAATACATTTTTATATCTCATACATTATTTGTTTTTCTTAAAAAAAATGTTACTCTCTCTCAATATCACCTTATAACATTTACCAAGCTGCTTTAAAAAAAACAGAATACATAAAATTCAATATAAGATAGCTATATTACACAGAAGATCACCGTTATACCTAAGTTATGATGATGTTGATGCTCTATTAATTGATTCCTGAATCTTTACCAGATCAATATCAGCTCCAACCCCAAGTGACTCACGTTCATTCACAGATAATATTTGCAAAAATGTTGCTGAATAGTAATTCTTGGGGAGGTATTTGGGAACATTGAATACACCATTTTGTGCAACTGTCCTTTCTGATGACCGTGAATATGTTATTAATGCTGATTTTCTTTGAGCTGGTGTATGGGCTAAGTCCTTTATCATCTTATCCATTTTTTTAAACAAATCATTGAGTTCAGGATTTCTCCATCCAGGAATAGCTCGGATTGGTGCAGTTGGGGCTGGTTCTGGGCCTTCCTCGATATCAGAGATGCACCTAGTATCATAAAAAAGCACAACAAAACCTGGCACATCACTGCAGAGATCTCTTGCTAACTTGTAGCGTGCACTAGCAATCTGAATTCCAACTAAATCAGCTTCATAATAAGAAAAAGCAAATTAAAATAAAAAACTTACCTTGGTCTGATAAAATTTTACTTTCGCCCTTGCCCTCTTTTCAATCTTTTCTCTTGCTACCCTTTCCTCTTCTTTCCCAAATAACCTTATCATCTCCTTCCCCTTATTAACTACCCATTTCTCAATAACACATTGATTGAACTGAAGCTTTGACTGATCAATTGTATTCAAGGTGGTGAGCAACCTGGTACAGTGGTCCCATACTATGCTTTCCATGACTTGATTCCAAGTTGATTCCGAAAAATCACAGCAAGTCCAATCAAAGGCAAATTTCCAAAAACCTTTTTCTTGAAATTCACGCTCTAAGTTTCTTTTGACAGAAAGTGGGATTGGTGCTCCTCCTTTTAGTCCTCAAGGCTCAGGTGCTGGAAAAAATTTGGGTAGTTGAATTTTGGATTGCAAGAAGGCTATAGAATTGGTTATCAGAAATTATCGATCAGCTGCAGAACTGGCACGGTTAGAAGATTTGACTTGGGTTAGGACAGTTTGAATTGGTTCCAAGCTTTCCAATTTTTAATCTCCAAAGGTGTCGGGCTTGCAGGATATTTTGTTATTTGTTTTGGTCCCCCAAGACAATACTTCAGAAAGTGGTAAATATTTCTATTTAGACTGTCCAAGCTCCTGGGAAGATCATTCCTTCTAACTAAGCCTCTTACAGTCCTTAACCCTTGTTCTTGTTCATGAGACTCTGCTGAATTGAGTCTGTGGTAATCACTGATACCCATAATGATTGAGGGATTCACTAACAATTCAAATAAAATAATTAAATTGGTTATTTTTCAATAAAAGAATACACTACAAATTTGACTTACCAGCTCCACTTGTGCTTGCTCTGTGGTTAGGCTGAGCAGATGATGATTGGTCTCCAAAAAATTCCCTCAATACTTCACTAGCCCAATCTCTTCCTAGCTGACCAGCTTGCTGATCAGCACTTTCAGTAGCAGAAGGATGATTGGGATTAAAAGTTCTCGGTTCTGAATGAGACTCTTGGCCTGGATTGGGATTAGGTGTTGGGTTATGATTAGGTGGTACAGATTGAGATGCATCTGGAGGTGGAGGAGTATTTCCAGTATTAGTATGTTGAGGTGGAAAACAATCAGAATCGGTTGGGTCAACAGACATCCCTTCAAAAATATCATCCATAATGAACTGTAATAAAATAAAATAAAATAAAAATAATCAGTTGTTAAAATTTATACCTATCAAAGCTAAAGTAAAAAAAGATACTATGTATATAGTCTTGTTAACGTGTATGTTCTCTTGTTGAAAAATAAAGTGAATAATATATAGCTATCAGCTAAAGTTGGAAGGTCAAACTATTTATAGTAGATGAATGAGGAAGAAGATTATTCATTAAGTAACAATTTTATCATATTTCTCATTATCATGATTTTCTTTCTTTCATTCTTACATTTATGATAAAAATGACTCATTGAAAGCATGGGTTCTCTCGCAATAAAAGCAACCAAAGTAATTGTTCACTGATTTATGATAAGGTAAGTTGGATGCATTGCATTTTTTAATTGAGCATTGAATTATTTCTTTCACCATTTACAAACATCACCAATCCTACAAATTTCACAAATCCCAAATTAACACAAAGATGTTAGTCAACAGAAAATAAACTTTATTAATTTTTTCACTCACTACTGTCTGCAGTCCAATGGCAGTGACAACCTTGTCTTTGATTCCAAACATTCCTTTTTTGTGCTCAACAGTAGCTGCATTTCCAATTATTGCATCTTTCTTAATCACAATTTGAGTTGCTTTGGCTACTCTTACTAACCAACAATGCACTTGTGGGAAAAGCTCATAGGGATCCTTTGATGTTTCTTCTGGACTGAGCTCCTTGAAAGGACTTACTATTAAATATATTTAATCATTCTCTTCCTTTGACCTGAAAAGATCATCAATTTGCCCAAACTAGCTATCTTTTCCATAGTAGAATTTAATTGTTGAATTAGCAATGTGTTGATGGTAACTAGTAAACCTCTTTCCATGTATCAATATGCTTGCTACGTTTTCAACTACCTGATCCCAACTTTTCTGTGATGGTGTCAAAGCCCGCCTTGAAGTTTCTTTTCCCATTTGTACCCTTACCCATTTAGTAAATAATGCCATACTTAGATGGATCAATTTGTTTTGTTTATCGAGATCAATATGGATTTTTTTAGTCTCACATTGATCATTATCTTTAGCTTCACCAAGATCTAACACCCTAGACTTCCGATACCAATGTTTGAGCATTGTTAGCGGTATCTCTCCTGTGGTAAATATTAATAAATTAGCACAGCTGAGTTTTTAAATCATTGCTTACAAACATTACATATTTGGATGGTGATTGTTTGGAATTTCAGATAATATATGATTCACCCGCTCTCCAGACCAAGTAGCTGTACCTGATGGTGGACCAAGACGCTTTATCATTTCAGGATAATGTTGAGTGATATGCAGATTTGGCTTTGCATTAATATTTTTCCAACCCTCTTCCAGGCACTCACGATACTCTAACAGAAATTTATCTAGATCTTTAAGCTCATTAGTCTGTATATTTTTAATGTCAAAAAATTGGTGATAAAGCATAATGTTACAAGTGACTTGAGAAGATTATATTCTCTTGGATTTTCAGCTGAGGAAGCTGAAGATTCAGATTCTTTAAATTTTTTAAACCAAAGGGGTATAAGTGACAAAGGTAAGTAGAGAGTATACAGCATGTGCCATTCTGCTGCCTTGAGGGATCCTGCCTTTTTAGATCCTACTGATTTTGGAACTTGTGTTAGCCAGGAAGGTCTTCTTACTTGATCAATCATCTTCCATACAGCCTGTAGCTCTGCTGCCGTGATTTGTGGATTACTACTACCTTCATTTTCTTTCTCCTTATCTTTCCTTTTATTTTCTTCATCTCTAGCTGTCTCATTTGATGAGTGAGATCCTTCACTCTGTGATATGCTAATTCTTTTTTGCCTTAAGTTATACAATGAATTCCTACTGTCACTGCTGTGAGACTGTATTGAGGCCAAATCTCTATATGGAGGAATAAATTTGGAGCTGGATAACCTACTCTGGCTTCTTGATCTATTTGTTCCCAATCCTTCATTATCTAGTCCATGATGACTTGATGACTTTCTTGAACTCGTAAGTCTTTGCCGCTTGTGCTGTCTCGTGTGTCCTGTATCATTATCATCATTATTCGTGGTGCTTAAGCTACTTCTACGTTTTATCGAATGTTTGTGCAGTGAAGTATCAGAAAAGAAATTGTCATCTTCTTCTCTTACATGCCAATTTTTATCCTTTTCCAGCTTTCTTTCTAGATCTTTTGTTGCATTTTGGATTTGAAAATATCTTAGACTGTGATCTTTTAGGTTGCCAAGCATATGTGAATGCATAACATCAATTGAGCAATATTCAGTTGGAAGCCAATATTTAAGGTTATTCAGCTCACTCCATTGTACCCCATGATTCTGAACAATTGATACACGCTCCCAATGTGACTTAGAATTTTTCCACTTTTTTGCCCAGCACATATGATCCTCATGATTCCGTAATGAAAAATTTCCCACATTCTTTTCACTAATTTCATCTTTAGAGATATTACAAAAAGAGCAGAACATTTTTGCAGAGTGACTCAAAAAGCCAGCCAATTTTTGTATTGCAGGAATTTCAACTATCAAAGAGAACAACGCAACTCTTAATTTCCAGCCTTGTGGATAAAGATGCGTCTATTCAATCAATATACCATCCCATAGAGTTTGTAGATCATTAACCAGTGGTTTAGAAGGTGATTAAGCTGTTCACTTGTGGGCTCTATTGATCCAGGTATAATAGCATACAAAAAAAGATTTTCCATTTTGTATCTATCTTCTTGAGGTAGGCTCATACACAACATCATAATATTGCCTACAGACCTCTGATGAACTCCAATCCTATTACCACCAGGCCTATATCAGTCAACATATAAAGTAAACATTAAGTTGCCTGAAGTTATTGTATATTTATCATCATTTCCACCCAGAGCTGGAGTGGTAATGGGAAAGTTTTTCCAAATTGAACCATCACAAACATCCTTCATCAAATCACACTCTACATGTTCTGCCACAGGGGTTTTCTTCTCAATCAGAAGCTCAAATTTGAACAGTTTGATCTTTTCCTTAAGCCAGTGGATAAAAGAATGGTGATGAAATGTTTTAAGAGATAATTATTTTACATATTCTTGATGTTCCTCCATCAAATACAGCCTTTCATCACATTTAACTGAAATTTGTCCTGCTCCAAACATTTTTAAATGGCGCTTTGATGATGAAAGAAACTGTTGATTGCAACATAGTATAGATCGTTGAGATTCAGAGTTATACTCATAAAGAGAAAAGCATTTAGGAGAGCATGCTTCAGTGAAAAATGATTGATTGAGCTTTAATCGACTAAAAACTGTATCTATCAAGCGTGGGATCAGACGGACAATGCTATCAGAATCCAGTATTATACTATCACCTAGAAGTTTGAGCTCCTTAATTTCTTCATCCAAAAATTGAGTAAAACCTTCTTTGCTCAAATGATGAATCAGAGAAAGCTTTGCTGCCTGCCACATAATTATTTGGCTATACCGTTTCCCAAGATTTGAGTTTCTAGAGACTGTTGAAGATACTTCTGCCCCTATGTAATAAATCATTGAAACATCATAAAGACTTTTATTCTCACATTGAACTTAAGATATACAGCTTACTGTTTCTGTGGAGTGGATTGTTGGAAGAAATAACCATCTGGGCCTTCCTATTTCTTTCCTCTTGATTTTTTGCGTAAGAATTAGAGCTTTTGAAAGCCATACCAACTTCAAAGGACCCAGAAGAAGTTTGATACTTTTTATTGACACATCCAAGATCTTGACATTGACATACATGAAAAAATGGAGGCATTGTAATTGTGATAATTGTAGGAATAAGTTAGCTATTGGAAGTTACTGATTGAAGGTATTCCTTTTTTTTAAAGGCACTATCAAATATAAGCTACATTTTTTATCAAAAGAATATGATGGAATATGTGTTGAAATTATTTAAGTTTAAATGTTCAATTTTTAATCAGATAAATTATATATTAATTAAAATTTATGCATTCTACTTTATTTTTATTCTGTATACTCTCTGCATTTGTACAACAATGCATGCATGTTTATCAGAATATTTTCTATCATAGAAAAAATTCTATTGTACGCACAAGTATCTTGATTATTTTTCTATCAAATTCCTTCTGAGTTAGATCTAACTACCCTATAATTATTTGATTTTGATAAAAAAATTTATTTATGGACTATAAGAAAATTAATCCATATTTTTAACATAATTATATAAAAAATTACCCCAAAAATCAAAGTTAAACCCAAAAATAAGGTTAATATTTTGTAAAAAACAATCACAAACATATTTCTTTCACTTTGAAAATTGGTCTTTACTAGGTAGAATTTTCCATAAAGAAAAAATCAAAAATACTCAAATAATAGATGCTATAAAAGTGTAAACCTTAAAGCATTACAAAAAAGCTAAAACCTTGTATAAATTCTCATACATAAATGTGATGAAGTGACACTCTAGTCTATTTATTCAGGTTGAACAAAAATTACTCAATGGAATATGTATTAATATCATATTGGACCAAAAATAATTTTTTGGTAATCAAAAAATGTACATAACTTCACATTTATCAAATTATTTTTGTGGAAGAATTTTTTGAAAAGAAAAAAAATCCATTTCTCAAATGAGTCTGCTTTTATCACGTAATCATTCTCTTAATTTTATACCATTCATTTTGAGTTCAAATTGCATATAAAAATATAATTTATGCATATTATAATGCCATAAAGTTGAAATATTTCTTATTCTTAATTTTTGTGATATTTCTCCTTAAATCAACTTTGATCATTAAGTTTTGGAGCTCAACAATTTTTCCTTCCTCTTTGTTTAATTTAATTGAACACTTTCTTAATCTAATTCTTTATAAACCCTAGTAGCTCTTACTTTCCTCATGGAAACCTGCCCACAAACACACAAACACTTAATAGAATTTTTAATGAGACTTTACCTCCATTCAATTCTCACTTTTGTAGATCTATACACAATTTTTATTTTTCACTTTTGGATATGTCACCAGAATCAAATGGATGGAAGCAAAACCCTACTGAAGAGCAATAAGAAAGATTTTCATCATTCGACATGAATTCTTGCAACATCGCCTTTGAACTACCTCATCCAGAATCAAATTCAGCGGTTTCAGAAAGTTTCCACCAATTTTCCGTGAATCTTTTATTGACCACCTTCGCATGTGCGGCTTCCCAGGGTCAACTTTTTCTTGGAACCTAGATTGGTTTGACAAATGGAACCAGGTCTTGTCCAACATTCTCATTAAACACTGGCACAATGCCTTAAAAACCAATAATTTGATTGCATATCCAATTGACTCAACTCAAATTAGCTTCTCAAATCAAATGTGAGTTCTTCACCGTTGGTTTTTAGGTCATGCTGATAAATTAAGACTTTGGAAGGATTCTCATAGCTCTCGAGAAATAATCAAAGTGAGAAAGCATAAATATAGAATAAAAAAAAAGTATGAAAATCCCCTTTTTTTCAACCGTTTTTATTTTTGACCTTTATTTCAAATAACAAAGATTCTTAGAATTCAGTTAACCGAACTAAACTTCTTAAACAACTTCAACATTGTGAGACTTATCACAACCTTTTCACGAACATCAAGTGTTGTTCAGACACCAAAATTGATTATGATGGATCATTAAGACATATCTTAATGCAATGGAGGTCTGAAGATTTTTATAAAGTTGCACAATATCTTGACCAACAACACTTTGATATTTGAGATACTTCAACCTACTCTGGAAGTGTGCTAAAGGACTTGGCCTTGTAAAAAAGAATCAGTTTGGTTTCAACATTATCCCCTAACCTTAATCCTTCTCATGTCCCGCAGGGTTTGCCGAATGACGGTTGTTCTCCCTTATATCTTGCATCTCTAAATCCTCAACAACTCAGACTTTTAAATCCTCAAAATCCCATAAATTTACCTGCTCTCCTTGAAATTCTTTCTTCCTCTAATGTGAGTGAATGACAAACTCCCTTAATAATAAGTTTGCACACTCATACTCCTCCTTTCCACTGTTTGGGACACTAAGCCTTGAAAACAAAAACATAATTTTAATGATTACTATTATCATTAAAATTTATAGAAATGAAATTTGGCTTACATTGATAGCTCCATTTTTTTCTTTGAATCTTATACATGCTGAACTCTATACTTCCTTGTACAAAATAATTTAAAACATTTACTTCATTTTGCTGCCCAATTCTATACAGCCAATCAACAGCCTGCTGCTCAACTGCTGGATTCCAATTTGGCTCCTATTTCAACATTGAACATATAAAAAATTTAATATTTTTGATCTTAATATGAAATAAAAGACATTGAGCTCACCATTATATATACATTTTGAGCACACCTGAGATCTATACCCACTCCTGGAGCCTGAATTGTTCCAACCAAAACTTGGCAATTTTTATTAAAATGGAATTCATGCATATTTTTGTCTCTCTTTGTCCTGCTGAGTTCACCCACAAGCTGGGTATACTTAATATTGAAGCCATTTTTATTCTATTTTGAAATATTAGAAAATTGTTTTTAATAAGCCAACACAATTTTGTAAAACAATTCATTATAGAATAACTTACATCTGCAAAAAGTCTGAAAAGCTGGAGAATATAACAGCTTTTGGAAAATTTATACCCCTTTCACAAAACAAAAAGTTTTTTAAATGGACTATAAGATGGCAAATCTTTGCGGAATGCTTCCAGGTGAGATCAAAAGTTGGAGTTTTATCCAGATTATTGTAGATTGGATGGTTGCAGAATTTTCTTAAAATCATAAGCTCTCTTAGAGACTCAGATGAATCCCAAGGGATGTCAGTGCTTCTGGAGGGCCCATATCGCTCAGTGAATCCTTCTTGAAGCACATAAAGTTTAGACCTCCATGGATCTGCTAATTGAACCGATATCCCTCTTTGAATCTTTTTTGGAAGAGACAAAATTGCATCCTTTGTTCTACGTAGGCTTATGACTTTCATTAAGTGATTGATTGATTTAATAGAATTAGCCTTTCCTTTTTGCAAACCTGGAAAAAGGAAATTCTTCCATAACCAGTCTTCTTGCCACTTTTCAATTCTAAGAAAAAATATGAGACTTTGAAGGTCAGTGGGCCTGTTCTGGAGTGGAGTTCCAGCCAAGGATAGTCGGTGTTGGGATTCCAAGTCAAATATTGTTTGAGCCCTCTGCGAGTAAGGATTTTTAATGTAAATAAAAGAATATTTATAAAAATTGATTATAAAAATAAAGTTGTAAGTTTTAGATATAGAAATGGGCACTAACTGAGCTTCATCTAAAACAACTCTATACCAAAAGAGCTTTTGAGTCACCGATATCTTTTTTTGGCTTTGATTTTTTGACATTGTTAGGCTAGCTGTTTCATAGGTCGTTAAAACAATAGCAGTTTCCTGTAGCTCATTGTCATTAGTATTTTGACAATCCTTCCCACAAAGAACCTTGAAAGGAAGCACATTATCTTCAAAGTGCACATTTATTTCATTGATCCGATTTGATAGTGTTGCTAGGGGGCATATAATCAGTGTGGCTGAACTCTGATCAATACCTTCTTGATTTTACGATACCTGAAATTGTCTTGCTTCACCTTGAGTTGCACTTATAAGAGAAAGAGTTGAAAGCGTCTTTCCCAAACCCATATCATCAGCAAGTGTTGACCCGTTTTCTTCAGGGGTTAATTGATTGTTAGGAAACTGATCTTTATAGTCATCAAATCCAGTTCTAAGCCAATGGTTTTCCTGGTGCCTCCACATGATATCCAACTTTTCCTTTAACATTCGTTCATTGTCAATCATAAAATTTATTGCTTGAAGTTGATGTGTTTTGAGAACTGTTTTGATTCCTCGGATAAGTCAATCAGATTTCCAATCTTGAGTACTCTGAGATATTTGGAAAGAGCCTTCAAAAATTACATGCGGGATATTAAAAAAGATAGTGGAGTCATTGTTCAGGATTGGACATAAATCAATTTGAGCAGAAAAAATGCTTCTTTAGCATGACTCATTAGTGTACTTGAAGTAAAGAGGAATCCCCAAAGTTGATACTGATTACAAAAAACTGGAACCAAGTAAGCATGAAAATAGAAAGGCTTCATAGGATTCAAGTCACTTCTTTGGTTTAAATGGTGAGATCCAGACCCAATGTCACCCAATAGCGGTCCAATGTGCTGACTCTACACTTTAGAAAGATTACTGACAAGGGTTGGTTTTCTTTCTACAAATAGTCCAAAAATATGAACATTCAAATTGCCTCGCTGTAAAATCGTGGGGGTTGGTGAGTTTTGAAATCTTGAAATTACATTCATATAAATTTGATCGATAATTATTGAGAACTGTGCAACACATCTGAGACTTGACATATTAAGTAAGAATAGTATCTGAAGATAGTGGTTGTTAAAAGATGAATTGAAGCAAAAAATGAATAATCAGTTTTGAATAAAACGACAAAATAAATTTTTAGCATATGCTATGCTAAGCACATAATTATTTCACATGTATTATTATTATCTTTTTAAAAAATATTGGAAGTAAATCAATGATAACTGAAATGAATAATATGGTTTAAAAATAAATCTTGAGCCTATAGAGTAAATTTTGGTTTGTGGAGGAAGAAAAATTTTCTCAATAAAAATGTGCTTTATTGTTACATTATAATCACAAAATAGAATAATTTCACTCTTATTACACTTATTTATGTTTCTGTATAATAGTAAAATGCTTTAGATGTCAGTTCCAAATCCAAATTGAAACTACTACCTAGAACGATGTCTTGATACTAACACCACGCAATATAGGGGGAGGACTTGCTAGCAAGTCCGCAACTTGAAGTCAGATGGAAATCAGATGGAACTCAGACTGAAGTAATACTGAACTTTCACTTGAAGTATCACACAAATAACAATGGATCTATATTGAAAACATAGTGAAAGTGTGAGGATAACTGAATGGAAGCCAGAAAAAATCATTCCATGAGTCTACTCAATGCAAAGTATTTTTTGAAACAGCTTATTAAAATAATACTTTATTAAATTAATTTGATCAATAAAAATTGATTGACAATATTGCAATTCTTAAATACAATAATTTTATTAAAAAATTTCAGATTACGTATAAAAAAAATCAGTGACTTTTTCTATTACTTACAACTGTTTTTACAGAATTGAAAACTATGTTTCAGCTAATATTTTATGGAAGTGAACTCTGTTCTTCGCCCGAAGAACAGAGTTCATCCTCCTATTTTCACACTCTGTTTGCACCAATCTCCATCCCTTTTAATTCTATCAACACATGCTTGTCTTCCCTTCCCATGCCTTTCGCTATCCTCCCAGCCCCATTGTATGCCATCCTCTTTTGATCCCCATTTCACCCCTCTCAACCTCTCCCAGACCCTTTTCTTCATTTAAAATGCCTCGGAACCCTTAATCTTCCCTTCCAACTCTTTCCCAACCTTTTCGCTACCCCATACACCCTTCCTCACCCCTCTCTCCAGCCTTTCCAGCCCTTGTAGCCCCATTTGTGTTCACATGAGCTTCAAGGTGTGTTCAAAGTAAATTCAATACTTCTTCATGATGGTTTCATCACTTCCTCAATGTGTGCTCAAAAAGATATGAATTAGGGTTCAAGGTTGCGGACTTGCTAGCAAGTCCGCCCCCCATATTGCATGGTGTAACATACTTTTTGTAAGTCTTTGGACAGACACTTATGGTGATCTCAATAATATTAAAATTGATTTGAATTGTATGTTTTATCAAATATCTATGTAGTCTAGTGTAATAATTGAGATACTACATTTTAACCTTCTGTTACCAACTTGGCAAGAAAATATATGTAGATATTCTTAGAACGAATATCAAATTTTGCTTTCCACAAGATGTGAAAGTGAATATTATGATATGTTAAGTGATATGTTCAAGGTTTGCTCAATCTGTGCTCAGCTCAAAATAAAAGTAATCACCAAGCTCCAAGAAACCTGTGATTGAGTTTGGTTGAACCTAGGTCTAACTGATTACCAAATCTTTGTCCAATTAATTTAAATCTGGTTTCACAATGAACTCCCAACAGCCTTCCAACAGCTTTCCAACCACTTCCCAACATATTTAAATGAGGGGTATTGCTAGCAATACCCCCCCAAATTTTCTGTTGTGAATTAAGTTTAATTTTTTGATATGATCTATCTTCAATATTATTGATAGTGCATCAAAAATATAATAATATTTTTTTCCTACATCTCTTTTTACATAAAAGATAGTTTTATCATTTTATGCATTAAAGATTGCTTATATAAAATTAAAATCTATGTCAACTGTTTATGACTATTAATCTATATAATAAAATTTTTTAGAAGAAAAAATAACATCTGTATATACTGACTTTGAAATTATTTAATTTAAAATAGTTTACAGTTAGATAATGAAGGGTGATTTCATTTTTGAATATGAATTATAGAAGTCTTATTTTGTCAATTTTAATTCTTTTTGAGCTCAAATGTATCCACTGCAACTTATGTAAGAATAATTATTATTTTTATTGAAATTTACATGAGAAAGTATGCCTATTATTCAAAATCAAACTTGCTCTAATGGTGTTTTTCAATCATTATTTCCATTCATATCAAGAAAAACATTTCAATTTGCTGATTTTTTAGTTTTTGATATCCCCAAGGTTTATATCTCAGGTGTACTATTCACAAAATTATTAAAAATATAATTTTTGAAATACATGATAAACTTGAAAGTTAGAGGGCATTAAATTTTTAAAAATGAATTCTAAATTCTGGATGGATAGTATTTTATCTATTTTCACAAATGAACAATTTTTTGTTTCAATTAATCCAGAAAAAAAATTTTTTTGTAAGCATATTATATTATATTTATTTTGATTTTAAATACTATATTTTCAAGATTTGTGTTTAATATTTCCTGTGAAAGTTAATAGTAATGTGAATTTTAAGTAAGCTTGAAGAAATTTAATCAATAGGCATATTGGATATGTAAAATAATATTTTGCTCCAATATTGAATCATCCTGGGCTAAAAAATATCTTGAATAAGGTTTTTGTGGGTCAATTTGGATTTAAGTAGGATTAAGTGAGGTTTAATAAAGGACAGATAAAAGGCTAAATTCATTACTAGTGAATTTTTTCTCAAAATAGTTATAAAATATGTATCATTCTTGAATCAAGCTTCAATAAATTTGACTTCAAACAGAGATAAATTCTAGCAGCACAACACCATATTTACAAAGGTGTACAATACCTCAAATATTACTCATAATATAGCAAGGCAAGGAATCTACAAAATTCACATTTGAAACAAGGATTTATATTTTGAATTTGAAATTGAGAAATTGAATATTTTTTTCCAATTTAAATATCTATTAGTAATTTTACCAAAAGTTTTTAGTTATCAGATTAAATTTTGATGGTATTTTATTGTAGAATAATCATGTTGAGGAACCATTTACTCAAAAATACTGGTTTTGGTTCTGATATTCCATGTGAAATTCATTAAGAATCTTTTTGAAAGTGAATAGTTGACATATTGGATACGCAAAAGCTTATTTTAGATCAAAGTGAGCTCAAAGGGAGTTCAACTCATGATCAAATTAGGATTTTTCAAGATCAAATGGTAATCAATGTAGGTTCATCTTGAGCTCAATTTGTGACAAATCTCTGACTAAATGTAAGGCCAAACAATTTCCTCCATGGTGATGATGTGTGCATAATTCAGGCATAGATTTGTGGCTCAATGGAGTTCAAGAAAGAGTTATTGCTAGCAATACCCCCCAATTTTTCTGTGGTGAATAATGTAGAAAACAAGACCATAAACCCCCCTCCTTTTATACCCAATAACTTCTCCAATGAACCCCTTGATTTACCAGCTCTACACAAAGCTAATGATGCCTTATTCAAGCTAATAGACCTGTCTAAAAACATAAAGAGTGACTAGTAACATAATTAGAATGATATCACCCGTTAAAATCCTGTAGTGTTAGGGACAATCCATCAAAAATAAAGTATAAGCAAAAAAAAGTGTGTATGAGTGTAATACATTAAAATAAAAGACTAAAAAGTGAAAAATTAAACTAATTATTACTAAATGTTAAGGGGGATTAACAGTAGATATGATAGGGCTAATAATGAAATTAAACTACTTGAAATCTCCATCCAAAAATAACCAATATTGACTTAGAAATCACTTAAAAACCCAAAAAAGAGTGTGAGATGTGGGGTAACTACATGAAGTCCTTGGCTGGTGCTTGCACGGGTAAATACTTGACTAATTTAGGCAAATTTAAGTGTGGTATTGAGTTAAAACGTCAAGCTTGAGGTTATTAATGAAATTAGTGCATACAAAGGCAATTTTAAATTTTAATAAATTTATAGCACATATAGTCAACTTTTAAGTGATTTAAAGCGCATTTATTGGTTTTCACATAAAACAATGAAAACAACAGCTTTAAGTCTACTTAAAAATTATGTAGCCTTATATTTAAGGTTCTTAAGATTACCCTAACATATTCCAACATAGTATTAAGTACATAAGACTTATAAAAGGTGGGTATATGCGTGTATATAAGGTGTTATAATGGCATATATTGTATTTTATCATAATTTTTACTTATGCATACAACATGTGTGCTTTAATTTATTGTTCCCATGTATAGTCCATGAGTTTAACATAACTTATAATTACTTTTTACTCAGTCCTGGGGATATCCAGGCTGACATTATGCATGTGTACTCAAAATACATTATTGATGCATATTGCATATTGCATACTTCATACTACATACTGCATATTGAATATAAAATATTGCATATTGCATATTAAATTTGGATGCATAATTCATATGCAACATGAAATATTCATTCATACACAGTGTAAAAATTAACCATCAACTGAGAAAAGTAAAAAATATATCATGTGACCTATAATTTTGAAAAGGGAAAAGAGGAATGATGATTTAAGCTTTCTTTACAATAGCCTTACTTTTCAATATATAGTTATAAAATATGCCTTGAGTAACTATTTTGAAAAAACCTATATCCTTGGTAAGAAATTCTTCATCAAGTTTAAAAATTAAATTTTAACTGTAAGCATTATCTATATAGCTTCATATGTGGAAGACTCTATGTAAAAAATTAATATCCTCAGTAGTTTACTTATTTATTTTTTTTATTCTCTGCATAAAGCTTTTGAGGAAAAAAATATGTAAGAGTTATGTATATTTTATCATGTCTATGTGTTCCAAATTCAATATGCCAAATTGTGTTGAATAATCATTTGTCATATTTGATGTGTGTATTTGGGGTTAAATTCAAAATGAGATTTCCAACTGGGATGCAAAAAAGTTGAAATGCAATATTAAAGGTATATTGCATATGAAAACAGTGGCAAGCAAAATTTGCAATTTCACTCATGAATTTTCATTCTTGACTAGTAGTGTGGGGGAACTTGGATGTAAAATAGTTGGCATGCAATATGAAATGAATATTGCGTATGAAAACAGTGGCAAGAAAAATTTGCAATTCCACTCATGGATTTTCATTCTTGACTAGTAGTATGAGGTTTGTAGCAGTGGTCAAGAAACCACTAAAAAAATTTGTGCACTCATTTTTGAGCCGAGGGTATCATGAGTTTAGAATTATGGAAGGTGCTTATAATTTTTTATTATTCCTCAATTTTATTGAAAAATTTTCATAATTGAAAATGACTTTTGGTTGGTTAGTATTTGATCTAGCTGTGTCAGAGCCTTTCTCAATATTGATATTGCTCTTTAAAATTTTTGAATATTTATCATTATGAGGATTTGATTCTGGTCCAAGTTAATGTTGGCTCTATATTATGACCATTGAAAACAAGAATTACCTGATTAAAATAAATTACAGTCAAGAAAAAATGTAGTGATGCTATTTTTTCACTTTCATTATAAGTGAAGTTTGTTTTAATTGTCATATTGACTTTATGACTGAAAATTGTGGTTCACAAATTTTCCAGTCACTCACTCTTTTAATAATATTAAGAGTTGATAATAGGCATGCATAGTGCTCTAAAGTGAATGTTGGCTTGTGGGATCTTACTATCACTGAAAATACTTTACATATTTTTAATCACATAATGATCAGTTGACCAATGGTGTGAAAACCAGTATAAAATATGTGTTGTGATTTAGCATCATATTTAAATTTGATGGATGAATATTTGATCTACTAATTACCTCATGACATTGAGTAAAATATGTCAAAAACTATAGATGATGTTGATAATTTTTCCTCCGCAAGTAGATAGTGGTGAAATAATGAACCAATGTTTGGGAGATAAACATGCTGGTATCATCAAGTTTTGTGGGTCAGATAGTGTCAGTACAGTCTAGTATATAAGTATGATATAATAGTGTTATTTTATGGTCCTACTACTTATTAATAAATGATTTAGTGATTAAACCTCAGGGGAAGACTAATAAAATAGTTATACTCAATTTAAACTCACAATACTTGGATTTAAATTCGTGCTAGTGGTGGAAAATAGAAGAATAAAATATAGTTATAGCTTTTATAAAGATAATATCAATTTATAAGGGCTTTATAATATATTTCTGAATGTTAATAATTGTAGTGTAATGTTTATTTGAAGTGTAGTAATTGAATGATTATAATAAACCGTCAAAATCCCTCCTTACTTATACCCAAATCCACTGGAGTGCACAGACCTTCAATCCAGATGATGTCACTGCTATCCCCGGCAATTACAGCACTGTGAGGGCCCATCACCTCCCCATGGCGTCCACTTCAAGCAGTTTCAACACCCAGACCTCCAGTAAGGACCCTCCATCACTATTAATAATAACACAGAGTCATACCATAAATAGAAATCCCAGATAAAAACGGATACCATAAAGAAACAGGTAAAATAAAAGATCAAAAAGAGATTTAATGAAACTAAAAGCATACAAAGGAAACAAATAAAATGTCCAAGCCCCCAATAACATCCCCAAGCATCCACATTAACCCAAAAACATATTTCCAACCCATAAATCCGTGAATAACCATCCAAGGAAGTAATTTTAGTTGTCCAAACTGGGTGTATGCGCCTGATATAGGTGTCTATGCTTCTGTAGGCGTTGTGAGTCCACTGATTTCGTCCATATGACCTAAAATAAGCAGAAAAACAAAGGTTATAGGCTATTAAGGGGCTAAAACCCACTTATATACCTAAATATACATAATATACTGCATATTTCACTGAATATGAGATTTATGTATACATATAAGCTTATGTATGTCAATAATTACTTCATATCACTTAAGATAAGTATATTATGACTCCATTAACACCTTAATAAATATTATTAGGCCATGGATAAGCTATTTAAACTATTATAAATTATATAATAGAATAATAATTATATATATATATCATAAAATAATATATATTATTATTTTAACCTTATTTTTAAGATATAAGCTTAATCTAGTTAAGGTTATCTTATTTTAAGCATAAGAAATACTCAGTCCTAAGGATATTTAGGCTGACACTCCCTCACCCCAAAAAAAACAATAAAAAAAAAATGTTAAGACATTTTAATTAATCTTAAGGAATGAAATAAAAAATAAAAAAAATAATTTCTATAATACATATACTGAATGAACAGTATTATTTAGATTTAAATTTTTTCAAGAGATTTTTAAGATCAGAGATTTCATTTTCTGGAATCCACTGGTCATATTCACTTGATTTATTTTTAAATCTTAGTAGATACTCAACTCCCTTTTCTTTAGTAAGGTGTCTCTTTTTAAGTATCTTTTCAATTTCTGCTTTTTCCACTATTTCTTCAGGTTGCTTTTTATGCCTTCCTGATCTTCTTGGAAAGAGAGCAGTATCATTAGAATGGTATGGTTTTATAAGAGAAATAGGAAATACTGGATGTTTTCTATCATAAGGTGCATATAGAATAACCTCAACAGCATTATTACCAACCATCTTTTTAACTACAAATGGTTCAATGAATGGATCCTTCAATTTAACATTACCATTTAAATTGAAATGTAGCGTTGAAATAAGGACTTCATCACCCTCTTTGAACATTTGTTCTTTATGGGCTTTATCCCATCTTTTCTTTTCATACTCAAAAGCCTTATTTATACATTCTTGAGCATGTTTTCTGCATAATTCTTGCATCTGAAGAAAAGATTTAGTACCTGGATGAATATCCAATCTAGGTAACTTATTAAGAGTTTTAGCAGGGGTATTAGGTACATAACCCAACCATAACTCAAATGGCTTTTTGCCAGTGACAGAATGTACTGTACTATTATATGCAAATTCTAAACCTGGGATAAGGGTTACCCAATCATGCGTGAATTTGTAATTGTCTTTAAAATTAAGACCAAAAGCACAGTATCTTCTTATCATATCTTCTAAGGTTTGTATCATTCTCTCTGCTAGCCCATCAGTTTGTGGATGGTGTGCTGTAGAAAGTTTTAATTGACACCCTGAAACATCCATAAGTGACGTCCAGAACTCAGAAGTAAATTTAGGATCTCTGTCAGAAACTATTGCTTTGGGAAACCTGCTGTATTTAACATTTGTGTCCACCATAAAAAAGCTAAGTCCTTTGCAGAAACCTCTTTGTGGGTAGGAATAAATTTACACATCTTTGTAAATCTATCTACAATTACCCAGTAGGAGTTATAACTCTTATGCCCTGCTATTGGCAAACCTGTTACAAAGTCCATGTTAATGATTTCCCATGGAGCTTTTGGTTGCTCAATTTGTTGTAATAAACCAGCTCTTTTTCCTGTTAATCTTTTAGATTTTTGACAAGAATCACATGTTTCAACATATTTCTGAACATCCTCAGACATGTTAATCCACCAAGCTGTGTTTTTTACTCTGGTTAATGTTTTATGGTAGTCAAAATGACCTGCTAATATATCATCATGACATATACTTAACATTAACTCCTTCATTGAAGGGGGAATTACAATTACATTACTTAATTTTTTCCTGTAATATATAAAACCATCCTCAATGGAAAATTTTCCTTTCTCTAATGCCTCTTTATACTTATCTGGTAATGTTTTTATTAAAACATTCATTGAAGCATTAGATGGATCATTTAATATTGTAGTTAATTTACTTAAGTCAGGATCTGAATTATAATTATCAAGAATTGATTGCATAAATTCATCCTCAAGATCTACAATATAAATGCCATAAATGTTAATAATCTCTGACTCAGGAACATAAGCAGGATTATCATCATTATTAGGCAGAGGTACTCTAGATAACAGATCTACATTAGAGTGCAAGGTTCCTGCTCTATGTGTAATAGTCATCCGTCCTCTGTATTCTTGTACAGCTAATTGCCATCTAAACATGTGTCTATTAGGAGTTTTCATGTTTAAGAGTGACTTAACTGCACTACAGTCAGTTATTAACTCAAATTTTTGGTCTTCAAGGTAATAATGTAGCTTTTCAAGAGCCCATACTACTGCCAAACATTCAAGTTGAGTAGCACCATATTTTAATTCACCACTTCTCAGAGTACGTGAAATATAGCAGATTACTACTTCTGACATTTTACCTTCAATAAGTTGTTTTTGATGCAAAGCAGCACCCAGTCCAATAAAACTTGCATCTGTATATAATACAAAAGGTAATTGGAAATCTGGTAATCCCAAGATAGGAGCTGTCATTAAACATTCTTTCAACTTATTAAAAGCTTGTTGTCTTTCATTATTCCAAATGAAAGCTTCTGATTTCTTTATCAGTGTGGTCAGTGGTGCAGCAATTGATTGGTAGTTTTTTATATATTGTCTATAATAACCACACATTCCAAGAAAAGATTGTACATCCTTTACATTTTGAGGAATGCCAATATTCTTTATTGCAGCCACTTTATTTTGGTCTACACATATTTGTAAGCCAGATACAATATGACCAAGCACCTTTAAAGATTCAAACCCAAATTTACATTTTTTCAATGCAAGGGTCATTTTTATTTCATCCATTTTCTGAAATACTTTCCTTAAATGGATTAAGTGTTCATCAAAAGTTTTAGAGAACACTATGATGTCATCAATGTATACCATTAACCATCCCTCAATCATTTCATTATGGAATGTTATATCCATTAACTTTTGAAATACTGATGGAGCATTCTTTGGTCCAAATGGCATTCTGACATACTTATAAATTCCCATGTGTGTTGTTATCAACAAAAAGTTCTGTGAATTCTTTTCAACAGGAATTTGATGGTACCCTTTATTTCCATCTAGGCAACTTATATATTTAGCACCTTTAAGGGTAGCATGTATAGAGGCAATCCTTGGCAAGGGATAAATATCATCTACTGTAAATGTATTTAATGCTCTATAATCACCGCACAGTCTTGCTTTATCTTGTTCATAAGAAATCAGCACTGGTGATATTACACAATATTTTGGTGTAGTTTCAACCTTCTCAAGAATGTTCATTTTTAATAACATCTTAATATTATCCTCTATGTCTTTCCTCTTCATTGGTGAAGCAGGGTATGGTTTCTTTTTAAGACTAGCAGGAATATTATC
The DNA here is from genome assembly GCA_030280995.1 of Hemileia vastatrix. NCBI lineage: Eukaryota > Fungi > Basidiomycota > Pucciniomycetes > Pucciniales > Zaghouaniaceae > Hemileia > Hemileia vastatrix. The sequence continues at coordinate 7,214,993 of JASXTE010000004.1, forward strand.
CATGTCACAGGTTAAACTAATTTTCATTTCATGATCTTTTACAAGGCCAAGTTCATTTGTACCATGTGCAAAAGCCATTGGAAAAGCTTTAATTAATTCCAAAATATTATCTCTCTCAGTTTCACTTATCTGAGTGCCAAATGATGCTTTTGAAATTTCTGTTTCCAGAAGTTCCATCTCATTGGATTCTCTTCCTTTAGACGGGGAATTTGTTACTGACTCAATGTGTAAGACTGTGTTAAAAGAATTTATTTTAAATTTCCTTTTACCATTCATGCCAATTGTAAAATTATTATTAGCAGGGTCTAATTTTACACCAATTTTAGTCAGAATATCATTTCCAATGATAAAACAGTTACTACAATTTGTATTATCCATTACTACAAAGTCACAAGTTACCCTTACATAACCATGTTGGTGTTTGAAGAAAACAGCAGCTTTGTATTTACCAATGGGGTGTAGTACTGATCCAAAACCTCTCCAATTTTTATTCTGAAGTGGTTCAAGCTTAAACTTGTATTCACTATCAATTTTCTGTAATGTATTAGTGGAAACAACAGAACCAGCAGCTCCTGTGTCTAATACTATATTAACATTTTCACCAGAAATGATGGCTGGAACCGTGATAGGTGTCATTTTAAAGTTATCAGCTTGTATATCCTTAATGATTTCAGCATCCTCAAAATTCATTAAAGATTCATTTGAGTCCATATTTAATATTGGATTTTCAAAGATGGACAAATCATCTTCCAACATACAGACTTCATTTTCATCACTATATGAGATATTGCTGTCATAATCACTTGATTCTTTACTTTTTTCAGTTTCAGTTTCAGATTCACGTTGATTTTCAACAATATTTATGTTTTTCTCACATTTGTGACCTTTTACCCAAGGTTTGTTACACTTATAACAAGTATTTGTTTCATACTTTTTAGGTACTACAGGTGCAGTAGGTTTTTTCTGCTTCTCCTGAAGTGTTTTTGAATTCTGAGTTTTTACAGGTTCAACATTTTGCTTATAAGTGGAATACCTTGATTCATACTTATGGTTTAATAATATTTCATTGCAAATATTAATAAAGTCAGAATATTCAGTAACATTTAATGTTCTAACTACAACAATGTCTCTGACAGATATAGGTAATTTGTATATTATCTTATCTTTCCATAAGTTAAAATCCATATGAGGCTCAATGGCTTTTAATATTTTGTTTAAATTCATTAAAAATACCATAGGTTTGTCACCATTCAACGGATTATACCTAGTCTTCTCATACAGTCTCTGCTGAGTAAGCCTGAATTTAGAACCTCCAAATTGTTTTTCAATAAGTTGTTTCCATTCAGCCCAAGAGTAGTCTCTACCCTCACTTAAGACAGCTTCAAAACATAATAAAGCAACATCCTTAAATAAAGAAATTAATTTTGATGTTATCTCTTCATCTGGTAACTTATATGAGAATTTCAAGTTGTCAATTCTTTGAATAAAATGTTGCCAATCAGAGCTGGCTTCCCCATCATAAGTTGGGTACTGATCTATTTTAGGCCAGTTCTTCTGATTGGATTTTATCTCACTAATCTTAGGTAAATTCAACAACTCATTCACTTTTGATAAATGGTCTTGTATTTCTTCCTGCACGGATTTGTGACTTACATTTTCAGATTTGACACTACCACCAGATGGTTTTAATTGTGGTGGTACAGGGAAGGAATGAGATTCACTTTTGCCAATGAAAGGATTATTATTATATTGATTATACTTATGATTATCCTGATTCATTAGTAGATTGGCAGTTTCAATCTCAACTTTAGTTAATCTTTGTAGCAACTCAGAGACACTTTGATTTGTCTGTGCAAAAGATAACTTTGTTCTTGATTCAGTCTTTAATAAGTGTGTTTCATATAATTTTTCTAACTCACAAAATTTGTTTGAAAGGTCATTATATTTATTACTCAATGAATCATATTTAAGAGTTAGAGACAAATGTTCTTTCTCTAATTCTTTATTACGTGTTGCTAATTGAGAAATGTTCAATGTTAAGGATGAAATTGTATCACTAGTGAGCTTAACTGTCTGTTCCTCACAATCAGTCATTCTATTCCACAATGCTGAAACAATTCTATGGACAGTTGGATTATTGTTAAAATATTCCATGTCCTCCTTTTCAATTCTCTCACTCTCCTGTGAACTTCTCATCTCACTAGTAGGTGGTTGCAACTGAGGATTAACTGTATTATCATTGTATATAGTACTGTTATTATGGACAAAAGACAAGTCAGGTGTATCTACTCTAAAACCTAAATTTCTTAAATCCTCCTCTATTTTTTGTACAGATTTAACATCAATAGAATTACCTATATTGTAATTATCAGTATTATGTCTAATCTGAGAGGGTAAGTTACTTACCAAGGGATGGTTGCCAGTCCTGATTTTTGGCGCTTTTTTCCCTTGTAAGGGTGAGCTGAGGAAGTCAGATGAGGGGGCGGATCCCTGTTGCAACTGTGGCTTGTCCACTGTTGGTGAAACCAGTCCCATTTCCATTTGTCTACCAGGATTTTCTCCTGGGAGTGAGTGGACCCTCCTTGGATAGGGGGTTGCTGATTTGATTGACTGGGCTGGCCTCCCTTTAATTCTGCCATTGCCTGATTCATCTGCTGAAATCCTACCTTGCAATTGGTTTGCAACTGCTCTACTTCTTTGAACATGAGAGATTTTGATTCCTCTAGCTTCAGAACCTGTTTGGCCAGATGGGACAGTTGATCCTGAAGAGGAGGAGACGTCTTTTTGATAGTTATCTTTTTTAAGAGGGCGTCCTTTTCCTCTACACTCATGCTTTCTGGTTGGGGGTACTGTTGTCCCTCCATGGTGATGTCCTGGAAAGTTTTTATTAGCTTTAGACCTGGTATTATAAGCAGGCTGTTCACTTACACTATCCTGAGGAGCACTCATATTGTTCAGAATAACAATATTTTACGTCTACAAAAGGAAAAAACTCTGTGGAATTAGTAGACAAAAGATATTAGTAATTATATTACTAATAAAAAAGCAATGGAGCTTACCCTGAATTTATATCTTTATTTATTTAAATAAAATATAAGAAAAATTCGAAAAAATCTGTTAAAAATATAATAATAAGTTTAACTAGACCTCTATAAGGGTGAATAATTAGCTTACCAAGCTTTAGCCAAATACCAATTTTATTGGGTGTTATATTGGTGTCCAAATACCAAGTGAAATTGGGTTTATATTGGGTACAGTTACTACTGTAAATATCTAATTTTTATGATAAAAAATTAGTACAATTATTATAAGGGTTCTTTTCCGCAATCAATAAGCTATGATGACCCACTAATATGCCGCAGACCCAAATATTTGGTTAATTTTGAGTTGTACTAAGGTAAAAATCACGTCCCAAGGCTTATACTAAATAATAAGTAAAATATAAGGAAAGACCCCCAATTGTCAGTACAGTCTAGTATATAAGTATGATATAATAGTGTTATTTTATGGTCCTACTACTTATTAATAAATGATTTAGTGATTAAACCTCAGGGGAAGACTAATAAAATAGTTATACTCAATTTAAACTCACAATACTTGGATTTAAATGCGTGCTAGTGGTGGAAAATAGAAGAATAAAATATAGTTATAGCTTTTATAAAGATAATATCAATTTATAAGGGCTTTATAATATATTTCTGAATGTTAATAATTGTAGTGTAATGTTTATTTGAAGTGTAGTAATTGAATGATTATAATAAACCGTCAAAATCCCTCCTTACTTATACCCAAATCCACTGGAGTGCACAGACCTTCAATCCAGATGATGTCACTGCTATCCCCGGCAATTACAGCACTGTGAGGGCCCATCACCTCCCCATGGCGTCCACTTCAAGCAGTTTCAACACCCAGACCTCCAGTAAGGACCCTCCATCACTATTAATAATAACACAGAGTCATACCATAAATAGAAATCCCAGATAAAAACGGATACCATAAAGAAACAGGTAAAATAAAAGATCAAAAAGAGATTTAATGAAACTAAAAGCATATAAAGGAAACAAATAAAATGTCCAAGCCCCCAATAACATCCCCAAGCATCCACATTAACCCAAAAACATATTTCCAACCCATAAATCCGTGAATAACCATCCAAGGAAGTAATTTTAGTTGTCCAAACTGGGTGTATGCGCCTGATATAGGTGTCTATGCTTCTGTAGGCGTTGTGAGTCCACTGATTTCGTCCATATGACCTAAAATAAGCAGAAAAACAAAGGTTATAGGCTATTAAGGGGCTAAAACCCACTTATATACCTAAATATACATAATATACTGCATATTTCACTGAATATGAGATTTATGTATACATATAAGCTTATGTATGTCAATAATTACTTCATATCACTTAAGATAAGTATATTATGACTCCATTAACACCTTAATAAATATTATTAGGCCATGGATAAGCTATTTAAACTATTATAAATTATATAATAGAATAATAATTATATATATATATCATAAAATAATATATATTATTATTTTAACCTTATTTTTAAGATATAAGCTTAATCTAGTTAAGGTTATCTTATTTTAAGCATAAGAAATACTCAGTCCTAAGGATATTTAGGCTGACAGATAGCATTTTTGGTTAATATGTATAGTAAATTTTAATTACACAGCCTGTGCATTCAAAGTAATGCCCTTTGATTGATATACTTATACATGATCCATCAGCAAAAGATATGAATAATGAATATTTCAAGTTAAACATGAAACCATCTTTGATGTAACACAACTATTTATATAAAAAAGCCCTAGACATTTGCTGCAGTTTTTTCCCCTAGGAATTTATATTTATCAAACTAGTTATTGCTAGAAATATCATGAGTCAAATAATTTCTCACCACATCAAATATTGTGTGGACTGGTTAACAAGATACATTTTTAGCCCTTTAATTCTAGATTATTGGCTTCCAGAAAGTACTTGACTGATTATCAGAGAAATGTTTCTGCCAGTGGGTGACATAAAGCATAAACAAGGCTGTAAAAGATATAATTTATACATTGATAGGTGTTTGAACCTTTGAAAAGAATGGGTATTAATTTTTTATCCCACCTATATTTGTGCTAAAGAATGTATTGATTAATAAATCAATCTTTTACTTGGTAAAAATTATTTTAAATACAAGTGTGAAGAATGTTGAAGCATTATTATTTCACAACTCCTAAGATTTTCCTAAATCATATTCATATTAATAGACTAAGTGGAGAAAGCTCAGATATCACAGTTTCAACATATGTATGGGATAATATTTTTCTTTTCATAGTAATAATATAATAAACTTGTCCATACCAGTTCATTATCTGTGATTGGAGTATTGTTGAATCTTGTGTGTCACATGCATCTGGAAAAATGCTGAACTTTGATTATAATAATAGAAGGATATTTGGCAGTTCAATATATTTTTTATGTGTTAAGAAAAAATATTCTTTCTTTTTATATATTCCTATGACTTAATTCTATGGTTTTAACAGTAATTATGTGTTGCAATATTCTTTCAATTATATTGTTAGTTTGTGAAGTAGTGTAATTTTTACTTTCAAAGGTGTTGGCCAGAAATGTTTTACCTTGAACAATGAGAGTTTAATAAAAATGAATTTTTCAATAAGAGATTAATACTTTAAATATAATTTTAAAAAATAAAGTGGTATCTGTTTTAATTGGCACCAAGTGTCCTTCTGAGAATTGGTTGATTCTGAAGAAGATACTTTTATAAAGAATATCAGTAAGGGTATAAGTCTGTGTAAAATGGGTACTTCAAATTATAAAAGTGTTTTTCTCAGCAATGGACTGTTGCTCGGGTGGACACTTTAGGTTTTATGCTATAGGATGGAAAGGATTTCTCTTATGTCCAATGTATTTTATTATTGCCTAACCATTAAAGTGAAGGTGTTACAGACTTGGTCAAAAGTGTCCTTCTGAAGGATGGTCCAAAGCTCAGAAGGACACTTTTTTAATGCATATCATCTAGGTATTATATGTATACATATCTATCCATTATGTATTATAAAATTTTCCTTCTCAGCATCAGACTGTCCTTCAGAAGGACACTTTTGACCAAGTCTTTCACACTTTCAATTTAATGTTTAAAAAGTTTTCAAGCACCAAGGCTATTAAAAGAGTTCATGTCATTTATAGTACTTAAATTATTCACCTGAGCAATGGTACATCACTGAGAAAGACAATTTTCTAAATTTCAAAGATAAAATGGTTATATATAATACCTAGATTATATGCATTATAAAAGTATCCTTCTGAGCATTAGACCATCCTTCAGAAGGACACTTTTGACCAAGTCTGTAACACCTTCACTTGTATGGTTAGGAAACAATAAAGTACCATTGATATTAGCAAAACCCTTTCCATCCTATTGCACAGAACCTCAAGTGTCATCTTGATGAATGGTCCATTGCTGAGAAAAACACTTTGAAAATTCATATCATCTAGGTATTATATGTATACCTGTGTTTCTTCTGTGCATTATAAAAATAGTTGTGCACTACATCAAATATTTTGTGGACTGTCTAACAAGATACTTAAGTAACCCTTTAATTCTAGATTATACTTCCAGAAAGTACTTGACTGATTATCAGAGAAATTTTTTCTTCCAGTGGGTGACATAAAGCTTAAAAAAGGCTGTAACAGGTTCAATTTGTACATTAATAGGTTTTTGATCCTTTGAAAAGCATGGGTATTAATTTTTTGTACCACCTATATTTGTGCTAGAGTAGGTATTGATTAATTAATCAATCTGTTACTTGGGAAGATTTTTTTAAAATAAAAATGTGAAAAATGTTGAAGCATTATTATTTTACAACTCCTAGGATTTTCCTAAATCATATTCATGTTAATGGCTTCAATGAAGAAAATTCAGATATCACAGTATTCACATATATATGAGATAATATTTTCCTTTTTATAATAGAGGGTATCAAAGTTTTAAATTTTAAATTCTTTAAAAGTTATTTCACAACACAAAAAGAAAGTCACAAACTTAACATTAATTCTCAGTAAAAAGGTATTTTTAGGCCCAATATGGTGTATTATAAAAAATAATCATGGTTGATTTGGTGGAAAAAAATGTATTTTAAATTGGAAGATTTCTAACTTTGATACCCCCTAATAATTATATAATAAGCTTGTTCTTACCTATTTATTATCTATGATTGGGGTATTGTTAATTCTCTGTTGCCAAATGCATCCAGTAGAATGCTATATTTTGATCATAATAATAAAAGGATATTTGGCAGTTCAATATCTTTATTAAATGATAAGAAAATATTATTCTTACTTTTTATATAATCCTAGGGCTTAATGCCATGATGATAGTAATAATTGTGTGTTTCAATATGCTTTCCATTGTATTATTGATTTTTGAGGTTGTATATTTATGTGTTCCAAAAGCATTATCCAGAATATTTTACCTTGAAGAATTTTAATTTGAAAAATGCATTTTTCAAATATGGGATTAATATTTTAAGTTAAATTGAAAACAAGCAGTGTTATCTGGCTTCACATGGAAGCAAATGTCCTTTTGAGAATTGGCTGATGTTGAGGAAGATACTTTTATAAAGCATATCAGTAGGGGTACAAATCTGTAAAACATGGGTATTATATATTTTTTAAGTGTACCTCTCAGCAATGGACTGTTTTTCAGGTGTATATTATAGGTTCTATGAAAGAAGATGGCAAGGTTTTTGCTAATGTTCATGGTATTTTATTGCTTCCTAGCCATAAAAGTGAAGGTGTTACAGACTTGGTCAAAAGGGTCCTTCTGAAGGACAGTCTAACTCTCAGAAGGAAAATTTTATAATGTATATCATCTGGGTATTATATGTATACATATCTATTTTTATGCATTATAAAAGTTTCCATCTCAGTGTTGGACCATTTTTCAGAAGGACACTTTTGATTTTCATGGTATTTGATTGTTGGCTAACCATAAAAGTGAAGGTGGCACATAATTTGTCAAAAGTATCCTTCAGAAGGATGGTCCAATACTCAAAAGACAGTTTTATAATGCATATTATATAGGTATTATATGTATACATATCTATCTTTTATGCATTATAAAAGTTCCCTTCTCAGTGTTGGACCATCCTTCAGAAGGACACTTTTGACCAAGTCAGTAACACCTTTAATTTAATTTTTAGCCAATTTTCAAGTACCAAGGCTATTAAAAAAGCTCATATCATTTACAGTACCTAAAGTGTTCACCTGAACAACATTTCATCACTGAGAAAGAAACTTTTATAATTTTTAAAGACAAAATGGTTATATAAAATACCTAGATAATTTGCATCAAAAATGTGTCATTCTCAACAACAGGCCATCCTTCAAGTGTATAATTTTGAAAAAGTATGGTGATCCTTCAATTTTATGTTTAAAAAATAATTAAATACCATGGCCTTTAGAAATACTTATGCCATCTACTTACACATTTATTAAAGTGTCCTCCTGAACAACGGTTCATTGATGAGAAGGATGCTTAAAATGCATATGATCTAGGTATCATATGTATACCTGTGTATCTTTTATGCATTATAAAAAATCATTTCTAACCACATCAATTATTGTGTGCACTAATTAACAAGATACTTGTTTAACCCTTTAATTCTATATTATTAGCTTCCAAAAATTACTTAAATGATAGTTAGAAAGTTGCTTTTTCCAGTGAGTGACAGAAAGCATAAATAAAGCTGAAACAGCTTCCACTTTTATATTAATAGGTTTTGAACCTTTGAAAATAAGGGTATTAATTTTTTTGTCCCACCAATATTTGTGCTACAATCTGTTTAATGGAAAATTTTTTTTGAAAAACAAATGTGAAGACATATGGAGCATTATTATTTCACAAATTATTAAATTTGGCTAAATAATATTCATGTTAATGGCCTAAGTTATGAAATTTCAGATATCACACTTTGCACAAAAATATGGGATAATATATTTATTTTCATAATAATAATATAATGAACTTGTACTTACTAGATTATTATCTATGATTGGGGTGTTGTTGAATTTCATGTGCCAAATGCATTTGGCAGAATGCTATAGTTTCATCATAATAATAATAAGATATATGGAAGCTCAATATATTCAATATATTTTAAGAAAATATTATTCTTGCTTTTTATATATTCCTATGGGTTAATGCTATCCGTTTAATAATAATTTTTTGTTTCAAAATGTTTTCCAATTTATTATGAATTTTGAGGTAGAATTATCTTGTGTTCCAAAGCCATTAGACAGAATATTTTACCTTTTATAATTAAAATTAAATAAAATTCATTTTTCAAATATGGGAAAAATATTTTAAAAAACAATTATAAGGAAACTGTGGTATCTTGCTATACTTGGCACCAAGTGTCCTTCTGAGAATTGGCTGACACTGAGAAAGGCACTTTTATGAAGCATATCAGTAACAATATAAATCTGTAAAACATGGGTACTTCAAATTATAAAAGTGTCCTTCTCAGAAAGGGACTGTTGCTCAGGTGGACAATTTAGGTTCTGTGACAAAAGATGGTAAGGATTTTGCTAATGTCCATGGTATTTTATTTTTGGCTAACCATAGAAGTGAAGGTGTTACATACTTGGTCAAAAGTGTCCTTCTGAATGATAGTCCAACACTCAGAAGGACACTTTTACAATTAATATCATCTTGGTATTTTATGTATACATATCTATATTTTATACATTATAAAAGTGTCCATCTCAATGTTAGATTGACCTTCAGAAGGACACTTTTGACCAAGTCTTTCATACATTCAATTTAATATTTGAAAATTGTTCAAGTACCAGGGCTATTAAAAGAGCTCATGTCATTTACAGTACTTTAAGTGTTCACCTTAACAAATGTCCATCACTGAGAAAGAAAATTTTATAATTTTTAAAAATAAAATGGTTATATAAATACCTAGATGATATGCATTATAAAGGTGTCCTTTTGAGTGTCAGACCATCCTTCAGAAAGACACTTTAGACCAAGTCTTTAACACTGTCACCAGACGACCTACGCACAAGGTTGAGGATGTTCCTGAAAGTGAGATAAAAGGTTCAGATAATTCTTTGAAGCACAGAGGGATAGTTTGAGGAAGTGATTTGAAGATTACTCGAAGGAAGAACTACTGCTTCGTGTTATGTTTGAGAAGGATTCTAATATAATTGAACGGTAATATTAAAATTCTTAAGATCTCACAAAGGGTTGGAAACTCAACAATCAAAGATTTAGGATATAGATATGATTATTGAGAAAATAAAGAAAGATACAACAATAATGATTTTCACTTAGAGTTTTATCACTATTAACTATAATTACGTTTTATAATTTAATTCTAAGGAATGTTGAACCAAAACCCCAGCCCCTTTTATATCCTTTACACCTCCTCGAATTGACCTCATACTCATCCACCATTTAAAATATATCTGTTACACCTGGACCCTCCTCACTAACATCCGTTAACCCCTTAATCCTTCACTAACCATTCGGTCGATGCTCACTACCCCTTAATAACCCACAGACATTTCATGAACCTTTTAATGTACTATTATATTAACTATTGCGCTGTGCGTCGCTTATTGGGAAAAAGACTAAGACACACTATTGAGAGATTGACTAATTTAGATTTAGAGTTTTAGGCTAGCGCGATTGAATAGCGAGTACACAAAGGAAAGTTGCAGTTGCTATGGAGAGTTGCTTTCTGCGCTTCGAGTATGGATTTGAACCCTTTAGTATTGATTTAATGAGCTACTTTTGCCTCGAGTGTCACGTGGCATGTGACAGATGCCCGGGTATAAGAATGCGAGCTCCTTTGAGTGTAAAACATATTTCCCACACTAATTTCCCTTACTCTTTTACTTAATTATTAACTTTATTACTTTGAATCACTATGACGGATTTCCCTACACAGACTCCCACGCCTCCACACCCTAAAGCGGATGGGGGTGTTGTCACACGGCAATTTTTGAAGACTTGCACGGCTTGCGAGTCGATGGAGTATTTCTGCGTGGAGAGCACGGCGACACAAGGGCCTCACCAGAAGTGCAAGTTTTGCCGATGGAGAAGAGTGGCGTGTGACGCCTTAGCAAAGAATGCCGACATTGAGAGTCGGTTTACTAAGACGAAGTATTGGGTGATCCCTAAAACAAAGGAAGTAGTCGAGGACATTTGGGATGTGTCCATTGGGGACAATCAATCGGTGGGGGAAAATGAGGAAGAAGGTGAAGATGATGTGAACATCTGGGTGGCTAGGGCTGCAAACAAGAGGGGGGTTGTCGAGGAGGAAGAAGAAATTCCCATCTCAAGGAGAACCCCGAAAAAGCGACGGGTGCTCATTGAAGATGACAAAGAGGAAATGGAGGTGGCAGAGAAGGTCACTCCTAGATTATTTTTGGAGCCTGACCCAATCTTTGAAGTAAGTTCATCTTTTTATAATTTATAAATTTAATTACTGATGATTCTGTTTTAGAATTCAGACGTCATCATCGAGGTCCCTACGACGGAAGCTTCAAATGTGGAAGAGACCCTTGTGGGACCCACTGCTGTGGAAGTGGCAGTGTCGGTGGAGGATAGATTACCGACTGTTACCTCGAGGGAGGAAAACGAAGAAACCCTCGATCAAGTATGTTCAAAGAAACCTCGTCAGGTTCAATGAGCAAACTATATTGAAGACTTGAGCGGCGAGATTGATAAAATTGTTGATGCCGCTTCCTTCGACGTAGCCGAGGAGTTACTTGAACTTGTGGAATTGATTCTGGTAGGAGAGGGGGAAAACTTTGAAAAATGTAGAAAGGAGATAAGGGAAATTTTGGAGAAGATAAAGGGATTGGTTTGGGAGAAGATAAAAGAGAAGATTTAAAATAAAAAGAGAAAAAAAAGAGAAAAAAAGAATGTAGAAAACAATTTGTAATTAATTATTTTACTTTGTTATTTTATTTAGAATTTTATTATTTTTTATATAAGATTTTGAGAGAAACAAGGAAAAGACAGAAAAAAGATTTAAATAGAATTTGTTTTAAGATTTTGAAAGAAGAAGTTTAAATGAGAAAAAAAAAAGAATATTTGATTGAAGGAGTTTTAGTTTTAAAGTTCAAAAAGAAAAGAATTAAGTAAGAAGAAAGAAATAAGAAAGAAATAATTGATTGAGATAATTTAGGAAAAAAATTGTTATTTAAGTTTGTTAATTGAAGATTTGAGGGATTTTAGTTATTTGAAAAAAGAAAAGAAAGAAAAGAAGAGACGAAATAAAAATTCTAAGAGGCTTTTGAAGAAAGAAGTAATTTGTTTCGAAGAATTTAAAAAGGTGATTTAGAAGTTAAAGTGAAGTTCGAGAAAGATGGTCGTGTAATGTTCATGAAGAATTTTGATAGTTCGAGGAAAACAAAATTTTAAAGAAGAATGTATATAGAAAATTGAGAAGAATTTTTTTTTATTATTATTATTATTTGTTTTATTTTTATTTTATTTTAATTTGGTTTTTATTTTATTTTATCTTATTTTAATTTTATTTTATTTTTATTTTTATTTTACTTTACTTTTATTTTAATTTAATTTAATTTAATTTTATTTTGTTTTATTTTATTTTTAAAAGAAGGTTGAAACATTTTGAAATGAAAAAGAATAAAGAAGAAAACAAAAGAAATTTTTAGAAATAAAATTTTTTTAGATTTTAAAAGAAAGAAAAAAAACAGAGAAAAGAAAAAGAGACTTTTAAGGTTTTGGTTTTAAAGGGTATTTAAGATGAAAAGATTTTAGGAGTTCAGGGGCGTTAGAAATATTGATGGCTGGTTCCCAGGATGTATTGTCTGAGTCATCGAGGAAGCCTTCCCATTCCAAGAGGTATTGAAGTTTCCCCTTGCGCATTCTTGAATCAAGGATACGGCTTACTTCCCACTCTAGATGGTCTTCTACTTCGACCGGTTCAGGAGGAGGTTGGTTCTTGCCTGGGTATGTTTCTTGAGCAAGTTCCAGGAGAGATACGTGAAAAACAGGGTGAATAGCCTGCCATTTAGGGGGTATCTTGAGTCGAAATGCAGTTTTAGAGACTTCAGAGTCAATTTCGAATGGCCACAAGTGTTTTTCAGCCAGTTTCTTTTATGGTCGAGTCGTTCAAATGTTCCGTGCGTCGAGCCATACTTTGTCACCCGGTTTAAAAGGAGGAGCAGTTTGTCAATGTTTTTCAGCCTGTTCCTTGTACCTTCGAAACGCTAATTCCAGATTTGATTTAAGTTCCTCGTGAAGTCGTGATATGGTTCGAAGATAATTTTCCGCAGGATGATTAGTTCCTACATGGATTGAATTGAATCGAGGATGTCTTCCATAAACAGTTTCAAAAGGACATTGTTGTGTCAAAGAATGAGTCGAGTTATTATAAGCAAATTTGGCCAATGGTAGCCATGTGGTCCAATTTGGATAAAAACAATGAGCCTCTATCTGAAATAATATCATTAGGTAAGCTGTGTTTGGAAAATAAATATTCTAGAAACAACTTTGACAGATCTTCTGCAGTAGCAGTAGTAGTGGTTTTAATGAAAATAGACATTTTTGAGAATCTATCTACTATTACTAATATAGCATCAAAATTATTAGAAAGAGGAAGTTGAGAAATAAAATCCATCAATAAAGACTCCCAAGGTTTAGAGGGAATAGGAAGTGGTTGAAGCAACCCATACTTCCGGTGACGGGGGCTTTATTCTTATTACATTCGTAACAAGCTTTTATATAGGCCTTGATTTCCCTGGTCATACCTGGCCAGAAAAAATCCCTTGCTATTAGCTGGTAGGTTTTATCAACCCCGAAATGACCAGCTAATTGAGAATCATGTCGACTATTGTAATCCATAATTTTATCTCATTTTTGTTGGGTATGACTACTCTACCTTCGAAGACTAATAGACCTGGTTCAATACTAAATCTTTTGGCCCTTGCTTCGAGAGTATTTTATCTTTTAACCCTAAACAATAATTGTGCTTCGACTGAGCTTCGAGGATGTTGGATAGTGGATTTTGAAACGATTGAATTGTCATTGAATTAAGTTGATGAGTCGTTAACATTGATTTGTTGAAGATTGATTTCACATTTGCTGGATTTTTGTCAGCAAATGCATTTCCCCACTGTGAGTAAATGTCGTCCCGATGTGACAAGATATCTGGGACAATGCAGTTCTTACCTGGGCGATAGGAAATAGAAAAGGGAAATTCAGACAGAAATTCAGCCGACTTGGCTTGAAGCCTGGTTAACACTTTGGAAGACATAAAGTATTTCAAAGAATTATGGTCTGTTAAAATTTGAAAAGGACTATCTAGGCTGAGAAGAAAAGAGCGCCATTTTTTAAGACAGTGAATAATAGCTAAAATCTCTTTGTCATTTATTTCATAATTTAACTCTGCTGCAATGAGTTGGCATGACTCAAAAGCAACAGGATTAACCAGTTTTGTTTCCGGATTCAATTGAGAAATGACCCCTGCAATAGCATAATTGATCGCATCTGACTCGACTATTGTCAAAGCAGTAGGATCAAAGTGTTGAAGAATTGGAGCTGTGGTGGACGCCGTCTTCAATGCTTCGAATTCCTTTTGCGCTGTAGAAGTAAAAACAAAAGGAATATCTTTTCTAAGAAGAGAAGTAAGATTGGAAATAGTTTTAGAGTAATCTTTAATAAATCTTCTATAGAATTTTACAAAAACCAAAAATCCTTGGAGGGATTTAACGGATTTGGGCTCAGGCCATTCCAGGACCTTTTGAACTTTTTTGATGTCCATGACAAAACCATCAGTGGATAATGTAAAACCCAAAAAATCAATAGATTTAAAATGGAATTCTCATTTATTATGCTTGGCGTAGAGTCCATGATCTCGAAGTCAATTTAAAACCTGTCAAACATGATGAATATGTTCATCCAGTGTCTTCGAGAAAATTAAAATATCATCTAAATAGACGACAACAAATTTTTCGACAACATCTTTAAAGATGTCATTAACAAAAGTTTGAAAAGTATATGGTGCGTTACACAATCCAAAAGGCATAACTAAATATTCTAAACTACCAAATATAGTGCGCTTTGCAGTCAGTGGTTCATGACCTTCCGCAATGCAAATAAGATTGTAAGCGCCTCTAAGATCAATTTTAGAAAAGAAATTAGCATTATTAAATAGGGTAAGAAGCAATGACATAGGAGGAACAGGATATGCATTCTTCTTAGTGACTGTGTTGAGCTTTCTATAGTCAACACACAACCTAAGACTACCATCCTTCTTTTTTACAAAGAGGACAGGTGAGCCGGTTGGAGATTTACTGGCTTTGATGAAACCTTTGGCTACATTCTCTGAAATGTAGTCTCGAAGAACTTGAGATTCGTCCTTTGACAAAGAATAGACAGGACCTGCCGGAGGTACTGGACCTATTAACTCTATCTGATGTTCGTAGGGTCGATGAGGTGGTAACTTATCAGCCTTGCGGATTGAAAAAACATCGAGGAAATCATGATAGATTTCTGGTAGAGTCGATTTAATGGCTTTAACGTTGATTTGGTCGTCCTCATCATCTTCGAGAGAATATGTTGAGGGAAGACAAGAATTGAGAGAGCATAATTCGATTACTTCGAGGCAATTTAAATCCTCTTCGAGTGAAGTCATTGAGCTAGAAGGGTTAGCCAATTTCTCATTTAAAGAAAGATCAGATGCTTGCAAGTCATCTGCCAGAGATTTGTCCTCTAGCAGGACATTGTCAGGCGGGTTGTTTAATTCCCTATTGAAATGCATTGAAGAATCAGAAATATACTTAGTCCGTGGGGTGATCAATCCCCATGTCCAACTAATTTCAGGATTCCAATGCCTTAAAAAGTCATGGCCAAGAATGGTATCGTCCATCCTTGGGCGTCCAAGACTGTTAGTTCCCACTCGAAGAGGGGAAAATTCGGAAAGTTGAAAACTGATAAAACTTTCTTACTGACCCAATATTTGGGTTCCTCTGATTCAACCAAGTAAATTGGAGTTCGATCGATATCTGTAAATGTCAGCTGTAACTTCTTGGAAAAAGATAAACTGACAAAAGAAATTGAAGCTCCAGAGTCTATAAGACAACTGAAGGGGATATCCTCCTTAAAAAGAATGAATCTCAAGCGGTTTAAGGCAACTCCAGTCCTTAATACATGGAGGCTTTGTGCACTGGGAGATATAAGATAGTTTGCATTGCACACAAGTAAACTATCTACTAGTTTTTTGGCTTCAAAATATTACCTTCTCTTTCCTTCAATTTTACACAATCTTCCAGCTTGTGCTTACCCCCACAATACATACATAACCCATTATCTGTTCGCCTCTTCCTCCCATCTCCTTTAAGTTCCCCTTTAGGATCCAGTACTTTACTGATATTGCCTGGGGTCGAGCTTTTGTGTCGAGGTTTGTCCTTTCCCTTAATAGGTTTGGATTTAGTCAAAGAGGATTGAGTTGTTCATGGGTGTGAAGAAGGTCTCAATTTGAAATTTAAGCCTTGAGATTTTTTGGCGTATCGACGATGTTGAAGTTGTCCTTGGTAAACGCTGTCAAGCTCAAGGGTTCGACCATTAAATCTGTTAAAGTAGTCATCTTCTGACTGTGAAGATTTAATTGATGCAGAATCCTCAAAGGAAGTCCTTTTTTGAAATGATACTTAAAGGCAGCATCATTCCAACCTACTCTAGTTTGAAGCGCTCTGAAGTTCGAGATACATTCAGAGGCTTTCCCATTATCACTCATGTGAAGGAAATGAAGTTCAATTTCTGCATTGTCAGTTTCATTAGGGTCACCAAACAACATGAAGAGTTGGTCTTCAAACTTTTCCCAGTTATTAATAAGTAAGTGGGTTTCGGTTGAAGTGAGCATGAGAAGATAAGGTTCAGACCATCTTGCTGCTTTTCCAGCCAGGAATGAAGAAGCATAAACAACTTTTGATCGGTCGTTATTGAAGGTTCAGGGGTCATTATGGAACAGGAGCTTGCAGGTTTGCAAGAAGGGTTGCAATCTGTCTGGATGCTCTCCATCAAATTTATCAGGAGATTTCATAGAAGGAGTTTTGAACTTAGATCCCTCTGAAGACGTTGAATTTGAAAGGGTCTTCATGAAAAGTCTCATGAAATCTTCCAGGGAATTAGATGGTCCAGGTTCCGAAGGTGACCAGAAGGGTGGTTAGCAGGGGCAGATGGTGCCTCGTGCATTGTATCCTCTCCTTCTTCATCATCACTAGAATCATAGAAATCTTGTGGGATGTCTTCTACCGATTGGACTGAATGTTGCCGTTCCCTAAGGTCAAGTGGCTCCAAGGAGTGAGTGCGGGAAACAGGCCTAGTGGCTGTTGGCCTGCCTCTGGCACGAGCTCTAGTAGTAGCGCCTGTAGGAGGAGTGCGTTGAACAGGTGCCATTTTAACAATTTAGAGAAAACACCTGAAAAGAGACGTAGTAGTGAAAGAATGAGAACTACAGAGAATTAAATTATACTGTCACCAGACGACCTACGCACAAGGTCAAGGATGTTCCTGCAAGTGAGATAAAAGGTTCAGATACTTCTTCAAAGCACAGAGGGATAGTTCGAGGAAGTGATTTGAAGATGACTCAAAGGAAGAACTACTGTTTCGTTTTATGTTCGAGAAGGATTCTAATATAATTGAACAGTAATATTAAAATTCTTAAGATCTCACGAAAGGTTGGAAACTCAACAATCAAAGATTTAGGATTTAGATATGGTTGTTGAGAAAATAAAGAAAGATACAACAATAATGATTTTCACTTAGAGTTTTATCACTATTAACTATAATTATGTTTTATAATTTAATTCTAAGGAATGTCGAACCAAAACCCCATCCCCTTTTATATCCTTTACTCCTCCTCGCATTGACCTCATACTCATCCACCATTCCACACACCACAAACCATTTAAAATATATCTGTTACACCTGGACCCTCCTCACTAACATCCGTTAACCCCTTAATCCTTCACTAACCATTCCGTCGATGCTCACTATCCCTTAATAACCCACAGACATTTCATGAACCTTTTAATGTACTATTATATTAACTATTGCGCTGTGCGTTGCTTATTGGGAAAAAGAATAAGACACACTATTGAGAGATTGACTAATTTAGATTTAGAGTTTTAGGCTAGCGCGATTGAATAGCGAGTACACAAAGGAAAGTTCCAGTTGCTATGGAGAGTTGCTTTTTGCGCTTCAAGTATGGATTTGAACCCTTTAGTATTGATTTAATGAGCTACTTTTGCCTTGAGTGTCATGTGCCGTGTGACAAAAACCTTCACTTTTGTGATTATGCAACAAGAAAATACCATTGACATTAGCAAAGCTATTGCCATCCTATTGCACAGAACCTCAAGTGTCATCTTGAGGAATGGTCCATTGCTTGAAAAACACTTTGAAAATTCATATCATCTAGGTATTATATGTATACCTGTGTATCTTTTGTGCATTATAAAAAATAGTTGAGCACTACATTAAACATTGTGTGGACTGGTTAACACAATATTTTTTCAATGCTTTCACACGCCACATGAGACTCGAGGCAAAAGAAGCTCATTAAATCAATAAAATAGAGGTCTAAATCCATACTCAAAGTGCAGAAAGTGATTCTACCTTGCCACGGCGACTTCCCTTTGTGTACTTACTATTCAACTGCACTAATCTAAACTTTAAATCTAAATTAGTCAATTCTCAAAAGTGTGCTTAGACTTTTCTTCGATAAGTGATGCACAGCGCAATAGTCAATGAAATATTCCACTAAAGGTTTTTATCAAGTATATTTGGGTTATTAAAAAGAGGTAGTGAGTATGGACGGAATGATTAGTGGAGGATTAAGGGGTTAACGGATGTTAGTGAGGAGGGTCCAGGTGTAGGAGGTGTAATTTTTGTGGTCTATGGTGTGAGTAATGTTGGATGGGTATGAGGTCAATGCAAGGAGGAGTAATAGATATAAAAGGGGTTGGATTTTGGTTTGATGTTTCTTTAGAATTAAATTATAAAACATATTTATAGTTAATATTGGTAAAACTTCAAGTTAAATCATTGTTATTGTACATTTCCTTTTCCCTCAATAATCATCTCTAAATTTAAATCTTTGATTGTTGATTGTTACAACCCTTTGTGAGATTCTAAAGAGTATTAAAATTACCTTAAAATATATTAAGATTCTTCTCAACTATAACTCCTAGCAGTAGCTCTTCTTTCGAGTCATCTATGAATCACTTCCTCGAACAATTCCTCTGTGCTTCGTAGAAGTCTCTAAACCCCTCATCTCACTTTCAGGAACACCCTTGACCTTGTGCGTAGGTCGTCCGGTGACAGTATAATTTAATTCTCCTTAGTTCTCATTCTTTGCACTACTACGTCCTTTTTCAGGTGTTTTCTAAATTCTGAAAATGGCACCTGTTCAACGCACTCCTCCTACAGGCGCTACTACTAGAGCTCGCACCAGAGGCAGGCCAACAGCCACATGGCCTGTTTCCCGCACTCACTCCCTGGAACCTCTCAACCTTAGGGAACGGCAAAATTCAGTCCAATCTGTAGAAGACATCCCACAAGATTTTGATGATTGTAATGATGAAGAAGAAGGAGAGGATACAATGCACAAGGCACCATCTGCCCCTGCTACACACCCTTCTGGTCAACCTTCGGAACCTGGACCATCTAATTCGCTGGAAGATTTCATGAGACTTTTCATGAAGAACCTTTCAAATCCAAAGTCTTTGGAGGGATCAAAATTCAAAACTCCTTCCATGAAATCTTCTGATAAATTTGATGGAGAACATCCAGACAGATTGCGACCTTTTTGCAAACAAGAAAACTTCTGTTCCATAATGAGCCTTGAACCTTTAATAAAGACCGATCCAAGGTTGTTTACTCTTCTTCATTCCTAGCCAGAAAGGCAGCAAGGTGGTTCAAACCTTATCTTCTCATGCTCTCTTTGACAGAGACCCACTTACTCATCAATAATTGAGAAAAATTTGAAGACCAACTTTTTACATTGTTTGGTGACCTTAATGAAACTGAAAATGCGGAAATTGAACTGGACTTCCTTTGCATGAGTGATAATGGAAAAGCTTCTGAATACATCTCAAAATTCAGAGCACTTCAAACTCAAGTAGGTTGGAATGATGCTGCCCTCAAGTATCATTTCAAAAAAGGACTTCCTTTGAGGATTCTTGATCAATTAAATCTTCACGGTCAGAAGATGACTACTTTAACGGACTTAATTGATCGAACCCTCGAACTTGACGGCATTCACCAAGGACAGCTACAACATCGTCAATATGCCAACAAATCTCAATGCCTAAATTTTAAATTGGGACCTTCTTCACACCCACGGACAACTCAATCCAAATCAAATAAGGGAAAGGACAAACCTCGACCAAAAAGCTCGACCCCAGGCAATATTAGTAAAGTACTGGATCCTAAAGGGGAGCTTAAAGAAGCTGAGAGGAAGAGATGGCAGATAATGGGTTATGTATGTATTGTGGGTGTAAGCACAAGCTAGAAGATTGTGTAAATTTGAAGGAAAGAGAAGGTACTAGTTCAAAGTCAAAAAACTAGTAGATAGTTTACTTGTGTGCAAAGCAAACTATCTTATCTCTCCCAGTGCACAGAACTTCCATGTCTTAAGGACTGGAGTTGCCTTAAACAGCTTGAGATTCATTCTTTTTAAGGAGGATATCCCCTTCAGTTGTCTTATAGACTCTGGAGCTTCAATTTCTTTTGTCAGTTTATCTTTTGCCGAGAAGTTACAACTGACATTTACAGATATCAATCAAACTCCAATTTATTTGGTCGAATCAGAGGAACCCAAATATTGGGTAAGTAAGAAAGTTTAATGGGTTTTCATTTTTCCAAACTTTCCCTCCTTTTATTTGGAATTATCAGTCTTAAACGCCTTAAGGATGGACGATACCATTCTTGGCCATGACTTTTTAACGCAGTGGAATCCTCAAATTGATTGGACATGGGGATTTATCATCCCATGCACTAAGTATATTTCTGTTTCTTCAATGCAGGTCAATAGGGAGTTAAACAACCTTCCTGACAATGTCCTGCTAGAGGAAAAATCTCTGCCAGATGACTTGCAAGCATCTGATCTTTCTCTAAATGAGCTATTGGCTAACTCTTCTAGCTTGATGACTTCACTCAAAGAAGATTTAAATTGCCTCAAAGTAATCAAATTATGCTCTCTCAATTATGGTCTTCCCTTGAAAGATTCTCTCAAAGATGATGAGGACAACCAAATCAACGTTGAAGCCATTAAATCAACTCTACTGGAAATCTATCATGATTTCCTTGATTTTTTCTCAATCAGTAAGGCCGATAAGTTACCACCTCATTGACCCTACAACCATCAAATAGAGTTAATAGGTCCAGCACCTCCGGCAGGTCCTGTCTTTTCTTTGTAGAAGGACAAATCTCAAGTTCTTTGAGACTACATTTCAGAGAATGTAGCCAAAGGTTTCATCAGTGCAAGTAAATCCCCAACCGGCTCCCTTGTTCTTTTTGTAAAGAAAAAGGATGGTAGCCTTAGGTTGTGTGTTGACTATAGAAAGCTCAACACAGTCACTATGAAGAATGCAAATCCTGTTCCTCCTATGTCATTGCTTCTTACCATTTTCAATGGTGCTAATTTCTTTTCTAAAATTGATCTTAGAGGAGCTTACAATGATATTTGCATTGCGGAAGGTCATGAACCACTGACTGAAATGCGCACTTGATTTGGTAGTTTTGTATATTTAGTTATGCCTTTTGGATTGTGTAACGCACCATCAACTTTTCAAACTTTTGTTAATGACATCTTTCAAGATGTTGTCAAACAAATTTTTGTTGTCTATTTAGATGATATTTTAATTTTCTTGAAGCCATTAGCTGAACATATTCATCATGTTCGACAGGTGCTAAATTTACTTTGAGATCACGGTCTCATAGCCAAGCACAATAAATGTGAATTCCATCTAAATCATTTGATTTTTTGGGTTTCACGTTGTCCACTGATGGTTTAGTCATGTACGACAAAAAGGTCAAAAAAGTCCTTGAATGGCCTGAGCCCAAAACTGTTAAATCCCTACAAGGATTTTTGGGTTTTTTCAAATTTCTATAGAAGATTTATTAAAGATTACTCTAAAACAATTTCCAATCTTACTTCTCTTCTTAGAAAAGATATTCTTTTTATTTTTACTTCTACATCACGAAAGGAATTCGAAGCATTGAAGACTGTGTTCACCACAGCTCTAATTCTTCGACACTTTGATTCTTCTGCTTTGACAATCGTCGAGACAGATGCGAGCGATTATGCTATTGCAGGGGTCATTTCTCAATTGAATCCTGAAACAAAATTGTTTCATCCTGTTGCTTTTGAGTCACGCAAACTCATTGTGGCAGAATTAAATTATGAAATTCATGACAAAGAGCTTTTAGCTATTATTCACTGTCTTAAAAATTGGTGCTCTTTCCTTCTCAGCCTACGTAGTCCTTTTCAAATTTTAACAGACCATAATGCTTTGAAATACTTTATTTCTTCCAAAGTGTTAACCAGGCGTTAAGCCAAGTCGGCTGAATTTCTGTCTGAATTTCCCTTTTCTATTTCCTATCGCCCAGGTAAGAACTGCATTGTCCCAGATATCTTGTCACGTCGGGACGACATTTACCTACAGCAGGGGGACACATTTGCTGACAAGAACCCAGAAAATGTGAAATAAATTTTCAACAAATCAATGTTAAAGACTCATCAACTTAATTAAATGACAATTCAATCCTTTCAAAATACAGTATCCAACATCCTCAAAGCTCAGTCAAAGTAAAATTATTGTTTAGGTTTAAAAGACAAAATACTCTTGAAGCAAGGGGCCAAAAGATTTAGTATTGAATCAAGTCTATTCGTTTTTGAAGGTAGAGTAGTCATACCTGACAACAATAAAATAAAATTATGGATTTTCAATAGTCAACATGATTCTCCATTAGCTGGTCATTTTGCGGTTGATAAAACCTACCAGTTATTAGCAAGGGATTTCTTCTGGCCAGGAATGACCAGAGAAATCAAGGCCTATATAAGAGCTTGTTACAAATGTAATAGGAATAAGGCTCCGCATCACCGTAAGCATGGGTTGCTTCAACCACTTCCTATTCCCTCTAAACCTTAGGAATCTTTATTGATGGATTTCATTTCTCAACTTCCTCTTTCTAATAATTTTGATTCTATAGTAGTAATAGTAGATAGATTTTCAAAAATGTCTATTTTTATTAAAACCACTACTACTGCTACAGCAGAAGATTTGTCAAAATTGTTTCTAGAATATGTATTTTCCAAACATGGCTTACCTAATGATATTATTTCAGATAGAGGCTTGTTGTTTGTATCCACATTCTGGACTCAATTGTGTCGACAACTCAATATCACAAGGAATCTCTCCATGGCCTATCATCCTGAAACCAATGGGAAAACAGAAAGGGTCAACCAAATCCTCAAAAAATACCTTCAAATGTATGTCAGTTAGCAACAAGACGATTGAACCACATTGTTACCATTGTCCAAATTTGCTTATAATAAATTAACTCATTCTTCGACACGACAATCTCCTTTCAAAACTGTTTATGGAAGGCATCCTCGATTCAACTCAATCCATGAAGGAATTAATCATCCTGCCAAACATTATCTTTGAACCATTTCCCGACTCCAAGAAGAACTTAAATCAAATTTGGAATAAGCGACTGGAAGGTACAAGGAACAGGCTGATAAACATCGACAATCTGCTCCTCCCTTTAAACCAGGCAACAAAGTATGGCTCGACGCACGAAACATTCAAACAACTCAACCATCAAAGAAACTAGCCAAAAGGCACTTGTGACCATTGGAAATAGACTCCGAAGTCTCTAAAACTGCATTTTGACTCAAGCTACATCCTAAATGGCAGGCTATTCACCCTGTTTTTCACGTATCTCTCCTGGAACTGGCTCAAGAAACATACCCGGGCAGGAACCAACCTCCTCCGGAACCGTTCGAAGTAGAAGACCATCTAGAGTTGGTAGTAAGCCGTTTCCTAAATTCAAGAATGCGCAAGGGGAAACTTCAATACCTCGTTAAATGGGAAGGCTTCCTCAATGATTCAGACAAAACATCCTGGGAACCAGCCATCAATTTTTCTAATGCCCCTGAACTCCTAAAATCTTTTCATCTTAAATATCCTTTAAAACCAAAACCTTAAAACTCTCTTTTATTTTTTCTTTCCCTTTTCCTTCTCCTCTTTAAAATCTAAAACATCTTTACCTCCAAAAATTTCCTTATTCTTTGTTTTCTTTTCTTCTTTCTTCTTTTTTTTTCAAAAGTTTTTCAACCTTCTTTAAAATAAATTAAAGTAAAATATAATATAACTAAAATTAAAATTAAAAATTAAAACAAAACAAATAAAAAATTCATAAAAACCTTTACAAATTACTTTAAATTTTCTTTTCTTTTCTTTACTTTTCAATTTTCTATATACATTCTTTCCTTAAAAAATTCTTTTCCTCGAACTATCAAAATTTTTCATGAACGCAACACAACAATATTTCTCGAATTTCACTTCAACTTCTAAATCTCTATTTTAAAATTTCTTCAAACAAATTACTTCTTTCTTTCAAATTCTTTTTTTCTTCTCTTTATTTCTTTCTTTCTTTTCAAATAACCAAAAACTTCAATAAATAAAATTTTACAAATAATTTTTTTTCTCTCTCATTATATTTTCATGTCAAAATTTATTTCAATCAACTATATTTTTTTATCTTCTTCTCCTTATTTAAAAATTTTTTCTTTCTTTTCAAAAACTTAAAACTAAAATTTTTTTCGATTAAGTATTTTTTTTTCTTTTTCTCCTTTCAAAATTTCAAAACAAAATTTAAATTTTCTTTCTTTCTTTTTCTTTTCTTTTTCTCTCAAAATCTTATAAAATAAATATTAAAATTTTAATTAAAGCAACAAAATAAAATAAATAAATATACAAATTGTTTCTACTTTTCTTTTCCTCTTTCTCTCTTTTTTTTTCTTCTTTCTTCCATTTTAAATTTTTTCCTGTATTTTCTCTCAAACCAATTTCTTCATCTTCTCCAAAATCAGCCTTATTTCCTTCCTAAATTTCTCAAAAACCTCCCCCTCTCCTACCGGTACCACTTCCCCAATCTCCAGAAAGTCTTCAGCCACGTCAAAGGAGGCAGCATTGATAATCTTGTCGATATCGCCACTTAACTCTTAAATAAACCTAGTTCCTCAACCCTGGCGAGGTTTTTTCGACCATATCTGGTCAAGAGTTTCTCCATTATCCTCCCTCAAGGCAATCACTGGTAAATGTTCTTCAATAGGGATTGATGGCGCCACTTCCACAGCAGTGGTTTCCACAATAGGAGCTCCCACACTCGAGGCTTCCACCATAAGGGCTTCCGCAATGACATCTGAATTCTAAAACATACATTCATCAGTAAAATTTTTTCTTTGGAAAACAAAATTAAAATAAAATAAAATAAAAAGCAAACTTTCTTCAAACACCGGATCAGCCTCTAGAAATAACTTTGATGTGACTTCCACTTTCGCTTCTTTTTCCTCTTTGTCATCTTTGATGACCATCTACCGCTTCTTCAGTGTCTGCCTTGAGATGGGGACTTCCTCCTCATCTTCCTCCACCAATTCATCCACCTCCTCTTCTACCCTTTGTTTTTTACCCGTGGCTTGGGTTACCCAGGTCGCCACGGTACCCTCGACTTCCTCCTCAACTGCTTCTGATTGATCATCCCCGATCGACACGTTATGGTAAGGTAAACTCTTACAGTCGCCTTGCTGTAAGCAGAATCCGGAGGAGATATGTGGATTTAGTGGAAAACCCCGTCCTTCCAACAAAAATAACAAAATGGGAATTCTAAATCACTAAGCTAACCAGTCTACTTGGATCTGATTGATAAAAATAATGAAACTCTAAAATATTTAACGCTTATTGAGATTTAAATAAAAGTGGCGGTTGAGAAAAGAAATACTGATAACAACAATTAAGGTGTACCAGTGAAAGATCTGAAAAGATTGACTTTTATGTTTTTATAATAATTTGAATTTTTATGAGACAGCAATAATCAAGTCCCAGCAATGAAGACCTTTCTAAAGATACCCTGTATGAAGTGTGATTTAAATTGTTTAGTAGTATTTCTAAAATGTTATATATAAAATATAAAGTTATAAGGGTATTACAAATTTATTTAATTTGTTGAGTAATAAAAAATAAGACCGTGGTGGTTAATGATTAAGCTGTATGATGTGTCCCCCCCTCAATTTCGAGTTTGAGAGGCGCTTAAGTATTCCTAGTCACGTGCCTAAGTTTTCCCCTCCAGAGCTCTCCCAGAGTCAATGCGGAGCCCGTACGGAGTCCATACGGAGTCGGAACGGAGTCCGTACGGACTTCCGGACTCAATTAGAACCTTAAAAACTATAATAAAAAATTTAGAAAAATTACACATAATAGAGCTACTTCCCCTTTATATTCCAAACTAATTTTCGTAGTATGCGCAGCTTTAATTACCCCGTGAAAATTCATCAAAGTTAAGTAATTTTCTGAAAACGTAAATATTTCTATAAAACTTTAAAATTTATTTAAAAATATAAGAAAAATAGTAAAAATTCTGGAAAAATTTCTCAAGGTTCTTGAGTGACTCGACTTAACACTAATAAAATTTTCAGACGGTAAATATAAGTTTTCTCCGTAAAATAAATTGTATTTGTGTAGGCATTCGCTCGTGACCAATTTCTTCATATTTAAAACTCAAATAAATTAAATAAAACCCTTTTATATAAAAAAAATAATAATGCCAATCTTGCACACCGTAATAACTCCATTTACTTACTTAGGTGCCACACTAAATTTTAGGCTACCACATCCTCCCTCCAATTGAGAATGTCCCCATTCTTAAAACTTTGCATAAGTGGTCGAACACAATATTCATCTTTAACCTTCAACTACCATCTTCTTTAATAAACTATAAAATTCATCTTCATCAATATGTCTTCCAAAGAGCTTGTCGCTCCATGTGAACTCTGCGCTCGATACCAGGTACCTTGTTTAATGTCCAACCCTAATCTTCCTGGCAGGACAGCTTGCGACTTATGCCGTGTGAAAAAAGTCAAATGTAACCGGCCATTAGTTCCTTCTAAAACAAACGTATATTTAGGACCAGCAGCTCTCCCTGATCCCTCAACTTCTAAAAAACGATCCAAAATTCCTGTCTTCTTAAAACGAATAAGATCAAAAACAGCTTCAAAAGTTCAATCTTCACCAGCGGATCCCGGCCTAATTTTGCCTTCACAAGATCCTAATCCTATAACGCCAGTACCCCCAACTAACTTTGCTGAGACTATGTTTCCTGGCTCTAAATGTAAGACCCTATTTATCTTACTAAAAAAAAATTTTAATCAAAATTGACTAAACCTATGACTTAATAACATATTTGAACTTCTAGCTGTTGAAATTACCAACACTGATGATGTTGGTAGAGTTAAGATGGACTATATCAATCATTATCCAAATTTTCATCGCTATCTTTTTCTTGACTTTACTAATGAGTTGAAACCAAAAATTCTGGCCTATTTTCCAGAAACTCCAGCTAATAACCATGAAGACCTCATGAAAAGAAGAATTTTAATGCAAAGCTTTGATAATGATGTTGAACAATTTCAAAGAAATTATCTTTTCTAACAGTATAACTTGATAAAATTTTGTTTTTGCTTGGTCTTCTTTAACTTTCAACATAAATGTTGTTTTCTTTCTTCTCTGGCTTGATATAACATAAAATAAAATAATATAAATCTTTTGATGATTCCACTAATGAGAGCAAGGTTTGAATCCCTTCAGACTCCCATATACCAGTCTTCCTTCTTGTCACAGCATTGAGAGAGTGGATCTTCCTATGAGCCGAATACTCCTGATTCCAACCTCATAGGGCCCCCCACTGAGCCGAATTCTTTGATTCCAATCTCGCCATAAGGTCCTCCAAGCTTCACACCAAAAATGGCCTAACAATGAGGCACTAAAAAAAATCATTCCCTAAAATCCAACTACCATCCTAACTTCTGATTCCTTCATCACAATTTTCAAACTTTGCTATACAGCAAACCAATAAAATACTTTTGCCAGGCTTCCAATAATAATTTCAACTTTAGACCATGTTAAAGCGCCACAAATTTCACCTAATTAACCATTATGCTTTCATTAGCATCATCACCACCTAAAATTTTAACCTCCTAAAGCTTATCAGCACCCAATTCCAGAAATAATTGAATAACCAGTTTAGAGTCTTAGTGGACATTGATAAATTAAAAGATTGAACTGAGTTATCCAAACAATATTGACTTTTTAATTTAAAGTCTTGGTATACCAAACATATAATCGATTGCCAGTTTATGCTCTTGGTGGACCAAAGATCGTTTAGGTGCATAAATAACTTGATAAATTCCTAAATAAGGCTTAGGCTTGACCAAAGATTGAATAAATTTGATAATCCAGTTTAATGTCATAGTGGACCAAACATTTGATCGACAAGTAATCCAGTATAAAGCCATAGTGGACCAATGAATGTTGAATTATCCTGCAGATATTAATTTTCCAGTTTAAAGTCATAGTGGACTAAACAATGAATGAACTACCAGTTTAAAGTCATGGTGGACCAAACATTTAATCGATAAGAAATCCAGTTTAAGGTCATGGTGGACCCAACAGCTTGATAACAGCCCAGTTTAGGGTCTTGGTGGACCTAACAACTTCTCTATCCTTGAACCCAGATTTTGCCACCAGCTTTCTTCATCCTAGTTTCAAGTTTTCTTCTTCAAAAAAATATCTCCTAACAAGATGAAACCTTCTGACTTCATTGCTTCAGCTGATCAATCTTGCAAATACTGTGCCTTCACCCATAGGGAATGTATCTTCTATTTTAACTGGCAAAAGCACTCTTATAACAGGGCCTGTTTATCCTGTTATGAGAAGAAAAGAAAATGTTCTGGCTTGAACTGTGGTTCTTTCCCCATCACTGCTACTAGCTTCGCCTCCTTCTGCAAACCTCTTCCTTCTTCTTCACCTTCTACTCCACCCCCTATTCCATCAACCTCTAAAGATCCCATCCCTTTTTCTCCATCAGCCTATTTAAATCTTTCTCCATCACCTAATCCTCTGGGTCCTTCTCTCCAATCTAGACTTGCGGCTACTCCCCCAAGAACTCTTGCTGCTCCCAGGGCCATGCTTCAACCTTCTAACAATTCTTCTCCTTCTTCCAACATCTTTAAGCACAAAAGTTCCTATAATAGCCAGCAGTCTTCATCTTCTCTTGTATCATCCAAAAGGCCCAGAACATCTACTTCAAACACCAAATCCAACACCAGTCCTCCTCATCTATCAAAAGTAAAAAATCCTTTTCAAAACATAAAAAATCCCACTCCATTACCAAGTAAGCCATTTATCTATGATCATGATATAGTTGACACAGGTTAGTTGTCTCTTTTTATTTTCTTAATCTTCAGGTTTTAATTTGCTGATATTTTAATTTGATAAGCGTCCACCGGTTCTCCAATTTCATATTCAGCTTATGAACTACCAGAACCTAATCCAAGCTTCCCTAGAGTTCCAATTCACCTAGTGTCTGAAAAGCTTTTTGCTAATTTTAATAACCTTATCGCTTATTTCCAACGATACCCGCCCTCTGATAGATCAGAATCTTGGATGAGAGAGCAACTGTTAAGAGACCTTTTCAAAATAGCCAACTGGCTTCAACACTATCGTGACCGTGAAATAAGATTCGAATCCCAGGAAATCGATCAAGGTCCTTCTAAATTTTCTAATTTTGATTCTTCAAAAGATAACAACCCTTGATGGTGTTCTTCCTGGTATGTAGCTTTCTTGAATAATGTTTGAAAAATAAAATATAAACATCTAAACTACCTAAAACTAAAATACCTTTTATTTTTTTATTTTTTTTTTATTTTTATTTTTATTTTTATTTTTTTTTATTTTTATTTATTTTATTTATTTCATTGTTATTTATTTTATTTTTTTTTATTTATTTTTTTTTATTTATTTTTTTTTTTAGTTATTTTATTATTTTTTATTATTTATTTTTTTTTATTTTTTTATTTTATTTTTTTTATTTTAAAAAAAATAGTTTTGAAATAAATGTTAAAATTTTAATTTTTAAAGAAAGATAAACGAATGTGAAAAGAAAGATAAAAAAATAGTAATAAAAAAATTTTTTTTAAAAAAAATAATTTTTTTTTAAAAGATGCCCCCCGGCCATTTGATGAGCCGTACCCTCAACATCATACCCACATCCAAGTGCAACTTGATGTGGTTACACAATTTTGAGAAATTGAAAAGAAAAGAAATTATATGAAAGTTTTTAGAAGATAAATTTAATAATGATGATCACTGGGTGGGCTCCCTCCAATTTATAAAAATGATTAGAGACCACCAGTGAGCATCACCTTTACAATAATTCATAATATATATTAAAGAAAAGAAATCACAATCTAACATAAAAAAATCAAAAGCAAAATAAAATAAAAAGAATCTTGAATCCGGCGTTGAGAGCAGTGTCTCTTGATTCGTTCCAGTTTATAGTCTTAGTGGACTTCCTATAATTAAAAGACAAAGCCAGGATTCAACTAGAAACAGGGAAAATTTTGGAAACAAACATTATGGGGTAATTGTGTATAGAGCAGCCAGCCCATCAATTACCCCCACACTTGCCAATATTAAATTAAGAAGGTTCCCCTGTGAACACTTCTTCCAATAAATTTTTAAAATTTTCCAACACTATCTTCACCCATATTTTAAGAATTTTAAATTTTGAAAATTTTCAATGAAGGTTTTCTCGCATTTCGTTATGTTTCATCACAGTTTCGTCGACCATATACAGTGTAACGATAGTAAAGTATTTTGATAAAAAAAGAAGATAGTTTATCCTCGTTGCGGAGGTATCCATAAAATTTTGTAGATATCATAGTTTATCCTCGTTGCGGAGGTATAAATTTAATAAAAGTCATTAAAATTGTAGTTTATCCTCATTTCAGAGTTAGACTTCGGCACTCCTGGTGCCTCTAGGATAGAACCGTTTCACTTGATTGGCTGCTACCCTCTTCTTCAATACTACTCCATCCAACTCTTCTAGCACTTATGAACTGCCGGAAACTTGCTCCTTGATTTTATACGGTCCATCCCACCTATCTGCAAACATCTTTCCCAACTGACTTTCCAAACTCCTTATATACACCAGGACCATATCTCCTGGGTTCAAAGGTTTCCTTAATCAATGTGCCAACCGCTCATCCCAATATCTGACTGATTGATTTCGGATCTTCATCATCCGCGAATATGCCTTTTCTAAATATTCTTCTTTCTTTTCTAGCTGCATCATTCTTGCACACAATAATTCTTCAGTAGTTTTGACCATGTCCCAGTCAACTCCAAGATATGATTCAGCTTCTAAATCAACCGGTAAAACTGCTTTCTGTCCAAAAACAAGTTCATAAGGTGAAAATCCAGTCGTCCTTTTGGCAGTGATTCGATCAGCAAATAAAACTAAAGGTAAATAGTGCCTCCACTTTTCGGCACTTGTCCCACACATTTTAACTAAAGCATCCTTAATAACTTGATACCCTCTTTCAACAATGCCTTCAGCTTCAGGATAATATGGGGTTTCTACCCTAACCTTTGATCCAACTTTCAATACGGCCTCTTCAAACTCTGTCCCAAATTCAGGACCTCCATCTACCGTTACCAACTTCATCACCCCATACCTATATACCCAATTATTCAAAAAAAATTATGCCACATTTTTGGCAGTTAAATTAATAAGAGGGGCTGCCTCTACCCAACCAGATAAATCATCTCTGGCCACAATTAAATATTTATACCGTCCCTCTTTTATATGAACGGCATCTAAACTAACTCTCCCAAAGAGCGTATATTCACCAGTCGCGCGTGGTTCTTTTGGCCTTAAATAACTTCGTCTTTGACATTCTTCGCATGACTGAACCCATTGTTTAACAGCCATCTTCATGCCAGGCCACCAAAATCGATCAGAAACTCTTCTAAACGTTTCTCCAACGCCTCTATGCCCGAGATCTTCATGCAGTGATTTTAAAACTAATTCTTGCCCCTTCTGTTGAGTTAAAACTACTTGAGGATTTGGATACCTTCTCCTCATTAATCGTCGACCAGATAGGTAAAACGTAGATGACTTCCTCTTGATAGCCACCCATTCATCGTCTTCAAAATCTTCTGGCCTCTCTAAAGTCAACAAATATTTGACTAACAAAAAATAAAAACCAGTCTGACCCCAGACTTCATCTTGAAAATCGATTAATATAACATCAATAGGGACTTCTCTATCACCAATATCACCTGCACATGAATGAGCCAATAATTGTTGACCCCTAAATAAATCTTTAATCGAGCTATGTCGTCGTTTTTCTTCTGAACCTTTGGATCCTTCGTAAACCTTATTTGAAAATACCTCTTTCTCTTTATCCACCCTTTTATTTAAATTCTCTAATTCTCCAACATATACACCATTCCTTAATTTACTACTATCCCATACTACCAATCCATCTTCCTCTACATACACCACATCTACTTCTACCTCCTTTCTACCAAATTTACCTACACCTTTTCCAACACCTTTATTAACATAAAAACTATTTTCCAGTTTAACCTCTTGGTGGAGGTCATCATTATCATAATCTAAACACAATAGTCCTGCCAGTTTAACCTCATGGGTGAGGTATGGAAAGTCTTCAGCTCCTTTAGTGCTGGCTTTGATAATAGGTATATCTTCATCGAACTCTTCTGAGTCTGAATCTTCTTCAGTGGGTGGTCTCCTTGATAAACCATCTGGCATAGTAAAAGTTTTTCCAGACTTATTATCTAAATCAAATGAAAAATGTTGAATAAAAGCTACCCATCTCGTCATGGGTGCGTTCGGTAAACTTGGGGAATTAATCATCTGGATTAACGATTTCACATCCACTTGCAACTCAAAATGTTGCCCCCACAAAATATGCTGAAGTTTCTTCAGTATTTTCGCCACACCACATAACTCCAATTTCGGCTGAGAATATCTTGATTCAACCTCAGTAAATACTACAGATTCATACCTAACTGGCCTGATGTAACCAGCTTTATCCATCTGAGACAAAACCGCCCCAGCTGCAACCTGACTTGAATCAACTGCTAAATAAATTCTGCCAACTTCTTTTCCATAATCCAACTTGTGCAGGACTAAATCCTTCCCCACAACCTCCTTCAACTTCACAAATGCCTTCTCACACTCTTCATCCCACTCCCAGTCTGCATCCTTTCTCGTTAACCGTCTCAATGGAGCTGCCAATGAAGAAAAGTCCTTAATAAACATTATAACATATACGCAAACGCTTAAAAACCCTCTAACTTCAGTCGTATTCTTGGGTCTTGGCCAGGACTGAATTTTGTTAACTTTCTTCTTCGACATAATCCTACCCTCTCTACATACCACATGGCCTAATATTTCTAAGGCTAGCACACAACATGAAAATTTTGAACCTGAAATAGTTAAACCAGCCTCTTCAATTCGAAACAAGATTCTTTCTAATTTAATTGCAAACTCCCAAATGAATTTGCGTATCCTGGGATTCTCTTCCAACACCTGGTTATCATAGTCGGTTGTTGGTCCCTTAATTCCTCCATCATCTTTAAAGATTCCAGCATATTGTGGAATTTTGTCTTGAAGGATCCAAGCCATCTGAGCTTGATAAACTGCAACTGAATTTGTTGCTCCTTGAGGTAATCTTGTTAACTGTAAACGTCCAAGTGGAATATCGAATGTAGTGAGAGGCCTTGAGTCCGGATGTAACTCTCTTTCATCATATCCACCCATAATATCTCCCAATCCATAACACACTCTCCCTGAAAATGCTTCAACAAACTCCTCAGCACTAGGCGGTATCTAAGCATCCTTTATTGTAACCCTATTTAATTCCCTAAGATCATGAACAACTCTAAGCTTGCCATTTGGTTTCTTGATACAAAATACCGGACTAGAATAACTTGACGTTGATTGCTCATACAGTCCAGTGCGTATCCGTTCTCTGACAACTTCAATATAGGCTTCTTTTAATGCAGCCGGAATAGGAATCGGTTTCTGCTGACACGGTTAATGAAATACCACAGGAATCTTGTAAGGCTCCCCATAGGAATGCTTCAACACACCCCTCTCCTCTTCTACAAAAGCAATGGCCTTCTCATTCTTGACCATCACATCCAACAACAACTTCTTCTCTTCTCCAGACAAACAACCATCAGGTCCAAAATTAAAAACACCCAGTCTCTCAAAAGTGATTCTTGACGTCTCAGAAAATTCAGGCGGATTCTTTACCAAGGGGCTTTCATAAGGATCTCTTGATAACCTTGGTCTTCTCAAGGGTGGATTTAATTCGGCAGGTAGCGATTCATTAATAGGTCGAACTTTATTTTCTACCTTCTTATATTTGGCTGCGTCCACATCTAAATAAACTTGAGGTAAAACATTCACTTTTGTATCCCCATTACATATTTCATCAAATGAATCTTCTTCATCGCCAGAATCGGAATAAGAAAAATTAGAAAAATATTTTATTTCATTTTTAAATTTTACCCTTTTCTCCTTTCCCTTGTCTAATTTATAAACAGATTTTCCAACACCTTTGCTTATCTTATCCAACAGTAAATCACCCGTAAAGAAAGTTGGCAGTTTAACCTCTTGCTGGAGGACCGGAAATGAATTTTCACAAAAATTTTTTTTTTGTGTTTTAGTTATACTGAGATTTTTTATTGGATTTTGATAAGATTTTTGCAGTTTACCCTCTTGCTGGAGAACTGGAATAACATTTTCACATAAATTATTTTTTTGTGTTTTAATTATACCGAGATTTTTAATCGTATTTTGATAAGATTTTTGCAGTTTACCCTCTTGCTGGAGGTCCATAATAGAAGGAGATACTTGAAGTTTAACCTCTTGCTGGAGGCCATAAAACATACCCTTCCAACCTTTATCCAACCTAATTTGGCCCATTTTGCCTTTTTCACCATTTTTAAATTTTATAGAAAAACAGGGTAAATCCAATAAACATATAGAAAAGTCCATAATGTATTTGCACTCCAAAGTAATATTAACAGAAAATAATTGAGAATCCACTTGAATTATCTCCAAGTGAGCTGACCTATTGCAATCCGGGATCTCATCCTGAGGAGAGATTACAACATTAGAGTGATCAGCCCCAGCTACCCCAAAAAATGAGGGCATTCATCCCTTTCCAACAAACATAATCCACCAGAAGCCGTCCGTTTTATATGCCGCTTCTTGGTGCAAACACAACACTGGCACAGAGTAGTAATCCCTGGCAGTGTTTCCCAACCTTCATCTCCAGGAGGCGCTAACCACATATGTAACCTCCGCATATCTTCACCAGTGATTTCCAAACTAATCCCCATGCCAGCTTGATACCCTATCCTGGCCTCAAAATCCATCAAAAAAGGACCACCAAGAACAGTTTTGACTGCTCCTCTGGCCACATAAAAGTGAACCTTACCAACAGATCCACCAATGCCTAACCTGACATGCTCAGCTGTGCCCATCAGCTCTGTTGCATGCCCTCCAATACCTCTGAGGTTTCCCCCAGTGCCACTTTTAATTGGCAAGCCTATACTCGTTGCTTGCTCCAATGAAATTAAATTAATTTGAGACCCTGAATCGACCAAGGCCTTTACTTCTTTACCATTTAGAGTTACCACCAGGTAACCCAGGGGAGCGGAAAAATGCGTATCTACATCTTCCCCAAACTTTTCAGCATTTTCACAAATATATTCCACCTCTCCAGTGGAAACCTGACGCCTCGTCAAATGCTTCTTTTGCTTTTCAGCAAGCGCCGGACTAATCGTAAATAACTCCCCTAAAGATAAGGGAATCTGCAATTGATTCACCCTTTTCAAAAGTGCGTCCATCGCATTAGCTTGACCAGAAACTACTGGCCACTCATACTGGACCTTTGATTTAACAACCTTGGCCCTGGGTACCTCTTGAGGTCCAACCAAGCCATCTTCACCCCCCATTATAACATCTTCACTTTCTATAACCCTAACTCCGTCACCAGCTTCTTGCACTAATCCTGATCCATCGCTAGTCCTTCTTACACCCTCCATTGGGATGGGACCGCTAAAACTTGGTCTGGGTAGAGACGCCAACGGTACGTCCTCCTCAGAATCCGAATCATCCTCTGGCATAGGCTCGCCATTTAAATCAAACTTGCCATAAGTAGGGGGCCCCATATCAGCAATCCCCTTCTGCATTTTATATAATTCCTCCTTAGAGTAAGGGTTCAATTTGTTGACGGCAGTTTGAGCATTAGAATTCTTGTCCTTAGAGTAAGGGTTCACTTTGTTATTGGCCTTGCCAGGATTAGCCCTCAATTGGCTCTGAATGCTACTCTTCGCCTTAGTAGCAGCTGCTCTTCTAGCAGCATTAAAATCATATTCGCCAGCCATACAGCTACCCTCCACCTGAGCAACCGTCGCCAGCTCTAAACCACCAAAAGAAGTAGAAAATGTGGCTTTACTGACCTCTTTCTCTTTACCCTTGTCAGCTTTTCCACCACTACCATTACCATTTTTGCCATCCCTGGCATTAACATCTTCATCCTTCACTTCTTCAAATATGGCTCTCCTTTCAGCCGTTAAACTTCTTCTGACCAAATCAGAAGGAGACTGTCCATCACTGGGCTTGATGAACGAACCATCAGGAAATTTATAAACTTTACCATCAAATAAAACTCGCCCAGCATCCATATCCTTATCAAGAGCAAAACAAACTGTTGCTCTGTGCCCCCTCCTATTACAATAGGAGCACACCTTTGTCTCATCATAGCCACCTCTATATCCATTACCACCATTACCACCATTTCTCCCATTGCCTGGGAAGCGGTTACCATTATTATCGCCATTATAATTTCGACGCTCATAACCTCTGGATTGATAAGAAGTTGACGTCAATGAAGAAGCGATTGGGGCCTTTTTGGCCTTCTGAGTCTCTTGAACAAATATTTTTAATTGTTTCTTTAAATCGGCCAAGTGATCGACCATCTTATTATCTACATTGCCCTCAACTTTAGCAGCAGGTAATCCCATTTGTGCCTTCTTGGCCTCCTAGGCTTTGACCATAATATCGTTATTTTCGGCCAAAACTTTGCTGACCTTGCTAACATATTGAGTGCATGACTCTTGATATTTGTACAACGCCAACAACTTGAGATGGGCTTGAATGTTGTCCTTGATAACCTCCAGAGCCGGCAGTTTCTGCTCACCATTAGGCAGTTCCTTCATCAAATCTTTTCTTGAAAGATCCTTCAAGACGTCCATACGAATATCCCTGCTGCATGCTGTCCAAAACAAATCTTTTGCTTGATTCTCATGCACTAACTCATCCACCACTTCATCAAACTGAACACAGAGCTTTTTGAAGTCAGCCATAGAAGAAACACCACCTTTTGCTTGCCAGTCTCCAACAATTTTATTGAGGTCCATCATAGTAAACCTAACACCCCATCTATCAACCATAGCTTTAGAAAGCTTAACCCAATCCTTGTCCTTGAATGCCTGCATAGCAATAACCTCTTTTTCCACCTCCCTATCAGCAATAAAAAATCTAACTTGCTTCACCATGTCCACATGAGAAGCACCATCAACAGCAGCAGCAGCTTCATACCTGCTAATGAACCATTTAACCTCCTCCCCATCAAACTTTGGGCCATCCCAAGAAACAATTCTAACTGAGGGAGTAAGAGGGTTAGAAGATCCAGAAGCAACAGCAGAAGAAGACATCCCTAAAAGTAAGGAAAAGCGTTAACAATCGATAAAATAACAAGCCTCTTGCAGGCCAATAACAAAAATCCAATTAGAGTTCCAGAAAATAAGCCTCTTGCAGGCTAAGAACGTTCTTGATCCAAGTAAGTCTTTAAAGAAAGCTAGAGAATTTGAACCCCACGTTGGGTGCCAACTATGGTAAGGTAAACTCTTACAGTTGCCTTGCTGTAAGCAGAATCCGGAGGAGATATGTGGATTTAGTGGAAAACCCCGTCCTTCCAATAAAAAATAACAAAATGGGAATTCTAAATCACTAAGCTAACCAGTCTACTTGGATCTGATTGATAAAAATAATTAAACTCTAAAATATTTAACGCTTATTGAGATTTAAATAAAAGTGGCTGTTGAGAAAAGAAATACTGATAACAACAATTAAGGTGTACCAGTGAAAGATCTGAAAAGATTGACTTTTATGTTTTTATAATAATTTGAATTTTTATGAGACAGCAATAGTCAAGTCCCAGCAATGAAGACCTTTCTAAAGATACCCTGTATGAAGTGTGATTTAAATTGTTGAGTAGTATTTCTAAAATGTTATATATAAAATATAAAGTTATAAGGGTATTACAAATTTATTTAATTTGTTGAGTAATAAAAAATAAGACCGTGGTGGTTAATGATTAAGCTGTATGATGTGTCCCCCCCCCTCAATTTCGAGTTTGAGAGGCGCTTAAGTATTCCTAGTCAGGTGCCTAAGTTTTCCCCTCCAGAGCTCTCCCAGAGTCAATCCGGAGCCCGTACGGAGTTGAAACGGAGTCCGTACGGAGTCTGTCCGGACTTCCGGACTCAATTAGAACCTTAAAAACTATAATAAAAAATCTAGAAAAATTACATATAATAGAGCTACTTCCCCTTTATATTCCAAACTAATTTTCGTAGTCTTCGCAGCTCTAATGACCCCGTGAAAATTCATCAAAGGTAAGTAATTTTCTGAAAACGTAAATATTTCTATAAAACTTTGAAATTCATTTAAAAATATATGAAAAATAGTAAAAATTCTGGAAAAATTTCCCAAGGCTCTTGAGTGACTCGACTTGACACTAATAAACTTTTTAGACCGTAAAAATAAGTTTTCTCCGTAAAATAAATTGTTTTTGTGTAGGCATTTGCTCGTGACCAATTTCTTCATATTTAAAACTCAAATAAATTAAATAAAACCCTTTTATATAAAAAAAATAATAACGCCAATCTTGCACGCCGTAATAACTCCATTTACGTACTTAGGTGCCATACTAAACTTTAGGCTACCACAACGTCTCATATATCTTCAACCACCTCTTTGGTATTTGGTATTACCCAATATTTGGTCTTGGTAAATCTTTGTTTGACGTCAGAGTTTTTAGATAAAGCATCTCACCTCACCCGTCTCCATCATCAAAACTCGCATTTCTGGCGAGGACCTCGAGTAGCTGTGCTTTCAACACAGAAGTATTCCATTGACTCACAAGACGTGCATGCTTGGGAGTACTGTCGGGTAATGAGCCCACCATCCGCTTTGGGGTGAGGAGGCGTGGAAGTTGGAGTCAGGCAAGCTGACATAATAATAATAATCTAGAATTCAAAAAAGGGAAAATAGTCTGGGAAGTATATTTCTCACGCTCAACACAGCTCGTGATTTATGCCTGGGCATCTTTCACGCGCCACGTGACACTTGAGGCAAAAGCAGCTCATTAAATCAATAAAATAGAGGTCTAAATCCATACTCGAAGTGCAGAAAGCAATTCTACCTTGCCACAGCAACTTCCCTTTGTGTACTCACTATTCAAATGTGCTAATCTAAACTTTAAATCTGAATTAGTCAATTCTCAAAAGTGTGCTTAGACTTTTCTTTGATAAGCGACCCACAGCGCAATAGTCAATGAAATATTCCGCTAAAGGTTTTTATTAAGTATATGTGGGTTATTAAAAAGAGGTAGTGAGTATGGACGGAATGATTAGTGGAGGATTAAGGGGTTAATGAATGTTAGTGAGGAGGGTCTAGGTCTAACGGGTGTAATTTTGGTGGTCTGTTGTGTGCAGAATGATGGATGGGTATGAGGTCAATGCGAGGAGGAGTAATAGATATAAAAGGGGTTGGATTTTGGTTTGACGTTTCTTTAGAATTAAATTATAAAACATATTTATAGTTAATAGTGGTAAAACTGCAAGTTAAATCATTGTTATTGTACATTTCTTTTTCCCTCAATCATCATCTCTAAATTTAAATCTTTGATTGTTGAATGTTACAACCCTTTGTGAGATTCTAAAGAATATTAGAATTACCTTAAAATATATTAAGATTCTTCTCGAATATAACTCAAAGCAGTAGCTCTTCCTTTGAGTCATCTTCGAATCACTTCCTCGAACAATTCCTCTGTGCTTTGAAGAAGTCTCTAAACCCCTCATCTCACTTTCAGGAACACCCTCGACCTTGTGCGTAGGTTTTCCGGTGACAAATGCTTTAATTTATTATTATTAGCTTTCAGAAATCTCTTTACTGATGATTAGAAAAATTTTTGTGCAAGTGGGTGACTTAAAGAAAAAAAATGGCAGTAACATGTCCAATATGTACACTATTAGGATTTTGAAACATTGAAAAGCAATGGCATTTATTTCTTTGTGCCAACTTTATTTGTGCTCGAGTATGTATTGATTAATTAATCAATCTGTTACTTAGGAAAATTTATTTATAAAATTATGAAGAGATTTGGAGCATTATTATTTTACAACTTTTTATATTTTCCTAAACCATAAATATGTTAATGGCCTCAGTGAAGAATATTTAGATATCACACTTTCCACATATGTTTAGGGTAAAATTTTTCTTTTATTAACAATAATATAATTAACTTAATCTTACCAGTATATTTTTTATGATTTGGGTATTTTTGAATCTTGTGTGCCAAATGAATCTTGAAAAATGCTTAATTTGTTCATAATAATAAGACAATATTTGGCAGTTCAATATCTTTATTATATTTTAAGAAAAAATTATTCTTGCTTTTTATATATTCCTATGACTTAATGCTATGGTTTTAACAATAATTATGTGTTGCAATATTCTTTCAATTATATTTTTAATTTTTGAAGTAGTGTTATTTTTACTTTCAAAGGTGTTGGCCAGAATTTTTTACCTTGAATAATAGAAATTTAATAAAATGCATTTTTCTAATATGGAATTGATATTTTAAATATAATTAAAAAGAAACAGTGGTATCTAGCTTAAATGGCACCAAGTGTCCTTTTGAGAATTGGCTGATGCTGAGGAAGATACTTTTATAAAGTGTATCAGTAAGGGTATAAGTCTGTGAAAAATGGGTAATTCAAATTATAAAAGTGCTTTTCTCAGCAACGGACTGTTGATCAAATGGGTACTTTAGGTTCTGTGCAATAGTATGGCAAAGGTTTGATAATTTCCATGGTATTTTAGTATTTCCTAACCATAAAAGCAAAGGTCTTACAGACTTTGTCAAAAGTGTTCTTCTGAAGGATGGTCCAACTTTCAGAAGAACACTTTTATAATGCATATCATCTAGGTATTATATATATATATATATAGCTTTTATGCATTATAAAAGTGTTTTTCTCAGCATCAGACTGTTCTTCAGAAGGACACTTTTGACAAATCTTTCACAACTTCAATTTAATGTTTAAACAATGTTCAAGTACTAAGGCTATTTAAAGAGCTCATTTAATTTACAGTACCTCAAGTGCTTACCTCAACAACAGTCCATCACTGAGAAAGACACTTATAAAATTCTTGAAAGATATAATGGTTATATATAATACCTAGATCACCACAGGAAATTTCGGGGAGAGCTGCTAGCTACTCTCCCCCTTTAAAATGGTTAGGAAATGGTCCGGAAATTTTTGGGAGTAGGTTGGTAAACCTTTGGGAAATCTGATAAAAAAATTGAAAAAAAATTGGTCAATGATTGAAACCAGATTTACCCTTACTTGAAGTCATCTTGATAAGATAAATGAAGCTACATTGAAAATAACTTTAAACCCAGATTTATCAAAGGTTAAGCACTGAGTTTAATATGCCATATTATTCAAACTGCTAATTTACATATATAGTTAAATTGCCTGTAGTATTCATTATAGGAATTCCTTCATTAGTAACAAACACGTTCAATGATGATACATCATGTCATATTTGGAGGCCCCCAATGAAAGGATGACTTGAATTCAGTGATAAGTTGAATATAAAGAACTCATGAGATCTATCTAATAATTGCAAAAATTTTACTGCAAAAAAAAATTTCATTGTTAAGGAGGAAAATTTTAGAATAAATGTTGGTCTGGATGTATATCTGTGCAACATAGCTTGTATCAATTATAAAATTTCCCTTCAAGTTGAAACTTTATGCACTGTGTATGACATTATCTCTTTTACTAGCCATGGTACTATAATATTTTCTAACCGTGAAATTAATGGTATCACAGACTTGGTCAAAAGTGTCCTTATGAAGGACAGTCTGTATCTGAGAAGGACACTTTTTTAATTCATAAAAGATAGATAGGTATACATAAAATATCTGTAAGATATGTATTATAAAAATTTCCTTCTCAGCAATGGACCATCCTTCAGAAGGACACATTTGGAAATGTCTGTAACACCTTCACCTTTAGGGTTAGTCAATTTTTGAGTAACAAGACAAGTAAGTGTTGTCAGTTTATACACCATACCTAAATTTTCCACTTGAAATATGGTCCAACACTGAGAAGGACACTTTGATAAAGCACAAAAGTAGCACTTATTATTTATAATACCTATACAATAGGTAATAAAAAATTGTCTTTCTCAGCAACAGACTATCCTTTAAGTGAAAAATTTTTAACAATTCTAATGCAACTTCACTTTTATATTTAAACAATAACCAAATAATCGGTATTTGATTATTGTTTAAACATAAAATTAAAGTTGCATAAGACTTGTTCAAAATTATACACTTGAAGTATGGTCTGCTGCTGAAATTAACACTTTTTTTATGCGTATCATATAGGTATTATATACAACCATTATATCTATCAAAAATTATACAATTGTCTTTCTCAGTGATGGAATGTTTTTCAGGTGAAAACTTTAGGTACCGTAAATGATATGAGCTCTTTTAATATTGTTGATACTTGAACATTGGTTCAACATTAAATTGAACGTGTTACAGACTTGAATAAATGTGTCTTTCTGAAGGACAGTATGACACTCAGAAGGACACTTTTATAATGCATAAAAGATTTTTATTTATACATTAAATACCTAGATGATATGCATTATAAATGTGTCCTTCTGAGTGTTGGACCAGCCTTCAGAAGGACACTTTTGAACAAGTCTGTAAATCCTTCATTTTATGGTTAGCAAACAATCAAATATCATTGACATTAGGAAAAAAATTTCCATCTTCTTGCACAGAACCTAAAGTGTCTACCTGAGCAATGGAGTGTTGCTGAGAAGAGCACTCTTATAATTCTAAAAACACATGTTCCATAGACTTATAAACTTACTGATTTGCTTTATAAAAGTGTCTTCCTCAGCATCAGCCAATGCTCAGAAATACACTAGGTGCCATTTTATGCCATATAACACAGTTTCTTTTAAATTTTGTTTAAAATATTGATCCTATATTTTAAAAATGCATTTTATTAAATTATTATTATTTAAGGTAAATAAATCT
Source organism: Hemileia vastatrix (assembly GCA_030280995.1). Taxonomy (NCBI): domain Eukaryota; kingdom Fungi; phylum Basidiomycota; class Pucciniomycetes; order Pucciniales; family Zaghouaniaceae; genus Hemileia; species Hemileia vastatrix. Next base: position 7,258,652 of record JASXTE010000004.1, read on the forward strand.
GTCCAATTTGTTTGGAACAAAGAATAATACTACCTCAAAAATTAATAATATAATGGAAAGAATATTTCACACACAATTATTATTGAAAGCATAGCATTAAGCCATAAGAATGTATAAAAATCTAGAATAACAATTTCTTAAAATGTAATGAATATATTGAACTGCCAAACATTTTTTTATTCTTATAATAAAAGTATAGAATTCTTCCAGGTGCATTTGGCTCACAAGATTCAACAATACCCCAATAATAGATAATAAACTGGCAAGTACAAGCTTATTATATTATTGTTATGAAAAGAAAAATATTTTCCCATACAGATGTGGAAACTGTGACATCTGAATTTTCTCCACTTAGGCCATTAACATGAAAATGATTTAGGAAAATCTATGGAGTGGTAATATAATAATGCTCAAAATTTCTTCGCATTTATAATTTAAATAACTTTTCCCAAGTAAAAGATTGATTGATTAATCAATAGATACTCTAGCAAAAATATAGGTGGTAAAATAAAATTATTACCCTTGCTTTTCAAAAGTTAAAAAACTTATTAATTTATGAATTGGACCTGTCACAGCCTTTTTTATGCTTTATGTCACCCAGCTGCACAAAAATGTTTCTGACTATCATTCAAGTACTTTCTGGAAGCCAATAATCTAGAATTAAATTATTAAAAAAGTATCTTGTTAACCAGTACACAAAATATTTGAAGTAATGAGAAATGTTGTTAATAATGCATGAAAGATGATAAGGTATACATATAATACCAAGATGATATGCATTTTTAAGGTTTCCTTCTCAGCAAAATACTTATTTTCTGGAGGACACTATAGGAAATGTGTAATTATATGGAATAAAATTTTTTATTGGCACTCACTGCGCAATATGGGGGAGGACTTGTTAGCAAGTCCGCAACCTTGGACTCAAATTCACCACAGATTGAACAAACATTGAGCTATTGACAAAGGAACCATACAATCAGGGATGAAAACCACTCAGTAGAAAAGTTTTAGGTGGGTCTTCAAGTAGAGTTCAGTGTGAGTATATTATAAGTTCAGTCTGAGTTCCATCTGAGTTCTGTCTGAGTTCAGGTTGGGGACTTGCTAGCAAGTCCACCCCTTATATTGCGTAGTGACTGGTATTTGATTATTGTTTAAACAAAAATTTGAAGGTGCACAATACTTGTTCAAAATTATACCCTTGAAGGATGGTCTGTATCTGAGAATGACAACTTTGTGATGCATATCATCTAGGTATTATATATAACTATTTTATCTATAAAATTTATAAAATTGTCTTTCTCAGTGATGGACCATTTTTAAGGAGGATATTTTAGGTACTTTAAATGAAATGAGCTATTTTATTAGCCTTGGTAATCGAAAATTGGTTAAACATTAAATTGAAGGTGCTAAATACTTGGTCAAAAGTGTCCTTCTGAAGGATGTTCCAACACTCAGAAGGACACTTTTATAATGCATAAATAACAGATATGTATACATATAATACCTAGATGATATACATTATAAAAGTTTCCCTCTGAGTGTCAGACCGTCCTTCAGAAGGACACTTTTGAGCAAGTTTTAACACCTTCACTTTTATGGTTATCCAACACTCAGATACCATGGAAATTAGCAAAACCCTTTCCATCCTATTGCACAGAACCTAAAGCTTTCACCTGAGCAATAGTCCATTTTTGAGAATGACACTTTAATAATTACCACTACCCAACTTTCACAGACTTATACCCTTACTGATAGGATTTATAAAAGTGTCTTCCTCTGAGTCATCCAATGCTCAGAAGGACACTGGGTTCCATGCAAAGCCAGATACCGCTGTTTTTTTTAATTTTATTTAAAAAATTAATCTCACTTTTGAAAAATGCATTTTATTGAATTATCATTCTTCAAGGTAGAACATTCTGGCCAATTTTTTTAGATGTCAAAAGAATACTAACTCAAAAAATAATAATATAATTGAAAATTATTTCAACACACAATTATTGTTAAAAACAAAGCATTAAGCCATGGGAATATATAAAAAACATGAATAACATTTTCTTAACATATAATAGATATATTGAACTTCCAAATATCCTTTTATTTTTATGTTCAAAGTATAGCAATCTGCCGGATGAATTTAGCACACAAGATTCAACAATACCCCAATTATAGATAAAAAACTGGTAAGGACAAGCTCATTATATTATTATTATAAAAAGAAAAATATTATCCCATACATTTGTGAAAAGTGTAATATCTAAATTTTCTTCACTGAGGCCATTAACATGAATATGATTTAGGAAAATGAAAAAATTTATAAAATAATAATGCTCCAAAATCTTAATTTCATCACATTTCTAATTAAAATATTTCTTCCCATGTAACGGATTGGTTGATTAATTAATACATACTCAAGCACAAATATAGGTGAGGAAAAAATATTATTGCCATTGCTTTTCAAAGGTTCAAAAACCTATTAATGGACGAATTGGACCTTTCACAGCCTTGTTAATGCTTCATGTCTCACACTGGCACAAATAATTTTCTTACCATCAGTCAAGTACATTCTGCAAGCCAATAATCTAAAATTGAAGGGGTTAAACAAGCATCTTATCAACCAGTCCACACAATATTTATGTGGTGTAAGATGATTTTTTATAATGCATAAAAGATACACATATATTCACTTAATACCAAGATGATATGCCCTTTAAAATTATCCTTCAAAGCAATGGACCATTTCCCAGGTTGACACTTTAGATTCTTTGCAATAGGATTGTAAAAGTTTCTCTAATGACCATGGTATTTGATTGTTGGCTTATCATTGAAGTGAAGGTGTTTCAGACTTGGTCAAAAGTCTCCTTCTGAAGGACAGTCTGACACGCAGATGGATAATTTTATATTGCATATCTTATAGGTATTATATATAACCATTTTATCATTAATGTTAACAAATTTTTCTTTCTTAGTGATGGATAAATGTTCAGTCAAACACATAAAGTACTGTAAATGACATGAGCTATTTTTATAGCCTTGGTACATGAACATTAATAAAACATTAAATTTAAGGTTTTACAGACTTGGTCAAAAGCGTCCTTCTGAAGGACTGTACAATGCTCAGAAGGAGACTTTTATAATGCATAAAAGATGGATACATATACATATAACACCTAGATAATATGCATTATAAACGTGTCCTTCTGAGGGTCAGACCACTGTTCAGAAGGACACTTTTGACTCAGTCTGTAACACCTTTAGTTTTATGGTTAGCCAACAATCAAGTAACATGGACATTAGCAATACACTTTCCATACTATTTCACAGAACCTTTAGTGTACACCTGAGCAATGGTCCATTTCTGAAAAGAGCACTTTGATATTTTGAGCTACCCATGCTCTACAGACTTATACACTTACTGATATACTTTATAAAAGTGTCTTCCTCAGCATCAGCCAATGCTCAGAAGGGTACTTGTTGCCATGTAAATCCAGATACCACTATTTTTTAAATTGTATTTAAATAATTATTCTCATATTTGAAAAATGAATTTAATTTATTTATTATCATTCATGGTAAAAAAATCAGTCCATTTCCTTTGGTACGCAAAAAAATACTACCTTAAAAAATAATAATATAATGGAAAGCATATTGAAACCCACAATTATTATGAAAAAAAAAATTTTAGCCATTTAATATATGAAAAGAAAAGAGTGATATTTTCTTAACATATAAAAAATATATTGAACTTCCAAATATCCTTTTATTATTATGATCAAAGTATAACATTCTGCCAGATTCATTTGGCACAATAGATTCAACAATACCCCAATCATAGATAATAAACTGGTAAGAAAAATTTCTAAATATTATTATAAAAAAAAGAAAATATTATCTTATACATATGTGTAAACTGTGATGTTGGAATTTTCTTCACTAAGGCCATTAAAATGTATAAAATTTAGGAAAATCTTAGGAGTTTTAAAATAATAATTCTTCAAAATTCTTCACATTTTTATTTTAAATTTTTTTTTTCTTAAGTAACACTTTGATTAATTACTCAATTACTACTCTAGCACCAATATAGGTGGAACAAAAAAATTAATAACCTTGCTTTTCAAAGGTCTTAAAATGTATTAGTTTTAAAATTGAATCTTTTACAGCCTTGTTGATGCTTTATGTCACCCACTGTCGCAAACATGTTTCTGATAATCAGTCAAATACTTTCTGGGAACTTAAAATCAAGAGTTAAAGGTTTAAAAAATTATCTTGTTAACCAGTCCGCGCAATATTTGATTGTGCGCACAATAATTTTTTATAATTAATAAAAGATAAAAAGGTATATATATAATATCTAGTTTATTTAAAATTTAAAAGTGTCCTTCTCAGCAACAGACCATCATTTAGGAGGAAACTTCAAGATATATTTAAGTAGATGGAAAGAGTTTTGCTAATTTCTATTGTATTTGATTTTTGGGTAACCATTAAAGTGAATATGTTACACACTTGGTTAAAAGTATCCTTCTGAAAAATGGTCTGATGCTCAGAAGGACACTTTTATAATGCATATCATATAGGTATTATATATAACCATTTTATCTTTAAAGTTTTCAAAACTATCTTTCTCAGTGATGGACCATTTTCAAGTTGAACACATTTAGTAATGTATATGATATGAGCTCTTTTAATAGCCTTTGTACTAGAAAATTTGTTAAACATTAAATTTTAGGTGTTAGATACTTGGTCAAAAGTGTGCTTCTGAAGGACAGTCCAACGCTCAGAAGGACAATTTTATAATTCATGAAAGATAGATATGTATACATATATCACCTAGATGATATGAATTATAAAAGTGTTCTTCTGAGCGTCAGACCGTTGTTCATCAGGACACTTTGATCAAGTCTGTAACACCTTCACTTTTATGGTTAGCAAACAATCAAATACCATGGACATTAGCAAGTCACTTTCCATCCTATTGCACAGAACCTATGGTGTCCACCTGAGAAATGGTCCATTTCTGAGAAGAACACTTTGATAATTTGTGTCAAGGGTCACTTTTGGTCTAGAAGCTTTGGTACGGTGTAATATGAAGATTTTAAGGATTATTTGACTCTCAAAAGTTAGGTACGTATTTCTCAATCAAGTATCACCACACAATATGGGGGGCGGACTTGCTAGCAAGTCCGCAACCTTGGACCCAAACTCACCATAGATTGAACACACATTGAGCTATTGATAAAGGAACCATTCAATCAGGGATGAACACCACTCAGCAGAACAGTTTTAGGTGGGTGTTCAAGTAGAGTTCAGTATGGGTTCAGTATGAGTTCAGTCTGAGTTCCATCTGAGTTCCATCTGAGTTCAGGTTGAGGACTTTCTAGCAAGTCCACCCCCTATATTGCGTAGTGTATGATTTCTTTTACTCAAAATAAGAGGTAGATTTAAATATTTTATATAAGTTATAGATTAGAATTACGTTTGTTGTAAGTACTAAAGATATAAAATATAAGAAATAAGTTTTAGTGTTGTAGTTATTGTAATAAATGAGTTGGTAAAATAGAATGATCAAAAGACAACAAAAAGAGAGGCCTTTTATAGGCAAAGGAGAGACAAAGCACGGAAATCAAATTCTAAAAACAGTAGGAAGAGAGAGAGAAAAAGAACATTCCAGAAAGAGTATTTCAAATAATAAAGTTATTCCAAAAAGAAGGCGTCAAAAAGATGTATTTACAGAGTATGTCAGAAATACATCAATATTTTTAATATTTACTGTAAATGTCAATCCTAAATAAGAAATTTGATTTTTTTGTATATATTTAATATTATTTGAATATTTAAATCTTATTTTATCTTTGTATTTATTTATTTTTTAATATAAAGTTTTATTTTTTCCCAACCTGTCAAATGAGCATGGTGTTAGAGAAAAATATAAGGGACAAAATTATAATTATAATTTTACTTATTTATTTAATTAATAAATTTAATTTTCACATTCTGTAACTAGTTAATTTATTATAACTAATTTTAATGTAACTAAATGATTATTAAATAATAATTAAAAATGATAAGGTGCGGCTTCATCCAGTAAATAATTGATTATTTCACTGGGTAAGTCTAGTAGCCTGGCTGACACTCCCTCACTCTAAAAAAAAATATAAAAAAAATGCTATGATTTTTTCTTCTTATACTTTTTTAGTAGAGTAGGAAGATTAGATATCTCCTTCCCAGGTATCCAAGAATCATATTCAGATGATTTATTCTTGAATCTCAATAAGTATTCTGTACCTTTCTCAGCAGTGACTATTCTGTCATTTAAAATTTTTTCAATTTCTGCTGTCTCAGTGATTTCATTTGGGGTTTTCTTTGGTCTACCCCTCCTTTTTGGAAATAAATCACTATTGGATGTGTAAGGTTTCAAAAGAGATATTGGAAAAACAGGATGTTTTCTGTCATATGGGGAATACAGAATAACTTCAACTGCATTATCTCCAATCATTCTTCTGACAACAAAAGGACCAACAAATGGATCTTTTAATTTGTTATTACCTTGTAAGTTGAAGTGGACTGTAGAAATCAACACTTCATCACCCTTTTTAAAAGTGTATTCTTTATGGGATTTGTCCCATCTTTTCCTCTCATATTCAAATGATTTTTCAATACATTTTTGAGCATGATTTCTACATAGTTGTTGCATTTGAAGAAAAGATTTTACACCAGGATGTATATCCAATTTAGGTATTTTGTTATTGAGAATTTGGGCAGGAGTATTAGGAACATATCCAAGCCAGAGCTCAAAAGGATTTCTTTGAGTAACAGAATGAACAGTGCTATTATAAGCAAATTCTAACCCAGGAAGTAAGGTAACCCAATCATGAGTGAATTTGTCATTATCGTTATACTCAAGGCCAAAGGCACAATATCTTCTTATCATGTCCTCTAAAGTCTGAATCATTCTTTCAGCTAAACCATCAGTCTGAGGGTGATGGGCAGTAGAAAGTTTCAGATCACAACCACAAACATCCATCAGAGACATCCAAAATTCAGAAGTAAATTTAGGGTCTCTGTCAGAGATTATTGCTTTAGGAAAACCAGCAGTATTAAACATATGAGACCACCATAAGAAATCTAATTCTTTAGTGGAAACATCCTTGTGGGTAGGGATAAATTTACACATTTTTGTGAATCTGTCCACAATAACCCAACAAGAGTTATAACTGTCTTTACCAGCAATAGGTAATCCTGTTACAAAATCCATGTTTATTATTTGCCATGGAGCATCAGGAGGTTCAATATGTTGCATTAATCCTGCTGTTTTACCAGTTAATCTTTTTGATTTTTGGCATGAATCACAGGATTCAACATATAATTTTGTGTCCTCAGACATATTAGCCCACCAAGCAGTGTTCTTAATTCTGATCATTGTTTTGTCAAGATCAAAATTTCCAGCCAATATGTCATCATGACAAATTTTCAAGATGATTTCTTTCATAGAAGGAGGAATAACAATAACATTACTCAACTTTCTTCTATAATATAGGTATCCTTCATCAATTGAAAATTTTCCTTTTTCCAAAGCTTTTTGGTACTTTGGTGGGAGGGTTTTAATTAATGCTTGTATTGAAGCATTCTTTGGATCATTTAATATGGTGCATAACTTTTTCAAGTCAGTGTCCTTATCATATGATTCCAGAATAAGCTGTAATAGCTCTACCTCCATATCAACCACATATATCCCATGGATATGGATAATTTCATCCTCAGGATCATAAGCAGGATTAGAGTCATCATTTGGTAAGGGTAACCTTGATAACATATCCACATTTGAGTGACCAATACCAGCTCTGTGAATAATTGTCATTCTCCCTCTGTACTCTTGAACAGCCAGCTGCCATCTAAACATATGTCTATTAGGTGTTTTCAAGTTTAAAAGGGATTTAACTGCACTGCAGTCAGTGACAAGCTCAAATTTCTGGTCATCTAGGTAATAATGAAGCTTTTCCAGAGCCCATACTACAGCTAAACACTCTAATTGAGTAGCACCATATTTCAATTCACTATTTCTCAAGGTTCTTGAAATATAACAAATTACTACTTCTGAAACTTTATCATTTATCACTTGTTTTTGATGGAGGGCAGCACCAAGACAAATAAAACTGGCATCAGTGTACAAAACAAATGGTTGATCAAAGTCAGGTAAAGCAAGAATTGGTGCTGACATCAAACAGTGTTTCATAGTGTCAAAGGCTCTTTGTCTTTCACTATTCCAGACAAAAGCAACATCCTTTCTAGTTAATTGGGTAAGGGGTAAAGCTATGACTTGGTAATTTTTAATATACTGTCTATAGTATCCACACACTCCCAAAAAACTTTGGAGCTCTCTCACTGTTGTAGGAGCTTTCACCTGTTGTATGGCTGCCACTTTGTTCTGGTCAACACATATCTGTAAGCCTGAAACAACATGACCAAGAACTTTTAAAGAATGGAAACCAAATTTACATTTCTTCAAAGCAAGTGTCATATTTATTTCATCCATTTTCTGGAATACTTTACACAGGTGTTTAAGATGGTCCTCAAATGTTTTTGAGAATATATTGATATCATCAATATAAACCATCAGCCAACCTTCAATTATCTCTTGATGGAATGTGTTATCCATTACTTTTTGGAAAACAGAAGGGGCATTTTTAGGGCCAAATGGCATCCTAATATACTTATAAATACCCATATGAGTGGCAATCATCAGAAAGTTCTGAGAATTTTTCTCAACAGTTACCTGGTGATATCCCTTATTACCATACAAACAGCTGATATATTTAGCACCCTTTAAAGTAGCATGTATAGAGCTGATTCTAGGTAAAGGATAGAAATCATCAACAGTATGAGTATTTAGTGCTCTATAATCACCACATAACCTGGCTTTATCTTTCTCATAAGAAATTAGGACAGGTGAGATAACACAATATTTAGGTGTTTTAACTACCTTTTCAATAATATTCATTTTTAAAAGGGTAGAGATATTATCTTCAATATCTTTTCTCTTTGTGGGAGAAGCAGGATAAGGCTTCTTCTTTAAACTAGGTGGTATATCAGTTAATGGGCAAGACAATGAAAGTTTCATTTCCTCTTTAACTAATCCCAGTTCATGTGACCCATGAGCAAAGGCCATAGGAAAAGATTTTATCAAGTTAATGATGGAATCTTTATCCTCACCAGAAATTTGTTCTCCAAAAGAGGCATTGTCAATTTCAGACATAAGGGCATGCATTTCCTTTGTAGATCTTCCTTTATATTGAACCACAGAATTACATGTGTTCAATTCTGGTTTTAATAATTTTTAGGGGAGGAAATTTTAAATTTTCTCTTCCCATTCAACCCCATTGTGAAACGTTGGTTTGAAGGATCCAATTTTATGCCATACTTGGTTAAAATATCATTCCCTACAATAAACCAATTGCTCAAGTTATCATTTTTCATGACAACAAAATCACAAATAGCTCTTACAAAACCATGGTTATATTTAAAAAACACTGTGGCTTTGTATTTACCAATGGGGGACAAAACAGAGCCATACCCTCTCCAATTTTCAGAAATGATAGGCAACAGTTTAGATTTATAGTCTTGATCTACTGAGGAAAGTGCTCTTTCAGATACTACACTTCCTCCAGCTCCAGAATCCAGAACAACTTCAATGCTGGTTCCATTGATCAAGACTGGTGCCTTAAGAGGGGCAATAACAATTGAGTTATCCTCAATGTTCTTTATGATCTCAGCATCCTCAACTGTAGATAAATCATTATTATCAATGTCAATAGTTTTTAAATAATGAATATCTTCTTCCAGCATCAAGATTTCTTGTTGAGATTCATATGAAATATTGCTGGCACAATCACTTGATGTATCATCCAGTGCCACTGTGTCATCAGCATGCTCCTCTGTTTGTTCTACAAGATTTTTCTTCCTGTCACAAACATGGCCTTTCTGCCAAGGCTTGTTGCACTTGAAGCAAGTGTTTATTGCATACTTCTTTGGTGCAACAGGGGCAGAAGGTTTACCAACCTTTTCCTGAGGTTTTTGTTGGTAAGTGGAGGGTTTCTCCAAAGGGGTCCTAGGAATGAATCTTCTTGCATCATACTTATTGTTTAGAAGTATCTCATTGCATGTATTAATGAAAGAAGAGGGTTCTTTGGAGAACTCAGTCCTAGCCACAATCAAGTCTCTCAGAGACATTGGTAATTTATAGAGGATCCTGTCCTTCCATAAATCAAACTCCATATTTGGGTCCATTTCCCTTAAGATTTTTACAAGTTTCATTAAAAACTCAATAGGTTTATCAGTAGAAGAGCTATATCTAGTTTCCTCATACTGCCTTTGTTGAGCCATTCTGAACTTGGAGCCACCAAATTGTGCTTTAAGTAATTTCTTCCAATCCTCCCATGAGTAGTCATTCCCATCCAGGAGAGCAGATTCATACCACATCAGGGCAACATTATTGAACAAAGAAATTAATTTGGTCACAATTTCCTCATCTGGGAGTTTGTAAGAATTTTTTAAATTATCAATTCTGCAAATAAATTGTTGCCAATCAGAGGAGGAATCACCATCAAATGTTGGGTACTGGTCAAGTTTTGGCCAATTCTTTTGATTTGAAGGAGTCTCCTTAGTACTAGCTTGTTTCTGAGTAAGAAGCAGCTGTAATTTCTCTAATTGTGCTGAAATCTCATTGTTTAATCCTTCTGTTGCAGATCCTGGTGCATCATCAGTTTTTGATGGAAACTCAGTGTTATCAACAGGTATTTCTGGATCAATTTTTATTTTAGATGAACTAGCCACAGGTACTATTTGAGCATCCTGAACTATATGTTCCTTCACAGAAATGTCAGAATATTTTTGGTCATTTAACAATGAGTTCAATTTTTCTTCAATGGTTGTTAGTCTTGTTTTCATTCTTGGAAGACTAGATAAACTTTCATTGACAGTTGCAAAAGATAATTGATTTTTATGTTGAAAAGATGACAAATGGTCACTCAATCTTTTCAGATTTATCTTATCTATCTCTACCTCCTGGCAACAGGCAGATACAGTATCTTTTAGTTTAGATAAATCATTTTTTATATTTTGCCATAAAGCAATTTTCTTTTCATGGGTTGCTTTGTAATGAGACAATTCATCAGAGACTCTCTGTGCTTCACTTTTTAATGCTTGATAACCCTGATCAGTTAACAAACTATTATATCTCTGAGTCAATTGCATATTGTTCATTATATGATTTTGCTTGGCAATAATATCTCTCAAGTGCTCATCATTAATTCTTGCTACATCTGGAGTGTTTCTCAATAAGGAAACTGAGTAACTTTCCAGACTCTCATAGAACTCAGGGTAAAGAGTTTTATCAATCACAGCCATATCAGGATTAATCATTGAGGTAGCAATTAAAAGTAATGGATTTGATACATGAGATAACTGTCTACTATTCCCAGCTTCTATAGGTCTCAAGGTTTCATCCTGTCTTCCAGATTTACCTGAAGGAACAGAGTCAGCCACAAGAAAAGGCACTTGAGAATCAATAGAGGGACGTACCAGGGTTTGCTGGGTATCACCATATTGGGCTTCTTTCTTCTTTTTCCTCCTTGATAAGGGTGGGGAGGAGTGGGGTTGGCCTTGGTGGGCCTTGATGGACCTACCTGAGGTAACTAATGCTGAGTTTGAGCTAAGTAGTCCGACTGTGTGTTGAGCCAGTCCCACTGCCACTTGGACACTTCCACCATCTCTTGGGATTGGGGAGCCAATTGTTGTTGATCCCTGGGAGGAAGAGTTTTCCTTTTCTCTTGGAGAAAAGTATCTGTTCTTTTCCCCCTTTCTTCCAAGGCATCTACCCTTACCTTTAGTCTCAAGCTGTCTGTCTTTAACTCTTTTATGTGGGTTGACAGATTCTTTATCTGCTGGGACAACAGCATCTTTTTTATCTTGAAGCCTTTTGGAAGCTCTTCTGGTAGGTTTGTCCTGGGCTTCTGATCCTGAGTATTGTCCACTAGGATTTCTACTTCTTCCATTTCTACATCCTGTTTGGGGCAAGGATTTATTAGTTTGAGAAATTCTTCTTGTTAAAGGAGAACTTACAGAAGTAGGCTCATCATAATCAATTAAGTCTAGTTCTTCTTCACGTGCAGCAAAACCACTTTGATCAGTCATTTTAAGATTCTACTGAAATGAAGGAAAAGAGACAAAAAATTAATTAGTCTTTATTTTTCATTTTTATTTAACAGAAATAAAATAAAAATAATAAAAAAAATCTTTTTAGGATAAAAATCAACTTAAATAAAATTAATAAAAGAAAAAATTTAAAACCAGGATAATGCAATCAACTGTAGAAATAAATTAGAATTTCTATTAATTTTTATTTTCAGGATTTAAATCAACTAATTTGTTACCAGGATCTATTGTCAACTGAAATAATCAAATATGAATCTTTATTAATAAAAATTATTTTAACTGATTACTTAACTACCAGGACTTAATGTCAACTGAAGTAATTTAAATATGAATTTTATTACTTAAAAAGATTTATTGGATTACCAGGACTCAAAGTCAACTGAAGTAATGAAATGTTAATTATTTATTAATAAAAAAAAATATAATTGTCAGGACAATTTGTCAACTGGAACAATTAAAAAATTTAATTAATCAGGACAAATTTCAACTGAAAAATTATAATAATTATTTTATTTAATAAAAAATATTATTGTCAGGACAGTCTGTCAACTGGAACAATTAAAATTCAAATTAATCAGGACAATTGTCAACTGAAAAATGATAATAATTAATATTAATATATAGTTATTTTATTACCTCTGGGACTAAGAACAGTTATTGCTCTATTATGGTCAACCAGGAAAAATAAAAAAAATATAATAATAAAAATAAATTCCAATTACCAGACACCTCCCCCTGCAAAATGAGCAAATTAATGCAACTTACAGAGTGCTGAGTAAAAGGAAATAAGTAGCAAATGAAGATTGAAGAGTAACCCACAAATAGTAATAACAATAATTACCACAATATATACGATCTTTAGTCAGTATATGAACTTAAGTTTTGGAGCGCGGTTCGATTCCCGTTCGCAGCAAAAACTTTTATCACGTGACGTATGACGTTCGTCGTTTTCTCGCCTCCACTCGTCCTTTACAGGTACTTGTACGCCGATGGTACCCTCGATTACGCCTCAAGTAACGTTGCGCCGTCAATATTTCGGAAAGGATCCCAATTGTCAAGGGTCACTTTTGGTCTAGAAGCTTTGGTACGGTGTAATATGAAGTTTTTAAGGATTATTTGACTCTCAAAAGTTAGGTACGTATTTCTCAATCAAGTATGATTTCTTTTACTCAAAATAAGAGGTAGATTTAAATATTTTATATAAGTTATAGATTAGAATTACGTTTGTTGTAAGTACTAAAGATATAAAATATAAGAAATAAGTTTTAGTGTTGTAGTTATTGTAATAAATGAGTTGGTAAAATAGAATGATCAAAAGACAACAAAAAGAGAGGCCTTTTATAGGCAAAGGAGAGACAAAGCACGGAAATCAAATTCTAAAAACAGTAGGAAGAGAGAGAGAAAAAGAACATTCCAGAAAGAGTATTTCAAATAATAAAGTTATTCCAAAAAGAAGGCGTCAAAAAGATGTATTTACAGAGTATGTCAGAAATACATCAATATTTTTAATATTTACTGTAAATGTCAATCCTAAATAAGAAATTTGATTTTTTTGTATATATTTAATATTATTTGAATATTTAAATCTTATTTTATCTTTGTATTTATTTTTTTTTAATATAAAGTTTTATTTTTTCCCAACCTGTCAAATGAGCACGGTGTTAGAGAAAAATATAAGGGACAAACTTATAATTATAATTTTACTTTTTTATTTAATTAATTAATTTAATTTTAACATTCTGTAACTAGTTAATTTATTATAACTAATTTTAATGTAACTAAATGATAATTAAATAATAATTAAAAATGATAAGGTGCGGCTTCATCCAGTAAATAATTAATTATTTCACTGGGTAAGTCTAGTAGCCTGGCTGACAATTTGAGCTACCCATGTTCTACAGACTTATACACCTACTGATATGCTTTATAAAAGTGTCTTCCCCAGCATCAGCCAATGCTCTAAAGGACACTTGGTGTCATGTAAATAATGATGGCACTGTTTTTTTAATTGTATTTAAGATATTAATCCCATATTTGAAAAATGCATTTTATTAAATTATCATTATTCAAGGTAAAACATTCTGGCCAATTCCTTTGGAGTACAAAATAATACTACATTAAAATTCATATTAAATTGGAAAGTATATTGCAACAAACAGTTATTATTAAAAATATAGAATTAATTCATTGAATATATGAAAAGAAAAAGTAATATTTTCTTAACATATAATTAATATATTGAACTGCCAAATATCCTTTTATTATTATGATCAAAGTATAGTATTCTTCCAGATGTATTTACCACAATGAATTCAACAATACTCCAAAAATAGATAATAAACTGGTAAAGATAAGTTCATTATATTATTATTTTGTAAAAAAATCAATATTATCACACAAATCTGTGGAAAGTATGATATCAGAATTTCTATAATGTAGGCTATCAACATGAATATGATTTAGGGAAATATAAAAATTTGTAAAATATAATTCCTCAACATTCATCACATTTTTATTTTAAATAATTTTTCCCAAGTAGCATATTGATGGATTAATCAATACATACTCTACATAAATATATGCGGAATAAAAAAATTAATACCCTTGCTTTTCAAAGGTTCAAAAACCTATTAACATACAAATTGAAACTGTTACAGCCTTGTTTATTCTGCATGTCACCCACTGGCACAAACGTGTTTCTTACCATTAGTGAAGGAATTTATAGAGGCTGATAATATAGAATTAAAGGATTAACCAAGTATCTTGTTTACCTTTCCACAAAATATTTGATATGGTTGAAAATTATTTTTTATAATGTATATATATATACAGGTATAAATATAATACCTAGATCATATATTTTTTGAGTGTCCTTCTCAGGAACGGACCGTTGTTCAGGATGACACTTAAGGAAAGGTATAAGTAGATGGAAATGGTTTTGCTAATCTCCATGGTATTTGATTTCTGGCTAACCATTAAAGTGAAGGTGTTGCCAATTTGGTCGAAAGTGTCAATCTGAACAATGGTCTGATGCTCAGAAGGACACTTTCATAATCCATATCTTATAGGTATTATATATAACCATTTTATCTCCAAAATTTGTAAATTTGTCTTTCTCAGTGATGGAAAATTGTTCAGGTGAGCACTTTATGTACTGTAAATGGTATGAGCTCTTTTAATAGCCTTGGTACTGGAATATTGGTTAAACATTAAATTGAAGGTACTACAGAATTGGTCAAAAATGTCCTTCTGAACAACTGTCCGATTCTTAGAAGGACCTTTTTATAACACATAAAAAAATTTGTATACATATAACATCTAGATGATATGCATTATAAAAGTGTCCTTCTGAATGTTGGACTGCCCTTCAGAAGGACACTTTTGACAAAGTCTGTAACACCTTCACTTTTATGGCTAGCCAACAATCAAGTACAATTGACATTA
This sequence comes from Hemileia vastatrix, assembly GCA_030280995.1. Lineage (NCBI taxonomy): Eukaryota > Fungi > Basidiomycota > Pucciniomycetes > Pucciniales > Zaghouaniaceae > Hemileia > Hemileia vastatrix. The sequence continues at coordinate 7,274,300 of JASXTE010000004.1, forward strand.
GAAAAAACCCTTGCCATCCTATTTAATAGAAGCTATAGTATCCTTCTGAGAAATGGTCCATTCCTGAGAAGGACACTTTGATAATTTGAGCTACTCATGTTCTACAGACTTATACACTCACTGATATGCTTTATAAAAGAGTCTTTCTCAGCATCAGCCAATGCTCTGAAAGACACTTGGTGCAATGTAAAGCTAGATACCACTGTTTTTTTAATTGTATTTAAAAAATTAATCTCATATTTGAAAAATACATTTTTTTTGAATTATTATTATTCAAGTTTAAAAAATCTGTCCAATTCCTTTGAAAAACAAAACAATACTACCTCAAAAAAATAATATAATGGAAATCATATTTCAACACAGAGTTATTATTAAAAACATAGCATATAGCCATTGTATTTTTGAAAAGCAAACAATAATATTTTCTTAACATATAAAAAATAAATCTAACTGCCAAATATCCTTTTATTATTATTATCAAATTTTAGCATTCTGCTGGTTGCATTTGGCACAGGAGATTCAACAATACCTCAATCATAGATAATAAACTGGTAAGGACAAGTTCATTATAATATTATTATGAGAAGATAAATATTACCCCATACATGTGTGGAAACTGTGATATCTGAATTTTCTTCACTTAGGCCATTTAAGGAAATGATCTAGGAAAATCATAGGAGTTGTAAAATAATAATGCTTCAAAATTCTTCACATTTGCATTTTAAATAATTTTTCCTAACTATCAGATTGATTTATTAATCAATACATACTTTATCACAAAGATAGGTGGGACAAAAAATTTAATAACTATGCTTTTCAAAGGTTCAAAAAACTATTAATGTATAAATTTGACCTGTTACAGCCTTGTTTATGCTTTATGTCACCCACTTGCACAAAGGTGAGTCTGACCATCAGTCAAGTACTTCCTGGAAGCCAATATTCTAGAGTTAAAGCATTAATCAAGTATCTTGTCAACCAGTCCACACAATATTTGATGTTGTGAGAAAATATTTGACTCATAATATTCCCAGCAATAGCCAGTTTGATAAAGATAAATGCCTAGGGGAAAAAATTTGCACTAGATGTCTAGGCCTATTTTATATATGTTGTTGTGTTCAATCAAAAATGGTTGTCAGAGTTAACCTGAAATCTGCATTATTTATACCTTTTGCTGATGGATCACTTATAAATATATCAATCATAGCACATTACATTGAATGTACAGACTTTGTAAATAAAATTTAAAACACAAATCATCCAAAAATACTATCTCTGACCCACAAGTCTTGATAATACTAGCATGTTCATCTACAAAACATTGGTTCATCATTTCCCTACTATCAACTTGTGAAAGAAAAATAATTGGCACCATCTATAGTTTTCGACATATATTACTAGATGTCATGAGCTACTGAGTTGATCAAATATCCATCCATATAATGTAAATATGATGTTAATTTACAACACATATTTTTACTGGTGTTCACACCATTGGTTAACTGATCATTACATGATTTAAAATATGTAAAGTATTTTCAGTGATAACAAGATCCCACAAGCCAACATTTACTTTAGAGAACTATCCATGCCTATTATCAACTCTTAATATTATTCAAAGATTGAGTGACTTGAACATTTGTGAACCACCATTTTCAGTCATAAGGTCAATATGACAATTAAACCAACCTTCACTTATAATGAAAGTGAACAGATACCATCACTACATTTTTTCCTGACTGTAATTAGTTCTAATCAGATAATTTGGTTTTTCAATGGTTATAATATAGAGCCAACATTAACTTGCACCGGAATCAAATCCTCATAATGGAAAATATTCAATAATTTTAAAGAGTAACATCAATATTGAGAAAGGCCCTGGCACAGCTAGATCAAATACTAACAAACCAAAAGTCAGTCTCAATATTGAAAATTATTCAATAAAATTAAGGAATAATAATAAATTATGGTCACCTTCCATAATTCTACACTCATGATACCCTCTGCTCAAAAATGAGTGCACAAATTTTTTAGTGGTTTTTTGACCACTGCTACCAACCCCCATACTACTAGTCAAGAATGAAAATCCATGAGTGGAATTGCAAATTTTGCTTGCCACTGTTTTCATATGCAATATTAATTTCATATTGCATGCCAACTTTTTTGCATCCCAGTTCCCCCGCACTACTAGCCAAGTATGAAAATCTATCAGTGAAATTGCAAGTTTAGAATGCCACTGTTAATTATGCAATATTTATTTTCATATTGCATGCTAACTTTTTTGCATCCCAGTTGGAAATCTCATTTTGCATTCAACCCAAAATACACAAATCAAATACAACAAATGATTATTCAACACAATTTGGCACATTGAATTTGGGGCACATAGACATGCTAAAATATACATATCTCATATATATTTTTTCCTCAAAAGCTTTATGCAGAGAATAAAAATGAGATGGACAATAAATAAGTAAACTACTGAGGATATTAACTTTTTACATAGAGTCTTCCATATTTGAAGCTATATAGATAATGCTTACAGTTAAAATTTACTTTTTAAACTTGATGAAGAATTTCTCACCAAGGATATGGGGTTTTTCAATATAGTTTTTTAAGGCATATTTTCTAACAATATAATGAAAACTAAGGCTATTGTAAAAAAAGCTTAAATCATCATTCCTCTTTTCCCTTTTCAAAATTATAGGTCACATGACTTATTTTTCACTTTTCTCAGTAGAAGGTTAATTTTCACATTCTGTATGCATGAATATTTCATGTTGCATATGCATTATGCATCCACATGCAATATTCAATATGCTATATGCTATATGCACTATGCAATATAAAATATGAAATATGCAATATGAAATATGAAATATGCAATATGCACTATGCATTATGTGTTATGTAATATGCAATATTAATTATGCAATGTACAATATCCAAAATGAATTATGCAATATGAAATATGAAATATGAAATATGAAATATGAAATATGAAATATGAAACATGCAATATGGAATATGCATTATTCAATATAAAATATGCATTATGAATTATTATTTATTCAATATGAAACATGCATTATGAATATTGCATCTTGAGTATGCATGCATAATTGGTAATGAATATGTATGAATTTTCAATATGCATCAATAATGTGTTTTGAGTAAACATGTATAATGTGTATGTTAGATCAATGTGTGCTCAATTGTTGCTAAACTAAGGATCAAATTACAGTTTTGTTGGATCAACTTGTGCTGAATTTAGGGCACACTGGGCCTTAATTAAGGACAAATCTCAGACTAAATGTGACTCCAATTTATCCTCAATGTGACATTTATGGAAGGTCTGATACATGGCATAAATAAGGGTCACCATGGAGTTCAAAGAGTGAGAACTGCTAGTAATTCACCCACAAATTTCCCATGGTGGATGATATGCATAATAAAAGTGTTATTCTCAGCAACAGACATCCTTCAAATGTATAATTTAGAACAAGTGTGTTGCCCCTTAAATTTTATGTTTAAACAACAATTAAATAGCAAAGCCTTTGGAAAACCTCATGTCATCTACTTACATATTTCCTTAAATGTCTTCCTGAACAACAGTCCATTTCTGAGAAGGACACTTTGAAAATGCATATCATCTAGGAATTTTATGTATACATGTCTATCTTTTATGCAATAAAAAAGTGTCCTTCTCAGCAACAGACCATTGTTCAGGAGGACACTATAGGAAATGTCTAATTAGATGACATGAGGTTTTCTAAAGACCATATTATTTGGTTATTGTTTAAACATAAAAGTGAAGGTGCCTCATAATTTTTCAAAACTTTTTACTTAAAAGATAGTCTGTTGCTGAGAAGGACAATTTTGTATTGCCTATTGTATAGGTATTATAAATAATCAGTGCTACTTTTGTGGTTTATAAAATTTTCCTTCTCAGTGTTTGACCATCTTTCAAGTGGACACTTTAGGTACTGTGTATAACATGAGCAATTTTTCTTGCCTTGTTACTCAAAAATTTTCTAACCATAAAAGTAAAGATTTTACAGACTTGGCCAAATGTGTCCTTCTGAAGGATGGTCCAACACTCAGAAGGACACTTGTATAATGCATGTTTTATAGGTATTATATGTATACATATTTATCTTTTATGCATTATAAAAGTGTCCTTCTAGTGTTGGACTTTCCTTCAGAAAGACACTTTTTTAATGCATATCATCTAGGTATTATATATATACATATCTATCTTTTATGCATTATAAAAGTGTCCTTCTCAGTGTTGGACCATCCTTCAGAAAGGCACTTTTGACCAAGTCTGAAATACCATTAATTTCATGGTTAGCCAATGTTGAAGTACCAATGCTAGTAAAAGATATCATTTCATACACAGTACATAAAGTATCCACCAGAAGGGCACTTTTATAATTGATACAAGCTATGTTGCACAGATTTACATCCAGACCATCATTCATTCTAAAATTATCCTCCTTACCAATGAAAATATTTCTTCAGTAAACCTTTTGCCATTATTAGATAGATCTCATGAGTTCTTTATAAGTGATTTGTCACTAAAAATCAAGTCATCCTTTCATTGGGGGAACCTAGACATGACACTATGTGTCATCATTGAATGTGATTGTGACTAATGAGTGAGTTTTTTAATAAATACTATTGGTTTGTAGACAATAACTTAGGTAAAAAGTGGTGGTTTTGGTTAAGATTAGATTTCACTATCTTTAGTTATGCTAAAGTCTTCTATAGTTAGTGCTGTGGTGTATTTGTGTCCTAAAAAATACTACCTGCAATTCAACTAAATATGTAAATTAGAAACTTGAATTATATGACACATTATACTCTGTACTTAAGCGCTGATCAAGCTGGGTTAAAATGATTTTAAATGTAACTTCACTGCTCTTATCAAGATGAATTCAAGTAAGGGTAAATCTGGTTTCAATCTATGACCATTTTTTTTTACAATTTTTTTTAATCAGATTTCCCAAAAGTTTACCAACCTACTCCCAAAAATTTCTTGACCATTTCCTAATCATTTTAAAGGGGGAGAATAGCTAGCATTTCACCCCCAAATTTCCCATGGTGAAGGTTAATTTTACCTTTAAAATCAAAAAATAAACACTTACTAAAAAATTTAGAAACAAAAAACATAAAAAACAAAAAAAAATTAATTAACAAATATATAAGTAAAAATGAAAAAATGACTTACATGGAGAGATGATTTGAGAAAAAAATTTACTTCAAATTATTTGAGTTATGAAAGAGAAGAGGAGGAAATTGATATGAGTGATGAAACAAAAAAAGAATGACAGCAATATTATGCAATTTTAGAGAATATACAATTTCATGTTGAGTTGAAGGAAAACAAAGAGACTTGAAAAAAAGAGACTATAACAGAAAATTCAAAATCAAAGTCAATATGCAAATAAAAATAACTATTTTAAGTGAAATTTACTGATAAGTCCTGAAAGACTGTCTAAAACTGGGTACAGATAAATAAAGAAGTATTTGGATAGTTGTTAGGATTTGTTTGAGAGGTGAAGAGGAGGAGCTCTATGGGGGCTTTGCATTATTAAGAGGCAGAAGAGTGGGTATTGCTTAAGGGGTTTATAAGTGGAAAGCACTGTGGATTTCTACTCATGAGACAACTTATTTGGTAGTCTGCTTACACTTAAGTCTCATTGCTGTACTCAAAATATTCAGTGACATCTCAGGCTAGCATTAGGGCTAGTAGTAGTCCACCTTCTTAAATCTTAATATTTTTTCTGATCTTAGTTGGTGCACTACTGAAGAACAATGGATCCCCCAGGTCAACATGATGCAGCAACCCTTGCTGCAATACAAGAACAAATGGAAAGCTTGTAAGAGCAAAAGGCCAGACTCATGGAATGTCTAGTAGAGGAAAGGCCCTCATTTTGCAGCCCCACTGAATCTGAGGCACAGGCACTGCCTACAACACCAGTGCCAATTGTCAAAGGCCTGAATATTGCAGTCCCAGAAATCTTCAATAGAAAAATAGGTCCCCAAGCACATAAGTATGCCTTGCAGGTAGACCTTTATGTCTTTCTCAAAGGAAATCAGTTCCCAGACAATCAAGAAAAAATTGGGTTTGAAATATTGTACCTCACAGATGAGGCAGCATTCTGGGAAAGGCCATACACCAAGAAGCTCCTTGAAGATTTCCAGTCAGAAACAACATTTGGCCAGTTCATGGCAGAAGTTGAGTTAGCTTTTGGTGACCCTGACATGGCCACAACCTTGGAGCATGTGTTAAACCAATTATTCCAAAATCATTCAGTCACCAAGTATGTTACAGAATTACGGGGCTACTCCAGCTACATCTTAAGATTGGGAGAAGGGACACTCATGTTTCACTTCAGGAATGGGCTCTCATCAAAAATAAGAAATTCCCTAATCAGCCACTCTTGTCCAACATCCCTCCAAGCCCTCATGGAGCTGGCTATCTAAATCAATAACAAGTTTGCACACCAGAAAATGGATGGTTGGAGTGGTGCTCACCAGTGGCACAGTTAAGCCTCATCAATCAGGGCCAGCTCCAGGGACCCAAAGGTAATGGATATTTATGCAATAAATGCATGCGGTGCTAGTGGCAAAATAAGGTTATCTGATGAGAAATACCAGAGGCATATGAGCAGAGGGCTTTTCCTCCAAGATGGGAGTAGTGGTCATCTTACAAGGGAGTGTAAGGGGAAAATGAGGGTTAGTGATGTTGAAGATAGTTCAGGAAAGGTGCAGGTAAAAGACAGTGCTTGAGAGTGAAGTTTGTTCCCTCCTTGAGCAGATTAGAAGGAAGGAATAAGGGGAATTTAGTAAAATAATTATCTTTGTGTAAGCAACTTGAAGTAAATGATAATCATATTATACTTAATTTTCTTCAATAGCTCTTAACACCACAACAAATGTACAATCCCTACTGGACTGTGGGGCCACAGACTTATTCATTTCTAACAAGTTTTTATAGAGAAATAAATTTAAAAAAGAAAATTAAAGCACCCTAGGCATCTAATTATGTTTGACAGATCCCCAAGTGGGGGAGTACAAGTAAGAAAGAAGGTTTTTTTTCAGATTCTGGTGTTATGGAAGGGAGTCTTAATGCAAGGCATATGCAAAAAGCCTAAAGTACCAGTATGAAATGGTATTTTGTATGTCATTTCTGGACCTGTTTAACCTAAAAATTTACTGAAAGTAAATGGAGGTTCAGATGGGAAGGAAAGGGGACTCTGGCACTAAAGTATTAGCCCACTGACAGTTTCAGGGGTCAGGGACCCATCCTGGAAAGTCTTCTGATGTTTTTTATCATCAGTTGACTTGCCACCAGAACTGATTCTTTCTCTTGATTCTAAGCAGCAATCTGGGGATGGGTCACCAACAGGGAGCACCAGAGAAGGGCCAGATGGGAGATGAAAGGCACCAAAAGGAGGATAAGGCAGAAGAGGGAAAATTTGTATGGCACAGAGAAAGAATTTGACCCCTGAACCCTTCAGGGGTCAGGGGCCCTCCCAGAAAGTCTCCTGGTGCTTTATTATCATCAGTAGACTTTCTGCAAGAGCTGAAAATTTCTCTTGATACTAAGTTTCATGATTTGGAGGGGTTTCTGGAGGAAGAGATGGAACTGGAATGTCATGCAACAGCATGGAATATATCAACCAAGATTGTAGCCAAGGCCCAGTCCTCAAAGCCAACAAGAAGCCTAAAGAAAATGGTCCCTGAAGCTTATTGGGAATTCTTACCACTTTTTGAAGATGGACAAGTCAATGCCCTTCCACCTCATCAAAAATGCAGCTTTTTTATTGATTCAATGCCGAGAAAACCCCCTAAATTTAGCTTCATAATCCTATTATCAATCTTGAAGTCAAAAGCCACCAGAAGAGAACAAGGGCACCTGATAGCAGGTGACAATCTCTATCTTTTACTTAACTGAATTTCAGCTCAGCTGTAATTCTTCTGTAAAGAATGTGCATTGAACAATGAGCACACTAGCTTGCACAACATAAAATCAAATCTACTCTTAAATCAAAACTGAATTTAGGGATAGGCACCTGCTAGCAGGTGCCACTTGATTTTTTGTGGTGAGTGCTAAAGGAGTTGATTGATGAAAATCTAAAAAAAACTTTTATAAGAGAATCAAAAACTCCCTGGGTCACCCCTGTTATCTTTTCAGGAAAAAAAGGATGTGTCATTAAGACCTTGTATGGATTTCATAGGTTTAAATGGGCTGATGGTAAAGAACAGATATCCCCTTCCATTGACTAGTGAGCTAATTGATATTCTTCAAGGTGCAGAAATCTTCATGTCCCTAGATCTTAGGGCAGGTTACCACAACATATGTGTAAAAGAAGGTGATGAAAACAAACTGGAATTCTGCACTAAAGCTGGTTATTTTGAATGACTGATAATGCCATTTGGTCCATGTAATATGCCTGACACCTTCCAACACTTCACCAACAGCATCTTTGGAGACAGAATGGGGATTGTGGTGGTGGTATACCTGGAAAAAATCTTGATTTACTCCAGATAAATGGAGGAACAACAGATATGTGTGAAGGACTGTTTGCAGTGCTTTAGGTAGGCCCAAGTATGGTTTAAACCGGAGAAATTTGTCTTTTCAGTGGGTGGAATCCCCTACCTGGGTATGATCATTTGAAAGAATAGGGTGCAAATGGACCCGGAGAAAGTAAAGGCAGTAACAAAATGGCTGAAACCAGAATATGTAAAGGAGCTCCAGTAATTTCTAGGCTTTGCAAATTCTCACCCCTGTTTTATTGAAAATTAATCAGACCATTGCAAAACCTCACAAAGAAGGAAGCCAAATTTGTCTGGAAAAGTAGCCAACAAGATGCATTTAACTACCTGAAAGGATTTTTTGTGAAAGCTCCTATTCTTGCAATACCTGACTTATTAAAGCCAATTTTCCTGGAATATGACTTCTCAGATTTTACATTAGTTGTATTACTATTCCAATACAATGCTGAAAATGTCTTGCACCTCATAGCATATTTTTCAGGAACACTGCTAGGCGCAAAATTGAACTATGAAAAATATGATAAGGAGTTATCAGCACTAGTAGAAGTGGTATGCACCTGGCACCGCTATTTGGAAGGAGGGCTTCACTGGTTACAATTTATAATCTACATGGATTATAAAAACTTGGAAACCTTCCTGACCACTAAAAAGTTGACTTGCCAGCAAGCACGCTGGGCAGTACTGCTAGGTAGCATTAATTTTGTTTTTACATTCCAAAAAGGGAAGAAAATTGGAAAGCCTTATGCGCTATCAGAACGTCCTGACTTGAATCCAGCACTGGGCCAGCTACATACTGTTGGTGCAAGGTTATTGAGGGGGGACCTCAAAGAGGGGGTAATCCTAGATAAGGTGGAATTGGCAGATAGGGATTTGATGGAATGGTTAAGGAGGGGGCAGGAAAATGATGCAGGAGTGCAGGAGTTAGTGAAGGCAATGTTATAAAAGGAGGTATTGGTATGGAAGGAATTAGAGGAGAATCACCTGGAAGGGGGAGCACTGTATTTTAATGGGAGGATAGTGGTGCCAAATGATGAGGAGCTCTAGAGACAGGTTTTTAAATCAAGGCATGATTCCCCAATGGTAGGACACCCAGGATGGCTGAAGACTGTGGAGTGGGTGAATTTTAACTTTTACTGGAAGTCCATGAAGGCATTTGTCCAGCACTATGTAGTGGTGTGTGATCCTTGCCAGAGGAACAAGTCTAGTCCAACAACAACACCACTAACACCACAAAACATTTCCAAGAAGCCATGAAAGGAGCTCTTTTATGATCTTATAGTGGAACTACCCAATTTTCAAGGAAAGAATGCTATCCTCACAGTTGTTGACCACTGAACCAGGATGGAACACTTCCTCCCTAATACTACCAAGGCTACATCAGAAGGTATTGCAGACTTAATTGTGGAACATGTCTGGAAATTAATTGGATTGCCTTAAAGTATAGTGTCAGATAGGGGAAGTACTTTAACTCTAAGCTGTTAAAAGCACTATATGAGCAACTGAAAATTAAGCCCATCTTGTCAAAAGCATGGCATGCACAGACTGATGTGAAATTGGAGATAGTGAAAAAGGCAATTGAACAATACTTGGGCCACTTCATTAACTATCAGAAAGATGATTGGGTGCAGCTACTACCATTGGCCCAATTCTCATAAAACAACAGATACTTGCAGCAACTGGCATGTTGCCATTCTATGCAAAATATGGATATCCCCAACATTCTCAATTGGTACCCCATCCAAATTACAACTTCCAGAAGCTGAAGAACAAATTCATAATATACTGAGTATATGTCAGGAGTTAGAAGCAGCTCTTAGGCTATCCCAACAGTCAATGAAGCACCACTATGATCAAGGGAAGACTCAATATTGGGTGTTAGAGGTAGGTGAAAAGTTCTGTCTAAGCTCATGTTTCCTTTCCACATTGCGGCCAAGTGCCAAGTTAGATCACAAGAAAGTAGGCCCATTTAAAATCAAGTGTAAGTTATCTGACTCAGCATACAAATTGAAGCTACCCATCTCAATGAAACTAGTGCACCCAGTGCTCAAAATTTCATTACTCACATGGTGGCAAGAAGATACAATACCAGGGTGCCCAGAAGAACCACCAGCACCAGTCTATGTGGGAAATGAAGAGGAGTTTGAGGTTTAAAGGATTATTGCTAAACAAGTGTACAAGGGAAAGGTTTAGTGTTTGGTGCACTGAAAAGGTTATGGAGTAAGGGACAGGTCTTGGGAACCATTGGAGAACTTGGACAATGCTAAGGGGAAGGTGAAAGAGTTTGATAAGGAGTGGAGGGAGAAGGAGGGGTAAAAGAAGGGGTGATGTTAGGATTTGGTTGAGAGGTGAGGAGGAGGAGCACTATGGGCACTATGCATTATAAAGAGGTGGAAGAGTGGGTATTGCATAAGGGGGTTATATGGGGCAAGCACTGCCAAGCACTCCTTATCAGACAACTTATTTAGTAATCAACTTACTCTCTAGTCTCACTGCTGTACTCAGCATAGTCAGTCCAGTCTCAGGCTAGTGTTAGCACTAGTAGTAGTCTGTCTTCTTAGGTCTTAACAATGGTGTACTTGGGGGTATGAATTACTCGAGCCTTTCTTGGAAGAAGGTAACATTTCCTGGCCACTTTTGATAAAAAAAGAAAATCTCCTTCAAGATCAGAATCAGAATAGCAATCAGAGTTCAAGAGGAGATCAAGAGCTGTGAAAGTCATTTCTTGATATAGCTTATCATGATTTGAGAGCAAGGAAGGCATGGCTCTTATATGGTATAAAAATGTAAATTATATACAATGTTTTGGGTTATAAAGTGTTATGCTTCAGAGTGCTGTGTATAAATGGGGTGATGCTGACAAATCAATAAAATGAGACAGTATGGTGAAATCACCACTTTTGGTTGAGAAAGTGCAGATTTGAGTGAAATAAGTGACTTATTTCATTTTGAAATCCACCAGTGTTGGGGCTAGTGTGTTTTGGAAATCCACACTTAAATAAGTGCAGATTTACCAGAACTGACACCCCCTATTGTATTGAAGAGAATATCTTTGTACAGGAAGATTTAATATATTTCCTTATTACTTTGAAGCAAATACTCATGAAAAAATCTCATGCACCTCCACTTATCAGAAGCCATCATCTTGAACATAGTGTGCTAAAAAAAATCAATCATTTTTGCGGCTTGTGATTTAATCGACCATTTTCAAGCCATTGTTTCAAGTTTTTACGGCATGGCTCACTAGCAACACGAATTTTAGTCAGTGGCACCCAATCCTTTGAATAACATGCAATTAACTCCTCCACAACCATTTCATCTAACTTTTGAGCACTCTCGCTTTTTTCGGGGAGCTTTGATATACACTAGACGTTTCAAAATGAATCAATCATTGAAAAAGGCAAATAAAAAGCTTAATAACAAGCATACCAATTTCAAACAAATTGCAGCTCTCCGGCTAGGACCACTGCTAGAAGAAGAAATTCTTCCACTCATTTCTATCACACGAAGAAAGGTTTTGTATGCCCTAAAAATTTCACGATAAATGGTTTGTTTGGATACTTATATGCTTCAAGATGCGTACAAATCATAATTTCCGGCTGTATATGCTGTTTCCCCATATCGAAGCAGGTGGTATGAGTTTTGTGGCTGTAATAATATGAGATCTTCCAGGGCTGACAGACTTTGCTCATACCTAGAAGAATAAAGCGTCAAATTCACAAACATGAAAAAGGATATTATGAAAGACACTCACAGACCAAGATTTGCATAAGCCTCAGCCAACTCTAGCCAGCCTTCGGGATCATTGTATACAGTATCAAGGTGTTCCACCAGTAATTCAATGCCTCGGCTGTAAGAAAATTCTGGGGATTCCGCCACCACGGAAGATGACGCGGGTGGTTCAGATGAGGGAGTAGGCACAAGTGAGTTGTGGAGATGCAACCCAATCAAACGTTTGCGGATTCTCTATAAAAAATAGGGCAAATTAATATGCTCAGTATACTTGAAATTTAAAGATCAATCAGTCAGAAAAGGACCAGGTGCAGACGATGTTTGCTTCTCCTTGGGAGCCATCCTTTGCGCTAACTGACTTTGAAAGAATATCTTCATAGAACTCTCTGGCTTGCGTAAGATCGCCTGATGCTTCAATTAGCATACCATGGAGAGGTAAAACGCGAGGTGAGTTTGGAAACTTGTTCTCCAACTGAACAATACATATCTGAAGGATAAGAATAAGAAAGTGTGGATGGATAAGTATCATCAGTCTACAGCACAACCAACATAATGCTGCTTACCTTGGCGATGGCGAGCCTTCCAAGCTCCAGGGCTGAAAAGGCTACTTGCTCATAAAATGCCCAGACTGATGTAAAAAAGTTAGAGGGGCAGATTATAAAGCAAAAGACAGCTGAAGGGGTAGAGCTCACGATCGTCGCCCAGCAAAGTAGGAAGCCTTTTTTTGCTCTCAAATAAAATCTGGGCCAGTTGGACCACACGTACGGGCTCTCTCGTTCCAGATTGTCGTATTTTTTTGAGATCACCGATGATTTGAGAAGGGGAGATGCTTTCCATCATATGCTGGATGGATGTTGATAAACAAAAGACATTGAAAGTGTTGGGCAGAGTGACGTTCATGCATAGAAATCCATTTTGAACTGAAACCTGGGTCAAGGCTCAAAAAGAGAATCAGCTCATTTCGACTTTCTCCCAGGAAGATTGTCATCTTCATTTTTCATGATCTTACAGCCTGATAAAAAAAAACCCCTTGGCATCTTTCTATGAGAAAACTCACAACCAACAGTGTAATGTTAACCTTGATGGCTTCTTGGTAATCACTTAGTTAGCTGTTATGTTATCCCTTATGATGATCGTGGCATTTAATACATCAACAAATATAGCCAACTAGAGTTAATTTTCCATGAACTTCTAAGTGAAACCAATCCAAATCTCTACTATATCACGGCTTGAAAACAGACTGTAGAGTTTAATTTGTCTGTAATAGCTGGTTTAATAAGGACATGAAGGTCAAACTGGTTTAAGCAAATATTGTTATGGTGTTACCATACTATGTACTTAGCTAGTCTCTCATCAGCATATAGTGTAGCCTCTGAGTACATTGGAGACCTTTCCCTGGTTCTGCAAGGCATCATTCTCTACAAATATGGAACTAGAAATTTTTTGCTTCATATGTACTGATACATTGAATCATGCAAGACAATTCAACTACATTACGTTTGTCTTTTGTCTCCAACAACTCTTGTATTCTAACTAAGAGTGACAAAACATTAGTTTTTTCTTGAACTTTACAGCTAAACCGGAAAAGCTTGCGGTTTTCTAGCCACTTATTTCCTGCCAAAAGCGACTTAAACTCATGTTTTTGGCAGGAGTGTAGTAATGCGTCAGTATCAGAACTCCAAGAAGAATCGGAGTTACTCAACTGCGCAAACTACAGTCTATATACACAAGTCACATGGTAGCTAAGTACATATATGTTTAGGTACATAACAAGGAGATCAGAGACAACAAGACCGCAGGCTTTTCAGTTTTTGCTGTACACAGTCAAATCAGTGTGGGACAAAAACATTACACCACGCCCAAAGTGAAATATACCCAATAAGTATATCCTAGGTTGGGTTGGGTATATTGTTTCATCACCATGACAAAAATAAGTCAGAGCTCCATGCACCAAGTAAGATATCAATGATGCACAAGTTGGGGATATTGTAGGGAGTGACATATGGTGACAAAAAATGTAAAAAAAGTAAGTGCGAAAAAAAAGGGAAAGAAAAATATTTTGCAACCAAGAGAAATTTTGTTTTTTCATGAAAAAAACATTAAAAAAGAAAAAAAATCTTAAAACTGTAAATTATGAAATTAAAAAAAAAAAAAAGAAAAAAAGAAGAAAAAAGAGGAAAAAAGAGGAAAAAAGTAAAAAAAAAAAAAAGTAAAAAAAAGTAAAAAGTGAAATAGAAAAAATGGAAGAAAAAGAAAAAAAAAAGAAAAAATGGAAAAAAAACAAATAAACAAATAAACAAAAAAAGAAAAAAAGAATAAAAAAGAATAAAATAAAGGAAAAAAAAGAAAGGAAAGAGAGAAAGAAAAAAAGAAAAGAAAGAAAAGAAAAAAGAAAAAAAGCTGACAAAAGAAAAAAAGAAGAAAAAATAAAAAAAATAAAAATAAAAATAAAAATAAAGATAAAAAAAGAATAAAAAAGAAAAAAGAGAAAGAAAAGAAAAAGAATGAAAAAAAATGAAAAAAAAAAAAACAATAAAAAGGAAAAAATGAAAAAAAAAATGAAAAATGAAAAAAAAATGAAAAAAATGAAAAAAATGAAAAAAAAATGAAAAAAAAATGAAAAAAATGAAAAAAATGAAAAAAAAATGAAAAAAAATGAAAAAATGAAAAAAATGAAAAATGAAAAATGAAAAATGAAAAATGAAAAATGAAAAAAGAAAAAAGAAAAAAGAAAAAAGAAAAAAGAAAAAAGAAAAAAGAAAAAAGAAAAAAGAAAAAAGAAAAAAGAAAAAAGAAAAAAGAAAAAAGAAAAAAGAAAAAAGAAAAAAGAAAAAAGAAAAAAGAAAAAAGAAAAAAGAAAAAAGAAAAAAGAAAAAAGAAAAAAGAAAAAAGAAAAAAGAAAGAAAAGAAAGAAAGAAAGGACGAAAGAAAGGAAAAGAAAAAAGTAGTGAAAAAAAAAGAAGAAGAATTTTTTTAAAGAAAAATAAATAAGAAAGCAAAAACATTAATGGTTTTAAAATATTTTACTAATCCTTTTTTTATCACACTTATTTTCATCTTTCTTGCTTTACTTACACTTTTTTTTTGTCTTCATGTCCCTCCTTAAAATATCTCTAACAAAAACATGAATATCACCATCAGAGATATTTGACCTGGTGCAAAGTTTTATTGAGAGTAAGATGAGGATACCAAATTGTAAGTCAAAGGTTATATTTTAGTGGCTTGGGGTTGACTTAAGATTTTTCAAGGCTGATTTTCACTTCTGTTGGGAGGTTTTTTTTAATCCTCTTTTCATTTTTGCTTCCAAGTGAAAAAAAATGCATTTTTTTTGTTTCTAGGTGAAAAAAATACAGTTTTTTTTTTTTGAGAAATCTTTTTCCCACAACACCAAAAAAGGTAAGAAAAAAGTCAAAAATATACCCAACACAACCAAGATTGGGTATATTTTGTTTTGGGCATAGTGTTAGGGGTTTTCAGTTCTGGAAAATTTTCACTTACAAATCCACACTTATCTAAGTGCAAATATTCAAAAAACACACTAGCCCCAACAATAGTGTATTTCACTCAAATCTATACTTTCTCAACCAAAAGTGATATTTTCACCATAAAGTCCCATTTCACTGACTTGTCAGCATCACCAAATTTATATGCAGCACTCTGCAGCATAACATTTCATAACTCAAAACATTCACCACAGGAAATTTGGGGGTGAACTTCTAGCAGTTCTCACTCTTTGCACTCCATGGTGACCCTAATTTATGCCATGTATCAGACCTTTCATAAATGTCACATTGAGAATAAATTGAAGTCACATTTAATCTGATATATGTCCTTGATTAAGGCCCAGTGTGCCCTACATTCAGCTCAAGTTGATCCAACAAAACTGTAATATGATCCTTAGTTTAGCAACAATTGAGTACACATTGATCTAACATCCACATTATGCATGTGCACTCAAAATACATCATTGATACATATTGAAAATTCATACATATTCATTACCAATTATGCATGCATACTAAATATGCAATATGCAGTATTCATAATGCATAATGCATATTGAATATTAAATATTGAATAATTATTGTTGCATATTGCATATTGCATTATGCATAATTTATAATGCATAATTCATATTGGATATTTCATCTTTCATAATCCATATTGCCTAATGCATAATGCATAATGCATGGTGCATATTGCTTATTTAATATTTCATATTTAATGTGGATACATAATGCATATGCAACATGAAATATTCATGCATACAGAATGTGAAAATTAACCTTCTACCAAGAAAAGTGAAAAATAAGTCATTTGACCTATAATTTTGAAAAGGGAAAAGTGGAATGATGATTTAAGCTTTTTTTAAAATAGCATTAGTTTTCATTATATTGTTAGAAAATATGCCTTAAAAAACTATATTGAAAAAACCCATATCCTTGTTGAGAAATTCTTCATCAAGTTTAAAAAGTAAATTTTAACTGTTAGCATTATCTATATAGCTTCATATGTGGAAGACAATATGTAAAAAATTAATATCCTCAGTAGTTTACTTATTTATTGTCCATCTCATTTTTATTCTCTGCATAAAGCTTTTGAGGAACAAATATATATGAGATATGTATATTTTAGCATGTCTATGTGCCCCAAATTCAATGTGCCAAATTGTGTTGAATAATCATTTGTTGTATTTGATTTCTGTATTTCGGGTTGAATGCAAAACGAGATTGCCAACTGGGATGTAAAAAAATTGGCATGCAATATGAAAATGAATATTGCATAATTAACAGTGGAATTCTTAACTTTCTATTTCACTGATAGATTTTCATACTCAGCTAGTAGTGTGGGGGAACTGGGATGCAAAAAAGTTGGCATGCAATATGAAATGAATATTGCATATGAAAACAGTGGCAAGCAAAATTTGCAATTCCACTAATGGATTTTCATTCTTGACTAGTAGTATGGGGGTGGGTAGCAGTGGTCAAGCAACCACTAAAAAAATTTGTGCACTCATTTTTGAGCAGAGGGTATCATGAGTGTAGAATTATGGAAGGTGACCATAATTTATTATTATTCCTTAATTTTATTGAATAATTTTCAATATTGAAAATGACTTTTGGTTCATTAGTATTTGATCTAGCTTTGCCAGTGCCTTTCTCAATATTGATGTTACTCTTTAAATTTTTTGAATATTTTCCATTATGAGGATTTGATTCCAGTGCAAGTTAATGTTGGCTCTATATTATAACCATTGTAAAACAGATATACCTGATTAAAATTAATTACAGTCAGGAAAAAATGTAGTGATGGTATCTGTTCACTTTCATTATACGTGAAGGTTAGTTTAATTGTCATATTGACCTTATGACTGAAAATTGTGGTTCAAAAATGTTCAAGTCACTCACTCTTTGAATAATATTAAGAGTTGATAATAGGCATGGATAGTTCTCTAAAGTGAATGTTGGATTGTGAGATCTTGTTATCACTAAAAATACTTAACATAATTTTTATTCATGTAATGATCAGTTAACCAATGGTGTAAACACCAGTAAAAATATTTGTTGTGAATTAACATCATATTTACATTTGATGGATGGATATTTGATCAACTCAGTAGCTCATGACATCTAGTAAAATATGTCAAAAACTATAGATGGTGCCGATTATTTTTCTTTCACAAGTTGATAGTAGGGAAATGATGAACCAATGTTTTGAAGATGAACATGCTGGTATTATCAAGTCTTGTGGGTCAGAGATAGCATTTTTGGGTGATTTGTGTAATAAATTATATTTACAAAGTCTGTGCATTCAATGTAATACCCTATGATTGAAATATTCATACATGATCCATCAGCAAAAGGTATAAATAATGCAGATTTCCGGTTAACTCTGACAACTATTTTTGTTGAACACAACAACTTATATAAAATAGGCCTAGACATCTAGTGCAAATTTATTCCCCTAGGCATTTATCTTTATCAAACTAGTTATTGCTAGGAATATTATGAGTCAAATCATTTCTCACCACATCAAAAATTGTGTGGACTGGTTAACAAGATACTCTATTAATGCTTTAATTCTAAAATATTAGCTTCTAGAAAGTACTTGACTGGTGGTCAGATGCACATTTGTGCAAGTGGGTGATATAAAGCATAAAAAAGGCTGTGACAGGTCAAATTTATACTTTAATAGGTTTTTTGAACCTTTGAAAAGCATGGTTATTAATTTTTTGTCACACCTTAATTTGTGCTAAAGTATGTATTGGTTATAAAATCAATCTGTTACTTAGGAAAAATTATTTAAAATTTAAATGTGAAGAATGTTGAAGCATTATTATTTTACAACTCCTATGATTTTCATAAATCATTTCATTAAATGGCTTAAGTGAAAAAAATTCAGATATCACAGTTTCCACATATGTATGGGATATTATTTATCTTCTCATAATAAGATTACAATGAAATTGTCCTTACCAGTTTATTATCTATGATTGGGGTATCATTTAATCTTGTGTGCCAAATGAAACCAGCAGAATGCTATACTTTGATCATAATAATAAAAGGATATTTGGCAGTTGGATATATTTGTTATATGTTAAGAAAATAATATTGTTAACTTTTCAAAAATTTAATGGCTTAATGCTATGTTTTTAATAATAACTGAGTGTTAAAATATGCTTTTCATTTTATTATTATTACTGAGGTAGAATTATTTTGTGTTCTAAAGAAATTGGCCAGAATTTTTTACCTTGAATAATGATAATTTAAAAAAATGTATTTTTTAAATATAGGCTTAATATTTTAATTACAATTTAAAAACAGTTGTATCTGGATTTACATGGCACCAAGTGTCCTTCTAAGCATTGGAAGATTCTGAAAAAGATACTTTTATAAAACATATCAGAAAGGGTATAAGTCTGCAAAAGTTGGGTAGTTGTAATTATTAATGTGCCCTTCTCAGAAATGGACCATTACTCAGGTGGACACTTTAGGTTCTGTGAAATAGGATGGCAAGGGTTTTTCTACTTTCCATAGTATTTGATTGTTGGCTAACCATAAAAGTGAAGGTGTTACAGACTTGGTTAAAAGTTTCCTTCTGAAGGATGCTCCAACACTCAGAAGGACACTTATATAATGCATATCATCTAGGTATTATATGTATACATTTCTATCTTTTATGCATTATAAAGTGTCCTTCTGAGCATTGGACCATTGTTAAGAAGGTCACTTTTGACCAAGTCTGTAACACCTTTATTTTAATGTTTAACCAATTTTCCAGTACCAAAACTATTAAAAGAGCTCATGTCATTTACAGTACTTAAAGTGTTCACCTGAACAATAGTTCATCACAAGAAATACAGTTTTATAAAAATTAAAGATAAAAAGGTTATATATAATACCTATATAATATGCATTATTAAATTTTGTAACACCTTCACTTTAATGGTTAGCCAACAATCAAATACCAAGTACATTAGTAAAACCCTTATGAACTTTGAGGTAGTATTATTTTGTGTTTTAAAAGAATTGGACAGATTTTTTTACCATGAATAATATTAATTCAATAAAATGCATTTATCAAATCTGAGATTAATTTGTTAAATACAATTAAAAAACAGTGGTATCTGGCTTTACATGGCACCAAGAGTCTTTCTAGACATTGGCTGATGTGAGGAAACTCTTTTATAAAGCATATCAGTGAGTGTATAAGTCTGTAGAACATGAGTAGCTCAAATTATCAAAGTGTCCTTCTCAGAAATGGACCATTTCTCAGATTAATACTATATGTTCTGTTCAATAGGATGGCAAAGGTTTTTCTAATGTCAATGGTACTTAATTGTTGGCTAGCCATAAAAGTGAAGTTGTTACAGACTTTTTCAAAAGTGTCCTTCTGAAGGACAGTCTGATGCTCAGAAGGTCACTTCTATGATGCATATCATGTAGGTATTTTATGTGTACATATCTATCTATTATGAATTATAAAAGTCTCCTTCTGAGTGTTGGACAGTCATTCAGAAGGACACCTTTAACCAAGTCTTTAACACCGTGATTTTAATGTTTAACCAATGTTCCAGTACCAAGACTATTAAAAGAGCTCATTTCATTTACAGTACTTAAAGTGTTCACATAAACAATGTTTCATCACAGAGAAATACAGTATTATAAACTTTAAAGATAAAATGGTTATATATAATACCTATATGATATGCATTATAAAAGTGTCCTTCTGAGTGTTGGACCATTTTTTAGAAGCACACTTTTGACCAAGTCTGTAACACCTTCACTTTAATGGTTAGCCAAAAATCAAATACCATGGACATTAGAAAAAAACTTTCCATCTACTTATACCTTTCCTAAATTGTCCTCCTTAACATTGTTCTGTTGCTGAGAAGGACGCTCAAAAATTATACGATCTAGGTATTATATTTATATCTGTGTATATTTTATACATTATAAAAAATCATTTTCAGCCACATCAAATATTTTGTGGACAGGTTAACAAGATACTTGGTTAACCCTTTAATTATATATTATCAGATTCTAGAAATTCTTTCACTGATGGTCAGAAACACGTTGTAGAGAGTTCGAAAGTACTAAGCTGTAGACACAATGTGAGATGGGTTGGTTCTTCCTTTCAATTTCTAAAAAGAAGCGCCTGCAACTATTATTTTTAAAGACAGCGCAATAATATGTAACACCAATATGTGATTAGAAAGTTTTTAAGTTGAGAACTGAGTTTTTAAAAGATCCAAAAAAAAACAAGTATTACTATCCAGATATTTCTATTCTTAAAAAGCGCTAATATCCACAGCTACTCCCTCTTGAAGCGCTCTCTTTGAATATGCCTTATTATAGCAATAAAATAACTCTAATAATAGTTAATCCTGTGAATTTATATACTCTCAAACAATTGATCACAGCAAATTCTAATATCTCTGACTTCACAATTATTAACTACTTTTATGTTAACTAACTATTTTTCCAATCGTCTTCCACCCTAGCTACTCTCCATCATAAAAGTGTCCAGCACAAGTTCGGCCAAACTTGTGCTGGACACTTTTGTTAAGGTGCAGTCAGATGGTATCAATTCTTTCTGTGGAAATTAAATTAAAAAAATGCTAAATAATTAAATTAGAAGTAGTTTGGTATGGCTTAATTATCCACCTTAAGTTTTTCCAAACCTCAGGTGAAATTTTGTTTATCTTTAAAAAAAATTAAATTTTGTCAAATTAAGCCCTGATGACACCCATTTGTTTCAACACCTCTACTGGCTCTTGAATGCAGGAATTTTCCTTTAACTTTTCTTTTTCATATTTGATCTCTTTTACTTTACTTTTTTATCACTCATGTTACATTTGGATATTAATTTATAATTTTGGAAAAAAAATCATTTTCATATTTTTTTAACATTTTTTAATAATATTATAAAAGGTGTAATATAACATGGCATGCATTTGGCACACAAATTTTTTCTATACAAATAAATTTAATAATATTCTAATGACAAAAATTTAATCAGATGATAAAATATGAATAACACAGAAAGATCAAATACCAGTGGACATGTTTTAAAAAAATAACAGTTGCACTGTAGAAGACCTGCACACAAGCTACTCTCCATCATAAAAGTGTCCAGCACAAGTTCGGCCAAACTTGTGCTGGACACTTTTGGTCAGGTGCAGTCAGATGGGATCAATTCTCTCTATGGCAATGAAAAAAATTATTTGTAAAGAAACTTTACTAGATGTAGTTTGGTATAGCTGAATTGTCCACCTAGAGTTCATCCAAACCACAGGTACACAATTTTTTATCTTTAAAAAACAGTCAATTAAGTACAATTTATCCCTGATGGCTCTCATTTGCTTCAACATCTCTACTGGCCTTTGATATTAGGAATAATACTTGGATTTCTTTTTTCATATTTGATCCCTTTAACTTAATTCTTTACTCCTCATATTGCTTTTGGATATCAATTTATAATTTTTAAAATAAATTATTCTAATATTTTTATACATTTGTTTAATAATATTATAAAAGGCATAACATCACTCAGTATGCATTTGGCACACAATTTTTTGCTATACTTATAAATTTAATAATATAATTAAGACAAAAAATTTATCAAACAATATATATGAGTGAGGTACAAAGATAAAATACCAGTAGACATGTTTGTAACAAATACCAGATGAACTGAAGAAAAATTCTACCCCAGCTACTCTCCATCATAGAAGTGTCCAGCACAAGTTTGGCTGAACTGTCACGTGCCACGTGACACTCGAGGCAAAAGTAGCTCATTAAATCAATACTAAAGGGTTCAAATCCATACTCGAAGTGCAGAAAGCAACTCTTTATAGCAACTGCGACTTTCCTTTGTGTACTCGCTATTCAATCGCGCTAGCCTAAAATTCTAAATCTAAATTAGTCAATCTCTCAATAGTGTGTCTTAGTCTTTTTTCCCAATAAGCGATGCACAGCGCAATAACAGTACATTAAAAGGTTTAGGAAATGTCTGTGGGTTATTAAGGGGTAGTGAGCATGGACAGAATGATTAGTGAAGAATTAAGGGGTTAACGGATGTTAGTGAGGAGGGTCCAGGTGTAACGGATATATTTTAAATGGTTTGTGGTGTGCGGAATAGTGGATGAGTATGAGGTCAATGCAAGGAGGAGTAAAGGATATAAAAGGGGCTGGGTTTTGGTTCGACATTCCTTAGAATTAAATTATAAAACATATTTATAGTTAATAGTGATAAAAACTCTAAGTAAAAATCATTATTATTGTATATTTCTTTATTTTCTCAATAATCATATCTAAATCCTAAATCTTTGATTGTTGAGTTTCCAACCCTTCGTGAGATCTTAAGAATTTTAATATTACCGTTCAATTATATTAGAATCCTTCTCGAACATAACTAGAAGCAGTAGTTCTTCCTTCAAGTCATCTTCGAATCACTTCCTTGAACTATCCCTCTGTGCTTCGAAGAAGTATCTGAACCTTTTATCTCACTTGCAGGAACATCCTTGACCTTGTGTGTGGGTCGTCCGGTGACAGTATAATTTAATTCTCCGTAGTTCTCATTCTTTGCACTACTACGTCCCTTTTCAGGTGTTTTCTCTAAATTCTTAAAATGGCACCTGTTCAATGCACTCCTCCTACAGGCGCTGTAGACAATCCTATAGTACTAGCTATAGGCCTTGACCAAGGGAGTTGGAGAAAAACCAGAGAGAAAATCCCCTGTCCCTTTAGAAAAATAGAGTGAGATTTACTTGCTAAAGTAAGTTGGTTCCTGTTTTGCTAAAGACCCCTTTTAAACACACTTGACTGCTTGATGAGCCAAGAAAGTAGTCACCAGATAGACTACCAGACCAAAGAACTGAAATGTAGAACAAAGTCCACACCAGAGACAGCAAAGATACTTGATGTAGGCTGCAAATCCACACCAGAGAAAGCAATAATACTTGCTATAGCTTGCAAGGCTATAACAGAGAAAACAGTTGCTCAAGTTAAGTTAAATGAAGAACTCACTTGCAACAAACACAGCCAATTGTGGCCAGAAAACAGTGAAAACTGAGTGAGGAACAATGAGATCACCTCCGTATGGTTGTATGATGATTAAGGCTTCCCCAAACTGTCTTATTCACTATTTACACACAGACCACTAACTAAGAGCCCATGCGCACCCACCAATCTGGCGCCTGTACCTGCCAAATTGCATAAAAAACCCTCCTGGAGCGCTCCCCAACCTCCTAAAACAGAGGCGGGCGGGCTGCCCGACGTCGGAGATGCCGCCTGAAGCGGCCCGGCCTCCCTGAAGCCAGAAAACCAATAAAAACCACTAATCTACTTAGAAAAATTAGCTACAACTACTAAAACCTTTAAAACATGGAATTTCACTATAACAACAATGAGACATGAAATATAGAGAAAAATTAGCTCTATCAAATGGTACTAAGCACTTAACCCTAAGACTTAAGGTTAGCCCATAAAACACGAAAAACAAAATTAAACAGCAATCTTTTATAAATGAAAAATGAGGAAATGACCCCTTAAAACTCAGAATATGAAAAATGTCTTCAAGACATAAAATATAGAGAAAAACCAGGGCTATCCAATGATAGTACCCACATACCTGCAGACCCAATATCCACGGAATAAAACCAGAAAAATACCAAATTCCTTAACGGATGTCAATTAAGACATGCACAAACAGCGCCAAATCACACAACAAAGGCCCCTGCCAATGTTGGAAGACCACATCCTCCCTCCAATTGAGAATGTCCCCATTCTTTCTTCATCCAACCACCATGTTTAACCTCCTTTCCAAATCTGCCTCTGAAATGGGCCCCTGCCAATACTGCATCAACAATAATTTAATCTGCTCCATAACACCACCTGTTCATCCATACAGAACGTCCTGCGATGTCTGCCACTCCAGAAAGAAGACCTGCCACAGACCTGGTCCACTTTCTTCTACAACAGATTCACCTCCGCCTCAACCTGGTCCCTCTTCTGCCAGCACCAAAAGATCTAGGCCATCCATCCTGATACCCAGATTAATCAAAAGGCTCCACCCTTCCCAGAAGAGTTCCACAACCCATAAAACAACTAGTTCCCCCATCCCTGGTCCATTTGATGGTAAAGAACATTCATTCCTTCCTTCAACTTTAAAACTGATAACTTCTCAGTTCCTTCCTCTTCTGATAGTGATGATAACAATGTAGGATCCATTGCACCACCAACACCAACGCACTTGCCCACTATCAAGGCCAAGTTCCAACAACACACATCTCAACAGAAACAACTTCTGCTTCACTACTTCCAATCCACTCCTGCTAGAGATCCACAGGACATTGAGAACAGAAGACACCTCATTCACCAGTTCAAGGCTAATTCTGAACACTTCATTTCATCTCTTGATTCACTCTGTAATTCCACTAGTACTTGAGTTTGATTCAGAAAAGAAAAATTGACCACACCCTCTATAGGATGTAACCACAAACAACCCTCAGTTTTAAGTCTTGGGGGACCATCCTCATTTTATAGTCTTGGGGGACTCAAAAACCCTCAGTTTAAAGTCTTGGGGGACTCAAAAACCTAAATCATAAGCCCAGAACCAGAGATCAACCACATTAAGACACAGAGAAAAAACTAACATTCTGGGGTAATTGTGAATAGAGCTGCCAGCCCATCAATTACCCCCAAACTTGCCTTTGCTAAATTCGGAGGCTCCCCCTGTGGATACCCTCCACCAATCTTTCAAACCAACTCCAACAACAAAAACTTTTCCCTCAGTTTATAGTCTTGGGGGACTTACAACCCTCAGTTTAAAGTCTTGGGGGACTAACACAGTGTTCAGTTTAAAGTCTTGACGGACTACTTCTTGATAAAATCTTGAAACCAGCCAGTTTAAAGTCTTGGAGGACTTATAAATTTTCCAGTTTAGAGTCATAGAGGACTGCCAGAATCTTGCATGAATCTGACCCAGCCAATTTTATGCATTACACACACACAGCCAGACCCATGGAGCGTCCACCTTCACTTCATTTTCTATTCATCACTGACAAAATCTTCTCTTATCCTTTTCATCACCTTTCACTCCACAAATCATGTCTGGATCCCCTGCTGTTGACTCCTCTACTCTTCCTTGCTTCACTGCTCCAAGGGACTATGCCTGCAAACAGTGCATACACATGTGCAGACCTTGCACATTCACTCTTCCAAATCCAGAAGCCAAATTCTACAACAGGGCTTGTGACTCCTGCTATTCCAAAAAAAAGAAATGTGACAGAGATGCCCACTATCCTATTCCTCCGCCTTCTTTTTCTCACAAGTACATCTCCAGATCCCCTACCAGGTCTCCAGAAATTGGTCCATCCTCTTCCTCTCTATCTTCAGCTCCTTCCAGAAGATCCAGAAGCTCAGCTTCCCGCACTCTTCCAAAAAGACCAGCCTTAGCTTCTCAAGAAACTGCTTTTATCACTGCTAAATTAGCTCCAAAAGCTTCAAAATCAACCCCTAGGCTTCTAGACCGCGTCCAGGCGGCCCGACCAACGTCGGGCGGCCTGCCCGCCTCACCAAACAGCGAAAATCAGGGCCAAAACCTCCAAAAACGGCCAGAAAATAGCCAAATTCATCCAGATAACAATAACAGCTCAAACCAACTACCTCCTACTGCTCCCAGAGCAATGCAATACACCCTTCCAAAGTCCAAAAGTACCAAAATTTACCAGATTTCTAAGAGAACTGCCAGAGAGCCCCAAGAAGAAACCAGAACACCACACACTGCTCCACAACAACAACTTCGTCCCCAACTAAGACAAAGAAACTATACCTCTCCTCTGTCAGCCAACTACTCTTCTGACGGTTCCATCTCTTCAAATTCTCCATCCAGAAGAGAGCAGTCTGCTTCCAAATCCCTCTCTCCTGCTCCATCCTTTAACAACCCTGGTACTCCATCACCAGCACCTCCTCCAGCTGAATCCAACAGAAATAACAACCACAACAACAACAAAAATCTCACTGCTCCAACTAGGCCCCAGGAACATCAGCATCCCAGTTCACCTTCTCAGGATCCTTCAGAGGAAGACCATGAGAATCCATATCTTTCCCTAGTTGATCCACCCACTATGAACATAACAAAATTGTCAGAGATCCAAATCCCAGCTGCTTACAGATTTGATGAGCTTCCAATCTGTCAGTACCAAATTAATTATTCCATTTCTTCAACAAAAATAATTACTGATCCAATTCTTCTTGTCTAGTTGGCACCCCTCCTCCTGAATCTATTATTGGAGTTGGCCAAACTCTTGAAACTTCTTTGACCCTGGATTATGGAGACATGAAGAAACACCTAAGCACCATGTGTTCCAATATGCTAAAAGACTTTGCCCTTCATGGACCCTTGAATGACTTTGAAAAATCCTTGAGAAAGCGCCTACTGGACAACCACTGGAAAATGTCTAGGATCATTAAACACACCCTCCAGCACTCGATTCCTGCCTCTTCTTCTTCCTCCTCTGAACTTCCCTCTAATCCAATCCCTATAATCTCTCCAGCAGGATGCACTTCAAAGAACACAGTGCTTCCCACAATCCCAACAAAAAACAAAAACGTCATCACAATCCGGACCAGCCTCCAGAAGCTTCATCATCCAGACAATGAGCTCCTGCAAAAGATTAGAAACATAAAAATAATATAAAACAATTAATAAAAATAATTTCAGAATTTTTTTTTTTTTTATTTTTTTTTTATTTTTTTTTTGTATCTACTAATATACTAAAATTAAAAATTAATAACTAAAATGAAATAAAATAAAATAAAATAAAATAAATGAAATAAAAAAAAATATATAAAATAATATAAATGGTATCCCCCAGCCAATTGATGAGCTGAACCCCTGATACCTTACCCACATCCAAGTGCACCTTGATGTGGATACACAATTAAATCTGTTAAATGATTAATCAGAAAAAAAAATTCAAAATTTGGAAATTCAGAAAATAATAAAAAAATAATGAAACACAGAAACACATGAAATAAATAATAAATAAAAATAAAATAGCATTGCCCGGCCAATTGACGAGCCTTTCCCCAACAATGCTTGCCCACATCCAGGTGACCCTGATGTGGTAACACCCTATATTTTTGATTTTATAATTTTAAACAACCCCTATAAAAAATTAAAAGAAAAAAAGAGAAAAAAGAAAATAATCTAAAACTACTATCTAGCAAAAAAATAACTGCAAAATCTAAGAACGTCCAGCTCCATAGATGATCCAATAAGGGAAAGTCCGGTCCATAGAAATTATCACTGGGTGGGCTCCCTCCAATAAGTAAAAATGATGGGAGACCACCAGTGATCCACCACCAATATGAAAGAGCCAAAGATAAAGAAGCCAGTCCCAAACCAGTTTAAAGTCATAGCGGACTCAAAACCTGAATAATAAACAACAGAACTAGAATTCAACTAGGAAAAACAAAAGACTTGAAACAGACACTCTGGGGTAACTGTTCTGGGTACCTTCTAACAAATCACAACATTCAACTCAAAAAAATCCAAACCAATAATATTGAAGAGTCCGGCACTTGAAAACCAAAGCAATTTCCAGTTTAAAGTCATAGAGGACTAAAACCTGTGAAAATAAACCAATACTAGGGTTCAACCAAATTAAGAGAAAGGGTTGGAAACAGACAATCTGGGGTAACTGTTGATAGAGCAGCCAGCCCATCAGTCACCCCTACACTTGCCAAGATCAAATCTAGAAGCCCCACCCATGGATACCTTCTAACAAAAAGTTTCCAACAAACAGATGCATAGCATCACCAATAAAAAACCAAAATTAAAAAGGTCCGTAGTTTATCCTCATTGCAGAGTCAATCTTCTTCATGCCTAGTGCCTCTGGGATAAAACCTCTTCACTTGGTCTGCAGCCACCCTCTTTTTCAAGACTGCACAATCCAACTCTTCCAAAACATAAGAACCTCCAGACACCTGAGATCTGACTCTGTAAGGTCCATTCCATCTGTCAGCAAACATTTTTCCCCACTGACTCTCCAAACTTCTATTATACACCAAAACCAAACAACCAGGTTTTAAGGGATTCCTGAGTCTATGAGCTAACTTCTTGTCCCAGTATCTGACTGATTGATTCCTAATCTTCATCATTTTAGAGTATGCCTTCTCTTGACATTCCTCTCTACATTCCAACTGTTGCATCCTGGCACAGAGCAAATCTTCTGGTGTTTGCACGTCATCCCAATCAATTCCAAGATAAGAGACAGCTTCCAAGTCCACTGGTAGAACGGCTTTCTGACCAAACATTAACTCATAAGGAGAATAGCCAGTTGTCCTCTTCACAGTGACCCTATCAGCAAATAAAACCAAGGGTAAATAATGCCTCCACTTTTCGGCACTATCTCCACACATCTTCACCAAAGAATTCTTGATAGCTTGATGGACTCTTTCAACCATGCCTTCAGCTTCAGGATAATACGGTGTAGCCACTCTAACCCTAGAACCCACACTAGCCACAGCTTCTTTAAATTCGGCACCAAACTCTGGCCCGCCATCAACAGTCACCAACTTCATCAACCCATACCTATAAATCCACTCTTTCAAAAACTCTGCCACATTCTTGGCAGTCAAATTAACCAGAGGCACTGCCTCAACCCAACCAGACAAATCATCCCTAGCAACAATCAAGTATTTATACCTGCCCTCTTTAATATGGACAGCATCCAGACTGACCCTTCCAAAAACAGTTGATTCACCAGTAGCACGGCCCATCTCTTTAGGTTTCAAGTGACTTCTCCTTTGACATTCTTCACAAGATTGAACCCAACCCTGCACAGCCAACTTCATACCCGGCCACCAAAATCTGTCTGCTACTCTTCTATAAGTCTCCCCAAAGCCTCTATGACCAAGGTCTTCATGCAAAGACTTCAAAACCAATTCTTGACCCTTCTTCTGAGTCACCACCACTTGAGGATTAGGATGTCTCCTTCTCATCAACCGCCTTCCTGACACATAAAATCCAGGACTCTTCTTCTTGATTGCCAACCAAGTATCATCATCACAACTATCTGGCCTCTCCAAGGTCAACAGATATTCCACCAAAATAAAATAAAACCCAGATTGACCCCAGGTCTCATCTTCAAAATCTAACAAAACAACATCCAAGGGTACAACTCTTTAATCAAAATCACCAGTGTGAACATGAGCCAATTGAGCAGCCCAACCAGGACACAAATCCTTAAATTTTGGCACGTCCTTCTCTTTCCACTGAACCTTGTGAGGATCCAGTTCACTAACAAAAACACCCTTTTCCAATTTTGAGCTGTCCCAAACAACAACTCCATCTTCATCAACAAAAACATCCTGATCATCAGAATCAAGATCAGATCCAGCCAGTTTAACCTCTTGGGGGAGGTCAGAACAATCATCCAGTTTAACCTCATGGGGGAGGAAAGAAAAATCCTCAGCACCCTTTGTGCTGGCCCTAATCACTGGAACATCTTCGTCCAACTCTTCAGAATCAGAATCTTCATCTGTAGGTGGCCTCCTTGATAACCCATCAGGCATAGTAAAAGTTTTACCTGGTTTGTGTACCAGGTCAAAAGAAAAATGTTGAATAAATGCCACCCACCTAGTCATTGGAGCATTTGGAAGACTAGGTGTATTGATCATCTGAACCAAAGATTTTGCATCCACCTGCAGCTCAAAATGCTGCCCCCACAAAACCGTCTGTAGCTTCTTTAAAATTTTAGCTACGCCACACAATTCCAACTTAGGTTGAGAATACCTAGATTCCACCTCATTAAACACCACAGACTCATACCTTACTAGCCTGACCCTCCCAGTCTTATCCTCCTGAGACAACACAGCACCAGCAGCAATATAACTTGAGTCCACTGCCAGATAAATCTTTCCAGCACCAACACCATAATCCAACTTGTGAAGAATTATATCTTCACCAACAACCTTTTTCAGCTTCTGAAAAGCCTCTTCACACTCTTCCGTCCATTCCCAATCTGCATCTTTTCTGGTCAACCTTCTTAAAGGTGAAGCCAACAAAGAAAAATCCTTAATGAAAATCCTGACATATACACATACACCCAAAAATCCTCTGACTTCAGTAGTATTTTTAGGCCTTGGCCATGCCTGAATTTTATTAATCTTCTTCTTTGCCATAATCCTTCCCTCTTTACACACCACATGACCCAGAATTTCCAAAGCAGGAACACAACAACAGAATTTTGACCCTGAAATGGTCAAACCAGCCTCTTCAATCCGGAACAACACTCTCTCTAGAGTTATTGCATATTCCCACACAAACCTCCTTATGCCAGGGTTCTCCGCTAACACCTCATTACCATAATCAGTGGATGGTCCTTTAATTCCACCATCATTAATAAAAATACCAGCATGAGTAGGAACCTCATCCTGCAAAATCTAAGCCATCTGTGCTTGATAAACTGCCA
Organism: Hemileia vastatrix; assembly: GCA_030280995.1. Taxonomy (NCBI): domain Eukaryota; kingdom Fungi; phylum Basidiomycota; class Pucciniomycetes; order Pucciniales; family Zaghouaniaceae; genus Hemileia; species Hemileia vastatrix. Next base: position 7,305,579 of record JASXTE010000004.1, read on the forward strand.
CTGAATTAGTTGCTCCTTGAGGCAACCTAGTGAGCTGAAATCTTCCCAAAGGAGTCTCAAAAGTTGTGAGAGGCCTTGAATCTGTATGTAGTTCCCTCTCATCATAACCACCCATAATATCACCCAAACCATAACACACCCTTCCAGCAAAAGCTTCAACAAAATCCTCTGCATTGGCGGCATACCAGCGTCCTTGATAGTGACTCTATTCAAGGCTCTAAGATCATGAACCACGCTCAACTTTCCATTCTGCTTCTTTACACAGAACACCGGACTTGAGTAACTGGATGTTGATTGTTCATATAACCCAGTCCTGACTCTTTCCCTAATAATCTCCACAAAATCCTCTCTGATAGCTGCTGGAATCGGAATAGGTTTGATTTGCCAAGGTTCATGACAAACAACAGGAATCAAGTAAGGTTCCCCATAAGAATGCTTCAGAACACCCCTTTCCTCCTCAACAAATGCCACCGCTTTTTCCCTTAGCACAATAACGTGCAACAACAACTTCTTTTCTTCCTCAGACAACCACCCATCAGGACCAAAATTAACAACTTTCAATCTTTCCACAGTCACCCTAGCCGTCTCTACAAATTCTGGAGGATTCTTCACCAAAGGAGTACAGTACGGATCTCTTGACAAAGGAGGTCTCTTCAAAGGCAGATTCAAACCCACAGGCATAGGCTCATTGACAGGCCTAATCTTCTGCGCTACCTTCTTATACTTTGCCGCTCCACCTTCAACTTGAGGGATCTTCAGGAATTCTTCACCACCAGACCTGGAACAAAAACCAAGGGTTTCCCCATTGCTCACATGTGTGGCCAAGGTAATGTTTTTGACAGGTGTAGAAGAAACCCTAGTGGTGCACAATTGGGAGGACTTACTTTTAGACCCCAATATCACCACTCCAAAACTTTTCCGCAATTCCACATCTTCATCCTCACTTCCAACTTCCAAATCTTCAAATCTTGATTCGTCTTCTGAATCACATCTTCTAAAATTGTGCAGTTTATCCTCATGCTGGAGGTCCAAAAATAGATCTTGACGATCATCATGCTTTAAAATTTTCTGCAGTTTAACCTCATGCTGGAGGTCCAAAAATAGATCTTGATGATCTTCACAAAAATATTTTGCATCTTCTTTCTTCATTATCTTCAGATTTTTTTCTTGATTTTCATGAATTATCTTGAAATTTTTATCTTCTTTTCTTGAATTTTCTCCTGTCCTACAAAAATAACCAGGGGTTTCCCCAATGCTCACAGGTGTGGCCCAGGTAATGTTTTTGAAAGGTGTAGAAGAAACCCTAGCAGTGCACAATTGGGAGGACTTACTTTTAGACCCCAATCTCACCGCCCCAAAACTTTTCTGCATATCTTTCAATAAAGATATATAACCAATCTTCTTCTTTAAACTTGAATTAAAAATAATTAAGAATCTTGAGAGAGAACAGAGACTTGATAAAAAACTTGATGAATACTTGCAGAGAAGAGAAACATTAAAAAGAGAAAGTTGAAAATCCACTTGGTACATCTCCAAGGGAGCTGACCTACTACAACCTGGGATTTCCTCATCTCGGGGAGAGGTTGTAGCACTAGGGTGATCAGCCCTCATTACTCTAAAAAAGACAGACTCTCAATATAGCCTGAGCCGCACTCCAAAAAACCAGAGGCAGCACCCACTTCCTTCCTTCTCCTGCAGCAGTCCATGCACTGGCACATTGAAGATAAACCAGGCCTAGTCTCCCAACCATCCTCTCCAGGGGATGATAACCTCATGTGAAGCCTCCTTTTGTCTTCACCAGTAAACTCCAAACTGATTCCCAAATCAAATTGATAACCAATTCTTGCCTGAAAATCCATCAAGAATGGCCCGCCCAAAACTGCTTTTACATTACCTTTAGCAATGTAAAAATGAACCTTCCCTGAGGCTCCTCCAACATCTAACTTCACAAACTCTGAAGTTCCGACCAATTCAGTGACATGGCCACCAATCCCTCTCAAATTCCCACCAATACCAGTTTTGATGGAGAGGCCCATATGAGTTGCCTCAAACAAAGAAATCAGGTTTATCTGAGAGCCTGAATCCACCAATGCCCTTGCCTCCCTGCCATTCAGAGTGACATTGACATATCCCAGAGGAGCAGAAAAATGAGTTTCCAACCCCTCACCAAACTTTTCAGCAGAATCACAAATGTATTCTACCTCACCAGAAGAAACCCTTCTCCTGGTCAACAACTTCTTCTGCCTATTGGCCAACCCTGGACTGATAGCATACAATTCCCCATAAGATAGGGAAACCTGACCCTGGTTCATCCTTTCCAGGACAGAGTCCATAACATTAACTTGACCAGACACTACTGGCCTCTCAAAGTGAGCTCTTTGCTTCACCACCTTGGTCCTAGAAGATTCTTGAGGACCAGCACCACCAACAGATTTACCATTAACAGGAACCAAACCAGATACCTCACCAGAACCTCTGACTCCAACAGGCTTTGGCAATGAAGCCAAAGGGACATCCTCCTCAGAGTCAGAATCCACCTCCATTGGCATTGGCTCACCATTCAGGTCCAATGCACCAAAACTAGGGGGGCCCATGTCAGCCATACCCTTCTGCATCTTGTACAGCTCCTCTTTGCTGTACCTTTTCCTAGCTGCACTCAGCTTAGGATCACCCTTTGAAGCATTTGGCTTTGGTTGGGCCTGAGAACTGCTCTTAGGCCTACCCACCTTTCCTGCTTCCACATCATAAACACCAGCCAAGCATTCACCACTTGACTGTCCACCACAAGAATACAACTCCAAACCACCAAAAGAAGTAGAAAAAGAGACCTTATTGAACTCCTTCCCCTTTCCCTTGACGTCCTCATCTACCTTAACAGAAGACTTCCCCTGATCAGGAATCTCCTCAAACCTTGGCCTCCTTTGATTGAGACCACCTCTTCTCCTTGTCACGCGCCACGTGACACTCGAAGCGAAATTAACTCAATAAATCAATAATATCGAGTCCTAAATCTATACTCGAAGCGCAGAAAGCAATTCTCCATAGCAACTGCGATTTTCCTTTGTGTACTGCTATTTAACTGCGCTAGCCTAAACTCTAAATCTAAATTAGTCAATCTCCCAATAGGGTACCTTAGTCCTTTTCAATAAGCGACGCACACGCTAGGATCAACAAAATAGTATAGTAGTAGTTTTTTTCATTAAAGTTTTGTTAAATTAATTAAAAGGGACAAATTGAGCATGAACGGATATTTAGTAGAGAGGGTCTAAGTGTATGTTAGTAATGGTCAATGGAACGGGAATGCTGTGATGGAAGGGAGGTCAATGCGAGGAGGAACAAAGGATATAAAAGGAGTTGGGTATTTGGTTCGATATTCCTTAGAATTAAATGATAATATTGTATTTACATTAATAGTGGTAAATCCTTAAAAGTTAAATCATTGTTATTGTATCTTTCTTTTACCTTCTCAATATTCATTTCTAAATCCTAAATCTTTGATTATTGAGTTTCCAACCCTTCGTGAGATTTTAAGAATTATTATTACTTTGGAACTAGTTTATAATTCTTCTCGATCGAACCTTGAACCTATAGCTATTACTTTGAGTGACCTTCGAATCATTTCCTCGAATCATTCCTCTGTGCTTCGAAGAAGTTTCTAAAATCCCTCATCTCACTTACAGGAACATCCTTGACCTTGTGCGTAGGTCGTCCGGTGACACTCCTGACCAAATCAACAGGAGCCTGCCCCTCACTGGGCTTCACAAAAGAACCGTCAGGGAACTTAAAAACCCTGCCATCAAACTCCACTTTTCCTTCAGACACATCTCTGTTCAGTGCCCAACAATCATTGGACCTGTGCCCTCTCCTATAACAATAAGAGCAAACCCAAGGATCACTCCTACCAGCCCTTCTTTCAAACTCTCTTGACTGAGAAGGTGCCTTATTAACCTTCTTGGCCTCCTGAACAAAAATGTGCAGCTGTTTTGTCAGATCAGCCAGCTGCTCCACCATTGGGTCCCTCTCCTGTTTGGGAACCTGCACCAAATTTTTCTCCTCCTTATTCTCCCTAACTTCCTCTTCAGCCAAAGCCTCACTGACTTTGCTGACATACTTGGCACACCCCTCCTGATAGGTGTCCACAGCCAATAACTTCAAATGGGCCTCAACAGCCTCCTTCACCTTATCCAAGGCAGGCAACTTCTGATCCCCATTAGAAAAAGTTTTCATCAATTCCTTTCTTGACAACTCCTTCAACACATCCATCCTGACATCTCTAGCCAGGGCAGACCAAAAAACATCTTTGGCAGCATTTTCATGTGCCAGCTCCTCCACTTCCACCAAGTATTCCACCACAGGATCAAACTGTAGCAGAAACTTCCTGTAACTATGTAAGTTACCAACACCACCATAAGATTGCCATTCACTGACAATCTTGTTCAAATCCACCATAGTGAACCTGACACCCCATCTATCCACCATTTCCCTACACAACAATTTCCAATCCCTCTTCTTGTAGCCAGACATGGCCACAATCTCCTTCTCCACTGACCTATCACCAATGAAGAAGATAATCTGCTTCACCATGTCCAGGTAGGAAGCACCATCCACTCCAGCAGCAGTTTCATACTTCTCTAGAAACCACTTGACATCCTCCCCATTAAACTTGGTACCATCCCAAGTTTTAATCCTCACACACTCCCTAAACATCACAGAAGGAGGACCATTCCCCCCACTGTCAGTCACCACAGGAATAGCAGAACCAGAAGCCATTCCTCCTGACCAAAACACCAAAAAGAGCCAACCAAAGAAAACAGAGATTCCAAATAACTAGCAAGTTCTACCCCACGTTGGGCGCCAGAAATGTAGACAATCCTATAGTACTAGCTATAGGCCTTGACCAAGGGAGTTGGAGAAAAACCAGAGAGAAAATCCCCTGTCTTCAGAAAAATAGATTGAGATTTACTTGCTAAAGTAAGTTGGTTCCTGTTTTGCTAAAGACCCCTTTTAAACACACTTGACTGCTTGATGAGCCAAGAAAGTAGTCACCAGATAGACTACCAGACCAAAGAACTGAAATGTAGAACAAAGTCCACACCAGAGACAGCAAAGATACTTGATGTAAGCTGCAAATCCACACCAGAGACAGCAATAATACTTGCTATAGCTTGCAAGGCTATAACAGAGAAAACAGTTGCTCAAGTTAAGTTAAATGAAGAACTCACTTGCAAAAAACAAAGCCAATTGTGGCCAGAAAACAGTGAAAACTGAGTGAGGAACAATGAGATCACCTCCGGATGGTTGTATGATGATTAAGGTTGCCCCAAACTGTCTTATTCACTATTTACACACAGACCACTAACTAAGAGCCCATGCGCACCCACCAATCTGGCGCCTGTACCTGCCAAATTGCATAAAAAACCCTCCTGGAGCGCTCCCCAACCTCCTAAAACAGAGGCGGGCGGGCTGCCCGACGTCGGAGATGCCGCCTGAAGCGGCCCGGCCTCCCTGAAGCCAGAAAACCAATAAAAACCACTAATCTACTTAGAAAAATTAGCTACAACTACTAAAACCTTTAAAACACGGAATTTCACTATAACAACATTGAGACAATGAAATATAGAGAAAAATTAGCTCTATCAAATGGTACTAAGCACTTAACCCTAAGACTTAAGGTTAGCCCGTAAAACACGAAAAACAAAATTAAACAGCAATCTTTTATAAATGAAAAATGAGGAAATGACCCCTTAAAACTCAGAATATGAAAAATGTCTTCAAGACATAAAATATAGAGAAAAGCCAGGGCTATCCAATGATAGTACCCACATACCCGCAGACCCAATATCCACGGAATAAAATTAGAAAAATACCAAATTCCTTAATGGATGTCAATTAAGACATGCACAAACAGCGCCAAATCACACAACAAAGGCCCCTGCCAATGTTGGAAGACCACAGCGCTACTACTAGAGCTCGCGCCAGAGGCAGGCCAACAGCCACTAGGCCTGTTTCCCGCACTCACTCCTTGGAGCCACTCGACCTTAGGGAACGGCAACATTCAGTCCAATCGGTAGAAGACATCCCACAAGATTTCGATGATTCTAGTGATGATGAAGAAGGAGAGGATACAATGCACAAGGCACCATCCACCCCTGCTAACCACCCTTCTGGTCAACCTTCAGAACCTGGACCATCCAATTCTCTGGAAGATTTCATGAGACTTTTCATGAAGACCCTTTCAAATTCAACGTCTTCAGAGGGATCTAAATTCAAAACTCCTTCTATGAAATCTCCTGATAAATTCAATGGAGAACATCCAGACAGATTGCGACCTTTCTTGCAAACCTGAAAGCTCCTGTTCCATAATGACCCTCAAACCTTCAAAAATGACCAATCAAAGGTTGTTTACGCTTCTTCATTCCTGGCCGGAAAAGCAGCAAGATGGTTTGAACCTTATCTTCTCATGCTCTCTTCAACCGAAACCCACTTATTATTAATAACTGGGAAAAGTTCGAAGACCAACTCTTCACATTGTTTGGTGACCCTAATGAAACTGACAACGCAGAAATTGAACTTGATTTCCTTCGCATGAGTGATAATGGGAAAGCCTCTGAATATATCTCGAACTTCAGAGCGCTTCAAACTCGAGTAGGTTGGAATGATGCTGCCCTTAAGTATCATTTCAAAAAAGGACTTCCTTTGAGGATTCTGGATCAGTTAAATCTTCACGGTCAGAAGATGACTACTTTAAAAGATTTAATGGATCGAACCCTCGAACTTGACGTCGTTTACCAAGGAGGACTTCAACATTGTCTATACGCCAACAAATCTCAAGGCTTAAATTTCAAATCGGGACCTTCTTCACACCCACAAACAACTCAATCCTCCTTGACTCAATCCAAACCTATTAAGGGAAAGGACAAACCTTGACCAAAAAGCTTGACCCCAGGCGATATCAGTAAAGTACTGGATCCTAAAGGGGAACTTAAAGAAGCTGAGAGGAAGAGGCGAACAGATAATGGGTTATGTATGTATTGTGGGGGTAAGCACAAGCTGGAAGATTGTGTAAAATTGAAGGAAAGAGAAGGTACTAGTTCGAAGCCAAAAAACTAGTAGATAGTTTACTTGTGTGCAAAGCAAACTATCTTATCTCTCCCAGTGCACAGAACCTCCATGTCTTAAGGACTGGAGTTGCCTTAAACAGCTTGAGATTCATTCTTTTTAAGGAGGATATCCCCTTCAGTTGTCTTATAGACTCTGGAGCTTCAATTTCTTTTGTCAGTTTATCTTTTGCCGAGAAGTTACAGCTGACACTTACAGATATCAATCGAACTCCAATTTACTTGGTCGAATCAGAGGAACTCAAATATTGGGTCAGTAAGAAAGTTTTATGGGTTTTCAACTTTCTGAATTTTCCCCCCTTCGAGTGGGAATTAACAGTCTTGGACGCCCCAAGGATGGACGATACCATTCTTGGCCATGACTTTTTAACGCATTGGAATCCTGAAATTGATTGGACACGGGGATTGATCACCCCACGAACTAAGTATATTTCTGATTCTTCAATGCATGTCAATAGGGAATTAAACAACCTGCCTGACAATGTCCTGCTAGAGGACAAATCTCTGCCAGATGACTTGCAAGCATCTGATCTTTCTTTAAATGAGCAATTGGATAACCCTTCTAGCTCAATGACTTCACTCGAAGAGGATTTAAATTGCCTCAAAGTAATCGAATTATGCTCTCTCAATTCTGGTCTTCCCTCAACAGACTCTCTGGAAGATGATGAGGACAACAAAATCGACGTTGAAGCCATTAAATCAACTCTACCAGAAATATATCATGATTTCCTTGATGTTTTTTCAATCCGCAAGGCCGATAAGTTACCACCTCATCGACCCTATGACCATCAGATAGAGTTAATAGGTCCAGTACCTCCGGCAGGTCCTGTCTATTCTTTGTCAAAGGACGAATCTCAATTTCTTCGAGACTACATTTCAGAGAATGTAGCCAAAGGTTTCATCAAAGCCAGTAAATCTCCAACTGGCTCCCCTGTCCTCTTTGTAAAAAAGAAGGATGGTAGTCTTAGGTTGTGTGTTGACTATAGAAAGCTCAACACAGTCACTAAGAAGAATGCATATCCTGTTCCTCCTATGTCATTGCTTCTTACCCTTTTTAATGGTGCTAATTTCTTTTCTAAAATTGATCTTAGAGGTGCTTACAATCTTATTAGCATCGCGGAAGGTCATGTACCACTTACTGCAATGCGCACTAGATTTGGTAGTTTTGAATATTTAGTTATGCCTTTTGGATTGTGTAACGCACCATCTACTTTTCAAACTTTTGTTAATGACATCTTTCAAGATGTTGTCGAACAATTTGTCATTGTCTATTTAGATGATATTTTAATTTTCTTGAAGACACTGGATGAACATATTCATCATGTTCGACAGGTTTTAAATCGACTTCGAGGTCATGGACTCTACGCCAAGCATAATAAATGCGAATTCCATCTTAAATCTATTGATTTTTTGGGTTTTACATTATTAACTGATGGTTTAGTCATGGACGACAAAAAAGTTCAAAAGGTCCTGGAATGGCCTGAGCCCAAATCCGTTAAATCCCTCCAAGGATTTTTGGGTTTTGCCAATTTATATAGAAGATTTATAGAAGATTACTCTAAAACTATTTCCAATCTTACTTCTCTTCTTAGAAAAGATATTCCTTTTGTTTTTACTTCTACAGCACAAAAGGAATTCGAAGCATTGAAGATGGCATTCACCACAGCTCCAATTCTTTGACACTTTGATCCGACTGCTTCGACAATAGTTGAGACAGATGCGAGCAATTATGCTATCTCAGGGGTCATTTCTCAATTGAATCCGGAAACAAAACTGTTTCATCCTGTTGCTTTTGAGTCACGCAAACTCATTTCAGCAGTGTTAAATTATGAAATTCATGAAAAAGAGCTTTTAGCTATTATTCACTGTCTTAAAAAATGGCGCTCTTTTCTTCTCAGCCTAGATAGTCCTTTTCAAATTTTAACAGACCTTAATGCTTTGAAATACTTAATGTCTTCGAAATTGTTAACCAGGCGTCAAGCCAGGTGGGCTGAATTTCTGTCTGAATTTCCCTTTTCTATTTCCTATCCCCCTGGCAAGAACTGCATTGTCCCAGATATTTTGTCACATCGGGACGACGTTTACCCACAGCGGGGGGACGCATTTGCTGATAAAAATCCAGCAAGTGTGAAATAAATCTTCAACCAATCAATGTTAACAACTCATCAACTTAATTTGATGACAATTCAATTGTTTCAAAATTTTTTATTCAACATCCTCGAAGCTCAGTCGAAGGACAATTATTGTTTAGGGTTAAAAGACAAAATAGTCTCAAAGCAAGGGCCCAAAAAATTTAGTATGGAATCAGGTCTATTAGTCTTCGAAGGTAGAGTAGTCATACCCAACAACAATGAGATAAAATTATGGATTTTCAACAGTCGACATGATTCTCCATTAGCTGGTCATTTTGGGGTTGATAAAACCTACCAGTTAATTGCAAGGGATTTTTTCTGGCCAGGTATGACCAGGGAAATCAAGGCCTATATAAAAGCTTGTTACAAATGTAATAGGAATAAGGCTTCTTGTCACCGGAAGTATGAGTTGCTTCAACCACTTCCTATTCCCTCTAAACCTTGGGAATCTTTATTGATGGATTTTATTTCTCAACTTCCTCTTTCTAATAATTTTGATGCTATATTAGTAATAGTAGATAGATTCTCAAAAATGTCTATTTTCATTAAAACCACTACTACTGCTACTGCTGAAGATTTGTCAAAATTGTTTCTAGAATATGTATTTTCCAAACACGGCTTACCTAATGATATTATTTCAGATAGAGGCTCGTTGTTTGTATCCACATTCTGGACTCAACTGTGTCAACAACTCAATATCATGAGGAACCTCTCCACAGCCTATCATCCCAAAACCAATGGGAAAACAGAAAGGGTCAACCAAATCCTCGAATAATACCTTCGAATGTATGTCAGTTACCAACAAGACGATTGGACCACATGGCTACCATTGGCCAAATTTGCTTATAGTAACTCGACTCATTCTTTGACACAAAAATCTCCTTTTGAAACTGTTTATGGAAGACATCCTCGATTCAATTTAATCCATGTAGGAACTAATCATCCTGCGGAAAATTATCTTCGAACCATATCACGACTCCAAGAGGAAATTAAATCAAATCTGGAATTAGCGGTTCGAAGGTACAAGGAACAGGCTGACAAACATCGACAAACTGCTCCTCCTTTTAAACCAGGCAACAAAGTATGGCTCGACGCACGGAACATTCGAACAGCTCGACTATCAATGAAACTGGCTGAAAAACGCTTGGGGCCATTCGAAATCGACTCTGAAGTCTCTAAAACTTCATTTCGACTCAAGCTACCTCCTAAATGGCAGGCTATTCACCCTGTTTTTCACGTATCTCTTCTGGAACTGGCTCGAGAAACATACCCGGCAAGAACCAACCTCCTCTGGAACCGGTCGAAGTAGAAGACCATCTAGAGTGGGAAGTAAGCCGTATCCTTGATTCAAGAATGCGCAAGGGGGAACTTCAATACCTTGTGGAATGGGAAGGCTTCTTCGATGACTCAGAAAAAACATCCTGGGAACCAGCCATCAATGTTTCTAACGCCCCTGAACTCCTAAAATCTTTTCATCTTAAATACCCTTTAAAACCAAAACCTTAAAACTCTCTTTTTCTTTTCTCTGTTTTTTTTCTTTCTTTTAAAATCTAAAACATTTTTATTTCTAAAAAATTCTTTTGTTTTCTTCTTTATTCTTTCTCTTTTCAAAATGTTTCAATCTTCTTTAAAAAAAATAAAAATAAAAATAAAATAGAATAAAATTAAATTAAATTAAAATAAAAATAAAATAAAATAAAATAAAAGTAAAAATAAAAATAAAAAAATAAAATAAAATAAAATAAAAACCAAATTAAAATAAAATAAAAATAAAACAAATAAAAATAAAAATAAAAATAATTTTTTTTTCTCAATTTTCTATATACATTTTTTCTTTAAAATTTTATTTTCCTCGAACTATCAAATATCTTCACAAACATTACACAACCATCTTTCTCAAACTTCACCTTAACTTCTAAATCTCTTTTTTAAATTCTTTGAAACACATTACTTTTTTCTTCAAAATCCTCTTAAAATTTTTTCGTCTCTTCTTTTCTTTCTTTTCTTTTTTCAAATAACTAAAATCCCTCAAATCTTCAATTAACAAACTTAAATAAAAAATTTTTCCTTTTCATTAAGTTTTCTTAACCACAATTTTTTTTTTCAATCAACTATATATTTTTTTTTCATCTTTCTTCTCTCATTCTGACATCTTCTTTCAAAATTAAAAAAAAAAATTTCTATTTAATTCTTTTTGTTTCCTCTCTGTCTTTTCTTAGTTCTTATTTTCTCAAAATCTTATAAAAAAATAAATATTAAAATTCTAAATAAAATAACAAAATAAAATAATTAAAATACAAATTGTTTTCTACATTCTTTTTTTTTCTTTTTTCTCTTTTTATTTTAATTTTTCACTTTTATCTTCTCCCAAACAAATCCCTTCATCTTCTCCAAAATTTCCCTTATCTCCTTTCTACATTTTTCAAAGTTCTCCTCCTCTCCTACCGGAATCAATTCCCCAAATTCAAGTAACTCCTCGGCTACGTCAAAGGAAGCGGCATCGACAATTTTATCAATCTCGCCGTTCAAGTCTTCAATATAGTTTGCTCGTTGAACCTGACAAGGTTTCTTCGAACATACTTGATCGAGGGTTTCTTCGTTTTCCTCCCTCGAGGTAACAGTCGGTAATCTATCCTCCACTGACACTGCCACTTCCACAGCAGTGGGTCCCACAAGGGTCACTTCCATCATAGGGACCTTGATGATGACGTCTGAATTCTAAAACAGAATCATCAGTAATTAAATTTATAAATTATAAAAAGGTGAACTTACTTTTAAGATTGGGTCAGGCTCCAAAAATAATCTAGGAGTAACCTTCTCTGCCACCTCCCTTTCCACTTTGTCATCTTTGATGACCACCCATTGCTTTTTCGGGGTTTTCCTTGAGATGGGAATTTCTTCTTCCTCCTCAACCAATTTGTCAACTTCCTCCTCGACGACCCCCCTCTTGTTCGCAGCCCTAGTCACCCAGATGTTCACATCATCCTCAACTTCTTCCTCATTTCCCCCCACCAATTGATTGTCCCCAATGGACACATCCCAGATGTCCTCAACTACTTCCTTCGTTTTAGGGATCACCCAATACTTCGTCTTAGTAAACCGACTCTCAATGTCGGCATTCTTCGCTAAGGCGTCACACGCCACTCTTCTCCATCGGCAAAACTCGCACTTCTGGCGAGGCCCTCGTGTCACTGTGCTCTCCACGCAAAAATACTCTATCGACTCACAAGCTGTGCAAGTCTTTGAAAATTGCCGTGTGACAACACCCCCATCCGCTTTAGGGTGTGGAGGCGTGGGAGTCGGTGTAGGGAAATCCGTCATAGTGATTTAAAGTAATAATAATAATAATTAAGTAAAGAGGAAGAAAAATTAGTGTGGGAAATATGTTTTACGCTCAACGGAGCTTGCGTTCTTATACCCGGGCATCTGTCACGTGCCATGTGACACTCGAGGCAAAGGCAGCTCATTAAATCAATACTAAAGGGTTCAAATCCATACTCGAAGCGCAGAAAGCAACTCTCCATAGCAACTGCGACTTTCTTTGTGTACTGGCTATTCAATCGCGCTAGCCTAAAACTCTAAATCTAAATTAGTCAATCTCTCAATAGTGTGTCTTAGTCTTTTTTCCCAATAAGCGACGCACAGCGCAATAATAGTACATTAAAAGGTTTAGGAAATGTCTGTTTGTTATTAAGGGGTAGTGAGCATGGACGGAATGATTAGTGAAGGATTAAGGGGTTAACGGATGTTAGTGAGGAGGGTCCAGGTGTAACGGATATATTTTAAATGGTTTGTGGTGTGCGGAATAGTGGATGAGTATGAGGTCAATGCGAGGAGGAGTAAAGGATATAAAAGGGGCTGGGTTTTTGGTTCGACATTCCTTAGAATTAAATTATTAAACATATTTATAGTTAATAGTGATAAAAACTCTAAGTAAAAATCATTATTATTGTATATTTCTTTATTTTCTCAATAATCATATCTAAATCCTAAATCTTTGATTGTTGAGTTTCAAACCCTTCGTGAGATCTTAAGAATTTTAATATTACCGTTCAATTATATTAGAATCCTTCTCGAACATAACTCAAAGCAGTAGTTCTTCCTTCGAGTCATCTTCGAATCACTTCCTCGAACTATCCCTCTGTGCTTTGAAGAAGTATCTGAACCTTTTATCTCACTTGCAGGAATATCCTCTACCTTGTGCGTAGGTCGTCCTGTGACATGAACTTGTGCTGGACACTTTTGGTCATGTGAAGTCAAATGGGATCAATTCTCTGTATGGCAACAAAAATTTTTTTTTATCAAATTTCACTAGAACTGGTTTGTTTTAGCTGAATCATCCACCTGCTGTTCTGCCCAATCTCAGGTGTATAATTTATTATCTTTAAAGAAAAGGTCACTTATAAAAATTTAGCCCTGATGGCTCCCATTTGCTTTAACACCTCTACTGCCTCTTGATAGCAGGAATTTTACTAGTATTTTTTTCATATTTGAACTATATGACTTTTATTTTACTCTTTTATTCCTCTTTTTATTTTTAAATTTCTATATAATTTTTGTAAAACTAATCATTTCCATATTTATTTACGTTGCAGACAATCCTATAGTACTAGCTATAGGCCTTGACCAAGGGAGTTGGAGAAAAACCAGAGAGAAAATCTCCTGTCCCTTTAGAAAAATATAGTGAGATTTACTTGCTAAAGCTCATGTTTAACACACTTGACTGCTTGATGAGCCAAGAAAGTAGTCACCAGATAGACTACCAGACCAAAGAACTGAAATGTAGAACAAAGTCCACACCAGAGACAGCAAAGATACTTGATGTAGGCTGCAAATCCACACCAGAGACAGCAATAATACTTGCTATAGCTTTCAAGACTATAACAGAGAAAACAGTTGCCAAATTTAAGTTAAATGAAGAACTCACTTGCAACAAACACAGCCAATTGTGGCCAGAAAACAGTGAAAACTGAGTGAGGAACAATGATATCAACTCCGGATGGTTGTATGATGATTAAGGTTGCCCCAAACTGTCTTATTCACTATGTACACACAGACCACTAACTAAGAGCCCATGCGCACCCACCAATCTGGCGCCTGTACCCCCCAAATTGCATAAAAAACCCTCCTGAAACGCTCCCCAACCTCCTAAAACAGAGGCGGGCGGGCTTCCCAACGTCGGAGATGCCGCCTGAAGCGGCCCGGCCTCCCTGAAGCCAGAAAACCAACAAAAACCACTAATCTACTTAGAAAAATTAGCGACAACTACTAAAACCTTTAAAACACGGAATTTCACTATAACAACATTGGGACATAAAATATAGAGGAAAATTAGCTCTATCCAATGGTACTAAGCACTTAAACCTAAGACTTAAGGTTAGCCCGTAAAACACAAAAAACAAAATTAAACAGAAATCTTTTATAAATGAAAAATGAGGAAATGACCCCTTAAAACTTAGAATATAAAAAATGTCTACAAGACATAAAATATAGAGAAAAACCAGGGCTATCCAATGATAGTACCCAGATACCCGCAGACCCAATATCCACGGAATAAAACCAGAAAAATACCCAATTCCTTAACAGATGACAATTAAGACATGCACAAACAACGCCAAATCACACAACAAAGGCCCCTGCCAATGTTAAAAGACCACAACTTCTATTTTAAAAAATTATTGAAGGTATAACTTCACCTGGTATGCATTTGGCACACAAGTTTTTGCTATACAAATAACATTAGTAATATAATGGTGATAAAATATTAATCAGATGATAAATATGAATGATACAGACTGATAAAATACCAGTAGACATGTTTATGAGAAATACAAGATGAAGGAACTGAATAAAAATTCCACCCAACTACTCTCCATCATAAAAGTGTCCAGCACAATTTCAGCCAAACTTGTGCTGGACACTTTTGGTCACGTGCAGTCAGATGGGATCAATTCTCTCTATGGAAACAAAAAAACTTTTTTTTATCAAACTTCACTACAAGTAGTTTTGTTTAGCTGAATCATCCACCTTTCGTTCTTCCCGACCTCAGGTGTATAATATTTTATCTTTAAAAAAAAGGTCACTTATTACAATTTAGCCCTGATGGCTCCCATTTTTTCAGCACTTCTACTGGCTCTTGAGAGCAAAATTTTTACTAGTATTTTGTTTTTAAAAATTGATCTCTTTGAGTTTAATTTTATTTTTTTATTTCTCTTTTTTTTAATATCTATTTAAATTATTGTAAAGCTAATCATTTTCATATTTTTTTACTTTTAATTCATAATATTATAAAAGGTGTAACATCACCTGGTATGCATTTGGAACATGAGTTTTTTCTATATTTATAATATTACTAATATAATGGTGACAATAAATTAATCAAATGATATATATGAGTGACGCACAAAGATCAAATACCAATGGACATATTTATAAGAAATACCAGATTAACTGAAGAAAAATTATACTCTAGCTAATCTCCATCATAAATGTGTCCAGCACAAGTTTGGCCAAACTTGTGCTGGACACTTTTGGTCACATGCAGTCTGGTGTGATCAATTCTCTCTCAATAATTGCACTAGAAGTTGTTTGATATGGCCAAATGGTTCGGCTGAAGTTTTGTTAAAAATCAGGTTGGCACTTTTTTTGTTTTTCAAAAAAGCAATTATAGTCCAAGTTTAGCCTCACTGGTGGGCATTTGCCCCAACATGTCTACTTGCTCTTGATGGCAGTACTTTTATTTCATATTTGATCCCTTTAATTTTACCTTTTTATCCCTCATATTGCTTTTGTATATCAATTTATTTTTTTTAAAACAAATCATTTTCATATTTTTTTACCTTTATTTAATAATCTTATAAAAGGTGTAACATCACCCGGTATGCATTTGATACACAAGTTTTTGCTATACTTATAATATTAATAACAATGATGACAAAAAATCATTCATATGATAAGTATGAGTAAGGCACAAAGATCAAACACCTGTGGACATGTTTATAAGAAATACCAGATGAACTGAAGAAAAATTCCACCCTAGCTACTCTCTCTCCATCATGAAAGTGTCCAGCACAAGTTTGGCCAAACTTGTGCTGGACACTTTTGGTCACATGCAGTCTGATGTGATCAATTCTCTCTATTGCAATGAAAATGAATTTTTCTTTAATAATTGCACTAGAAGTTGTTTGATATGGCCAAATGGTTCTTCTGAAGTTTTTTTAAACCTCAGGTTGGCACCTTTTTTGTTTTTCAAAAAAGAAATTACAGTCCAAGTTTAGTGCCACTTGTGGGCATTCACCCCATCATGTCTACTTGCTCTTGATGGCAGGAATTTTAATTTAATTTTTTATTTCATGTTTGATCCCTTTAATTTTACCTTTTTATCCCTCATATTGCTTTTGGCTATCGATTTATTTTTTGTAAAACAAATCATTTTCATATTTTTTTACCTTTATTTAATAATATTATAAAAGGTGTAACATCACCTGGTACGCATTCGGCACACAAGTTTTTGCTATACTTATAATATTAATAACATAATGGTGACAAAAAATCAATCAAATGATAAATATGAGTGAGGCACAAAGGTCAAATACCAATGAATTAATAGTTCTTTTTAATATTATAAATCTTTTGATTAAATAAAATAGTAATAATGAATTATATTTTTCATCCACAATTCCACTCTAATGATTCCCACTGCACAAAAAGGGTTCACTCAGTCCTTTCTTTACTGCTTGTGCATATATTTTATTGCCCACAGTACTACAATTTTTTGTAGTGATTATCCCACATCTGATTCAGGAATATATTTAAACAATATAAGTTTTTTTTACAAAAGACCTTATCATATCCAATATCCCACAAAAAATAAAACCTGTTTTTGTATTAAAACCCATTAATTATTAAGAAATTGTTAAAATAATTAGATTAGACCCTGGCACAGCTAGATCCATACCAAACAACCTAAAGTCTTTTCAATATTGAAAACAATTAAATAAAATTACGATATCATACTAAATTATTGGCACCAACCATAATTCAGCACTTCTCATTTGCTCTGCCACAAAATGAGTGCATGTTGCTTTCTAATGTCAGACTGTTTTTCTTCCTTCCCTCACACCTTTAGTCCAGAATAAAAATTTAGTATGAGTTTTGGTCAAGTTGGTTTGCCAGTGTTATTTGTATGCAATATGAATTTATGTTGCATATTTCTATTTATGCATAAAATATACTCGTTAAGCATCATTTTTTTGCATATTTCAATCATAATGCATATTTATGCATATGAATATGCTTATTCATTATACAGATGTATATGCATATTAATATATTTTATTCATATACATATATTCACCTTTTTTGCATATTTGATATGCATAATCAAATTTCATATTTTTATGCATATTCAATATGCATATTTTTTATGCATAACCACTATGCATATTTTTATGCATATTTATTCTTCATAGTCATTATGCATACCATTTGGATAGGCATTTCACATCAATTTTTAACATGCAATAAGTATCCACCATGCAAATTCAAATGCATATGCAACTATATCAAACACACAACATATATTCAAGTTTAATACTTGAATATTAATGTCAGACTAGATATCCCTAGGACTGAGTATTTCTTATACTTAAAATAAGATAACCTTAAGTACATTAAGCTTATATCTTAAAAATAAGGTTAAAACAATAATATATATGATTATATTACATATATGTATAATTATTACTCTATTATATAAATTATAGTAGTTTAAATAGCTTATCCATAGCTTAATAATACTTATTAAGGTCTTAATGGAGTCATAATATATTTATCTTAAGTGATATTAAGTAATTATTGACATGCATAAGCTTTTATGTATACATAAATCTCATATTCAGTGAAATATGCAGTATATTATGTATATTTAGGTCTATAAGTGGGTTTTAGCATCTTAATAGCCTATAACCTTTGTTTTTCTTCTTATTTTAGGTCATATGGACATATTCAGTGGACTCACAACACCTAAAGAAGCATATACATCTATTTCAGGCGCATACACTCAGTTGGGACAACTTAATCTGCTTCCTTGGATGGATATTCATGGATTTATGGGTTGGGAGGTCATTGCTGGGTTAATATTAATGCTTGGAGATGTTTTTAGGGGCTTGGAAATTTCATTTGTTTCTTTATATGCTTTGGGTTTCATTATATTCTCTTTGGATGAGTTATTTTACCTGTTTCTTTATGGTATCTTCTTTTATCTGGATTTTCTATTTATGGTATGGGTCTGTGTTATCATTAATTGTGATTAAGGGTCCTTACTGGAGGTCTGGGTGTTGAATCTGTTTAAATTAGACAACATGGGGAGGTGATGGGCCCTCACAGTGCTTTAATTGCTGGGGATAGCAGTGACATCATCTGGATTGAAGGTCTGTGCACTCCAGTGGATTTTGGTATAAGTAAGGGAGGATTTTGGCAGTTATTAGACATCAGTTACTTACTACAATTCAAATAAGCATTATAACACAATTATTATTATTCAGAATTATATTATAAAGCCTTTATAAATTGATATTATCTTTATATGAGCTATAACTATATTCTATTCATCTATTTTCCACCACTAGCATGCATTTAAATCCAAGTATTGTGAGTTTTATTTGAGTATAACTATTTCATTAGTCTTCACCAGAGGTTTAATCACTAAATCATTTATCAATAAGTAGTAGTACCATTAATAAATACTATTAAATCATACTTATATACTAGATATACTGACAATGAGGGGTCTTTCCTTAGTTTTTTACTTATTATTTAGTATAAGCCTTGGGATGTGATTTTTAATTTAGTATAGCTCAAAAAAAGCTAAATATTTGGGCCTGCTGCATATTAGTGGATCATCATAACTCAGTGATTGTGGAAAAGAACCCTTATAATAATTTTACTAATTTTTAATAATAAAAATTAGGTATTTACAGTAGTAACTGTAACCAATATAAACCCAATTTCACTTGGTATTTGGTCACCAATATAACATCCAATTAAATTGGTATTTGGTTGAAGCTTGGTAAGCTATTAATTCACACTAATAAAGGTCTATTTAAACTTATTATTTTATTTTCAACATTTTTTTTGAATTTTTATTACATTTTATTTAAATAAATAAAGATTTAAATTCAGGGTAAGCTCCAGTGCTTTTTATTAGTAATGACATTACTAATACTTTTAATCTACTAATTAAAATAGGTTATCCTTTCTGTAGACGTGATATATTGTTATTCTTATCAATATAAGTGCTCCTCAGGACAATATAAGTAAAAAGCCTGCTTATAATACCAGGTCTAAAGCTAACAAAAACATTGCTCCAGGACATTACCATGGAGGGTCAGTCATACCCCCAGGCAGAGCAAATGAGTATAGAGGAAAAAGGCACCCTTTTAAGAATGATTACAATAAAAAAGACATCTCCTCCTCTGCATGATTAACTGTCCTATCTTGCAAACCAGGTCCTGAAGTTGGAGCAATCAAAGTCTCTCATACTCAAGGAGGTAGAGCAATTGCAGAAAAATTGCAAGGTAGGATTCCAGCAGATGAACCAATCACTGGCAGAGCTAAAGGGAGGCCAGCCAAGTCAGAAACCCCCTACCCCAGGAGAGTAAAATTACTTCCAGGAGAAAATACTGGTAGACAAATGAAAAGGGGGATTGGTTCCATCAACAATGGTCCAGTCACAACTGCAACAAGGATCCTCCTCCTCATCAGACTTCCTCAGTTCACCCCTACAAGTGAAAACAAAGGCACCAAAAATCAAGGCTCACAAAAATACCGTGGTAAGTAGATTACCCTCTCAGATTGAACACAATACTGATAATTACAATGTAGGTAATATTATTGATGTCAAATCTGTGCAGAAAATAGAGGAAGACTTAAGAAAATTAGGTTTTGATGTAGATAAACCTGACTTGTCTTCTGTCAATAAAAACAGTACAATTTATAATACAGTTAATCCTCAGTTGCCACCACTTATTGGTGAGATGAGAAGTTCACAAGAGAGTGAGATAATTGAGAAAGAATACATGGAGTATTTTAACAATAATCCAACTGTCCATAGAATTGTTTCAGCATTATGGAATAGAATGACTGATTGTGAGGAACAGACAGTTAAGCTCACAAGTGATACAATTTCATCCTTAACATTGAACATTTCTCAACTGGAAACACATAATAAAGAATTTGAGAATGAACATTTGTCTCTAACTGTTAAATATGATTCATTGAGTATAAATATAGTGAACTTTCAAACAAATTCTGTGAGTTAGAAAAATTGTATGAAGCACACTTGTTGAAAACTGAATCAAGAACTAAGTTATCTTTTTCCCAGACAAATCAAAGTGTCTCTGAGATGCTACAAAGATTGAATAAAGTTGAGATTGAAACTTCCAAGTTACTAATGAACCAGGATAATCATAAGTATACTCAGTATAATAATAATCCTTTCATTGGCAAAAGTAAATCTCATTCCTTCCCTATACCACCACCACTAAAACCATCTGGTGGTAGTGTCAAATCTGAAAATGTAAGTCACAAATCCGTACAGGAGAGAATATAAGACCATTTATCAAAAGTAAATGAGTAATTGAATTTACCTAAGATTAGTGAAATAAAATCCAATCAGAAGAGCTGGCCTAAGATAGATCAGTACCCAACTTATGATGGGGAAGCCAGCTCTGATTGGCAACATTTTATTCAAAGAATTAACAATTTGAAATTCTCATATAAGTTACCAGATAAAGAAATAACATCAAAATTGATCTCTTTATTTAAGGATGTTGCTTTATTATGGTTTGAAGCTGTTTTGAATGAGGTTAAATATTTCTCTTGGGCTGAATGGAAACAACTAATTGAAAAAAAATTTGGAGGTTCTGAATACAGAATCACTCAGCAGAGACTTTATGAGAAAACTAGGTACAATCCTTTGAATGGTGAAGAACCTATGGTATTTTTAATGAATTAAAATAAAATATTAAAAGCCATTGAGCCTAACATGGATTTTAGCTTATGGAAAGATAAGATAATATATAAATTATCTATATCTGTCAGAGACATTCTTGTTGCTAGAACAATTAATGTTACTGAATATTCTGACTTTATTAATATTTGAAATGAAATATTACTAAACCATAAGTATGAAGCAAGGTATTCCACTTATAAACAAAATATTGAACCTGTTAAAAATCAGAATTCAAAAACATTTCAGGAAAAGCAGAAAAAACCTACTGCACCTGTAGTATCAAAAAAGTTTCAAACAAATACTTGTTATAAGTGTAACAAACCTTGGGTTAAAGGTCACAAATGTGAGAAGAATATAAATATTGTTGAAAATCAACATGAATCTGAAATTAAAACAGAGAAAAGTAAAGATTCAAGTGATTATGACAGTAATATCTCATATAGTGATGAACATGAAGTCTGTATGTTGGAAGATGATTTGTCCATCTTTGACAATCCAATATTGAATATGGACTCAAATGAATCTTTAATGAATTTTGAGGATGCTTAAATCATTAAAGATATACAAGCTGATAACTATAGAATGACACCTATCACGGTTCCAGCTATCATTTCTGGTGAAAATTTTAATATAGTATTGGACACAGGAGCTTCTGGTTCTGTTTTTTCTACTAATACATTACAGAAAATTGATAGTGAATATAAGTCTAAGCTTGAACCCCTTCAAAGTAAAAATTGGAGAGGTTTTGGATCAGTACTACACCCCATTGGTAGATACAAAGCTGCTGTTTTCTTTAAACATCAACATGGTTATGTAAGAGTAACTTTTAACTTTGTATTCATGGATAATACTAACTGTATTAACTGCTTTATCATTGGAAATGATATTCTGACTAAGTTTGGTGTAAAATTAGACCCTGCTAATAACAATTTTAAAATTGGCATGAATGGTAAAAGGAAATTTAAAATAAATTCTTTTAACACAGTCTTACACATTGAGTCAGTTACAAATATTACATGCAAAGGAAGAGAATCCAATGAGATGCAACTTCTGGAAACAGAAATTTCTAAAGCATCTTTTGGCACTCAGATAAGTGAAGCTGAGAAAAATAATATTTTGGACTTAATTAAAGCATTTACAATGGCTTTTGCACATGGTACAAATGAACTTGGCCTTGTAAAAGATCATAAAATGAAGATTCTTTTAAGCTGTGATATGGATAATATTCCTGCTAGTCTTAAAAAGAAACCATACCCTTATTCACCAATGAAGAGGAAAGACATAGAGGATAATATTAAGATGTTATTAAAAATGAACATTCTTGAAAAGGTTGAAACTACACCAAAATATTGTGTAATATCACCAGTGCTAATTTCTTATGAACAAGATAAAGCAAGACTGTGCGGTGATTATAGAGCATTAAATACATTTACAGTAGATGATATTTATCCCTTGCCAAGGATTGCCTCTAAACATTCTACCCTTAAAGGTGCTAAGTATATAAGTTGGTTAGATGGAAATAAAGGGTACCATCAAATTCCTGTAGAAAAGTATTCACAGAACTTTTTGTTGATAAAAACACACATGGGAATTTATAAATATGTCAGGATGCCATTTGGACCAAAAAATGCTTCATCAGTATTTCAGAAGTTAATGGATATAAAATTCCATAATGAAATGATTGAGGGATGGTTAATGGTATACATTGATGACATCATAGTTTTCTATAAGACATATGATGAACACATAATCCATTTGAAGAAGGTATTTCAGAAAATGGATGAAATAAAAATGACCCTTGCATTGAAAAAATGTAAATTTGGGTTTGAGTCTTTAAAAGTGCTTGGTCATATTGTATCTGGCTTACAAATATCTGTAGACCAAAATAAGGTGGCTGCAATCAAGAATATATGCATTCCTCAAAATGTAAAGGATGTACAATCTTTTCTTGGTATGTGTGGTTATTATAGACAATATATAAAAAACTACCAATTAATTGCTGCACCATTGACCACACTGAAAAAGAAATCAGAAGTTTTCATTTGGAATAATGAAGGACAACAGGCTTTTGATAAGTTGAAAGAATGTTTGATGACAGCTCCTATCTTGGGATTACCAGATTTTCAATTGCCTTCCGTATTATATACAGATGCAAGTTTTATTGGTCTGGGTGCTGCTTTTCATCAAAAACAACTTATTAAAAGAAAAATGTCAGAAGTAGTAATTTGCTATATTTCACATACTCTAAGAAGTAGTGAATTGAAATATGGTGCTACTCAACTTGAATGTTTGGCAGTATTATGAGCTCTTGGGAAGCTAAATTATTACCTTGAAGACCAAAAATTTGAGTTAATAACTGACTGTAGTGCAGTTAAGTCACTCTTAAACATGAAAACTCCTAATAGACACATGTTTAGATGGCAATTAGCTGTATAAAAATACAAAGGATGGATGACTATTACACATAGAGCAGAAACCTTACACTCTAATGTAGATTTTTTATCTAGAGTACCTCTGCCTAATAATGATGATAATCCTGCTTATGTTCCTGAATCAAAGATTATTAACATTTATGGCATTTATATTGTAGATCTTGAGGATGAATTTATGCAATCAATTCTTGTCATGTATTCTTCAGATCCTGACTTGAGTAAACTCACTACAATATTAAATGATTCATCTAATGCTTCAATGAATGTTTTAATAAAAAAACTACCAAATAAGTATAAAGAGGCATTAGAAAAAGTAAAATTTTCCATTGAGAATGGTTTTATATATTACAGGAAGAAATTAAGCAATGTAATTGTAATTCCCCTTTCAATCACCACGGGAAATCTAGGGGTGAATTGCTAGAAATTCCCTCTCTTGAAATTTAGAGTGTCCCTTAATTATGCCAGGTTTATGAATACTTTATAAACATAAGTAAATTAGAGTTAGATTTACATTTATTCTCAGATTGATTATAGACAGAATATCAACTGATTCCAAATTATGCACAAGTTGATCCTCCAGAACTTTATTTTGGTCCTCTTTTGAGCACAAATTGAGCACAAATTGATCTAACCTAAGCTTATGCATATATAATAGTTCAGGATACTTGCTCTATTAAATTTGATAATAAAATAAAATATTGATGAATTTATATATAAAAAAACTATTATGTAAGATATTAAATTATAAATTTAGGCATCATAGGAGGGCACTTAATAGAACTTAATTATACTATGTGACAACTTAATACTGCATCATGCAGTTTGAAACATTTAAAACAAAATTTGTCATGATAGGCAATGAAATTGCTTGGAAAGACACTTTCAAAATTAATACTGACCAAAATACATAAGTATGAAACCTTGGAATCTATCCAATAAAAGATTTTCCTTCTGATAAATGAATTTTTCTCAGTTACTCCCTGCTAAAAAGTGTCCTTGTGAGGTTTGTATGACCTTCAGGGGGGTAATTTGGCCACATAAAACTACTTCTATTTCCATGATTGACCAAAACATCATCCTCATTTCCATCTAAAGAGTTGATCTCATCTGACTGTGGCTGATCAAATGGGTCCACCACAAGTTTAGACAAAATTTTGGTGAACACTTTTTTGATGGATAGTGACTAACTGGTGCCTTCCAAAATTGTCCACGTGAAGTTAGGCTAAACTTCAGGAGGATAAATTTGTTATGAATACCAAATTAACTGAAGAATACTTTTGCCCTAGCTACTCTGCATCATAAATGTGTCCAACTGAGGTTTAGCCATAATTCAGGTAGACACTTTTGGAAAGGCGCAGTCTGATGGGTTTAATATCTATATATGGCAATAAGTATCAGTTTTTTATCAACATGCAACTAGAATTAATTTAATATGGCCAAAGTGTCCACCTGAAGTTTGGCCAAAATACAAGTGGAAATTTTTATGAGGATTACTTGATGAAATGAAGAAGACTTGCAATTACTTTCCATCATAAAATTTTCAAACTTAAGTTTATCAAAAATTGTGGTGACACTTTTGCCAGATCCAGTCATATGGGATCAACTCTCTATATGGCAATGAGCATCACTTTTTAGTCAATCATGGCATTAGAAGTAATTTTATATGGAAAAACGTTCCACCTGATTTTTGGCCAAAAATAAGTTGGAAATGTTTATGAGGAATACTAGATTAACTAAAGAAGACTTTCACCCTACTACTGTCCATCATAAAAGTGTCCACCAGAAGAATTCTCAAACTTGTGGTTGACACCTTTGGCCTGGTCCAGCCATATGGGATCAATTCTGCATATGGAAATGAGGATTTAATTTGGTCAATCATGGTACTAGAAGTAATTTGATATAGATAAAGTTTCCAACTAAATATTGGAAAAAAATCAGTTTAAAACTTCATTTAGTTTTTCAAAAAATCAAATTAAGTAAAATTTTATTCCTGATGATGCCCATTTTATCCACTTTTTGGATGTTCTGTACCTATCAGCCTTGTAACATGATCAAAACAAGAGGTGGAAAGAAGAGAAGGAGAAGACTTTTAAGAGTTTACATCTTCAATCTCAGGTTTTGAAGTGAGTAAATTTTCTTGGTGACTAGTAATATTGATATTCCACTTTGGTGCATGATGTAATACCTCCCAGGAATCCTCCATTTTAAAAGAAGCATCCTTTGATTGGTGCTGATATTCCTCTTTTGCAGCTTGAAGCCACATCATTGGATTGTAACCACTTGGTGGATTTTTTTCAAGGGAATTAAAAATTTCTGCCAATTTTTGAGTTGCAGTGTTAATTATACTCCAACTTTAAGCAAAAATAAGTAGGATAAAATAAAATCAAATAGTGGCCTAAATAAACATACTGATTGTGTATTTGATCCACATCCCTTTTGATTCCTACAGTATATAGATTGAAGTCTTCCATCAATGACTGGTATAACATGTCACCAGTCTGATTTGTACCAAAAATAGGCTTTTGGCTGACATGAAGCCAAGATTTAGCAAGTTGCTTGTCTTCAAGGGGTGAGCAGTTAGCTGATCTAGACTTTGGGGATTATTCTGGGTAACTGGGTGATGGTGATGGTTGTGTGAGAGGAGATAACTCAATAGAGGTGTCTGGACTTATTTCAAAAGAGAAAGGTGGAAAATAGTGTGTTGGATGAAAAAATGGTGTTAGTAAGAAGAAGATGAAGAAATAATACATGGGGCAGATGAAAGTGGAAGAAATGATATGAGTCAAAATGGGCTATGAGAAAAAAGTGAAACATTTAATTTTGAAGGGTAGGTGTTGAATCTGTAAAAATTGTTACAAAATGACATAAAGTTGAAAAAATTGAGAATTAAATACATAAGAACCTTATGCTATGTGGTTTTAGGTGTAGTTGAGGGGTTGTTGATATTCACTTGAGTATATTGCATCTACATAGTCTGCTAATATTTATATTCATTTGTTATGTGGTCAAGTATGTCTATATGCATATGCCTATGTCATAACATTAGGGGGTATCAGTGTTGAGAGATCAGCAATTAAATTAATTTCGCATAAAAATCCTTATACCCCAATTATCTTCTGCAATTATTTTTGCTAATAATTGGGTTATTAGACACTTTACGTGTCAATGTTCACCTCTTATCTGTCATTTTTCTACTCAATTTTTCATAACCACAACTTGGCCATCTATTCTTCCTTACCTTGTCAAGTCTGTTTGCTCATCTACGCTCACCCCCAACTCTCAACAACATTTTTTTTTGCTTTCATTTCTTCTGGAGTTCATACACCTATCTCTCATTGGCCTTTTATCTCCTTGGTTTTCTCAGTGGCAACTTCCTCCAAGAAAAATTTAAAAAATATTGGCTTAGCCAATTTTTCAAGTGGTAAAAGTGACTTATGCAAATTTTTAAGTGTTTTAATCAACTTGGACAAATTTCTGAGTGCTGACAGTGAATCACACAAATTTTTGAGTGTTGCAAGTGACTTGGACACATTTCCAAGTGGTGAGAGTGAATCACACAGATTTTTGAGTGTTGCAAGTGACTTAGACACATTTCTGAGTGGTGCAAGTGACTTGGACAAATGTTTGAGTGTTGTGAGTGACTTGGACAAATTTACAAATGGTGAGGGTGACTCAGACAAATGTTTGAGTGTTGTGAGTGACTTAGACAAATTTACGAGTGGTGAGGGTGACTTGGACCAATCTTTGAGTGAGGTGTGCAGATAAAAATTCTATTTTAGGGATTAAGAACAGAAATGTAGGTGTGTTATGCTCCAGAAAGAGATAAGGTTAGGATACATGATTTGAAACCATGTGAATTGCTCATGGATGTGATGAGTTTGGGATCAGTAATTAGGAATGGAAATTGGGGTAGAAGAAGCAGGATAATTTATGATTGTGCATTCCTTATCGACTAGCCCCATGACTAATGGATAAGAATCTTCAGCAATTAATAATGTCGGATCCGGGAAAAAAAAATTCCTGATCCCTAATTGTGGATCCCTAATCATTGATAACCCCTATTAGGATCATATGGTGCTCAATTATCCTCCATTATTGTCAATTATGTAATTTGTATTTATAAAGATAATGTTTTGATGGACATTAGTGTTAGAATTCAAGAGAACTTTAATCAAATGTAAGTCTTCTCCTCTAGTAATTCGGGATGAAGCTGAAGTTTGATTTTAATGTGCGCTAACCTGATCAATGTGTAGCAAATCGTCACTGATCCGAATCACAAACGTAACAACAAGATGTGCTAACCTTTAACCAAATGTAAGTCTTCTCCTCTAGTAATTCGGGATGAAGCTGAAGTTTGATTTTAATGTGCGCTAACCTGTAGTATTGAATGAAGATGTGTATTAGGATTTGTAGTGGTGATGAGCGAGAGAAGTGGAAAGATATATTTATTGCAAATTTAGGCACACCTGATCAATGTGTAGCAAATCGTCACTGATCCGAATCACAAACGTAACAACAAGATGTGCTAACCTATTGTAAATAATAAATGTAAGATTGATAGTAGCAATAATTAACTATTAACAAGCACACCTTTAATCAAATGTAAGTCTTCTCCTCTAGTAATTCGGGATGAAGCTGAAGTTTGATTTTAATGTGCGCTAACCTATAACAAGACATGATTTTAGATGTAGAATTGACTAATACTAATAGTAGTACACACCTGTAGTATTGAATGAAGATGTGTATTAGGATTTGTAGTGGTGATGAGCGAGAGAAGTGGAAAGATATGGGAATATCAGAAAAATGAGAGGACTATATATATTGGATCATGACTTCTCACGCTAACACAATACAGCTTTTGTACCTTCTACATTCAGTTAGTATTAGTCTACTTTGGGACACGCAATGGAAAATAAGAACATATAAAGATTTTTAACAAAATAATATGTATTATACTAACAATTAGCAAAAGTGATGATTGAAGCAAAAAGGAAAATATTAATGCAAAAAAATTGCATAATTGGGATAATTTGATGGACAATTTTACATGCTCTTACAGCCAAGTCATAAACACTTGCAGCACTTTTGAAGAATAAATCACAGTTGTTCAGACAAAAAAATGGTTTGCCTATTCAAAAGGGTCAGGGATAAGTCGGGGGTACTTCCTTTTGAATAGGCAAATCATTTTTTTGTGGGCGAAACTTTTATTTTTTCGTCAAAAATTCCGCAAGCTTTTGAGACTTGACTGTATTTCACTGGAACTGAGCCAATAAAAATTACGTACACTTATTATAAAAGTGGTATCTCTTAAGATTTTATACACAGGAAAAGACAGTGTAAAAACCACCGGCGATTAGCTCGAATTCTTTTCGCGTGACTGAGACTGGTTTTGACATCTATAACGTTTCATGAGGTTTTCGGTTTTTTTCGAAGGAGAAACTTGTAGAAAAATCTGAACGGTCAATCCAGCGGAGTTTTACTATTTTTAATTGTCCACCGCTGACACGCCTTGTAAAGTTTTAAAGAATCCAACAAGTCAAAGACAGCTCATAGAAGCACCTTTTTTAATATATAATTGCAGTTCCGCATCTTTTTCTTGGTTTGTTAAAGAATTAAAAATTATACAAGATAATATTGTACTTGAGCTCCCTTTAGCGTGCTTTCTGTTATAGTAATTTGGGTTTCTCTTGAATAGTTTTGCGACAGGATCATAAAATTCGTCATTGATCATCGTTAAAAGGCAAGGTTTTCACAAGCCAAATTCTTAAGATAAGTCTCAAATTTTAATGTAGATTATGATTTTCATTTTTTTTCCAGGCGCTCCAAACTTTAATTTATTAAAGAAAAAATAAACACTGGTATTACTTGTTCAAAGGTAAACGCCTTAGATGCTCGATTACATCGCGAAAGTACACCGAAATTTGTCCACCTGTTTTCATAAAGGTGCAAGGCGACGACTTCGATTACTTTCAATAGTTTTCCTATGCTTCACATCTGAATGGTTAGTCACTGCCATTTCAATATCTGGAGATATGAAAGCTGCCAATAGTGTCAAAGAAGTATTGGCTGGTGAAACTGTAGGTGATGCTATAAAGAGTCCAATTACACTTCATAATGTTCAGCCAGCCAAAGAGACTACCGACATCCCAATGACATCCAAGACAACGGTTCTTCCTACAAAAAAAAAAGCATTACGCCCCCAAAAATCGTCACATGTCTTAAGTGCGAAAGAAAATTCGCAACTTCGTAAAAACGGGGCACTATTGTTAGCAGAGAAGAAAATTTATCAACAGCATGCAACTTGGCTCATTGAAGTAGCGCAAAAGAGAGCCGCCAGGCTACTAGGACCGAATAGCTCAAAGAAGTTATATAACGAGGCTTTGAAGATGCTGAAAAAAGATTCACCGGATGATATCACCAACACCAAAGATGCAGACACAGTTACATCAGCCATAAACTCAGAGAATAATGATTTAAAGTCGCAGAACGCCTTACGTGAGGCAAATGCTCATGTGGAAAACAGTGAAGTGGATACACCTATTGGTAGCACCCTTTCAGAAAATGGCAAGACAGTGCCAGATGCAGCTGTAGAGTTCGACTCAACTAAGGGGGCAGCTAATCAATTTAAGGCCGTGGAAAATGAAGCTAAATTAGAAGAGACCACCAAAAAATCATCATTTTTGAAAAAAGTTGCTTCATTTTTTGAAAATTTATTTAAGTACCCTTCACGATTCTTTAAGCGGCTTTACACGATGAGTTTATTGGCCTACTTAGAGAAGGCAGGTAGCGTTTCTCGAGAGGGAATGGAAGTTTTAGGACTAGTAAAAAGCAAAGCTTTGATTAAGTTGGGTTGGGGCAAGGCATCGTGGATGTATAGGATTCCCTCTCAAGCAGGAAAAACGATGAAGAAAATTTAAGTGACTATCAAATTAGTGTCATTGTGCCAATATTATCAAAGTTAGAAGTTTGTAATTATTTAAAAGGCATTTCACAACACAAAAAGAAAGCCACAAACTTGACATTAATTCTCCGTAAAAAAGTGTTGTGGGGATGCAATATGGCATATTTCATAAAATAATGATCGTTGATTTGGAGGATAAAAGAGGTATTTTGAAATGGAAGATTTCTAACTTTGATACCCCCTATTAGCTAGCATAAGCTTTCAATATACATCTTTTCTAAAACTATGGCCTAATGCAAAAATTTAAGCCACAGGTAAACTAGATGAATATAACTGTCTTTTTTACTTAAAGGATTAAATTTTCATAAATGATTTTCTTTAATTTTTACTTGTCTTTTCTATTTTGATTTCTTTTGATCATATAGGATGAATGTGATGAAACAGTTTGAAGGATTCTTATATAATAATTTTATTTTATAGTTCTAAGGGTTATGAAATGTTAGGAGGTATCAAACTTAAAAACATGCCTTTGAAAAACAGCTTTTTTTCCCACAAAATCATGTTGAGACGGGTGCAAGTGGTAGTTTATGAGAATTTTCAATAATGTTAATTTCTCATCATCTAGCTTCATATATATGCTTACTGTGGTGTGGTTGAGTACATTACAAATCAGACATGATTTCTTTTACATATATTTAATATCTTTTTTAATAAATAGTACATGCACTAATACATCAAGGGAATCCAAGGCAATAAAGAAGTTTGAAAATAATTTTCTTTAAGATAAAATAAAAGTCTTCATCCAACACCAGAAAAAAATGTGGCAGAACTTCTTGCAAACCTTTAACCAAATGTAAGTCTTCTCCTCTAGTAATTCGGGATGAAGCTGAAGTTTGATTTTAATGTGCGCTAATCTGTAGTATTGAATGAAGATGTGTATTAGGATTTGTAGTGGTGATGAGCGAGAGAAGTGGAAAGATATATTTATTGCAAATTTAGGCACACCTGATCAATGTGTAGCAAATCGTCACTGATCCGAATCACAAACGTAACAACAAGATGTGCTAACCTATTGTAAATAATAAATGTAAGATTGATAGTGTGAGACTTTTTAATAAACAATGACGATTTTGTTAGTTACAATAATCGTTGCTGGTTGGCGAAACTCAATGGAGCCAACCTTTTTAATAAACAATGACGATTTTGTTAGTTACAATAATCGTTGCTGGTTGGCGAAACTCAATGGAGCCAACCTAAGCACGAGTGTAACGAGGTGAGTCAATGTCGCAGATGGCGAATAGCGCAATAGTTTTGGATGATATTAGATTGATTTAGTAAAGTAGCGATAGAAAATCAATGAAGATATAACATGTGAGAAATAAGTAAACAGTTTTGAGAATTAGATGGAGAGGTAACCAAATCATCAGTTAATATCTGACCTTTTTAATAAACAATGACGATTTTGTTAGTTACAATAATCGTTGCTGGTTGGCGAAACTCAATGGAGCCAACCTATGAATGAAGGAGATCAGAAAAGAATAATGTAAAAAAAAAGGACTAAATGGTAGTAATACCTAAGCACGAGTGTAACGAGGTGAGTCAATGTCGCAGATGGCGAATAGCGCAATAGTTTTGGATGATATTAGATTGATTTAGTAAAGTAGCGATAGAAAATCAATGAAGATGAAAAGACAGATTGTGCCAATAAATATCATGGGGTACTATCACTATTCTAAACCTATGTTCAACCTATTAGCTATATTTAAGACTACCCAGTATCGTGCAGATTAGGTAGAGTTTATATAAAGGTAGAAGGGCTGAGCTAGCGCGTTGTCATGAGGAGTTAGGAAGTATCGGTTTTGAAACCTGACACCCTCCCTTACTGAGTAACTCATCATGGACGCGCAATTCTAAGAGATGTTTTTTTAATTTGACGCGGTTGAGGGCCTTCGTTAACATGTCGGCTGGCATGTCCGCAGTGGCCATGTAAGGAACTTGAAAAACAGAATTATTGACTTGTTCCCGGATCCAGTGCAGTAGTATGTCTAGATGTTTTGTTCGAGCGTGGTAAAGCGGATTTCTTGTTAATGCAATACATCCTTGGTTATCGTTGTAAATCTTGACAGGATTTTTGCTGATGTACTTTGGAATGTTAAGGTCATGCAACAGGTGGGTCAGCCATATGGCTTCTTGTCCAGCTTCAACAACGGCTTTGGCCTCTGACTCGGAGGTGCTGATTGAGACAGTATTTTGTTTCTTGGTCCTCCAGCTGACTGTACAATTATTTAGGGTGAATGCATAGCCTGTGGTTGATCGGCGGGTTTCTGTGCAGGAGCCGTGGTCAGCATCGCAGTATCCTATTAATGGTTCAGAGCCAGGAGTAATAGGTTCGAAAAGAATCCCAACGTTTTGAGTTCCTTTCAGGTACCTGAGCACATGAATGAAGGCGTTCCAGTGAGCCATTCCTGGTTTGTTTAAGAATCTGGACAATTGACTGCAAGCGAAGGCCAAGTCGGGCCTGGTGCATTGTACAAGGTAGTTTAAATGCCCTACTGCTGATCTGTAGTTGTTATTTGATTCTAGAAATCGTTTGTGGTCTTCATCATTGGCTGGAGTCAGTTGTGAATTGGGTTCCATGGGTGTTGATATTGCTTTGCAGTCATTCATTTTGTAAAGGTTTAGGATGGCCTCTATTTCGTTTGACTGCGAGAGTGTTATTGATTTGTAGTCGTGCGTGCGTGTGATCTTGATTCCTAGGATCATTTTAGAGTCACCCAGGTCCTCCATCTCAAAATTTTGCGACAGCAAGTCTTTGAACCATTGGATGTTTTTGCCAAAGATGGAGAAGTCATCTACATGCACGTGTACAAAACATGGTTTCGTGCTGTCTTTATGGATAAAAAGGGCTGGGTCCACAGTGCTGCAGGCAAAGTTGTTGTTTATGAAGAAATCTTTGATTAAT
Organism: Hemileia vastatrix; assembly: GCA_030280995.1. Classification (NCBI taxonomy): domain Eukaryota; kingdom Fungi; phylum Basidiomycota; class Pucciniomycetes; order Pucciniales; family Zaghouaniaceae; genus Hemileia; species Hemileia vastatrix. The sequence goes on from JASXTE010000004.1 coordinate 7,339,137, forward strand.
TGGTACCAGCAGCGGGAAGCTTGCTTGAGCCCATATAATGATTTTTTAAGGATGAGGACAGGGTTATTGATGCCAGGAGGAGCTACTACCCCTTTTGGCAGTCGCATATAGATTGTCTCTTCCGGAACTCCATTGCAAAATGCGGATTTTGCGTCCATTTGATGGAAGTCCCAGTTTTCAGTGACAGACATTGCAAGCAGCATGCGTAAGGTGGTTAATCTTCCCGTCGGGGCAAATGTTTCTGTATAGTCAACTCCATATTTCTGAGAGAATCCTTGTGCACACAGTCGTGCCTTGAATTTACTAATCTCGTTGTTGTGGTTTAACTTTATTTTAAATACCCAGGTACTGCCTATGGGTCTTGAGTTCTCAGGTCTTTCAATTATGTCCCATACCTTTTTGTCTTTGAGGGATTGGAGTTCGTTATCAATTGCTATTTTCCAGTCGTCGCTGTTTTTGTCATGCAGTGCCTGCTCATAGCTGGTAGGAGTGAGAAAGGTTTCTGAGATTGGGATCATTGCATTGAATGCATTTTCATCTCCATCACCAGGTATGTCTGCATTGTTCATCCTGCTGGTCCTTGTACGTCCACCACTGATGATGTTAGATGGGTCAATGTCGGATGAGATGTTCTGGGGAGCAACACCATCAGTTAGGCGGTACTCCCAGAATCTGTTGACGGGTCTCAGATTATCAGTCTCAGGTGTGTCTACTTCAGGTTCCGTTTCTACATGGTCACTTCCTGGCATGTCTGTATCAGCATCGTTTTCGCTGGGAATTATCTCTGGTCTGATTGGAGCCTCTTCGTCAATGAATAAGTTGGGCCAAGAAATCTTTGGCTTGGGCGGTTGTAAAAATGGATATACGCTCTCGTTGAAGATGACGTTGTGAGAATAAAAGGCCTTTTTGGTCTCAAGGTTCAACAACCGATAAGAGTTATGCTCCTCGTGAAAACCCAGCAAACATGCTTTAACAGCATTTTTACTAAGTTTTCCGGAACGTACCCTCTTGTCAATTAGAGCAAATGCGAGGCAGCCAAATGTCCTGATGTTGTTTATTTTGGGCTTGAGTTTAAACAATCTTTCGTAAGGTGACAACTTGTTTGGATTTGATTTAGTGGGGATGTGATTTTCAATGAATACAGCCGTTTTGATTGCCTCGCCCCATAAAGAACTAGGCATGTTAGCTCGGAAGAGCATGGCCTTGGCCATCTCAATAGATGTTCTGTTTCCTCTCTCAGAGACTGGATTTTGTTGAGGGGTATGAGGAGAAGTGACGATAATTTTGAAGCCCTCACTGGCTGATAGGTCAAGGAATTTTTTGTTGATGAACTCTCCACCTCCGTCGCAGACAAGGTTTAAAAGCTTATTATTGGTGAGGTTTTCTGAGTATCTCTTAAATTGCAAAAAATAATCAAATGCATCTGATTTGTTCTTAAGTAGGTACACAAATCTATATGATGAGTAAGCATCAGTAAGTTTGAAATAATATTCATTGCCAGCCTCGGTTGTAATCAATCTACCACTCAAGTCGCAATGCACATATTCCAGGGGTCTGACAGCAGTGGGGAAATGCCCAGGAAATGGTAATTTATGTAGTTTAGCATTGACGCAATTATTAAGGAGGAAAAGGATAGTGTCCCCTACAGGAGTCGAACCTGTGACCACTTATGACATGTTAGTTGCTCTAACCACTGAGCTAAGGAAACCAGTGCGAGGTGTACCCACAACACCCCCCCGTGCACCGAGCTGACTAGGCAACTACCTTACCGCAGCCTGGGGATTAGCCAGATAACGCTGGGCCCATAACCTATTAAGGAGGAAAAGGATAGTGTCCCCTACAGGAGTCGAACCTGTGACCACTTATGACATGTTAGTTGCTCTAACCACTGAGCTAAGGAAACCAGTGCGAGGTGTACCCACAACAGCAATGCTCGCAAAAGAAGGAGTTGCTTGTATCATCAAACGTTATATTTAAGCTTCGGAGTAAAGTTTTGAGGTAGGCCAAGTTCACGTGCCCAAGTCGTTCATGCCAACATAGCAGGTCAGACTTCTTGAGAGACGCAATTAGGGAAACATTAGAATTCGTGGGCTTACAATGTTTGGCATGAATCTGGTACAGATTTGATCCAGGGCTAAGTGCTCCAGTGAGTACCATTTTACCATCATTGTTGATTGAGATAGACCCGTCGGGTTCAGCGGTCATTTGACACCCCCCTTTGATGAAAGGAGCCAAGGCGATAAGGTTACGATTGATTTTTGGAACATGTAGGCAACCAGTGAGACGCACTCCTTCATTGTTCTTATTGATCAAGTCGACTGAACCAATGCCTAATGCGTTGATCATTGCTCCATTTCCGACTTTGATAGGTATCTTCACACGGTTGTATGATGAGAAAAGATTTTTGTGATGAAACATATGTGATGACGCCCCCGAGTCAAAGATAAATTTGTCAGAGTCAGAGTTTTCAGTGGATACGGCGGAATAAAGGTGATGAATCTCGTGTGAGAAATTTGCAGTTTCAGAACTTGAAGCTTCGTTTTTAGCTTTCGATTTAAAATTGGGGCGAAGCTCTGGATGCAAAGCCCAGCATTGATCCTCTGTGTGGGGACACTTGTCGTTATGTTTGCCGTTAGAGCAATACTCCCGTTTTCTGTTTTGGCAGCTTTTTCCTCTTTTAGCAGCAAGAAGGGCGGTTTCAGATGAATCCAATCGGTCAGCAATTAGGTGTAACTTTTTGAGTACAATATCAACAGTGAGAGGTTTTCCAGTGTCCTCGGAGGTATTGATTATCATTGCGCGGTGCATTTCGAGGGAATCTGGGAGTTTGTCCAGGATGAAATAAGGATAGTGCTGATCCTCAAACTTTTGGCCAATTAGAGTAAGCTCGTTAATGGAAGATTGGAGTTCGGTGACAAAAGCACGGACATTTCCTTCGGTGCACCTGATGGCACTGAATCGAGTGTAAGCAGCGGCGATGTTGGTTGGTCCCGTTGCTGAAAAACGTTCAGCAAGTTTGCGCCACAATCCCATGGGGTTTGCTCTGTCGGTTTCGTCCACAAGGGAATTGAGATTGGTATCATCCAATTTCTGGACAATAATGTTGGCAGCTCGTCGACATCGGATTGTGTAATTAACTTTTGCTTCCTCCGTTGTGGGCACAGGAATTTTGCCTTCAACTAAATCATCGAGGTCGCATTGGGAAAGATAGAAAATCATCTTTCTGCGCCATGTTAGATAGTTGGATGAGGTTAAGATAGGGATGTCCTGAAGCAATTGGCCAGAGTTTGTCGACGGTTCCATGGCTGTGAATGTGAGTCAATTCAGACTTTTAATCTGTGAGACTTTTTAATAAACAATGACGATTTTGTTAGTTACAATAATCGTTGCTGGTTGGCGAAACTCAATGGAGCCAACCTAAGCACGAGTGTAACGAGGTGAGTCAATGTCGCAGATGGCGAATAGCGCAATAGTTTTGGATGATATTAGATTGATTTAGTAAAGTAGCGATAGAAAATCAATGAAGATATAACATGTGAGAAATAAGTAAACAGTTTTGAGAATTAGATGGAGAGGTAACCAAATCATCAGTTAATATCTGACCTTTTTAATAAACAATGACGATTTTGTTAGTTACAATAATCGTTGCTGGTTGGCGAAACTCAATGGAGCCAACCTATGAATGAAGGAGATCAGAAAAGAATAATGTAAAAAAAAAGGACTAAATGGTAGTAATACCTAAGCACGAGTGTAACAAGGTGAGTCAATGTCGCAGATGGCGAATAGCGCAATAGTTTTGGATGATATTAGATTGATTTAGTAAAGTAGCGATAGAAAATCAATGAAGATGAAAAGACAGATTGTGCCAATAAATATCATGGGGTACTATCACTATTCTAAACCTATGTTCAACCTATTAGCTATATTTAAGACTACCCAGTATCGTGCAGATTAGGTAGAGTTTATATAAAGGTAGAAGGGCTGAGCTAGCGCGTTGTCATGAGGAGTTAGGAAGTATCGGTTTTGAAACCTGACAGATAGTAGCAATAATTAACTATTAACAAGCACACCTTTAATCAAATGTAAGTCTTCTCCTCTAGTAATTCGGGATGAAGCTGAAGTTTGATTTTAATGTGCGCTAACCTATAACAAGACATGATTTTAGATGTAGAATTGACTAATACTAATAGTAGTACACACCTGTAGTATTGAATGAAGATGTGTATTAGGATTTGTAGTGGTGATGAGCGAGAGAAGTGGAAAGATATGGGAATATCAGAAAAATGAGAGGACTATATATATTGGATCATGACTTCTCACGCTAACACAATACAGCTTTTGTACCTTCTACATTCAGTTAGTATTAGTCTACTTTGGGACACGCAATGGAAAATAAGAACATATAAAGATTTTTAACAAAATAATATGTATTATACTAACAATTAGCAAAAGTGATGATTGAAGCAAAAAGGAAAATATTAATGCAAAAAAATTGCATAATTGGGATAATTTGATGGACAATTTTACATGCTCTTACAGCCAAGTCATAAACACTTGCAGCACTTTTGAAGAATAAATCAAAGTTGTTCAGACAAAAAAATGGTTTGCCTATTCAAAAGGGTCAGGGATAAGTCGGGGGTACTTCCTTTTGAATAGGCAAATCATTTTTTTGTGGGCGAAACTTTTATTTTTTCGTCAAAAATTCCGCAAGCTTTTGAGACTTGACTGTATTTCACTGGAACTGAGCCAATAAAAATTACGTACACTTATTATAAAAGTGGTATCTCTTAAGATTTTATACACAGGAAAAGACAGTGTAAAAACCACCGGCGATTAGCTCGAATTCTCTTCGCGTGACTGAGACTGGTTTTGACATCTATAACGTTTCATGAGGTTTTCGGTTTTTTTCGAAGGAGAAACTTGTAGAAAAATCTGAACGGTCAATCCAGCGGAGTTTTACTATTTTTAATTGTCCACCGCTGACATGCCTTGTAAAGTTTTAAAGAATCCAACAAGTCAAAGACAGCTCATAGAAGCACCTTTTTTAATATATAATTGCAGTTCCGCATCTTTTTCTTGGTTTGTTAAAGAATTAAAAATTATACAAGATAATATTGTACTTGAGCTCCCTTTAGCGTGCTTTCTGTTATAGTAATTTGGGTTTCTCTTGAATAGTTTTGCGACAGGATCATAAAATTCGTCATTGATCATCGTTAAAAGGCAAGGTTTTCACAAGCCAAATTCTTAAGATAAGTCTCAAATTTTAATGTAGATTATGATTTTCATTTTTTTTCCAGGCGCTCCAAACTTTAATTTATTAAAGAAAAAATAAACACTGGTATTACTTGTTCAAAGGTAAACGCCTTAGATGCTCGATTACATCGCGAAAGTACACCGAAATTTGTCCACCTGTTTTCATAAAGGTGCAAGGCGACGACTTCGATTACTTTCAATAGTTTTCCTATGCTTCACATCTGAATGGTTAGTCACTGCCATTTCAATATCTGGAGATATGAAAGCTGCCAATAGTGTCAAAGAAGTATTGGCTGGTGAAACTGTAGGTGATGCTATAAAGAGTCCAATTACACTTCATAATGTTCAGCCAGCCAAAGAGACTACCGACATCCCAATGACATCCAAGACAACGGTTCTTCCTACAAAAAAAAAAGCATTACGCCCCCAAAAATCGTCACATGTCTTAAGTGCGAAAGAAAATTCGCAACTTCGTAAAAACGGGGCACTATTGTTAGCAGAGAAGAAAATTTATCAACAGCATGCAACTTGGCTCATTGAAGTAGCGCAAAAGAGAGCCGCCAGGCTACTAGGACCGAATAGCTCAAAGAAGTTATATAACGAGGCTTTGAAGATGCTGAAAAAAGATTCACCGGATGATATCACCAACACCAAAGATGCAGACACAGTTACATCAGCCATAAACTCAGAGAATAATGATTTAAAGTCGCAGAACGCCTTACGTGAGGCAAATGCTCATGTGGAAAACAGTGAAGTGGATACACCTATTGGTAGCACCCTTTCAGAAAATGGCAAGACAGTGCCAGATGCAGCTGTAGAGTTCGACTCAACTAAGGGGGCAGCTAATCAATTTAAGGCCGTGGAAAATGAAGCTAAATTAGAAGAGACCACCAAAAAATCATCATTTTTGAAAAAAGTTGCTTCATTTTTTGAAAATTTATTTAAGTACCCTTCACGATTCTTTAAGCGGCTTTACACGATGAGTTTATTGGCCTACTTAGAGAAGGCAGGTAGCGTTTCTCGAGAGGGAATGGAAGTTTTAGGACTAGTAAAAAGCAAAGCTTTGATTAAGTTGGGTTGGGGCAAGGCATCGTGGATGTATAGGATTCCCTCTCAAGCAGGAAAAACGATGAAGAAAATTTAAGTGACTATCAAATTAGTGTCATTGTGCCAATATTATCAAAGTTAGAAGTTTGTAATTATTTAAAAGGCATTTCACAACACAAAAAGAAAGCCACAAACTTGACATTAATTCTCCGTAAAAAAGTGTTGTGGGGATGCAATATGGCATATTTCATAAAATAATGATCGTTGATTTGGAGGATAAAAGAGGTATTTTGAAATGGAAGATTTCTAACTTTGATACCCCCTATTAGCTAGCATAAGCTTTCAATATACATCTTTTCTAAAACTATGGCCTAATGCAAAAATTTAAGCCACAGGTAAACTAGATGAATATAACTGTCTTTTTTACTTAAAGGATTAAATTTTCATAAATGATTTTCTTTAATTTTTACTTGTCTTTTCTATTTTGATTTCTTTTGATCATATAGGATGAATGTGATGAAACAGTTTGAAGGATTCTTATATAATAATTTTATTTTATAGTTCTAAGGGTTATGAAATGTTAGGAGGTATCAAACTTAAAAACATGCCTTTGAAAAACAGCTTTTTTTCCCACAAAATCATGTTGAGACGGGTGCAAGTGGTAGTTTATGAGAATTTTCAATAATGTTAATTTCTCATCATCTAGCTTCATATATATGCTTACTGTGGTGTGGTTGAGTACATTACAAATCAGACATGATTTCTTTTACATATATTTAATATCTTTTTTAATAAATAGTACATGCACTAATACATCAAGGGAATCCAAGGCAATAAAGAAGTTTGAAAATAATTTTCTTTAAGATAAAATAAAAGTCTTCATCCAACACCAGAAAAAAATGTGGCAGAACTTCTTGCAAACCTTTAACCAAATGTAAGTCTTCTCCTCTAGTAATTCGGGATGAAGCTGAAGTTTGATTTTAATGTGCGCTAATCTGTAGTATTGAATGAAGATGTGTATTAGGATTTGTAGTGGTGATGAGCGAGAGAAGTGGAAAGATATATTTATTGCAAATTTAGGCACACCTGATCAATGTGTAGCAAATCGTCACTGATCTAAAATCTAGGTAGGAGATCTGCAGCTTTTAAGGAAGACAAGAAGTCCTAATTAGAACACTTCGCACGTCTTACAGTGATAAACCCAAATACCTTTTAAGGAAGACAAGAAGTCCTAATTAGAACACTTCGCACGTCTTACAGTGATAAACCCAAATACCTGTAGCGTGGAGTGAGCGAGTGGGAAAGTGACACCGAGCGAAAGGAGAGCAAAAGTGAGGAAAATAGCAAAGAGAATAAGAGAAAGATAAAACGTAGATGAGTCATAAATTGCATGGAGACACAAAAAGTAATCAACAATGTAAGGTACCTTTTAAGGAAGACAAGAAGTCCTAATTAGAACACTTCGCACGTCTTACAGTGATAAACCCAAATACCTAGGGCACATACAATATTAGAATAGTGAATAAGAACAATAGTACTAAGAAAAATACCTGTAGCGTGGAGTGAGCGAGTGGGAAAGTGACACCGAGCGAAAGGAGAGCAAAAGTGAGGAAAATAGCAAAGAGAATAAGAGAAAGATAAAACGTAGATGAGTGAGGAAACAGGAGCATAGTAACTACAATATATATATCCTCTATCATCAAGCTAAGTTTTATCTAACAATGGAATATTCAAGTATTGCTATTAAAGGGAAATACTTTGCTCAGGCAGGGATGCCACAACTGAGGCTGAGGTACAAAGAGTAGAGCGTAAACTGAGGAATGTAAGGTAGTCTGAGGTAGATAGACAATGGTACAAGATCAATGAAAGAAATGACATTTCTAATACCCCCCCTGTCTATATACTTTAGACACAGTTTTGAAGACCCAATCTAGAAAGCAGGATTTCAAATTTTGGTCGAGCCAATGATTTAGTAAGCAAATCAGCAACCATGTTTTCAGTAGATATATATTGCAGAGCCAGATTTTTCGCGAGGACCTGTTCTCGTATCCAGTGATAGTGAATTTCGATGTGTTTTGATCGGGCATGAAAGAGAGGGTTGTTTGCGAGATCCATTGCCCCTTGATTGTCACCTTGTAAAACGGGAGGATTGGGAAGACAAATGTCGAGATCTTTAAGCAAAGACACTAGCCAAAGAGTTTCTTTGCCAGCATCCACCATTCCTCGGTATTCCGCTTCAGAAGTAGCAAGTGCAACAGTGGGTTGCTTTTTGGATTGCCACGAAATAGCAGCACCGTTGAGTATGAATAAGTACCCACTGGTTGACCTTCTAGTAATTGGACAACCAGCCCAGTCGGAGTCACTGAAGGCTTCGTAGTCTGAATTAGTAAAGACAGTGAGTTCGTCAAGAGAATGTCGATTACCTCCATAAACTAGAGTTTTATCAATGGTATAAATAAGATAGCGTAGTACTCGTTTAAAAGCAATCCAGTGAGTCATTCCCGGATTTTCTAAGTGTTGAGATAGCTGAGAGACAACAAATGACAGGTCAGGACGAGTGCATTGCACAAGATAATTGAGAGATCCTATGGCACTTCGATAGTTCACATTGAGTTTTTTAAATTGATCAATCAACTCGGGGGAATCTGGAACTAGTTGTTGGTTAGAAATCATGGGAGTATGTACCGGCTTGGCATTAAGCATATCGTAGTTGGAAAGAAGATTTTTGATGTAGAGTTTTTGATTGAGAGAGTATGTTGAATTTTGTGTATTGTGATGAATGTGCATTCCCAGTAAATGTTTGGTGATTCCACAGTCATCCATATCAAATTTTTCTTGAATGGCGTCTCGAAACCAGGAAGTGTCAGGTCCAAAAATAGCCAGATCATCAACATGGACAAAAACATAAGTTGGATTTTCCTCATGTTTTCTGATGAATAGGCATGGATCTGAAGCACTCGGTACCATGTGAAGAGAATTAAAGAAAACTTTGAGATGTTGGTACCAGCATCGGGGTGACTGTTTCAGGCCATACAAGCTTTTCTTCAGTTTCAACACAGGATTAATAAAAGAAGATGGAGGGATGACACCAGGAGGCACTTTCATGTAGATGGTTTCTTCCGGAATGCCATATAGGAATGCACCTTTGACATCCATTTGGTGGCAAGGCCAATTTTTTGCAGATGCAACAGAAAATAATGTGCGTAGAGTGGTAAGTCGTCCAGTTGGGGCATAAGTTTCATTGTAGTCAATGCCAGGTTGTTGAGAGAAACCTTGAGCACATAATCGAGCTTTGAACTTTTTTATATGACCATTTTCATCCTCCTTAACCTTGAATACCCATGTCCAACCTATAGGTCGAATGTTAGAGGGTGATTCAATGATAGACCAAACCTGGTTTTTTGTTAAATTTTCCAGTTCATCGTTGATAGCTTCTTTCCAACAGTTGCCATACATTCCATTGATGGCTTGAGCATAGGATTTAGGTGTAGGAATATTTTTGGCTAATAAGTCATTGGAGGGTTTTAAGGTTACATTAGCTCGGCGTCTCTTCTCAGAGATGATGTTTTTCGGGTCAATATTAGAGGAAATTTCTTGTGATGGAGGCATGTTGGTGATGGTCCATCGTTGTGCAGCAGGAACACGAGTTTTCGAGGCCATAATTTCCGTTTCAGTAGTATTAGGATTGAGTTCTTCGGCTATGACATCAGAAGTGTCAGATGGCTCATAAGTTTCAGAGGGATCTTCATGGATGGGAGAATCATTATTTGAGTTAGAACTGCATTCCGACACTGGAGGTGAAGGAGCAGCCGGCGAGACATGAATGAAAAATTCCGAGCAGTCTTCTATGAGATTGTCGAGACAGGGAGGAGAATTGGGATAAGGAAATTCTGACTCGTTGAACTGTACATGGTGTGAAGTGATGATTTTTTTACTTTCAAGGTCAAACAGTCTGTAACTAGTCATATTTTCGACATAGCCAAGAAGAATACATTTTTTACTGTTAGGCATGAATTTTCCTCTTCGAACATGCTTGGTGATTAGTGGCCAAGCAGCACAGCCAAAGGTTCGGAGATTGTCAACTCTGGGTTTGAGGTTAAAGAGTTTTTCATATGGAGTAATCATATTGTTGCTAATAGTGGGAGATCTGTTTTCGAGAAAAACAGAAGTGTTTACTGCTTCGGCCCAGAATTCCAGAGGTAAGTTAGCAGTGTAGAGGAGAGCTTTAGCCTTCTCAGTGGTGGTACGGTTGCCTCTCTCAGCTATAGGATTTTGTTCCGGATGATGAGGAGAGGTGGTTATCATGCGGATTCCTTCCTCAGCAAGAAAGGAGTTAAACTGATGATTAATGTATTCGCCACCATTGTCATTGACAATATTTGCAATTTTATAATTAAGATGCTTTTCAATGAATTTTTTAAAATTTTTAAATACAGGCAAAGTTTCGTCTTTATTTTTTAAGGTAAAAATGAATCTGTAATTGGAATATGCATCTGTGATACGGAAGTAATATCGGGCACCGCTTAGAGAAGGAGGAGATATTTTACCGCTCAAATCACTATGCAGAAATTCGAGTGGTCGTGAAGCAGAAGGTAGGGTACCACTAAAGGGAATCTTATGAAGTTTTTCTTTAACGCACGATTCACAAAAAGGAAGAGTGTTAACGGCAGGAAAGTTAATTATTTCCAGCTTTTTGAGTGCATTTAGATATTCAAGGCTAGGATGACCAAGTCGTAGATGCCAGACAGAAACAGGTAAGGATTTGGCTGTCAATGCGGAAACAATTTTGTAAGGGGAGGGCTTACAAGGAAGAAGATTGAACTCCAAAAGGTTGTTTGAGATAGGTCCAGAAATGATGACTTTTTCGTGGTTTTTGACTTCATATTGGGTTTCAGAGCACTTCAACGTTGGACCCTTCTTAAGAATATCGATTAGAGAGATGAGGTTTTGTTTAAAGGAGGGAACGTAAAGGCAGTCTTTGAGTTGAATGTTAATGCCATTTACAGTTCCAACTACCGTCCCAGTTCCTTGACATTTGACAGATCTCCCATCTCCTACAATGACCGAAGAGTTTTCAGGGGTGAATTCAAGAAAATAAGATTTGTCGCAAAAAATATGTTGGGTAGCTCCACTATCTAGGATGGAGTTAAAGTGCGGAACAGAGTTGAGAGCAAATGTAGAGAGACACATTGTTGAGGTTGATAGGTCAATGATGTCCAGTTGAGACGCAAAATTGGCTTTGGCCTGATTTCTGGACGATTCTCGTTCTTTGCGAAGATGTGGATGGAGTTGAAAGCATTGGGCTTCACTATGCTTTGTTTTCGGATTATGTTTACCACCAGTACAGATTTCGGCGGGACCTTTTCGAGAGGCAAGGGCAGAGGAAGTGGAGGTATCCGGAGCAGCCAATGAGTTACGCTCAAAATCCATTAAAGCAGATAGCAAAGCTTGAGTCGTTAATGGGGCCGCAGTGACGTTAGAGTTAGAAAATAGGGTTTGTCGCATGATTTCAAATTGAGAGGGAAGACGATGAAGTATCATAATGCAAAGTGCTTCTTCGCTTACACCAGCTTGAACGAGGAGGATTTCATTTTCAAGCATTTTGATTTCTTCCAGCATCGCTCCAAAGTCACCATTGAAAGAGAAAGTGTACAGTCTGTATAGAACAGCAACTTTGTTGGAAGCGCTTCGGGAATGATAGTGATCAAAAAGAGTTTTCCAGACAAGAGCAGGATTGTTGTGGTTGGAAGTACCAATGAAAATATTGGTATGGTAAGAGTCCATTTTCAAGAAAAAAATTCCCATAATTTTTTGACGCTGTAATTCGGTGTCTTCTGAGAGAGGAGATGAGGAAGATGCAGTGGGAACATTCGCAGGGGATTTAGACTGAGAGGTAGAGGACTGAGTGGGTCGGATTGCTACTAGATGGTATAAGCCATTCTGAAGTAGATAACCTTTCATTTTCATAGACCATGAAGGATAGTTGGTTTTGTTCAACACTGGTACGTCTGATCCAGTGGAGACAGTAAGAGTATCACTTGACATGGTAGCAGATGAAATGAGGATTATGGCGTGCGTTAGATTCTTCACTTAATTAATTGGCTCCTGGGCCCATAACCTAAAATCTAGGTAGGAGATCTGCAGCTTTTAAGGAAGACAAGAAGTCCTAATTAGAACACTTCGCACGTCTTACAGTGATAAACCCAAATACCTTTTAAGGAAGACAAGAAGTCCTAATTAGAACACTTCGCACGTCTTACAGTGATAAACCCAAATACCTGTAGCGTGGAGTGAGCGAGTGGGAAAGTGACACCGAGCGAAAGGAGAGCAAAAGTGATGAAAATAGCAAAGAGAATAAGAGAAAGATAAAACGTAGATGAGTCATAAATTGCATGGAGACACAAAAAGTAATCAACAATGTAAGGTACCTTTTAAGGAAGACAAGAAGTCCTAATTAGAACACTTCGCACGTCTTACAGTGATAAACCCAAATACCTAGGGCACATACAATATTAGAAGAGTGAATAAGAACAATAGTACTAAGAAAAATACCTGTAGCGTGGAGTGAGCGAGTGGGAAAGTGACACCGAGCGAAAGGAGAGCAAAAGTGAGGAAAATAGCAAAGAGAATAAGAGAAAGATAAAACGTAGATGAGTGAGGAAACAGGAGCATAGTAACTACAATATATATATCCTCTATCATCAAGCTAAGTTTTATCTAACAATGGAATATTCAAGTTTTGCTATTAAAGGGAAATACTTTGCTCAGGCAGGGATGCCACAACTGAGGCTGAGGTACAAAGAGTAGAGCGTAAACTGAGGAATGTAAGGTAGTCTGAGGTAGATAGACAATGGTACAAGATCAATGAAAGAAATGACATTTCTAATATGATCCGAATCACAAACGTAACAACAAGATGTGCTAACCTATTGTAAATAATAAATGTAAGATTGATAGTAGCAATAATTAACTATTAACAAGCACACCTTTAATCAAATGTAAGTCTTCTCCTCTAGTAATTCGGGATGAAGCTGAAGTTTGATTTTAATGTGCGCTAACCTATA